>JAUTXW010000931.1:0-650000 GCA_030620095.1 Kuschelorhynchus macadamiae | reverse complement strand
GGTTAATTGACGGCTGAAGGTATTTTTTAATAAAAGGTTATACAGGGTGTATAAAAATATAGTTTATTCGCGAGGAACAGAATGTCCATAACTCGATTTTTTTTAAATGGAACACCCTGTATATTTTAATTGCATCAAATAGAGAGAGACATTGCCTTTCAAATGACATTAGGTGTTCCTATACCTATCTCTGATGGGTAATGAATTAAATGGCATTTAAAAGAAAAAATCGACCATTTTATTATTTTCTGGAAAAAAATCTATGTTAAAAGCACTAAATAGACAAGTAAACATTTTTGTCAATAATATATCTATCTTAATGATAACTAAATGAAAATACGTTTGTTGAGAAAAATCTATAGTTTAATATTTACAATATGTATTCACAAACGCTTTAGATAAAAAATTAACGATACAACCGAATAAAACAATATTAAAAAAATATAGCTAACAACAGAACTATCCCCAAATGAATTGTCAGTAACTGAACTGTTTAAAGTGTCCTCCATTAACTCTGAGGCATTCCAGAACTTGTGTCATTACATGACTCGTTGCTTTTTGAATCTCTTCCGCGGATAATGCCAGCAGTGCTTCTCTTGTCCGATTTAGGAGTTCTTCCTTTGTTTCTACTGGCGTCTGATAAACTATCCCTTTTACCCTGCCCCAAAGATGGAAGTCGAGAGGGGTAAGGTCTGGGGACCTAGGTGGCCAAATCCATGGACCTCGTCGGCCAATGCATCTGTCTTCGAAGATTGTAGTAAGTTCCGCACTTACTTCGTTTGTACAGTGAGCCGGTGCCCCATCTAACTGATACCAGCAGCTCCGGAGTAAGTTCAATGGTAACTCGTCGAGAAAATCAGAAACTGTAGTTTTCAATATTTCCAAATATTTTTCAGAATTTAAATTTTCATCGTAAAAGCAAAACTTTATTTTGTCATTCATCATGAGGCAAAATACATTGAAACCGAACTTGTATTGAAAACCTTTTTCTCTGATAAAATAAGGATTTTCTTTGGACCAAAAATGTGAATTTCTTCTGTTAAATATCCCTTCTTTTGTGAATTTGCTCTCATCCGTCCAAATAACTTTTTTTAAAAAGTTGGGATCTTCTTGTGTACGCA
This sequence comes from Kuschelorhynchus macadamiae, assembly GCA_030620095.1. Lineage (NCBI taxonomy): Eukaryota > Metazoa > Arthropoda > Insecta > Coleoptera > Curculionidae > Kuschelorhynchus > Kuschelorhynchus macadamiae. The sequence continues at coordinate 648,879 of JAUTXW010000931.1, read as the reverse complement.
TCAGGATCATTTCGCAGTATGCGACGCGCTGAGGAGAATCAGTAGGCTCTAAAGCCTGAGCTGTTATAAATTTATAATTATGCATTCTATGTTTGTGCAAAATTCTTTCCACCGATTTGTAAGAAATGCCTAAATCTTTCTCTGCGCTATTAATTGATGCGTGAGGGTATGTATGGAAATAAGACAAAACAGTAATTTCATTGTCTTCGTTACCTGTTACAGGTTTGACTTGAAGTCTTGGTCTTTTAACATTATTGTACTCTCTGTAATTCTTCTCTATTCTTTTAAAATTTTTCTCGTTCATTGGGACAGAATCTGGATAAAGTTGATTAAATTGTCTACATGTTCTTGATATTATTTTATCACATTGACCGTGTACATAAAACAAATTTAGAATTTCTACACTTGAGTAAGAATTTGCCATTTTAAATTAGTAAACTATGCATATTAAAAACAAATGTTCTCTGTTTGGTTTCCTGGGAGATGACAGGCGTGCACAACCTACTAGTTAAATAATCTTTCGTTTTACGAGATATTATTCGTGCTTCTACTAAATGGCATCTAATTAATTAATCATCAGCGATGCTTATACTATTGAAAGGTAATTTTTTCTCTGTTGGATGCAACAAAAATATACAGGGTGTTCCATCGTGAGTATTGTTTTATTCGGTAGTATCGTTAATTTTTTATCAAAAGCGTTTGTGAATACATATTGTTACTATTAAATTATCGATTTTTCTCAGGAAAAGTATTTCCATTTAGGTATCATTAAGACAGATATACGTAGAAATAACTTGCCAGTATTTGACAAAAATGTTTACTTCTCTATTCAGTGCGCTTAAAATAGATTTTTTTTACAGAAAATACTAAAATGGTCGATTTTTTTTTAAAATGCCACTTAGTTCATTACCCATCAGAGATAGGTATAGGAATACCTAATGTCATTTGAAAGGCAATGTCCCTCTCTATTTGATGCAATTAAAATATACAGGGTGTTCCATTTAAAAAAATCGAGTTATGAACATTTCTGTTCATCGCGAATAAACTATATTTTTATACACCCTGTATAACTTTTAATTAAAAATTACCTTGAGTCGTCAATTAACCTACATGTTCGGAAACTCGTATAAAAATTTCAGAATTCTGGGACAACGTTCTAAAAATATATCGTGTTTTACATTGAACTCGATTTGACCCTTAAAAATTAGAAAATAATTTTTATTTCAGAAACCTCTCAAATTAGGTATAGGACATACTACATAAAAAATGCTCAGAATAATACATAGAATTTGACAATGCAATAATATACAGGGTATTGTATTTAAAAAAAGAAACTTTCTGTCTGTCTGCAATAGAGCTGGCAACGCCGCAACTTCGAAATTATTTTTAAAATAAAGTTCACTTCTTAGTATGAAACTTACCCAAATCTCAAGTAAATATCTTTACTCGTTCTCCATATACTTCTAATACGCCACTGAGTTTGGCGAACCCTGTATATTGCAGAAGAATTTCGTTGGCTTAACAAACAGTGAAGTAGGGCAACTTTCTTTTATCATGTTCTATATTTTATCATATGTATATATATATATATATATATATATATATATATATATATATATATATATATATACGCGCAAGTATTATACTTGCTAAAGCACATTTTGTTTAGGTTATGAAAAAATGTGACATATCTGTCTCTCTAAAATAATATTTATTAAATAATTTATAATCATTGTTCATTGAAAAGCAAGTCTACTCGTGTATTATAGAAATGCATTATAGTATATCCATAGATGTATTTAAAAAAAATAAGAACTGGTAAAATTAAATGCAAATTAGCAGGAAGTAAATTAAAACAATGCGACTTAAGACATTTAGTATAACGTTTTTTAATCGGTTTAAAATGTAAAGTAGCCAAATTAGAAATGCTAGTTATTCGTTCTTTTTTGCCGCAAACTTATTTTCCTATATGTATATATGGAATTAGAAAACTACACGAAAATATGTTTAATGGTGAATACCTACAGTACATTCTTTTATTTATAAGTTAAGCTACTGATCTAAAAAAAATGTGGTTCAGATTCATGGTTTTCAATATTTTACAAATATTTTATCAGTCTTTAACCAGAACTAATTAGTAATAAATGACGATTTAAAAAATATATTTCTTATGACCTACTTACCTAATATAAAAAGGGATATATTCCGCCAAATAAATTTTCAAGAACTAAATTTGAATATATTATATTACTATTTTGTTTTTAGCGATATCTTTCCTGTTGCAAATAACTTTCATTTTTAAAATGAACAAAAGCTGCATAATATCGCATAGTGTTAATTAAATTATCGCTTCTGCTCACGTTTTAAAATTATAAGAGGCAAACAGGTGAACAGAAAGTAAGGCAAACAAACCATTTATATTTCAATTCGAAATGGCCAAGGAGGAGTCCATGGGCTAAAATTATTCATGTGTACACACCTATCAAAAATTAACAAATTTCCTTTATATGTGCATATCACTTCTCGGTAACACAACACAGAAGAGACAGGATTACACACCCTAAATGAACAAGACCGTAAGAAGTACCGCAATCTATATATAATACGTCGTTGCGCTATGTTAATCTCATACCGCGACAAAAGTTAACTTGATACTGCTTTCAACAAGGTTCTTGCAGTATCGTTGGGAAAGTGTTGTTACCAATACCCAATGGGTGGAACTTAACTAGTGGCATTTTTATTTGGGTATAATTAGCTCGAAGACACAATGAAAAAATATAATTAGATATACCTCAAGTATTAATTTTAGTATATACAAAATTTATAGAAAAACTGTATAATTAAGAAATGTTTAGTAAAATCCTAAATCCTTCTTTAATTTGTAATAATCAATAACATATTCGTATCCCTACAGTATTACTATCATAATCAAATTAAATAGATTTCAACTAAATTTAATTGAAAAGCCCTGTAAGACGGGCTCGCGACATTGTACTTTTTCAAGTGCACCATACCCCCTTTTGGGGTATGCATAATTTGCTGACCAGAATAAAAAACGTGCTATCCAGTGGCATAACTACAATGGTGCGGTTGTGCCAAGGACCGGGCCTTTGGGGGCCTGGCGGCCTGGTTAAAGTCTACAGAAAAAAACTATCGTATTAGAACTATCGATTGAACTAAAAACTATCGATTGAAAAACGCTCACATTTAAGTAAGGAAATTACATTTACAGAACTAAGCGACTTTTATCGATAAGCGATAAAACCCGCTTTACGTTGCTAAAGGTCAATCGAACAAAATTTCTACAGGGAATAGGGAGGGAAGATGCAAAATAATTACTGAACTGTAGTTTATTTTAGATTATTTGCTATTTGCTTTGGGCATGGTCACATTACCTATTAGGCCAGGGCCTAGGGCACGTCGAAAAGAGAGCCCGCCGCCACCTTGCTGCTACAAAAATCGTTTATATAATTTTCCTTGTTTCATTTTATCAGTAAATAGGTAATAAGGGCTACTTTACTTCTTAAAATTTTTACTAAAACCTTGCGACCATTGCTATTGATAAACCAACTTTAGCAAAAATATAGTCGTGAGAGACAATTGGCTTACCCTAAAAATAATTTTATAAACCAACCCTTAATTTTTACTAAAACCACTATTTATAAATCAAACTCAAGAAAAACATAGTTCTGAGAGACATTTATGCTACTATATAAATTATTATTTAATTCAGCCCTTAAGGGCTACTTTACTTTTTCAAATTTTTACTAAAACCGTGCGACTACCACTATTTATACACCAAACAACGAAAATATAGTCCTGAGAGACACTTTACAAGAGCATTATGCTACCATAAAAATTATTATTTATTTCAGCCCTTAAGGGCTACTTTGTTTTACTTAAGATTTTTACGAAAACCTTTCAACCGCCGCTATTTATAAAATCAAACTCAACAAAATTATAGGCCTGAGAGACAATTTACAGGGGCTTTAAGTTACTCTAAAAATTATTATCTAAATCAGCCCTTAATGGCTACTTTACCCTTAAAGATTTTTACTAAAACCGCGCGACTACCGCTATTTATAAATCAAACTCAACAAAAATATAGCCCTGAGAGACACTTTACGAGAGCTTCATCTTGCTACCATAAAAATTGTTAATTAATTCAGCCCTTAAAAGCTTTTACTCTTAAAAAAAATTTACTAAAATTGTGGGACCACCACTATTCCACTATTTATAAACCAAACTTGACAAAAATATAGCCCTGAGAAACACTCTACAAGGGCTCTAAGTTACCGTAAAAATAATTATTTAAATCAGCCTTTAAGGGCTATTGTACCTCTTAAAGATATTTACTAAACCTAACTATTATTTATTTCAGCCCTTACTTATTCTTAAATAATTTATACATCAAACTCAACGAAAATATAGTCCTGAGAGACACCCTACAAGGGCGTTAAGCTACCATAAAATTATTATCTAATTCAGCCCTTAAGGGCTACTTTACTTTTCAATATTTTTACTAAAACTATAGACCGTCGCTATTTATAAACAAAACTCAACACAAATATAGTCCTGGGAAACACTCTAAGGGCTTTAAGCAGCCGTAAAAATAATTATTTATTTCAGCCCTTAAGGGCTACTTTACTCTTAAGAAAATTTACTGAAATCGTGGGACCACCGCTATTTATAACCCAAACTGAATGAAAATATAGTCCAGAGATATATTAAATAAGGGCTTTAAGACACCCTAAAAATTGCTAATCGAGTAAGCCGTTAAGGGCTATTTTACTCTAAAAATGTTTTACTAAAATCGGGGGACCACCGCTATTTATAAACCAAACTTGGAGTGGGAAAATATGTTTGCGCTCTAAAAAGTCAATTTTACGGCATAAGCCGTCTTTTATTTTAAGCTTGATAGCATAAACAGAAATAATATTTACTTAATTAGATCCATCAGGGCATATTTTAATTAAAACAAGACTATACTTTCTTGAGTTTTGTTTATTAATAAAGGAGGTACCGTTTTAGTGACATTTATTTAAGAGTAAAGTAGCCCTTAAGGATTGAATTAAATAATTATTTCTGCGGTAGCTGAAAGTCCTTTTAAATTGACCTTCTGGACTATATTTTCGTTGAATTTTGTCTATAAATAACGATGGTCGCACTGTTCAGTCAAAATTTTAAAAGGTAAAGCTGCCCTTATGGGCCGATTTTATTTTACGGTAGCTTAAATCCCTTGTAGAGAGTCCCTCAGGACTATATTTTTGTGGAGTTTCGTTTATAAATAGCGGTGGTCCCACGGTTTCAGTAACAATCTTTAAGAGTAATATAGCTAGCCCTTAAGGGCTGATTTAAATAATTATTTTTAGGGATCTTAATGCCCCTGTAAATTATCTCTCAGGACTATATTTTTGTTGAGTTTGGTTTATAAATAGCGGTGGTCGCACGATTTTAGTAAAATTATTAAAAAGTGAAGTAGCCCTTAAGGGCTGGATTAAATAGTAATTTTTATGGTGGCTTAAAAGCCCTTGTAGAGTGTCTCTCAGGACTATATTTTCGCTGAGTTTGGTTTATAAACAGCGGTGGTCGCACGATTTTAGTAAATTATATAAAGAGCGGCCTAAAGGCTAAAATAAATAATAATTTTTATGGTAACGTAATGTAAAGTGTCTCTCAGGACTAAATTTTTGTTGAGTTTGATTTATAAATAGCGGTGGTCGTACAGTATTAGTAAAAATCTTTAAAGGTAATGTAGCCCATAAGGGCTGATTTAAGTAATTATTTTTACGCCTACTTAAAGTCTTTGCAGAGTGTCTCTCAGGACTATATTTCCGTTGATAAATAGCGGTTGTCGCACGGTGTTTTAATAAAAATTTTAAAAAGTAAATTAGCCCTTAAGGGCTGATTTAAATAATAATCTTTATGGTAGCTTAAAGCCCTTATAGATTGTCTCTCAAGACTATATTTTCGTTGAGTTTGGTTGATAAATAGCGGAGGTCTCTTCGCTCATAAAGTTTGGCGCGCGAATCTGAGGCTATGAAAAGAATACAAGTATCTGTGGAAACAGTGGATTACTCATTGATGATTGTCGAAAGCTCTACATATCCATAGAAACGACCTGCTTTTGACTCTCCCTTCGTCGGAGCTTCAGATCCGTGCGGCGTACTACAAATTAAAACGGTTGAACGAATCTGTCCGGTGGATGAGATACAGAATCGTTTAGTGGGATATTTTTTCAAATGCAAATAGGTAAAAACCAAAATATTCTAAAGAATAATACTTTATTAATGCTAAGTTATTATGTAGATAGCTATAGGGTAGGCTGCTAAAATGACATTAGTGCGTCTACAATAATATAACAGACTCTACAATTAACACTGATGACATTTTTAGGAAGTTTTAATATGAACAGACAGTCAAGAAAAATCCGAACTTCTATTTAGAAAGAAGAATGCATTAAGAGAAACTAAAATAATCTTAAACACTTTGACGATAAGCATTATATGTACTTATTATTTTTTTAGATTTGTCTAAAAAATAAAAGAAAGGTGTACAAGTTCTAGCCAAACAAATGAAACAAAATACAGAGACCTACTTTACAGACCTATAAAACGGAATACAGAAATCTTCTTTACCGGTAATATTTGGTGGTTCTTTCACATTTCGAAACAAGTTCATTGAATTTTTTCAAATTTTGTATCGGGTGTTCCACTTTAATTGGACCATCCTGTAACTTTTTTATCTAACCTTATAGGTACAAATATTAAATACAAAAGTTGTACGGTATAATAAAAATATTGCATAGACGAGTAGGCAAGTTTAATTTTTTCGCATAGTAGGCTATGCAACCAGGAGTGCGATATATATATATATATATATATATATATATATATATATATATATATATATAAAATTAATTAAATAAAATTTTATATTTGATATTTTTATCTATGTTTGTTCTAGCACTCCAGTGTATTAATTCCATTCATATTAAACTATTGACACATACAAGTAATTTTTGTTAATGTATACATGCTTCTTAATAAAAAAACAGCGGAACTATAAATATCCTGCTCTGTACTTGGCAGACCCTGTCAAGATGGCCCAGGAATTGGCAAGTCATCCCGACAAGATGTTTTAGGAACTATCACATTCTCCTTCCAATATGGCCCAGGAATTGGCAAGTACTGCTGCTTTCATTCTAGCTGAACACTATATTGTCCAACTACAGATAGGCATAAAAATACCAATGCTAATTGAATTATCATAATATTTTCTGATAACAGTATAAGAACATATCTATTATCCTGTACACAAATAATATTTATTTAAATATATACCTGTAAAATGCATTATAGTCATCTTAGAGGTATGTCTACACGGGCCTGTATTTCTAGACACAGCCCAGATCCGTTTTGATGACTGTTTGGTTCTGTCTGTGGCTGGTAAAATTTTACACTTTAAATATTTCTTTGTTTTGTTTTTTTTTCATTTAAGAAATACATTAAAGTAAGAATAATTATATTATTATTTGATAATTTTATAAACTTTATTAGAAGCTTTCTGGCACTGCCCGTTATTATTACTTTTTTTGGTACTGCCCGACCTGGCCTATGCACTTCTAATGCACTTTAATATTTTGCATGTCCCCAACCCCCTGATTACTGGACGAATACCTCACGAGATTTATTTAGAAAACCGAAGCCTAAAAATTATTGTTAGACAAAATTGACAGTAAAGTATAGTTCCGGTAGTTTAACGTATTTGAAAATTGTCGCCAAAGTTTGTCATTAGTGGTCGTCTCCATCGTATTTAATGACATTACTGAATTGACAAAATGGACATGTCAGTAAAAAGGAATCAATATATTTACAATCCGCAGTATCATAAGTTTATAAATAAAAGTTAAGGTGGGTTTATAGAAAAAATAAAATAAAATAGGAAATACGGATTCGGAGGTGGTTTATACAGGAAGTAAAAATTAAATAAGAAATAATAACAACTGCTATCAAACCCAGTATCACACCAGTTTTTTGTCAGCTATCAATAGACAATACTGCCATACCTACTGGATTATATCTTTTAACACAACCTTAATTTTAAAATACACACAGCTCAGCCAAATACAAACATATTCAGTGAGATCATAAGACAAGAAACTTCAAATAGCAACTTTTCTCAGCTTTTCCTAGCATTTTAAAGATCAGTAAAATCTAAAATTTTAGAAGTTGATAATTTAAAAAGATCGGAGTTAAAATTTATGAACACTTAATAATTTTATCAGTACAAAACATGTATATAGATGATTTAGAATATTCCCAGACATCAGGTTAATTGTCGCTGTCACTGCAATCTGTTAATCCCCATACACCCTACCTGCTTTAAAACTATAGTTTCAAAATTCTGGACATCCTATAGAAATCTGTAATGTGCAACTTAATATTAGAATTTTTAAAACCCAGCCGGATTTTGGATTTTATGCTAGTTGACGCCACTACTAATATATTAGCTAAATATTGGGAATTGAATTGTATCAATATACATATGTATCGATACATAGCATGTATCGTTTTAAAAATATTGGAAGCAAAAGTATCGATATCCTAGAATATCCGACCATACTGTGCATTCCTATTCAAAACTCTGTAGGTATTGGGTATAGTTATTGGCAAGGTGACTGCACTCTGACAATGAAAATAGAGATGTAAAGGTAATATTGACAGTAATATTTGATTTATAAGGACCTCAAGCAGTGTTTTGACAAAAAGATATGCTGATACATTTATCGTTAGTGGAACTTGAAAATATGTTAAAAAATGAACAAATGAAGGAGCATAACATAAAAAACTGAGGACCCTTAAAGTTAAGAGTCTAACTTACAAACACAAATTTATCATTTGAATAACATAACCGAGGTATTTAAATAAAAAGTATTACTTGAAAGAATGACTCTTACCTAGGGTATGTAAGAAATGAATCGCCGTTACTCTAAAACCCTTTTTTCCAGGAACTCTATCGCTTAGAGAAAAATGTTTCTCACAAACCACTTACTTATCTCTCATAGACTTCATTCATCGTCATCATTTCATAGTTGGGTGGTTTTTCTCTGTATCCATTATTGAATGTCTCTGGGTATTTCCTGAGGTTGGGAAACCAACCTGTGCCTGTTGCTGTGTCGATTATCAGAAAATTTAACACAGCAACATCTGGCTTTTATCGAAGGAATATACTCGTCAGCCCCTAGCCTTAAGTTCATTCGTAATAAGTTCGACGAGCAAATTTCAAGAAATCAAAATCACAAACCACTGCTAAGTTTTTTATCAAAACTCCAACTACACTGTAACTGTGGTAATGGCTAAGCACAAATTCAAAAATTACAGCTTCCAAGAACAATGGTGGGTAACAAAACAAACAAGAAACCGAATATGGCCCCACGAATAAGTTTTGTTTATTCGTAATGATGCTCGCGGGTGGCGTTATCTTGAGGCGAAAGAGCACTTAAGACTGAGATTTGTACGCTAGACTAAACACGAAACTGTCTGTGTGGCTTTATTTGAGCTTGAGCAATAGTAGAAAACATGTGTCCGTTACAATCAAACGTCAACACTCAAAATAACATAACCTATAGGCAGTAGTGTTGTAAATATCCGGATGACTCTATTATTCGGAATATACGGAATCGGACGAAAGTAATATCCGGAGTGATAATACGATTCCGGATTAATATTCTGAATACGCTAAACTAAAACGCTATGCGGTTTATCTGCAAGTTGCAGCCTTTCTGCCTGTTTATTCCGAATTTTCTTCCTTGAGCCCTGCTCGCGCGTTTCAATAATTTGTTTCAGTGGCGGCTCGCCAGGGGATGCGTGTGAAGCGCCTACACAAACATCAATAATAAATCAACGCACCCATTCGCACAAAAACTAGCAGCATTTATATGCAGCATATACCTTTAATATATACCTTTAAACAAAGATAATTTTCAAAAAGAATTAAAACTAATTAAACAATAGCAGTTAAAAATGGATATGATGCCAAAATAAATGACAATATTTTAAATCAAAAAACTATTAAAAAATCACTTTCAGAAATATACCCTGTACCACCCAAAGAAGTTAATAAATGTAAGATACTTACTTATATCGGTAAACCTACGGAAAAAGTGGCTTCTATACTGCGTAAAAAGAACATTAAAATTGCATTTAAAACAAATAATAATCTAAGTAAATTTATAAAAAATAACAAAGAAAAATAATAAATCCGGAGTTTATAAATTAAACTGTGGATCATGCCCAAAAGTGTATATAGGCCAGACCGATTCAACATACACAGAACATTTGTTAAATAATAACCATGCTTTCCATGAAAATTTTGAAATATTACATACAATAAACAAAAGTAAAAAATTGTCACTTTTAGAGTCTATGGAAATTAATAAACGTAAAAACACCCAATATCTCCTTAACCACCATTTAGATATGAATAAAGGTTTAAAAGAGGTGAACTCTTTTAAACCTATTTTGTTAGAAATTTCCGTCCAGATCTTATTTAGGAGTCTTGTAAGCCATAGAAGTCTACCTGGATATATGTTTTATAAAAATCAAGCTCATTTAGCAAAGTGTTAGTTTAAATACCTTTTGTCTGACGAAGCTACAGTGTTAGCAGAACATATGTCACAAGTTGTGAATAAAAGTAAACAGTTTAAAATGTTTTATTTACATTGTTGATAATGGATTTTCATCAAGTAACGATCCGGTCAATCAAGTTTTTTAAAAAACAAAAGCTTTAAATTTGTTTTTTAGAGTCTTTAAAGTCATTCCTAACTAAAATAAAAATAATATTATTTTTATTTGCATTTACATTATGTAAATATTTAAGTATATCTGCAGATATTAAATATAACAAAATAATATATAATAAAATAGCTATATTTTGATTCACCCGATTCATATTAATACATCCACTTTCTATTTGCCATCCCAATATTGGGAAATTAATACAGAATACCGATTCCGCATCAATCCCATCAGGCCCATCGGGCTCCACCATGGCCGCCCGTTTCATAGATAAAAGTTAACGTAACGGGGGAATAGAACGGAATCTTCTGTAGTAGTGCGCAAGTTCGTACTCGAGTGCCATTTGTTATATTCTAAACAAATACTGGCTAAATAACGTGTGTCATAGAGAATAGAAAACTGTTTTGAATACAGAGTTTTAGGATTGCACTACTCGCCGCCATCTTTTTGATGTTTAATTTAATTTTTTATTACTAGGCACAAAAAGTATGGACTATAATTAATTACTCAATTATCGGTGGATGGTTTGAAAAATTATCTATCGCCGAATTTATTCTAATTAATTAGATTTTAGAAATAATTTTCAGTATATACAGCATTTCAAATGTGTCAACATTTTTTATTGAACTCATTTTATTTTCAAAATTTAACTTTTTGAATAAATCACTCTACTGATGCAAACTGGCAATTGCGGGCTCCGAGAATGAATCAAAATATGAACTGTTTTGCTTGCATTAAATTGGTTTTAACATTTTGTAGTACTTTATGAAGCCTATTGACAATCGAACCAGGCATTAATTTTCTTTGAAACCAGCAGAAAATTGCAACTTTGTCTCCTAAATTGTTAATTTTATAAAAGCATATTAGGAAAAATTCTCTAAAAACATTTCTACAAAAAAATTGAAATGAATCTACATTTTAAGCAAGTTAAAAACCCTGATACAAATGTGAAGTGTAGTTTAATATTTCGTTAAAATGTATGTAACATGTTTGTATCAATAAATACTCAAGAAAAAGACTATTTGAAATTTATTTAAAAGCTTAAAATTTTGAAAACCAGAAAAAAATTAGTTTGTTTAGGTAAATATTGAAGCAAAGAAATGCTCGATAATCTATATTCTGAAAACAACATCTTGAATATAACAAAAATTAAACCAAAATTCGACATGTTAAGTAAATTTTCAAAACAGCCCCCAATATTTGAATAATTAATGGTAGTCCTTACTTTTCCCCTAGTATAAAAATAAATTTAAAATATGTTTTACAAAAACATATTTAGTACTCATATGGTGAGTCTTACTCTAATTTATTATGGTAACGATATTAAACCTCAAATTACAGGCCGTCAGAACTTGATTTGTTGTGTTTTAAAATTACTTTTTTTTTTCAACATTTCAGTCAAATATTACTTTGGGGGAAAAAGTGGCACTTATAAAACGTTCACTACAGAATGTGATACATTACAATGGTACGAATTTGTAAACAACGGGAAAAACTAATAGAAAAAAATAAAGATTTTAACTTACAGAAGTAACATAACTACCTGAATAATGGCATAATAACATAACTACAATAATAAAATAGACATATCAAACACCAAATGTATATAAACAGAAAACATACCATACATATTCGTAGTAAGCTCATGATACCAGAAAATTAGACAGTATATTGTTACAGTTTAAAAATTTAAATAATCTATCCTTTAAACATTTTTCGAATATTTTAGAAAAGTTACTAATAACACTAAATGGATAATTCAATATTTTAATAATTATTATTATTATAAAATAATAAAACCGTATTCAAATTAGAAATATCTGGATTACAGTGACCCCATTTTGTAACAGCCAAATCAGTTAGGCAAACCCATTTTTGTTTTGTCCCCTTCGCCTTTTAACTGTAATATCATGTAATCTTCGTTCTGACTAGAGGTTAACTAGTTTACCAGAAGACTTTTATAACAATTGGTGAAATCCTTTGGGATGAGGTTAATGTTACGAGGCCCTCTCTGCGTTATTTTTCCAAAGTTCTCTAAAGGATCTTGATTAAAAGTCCTAGGCATTAGATTTATGAAACCAATATTGGTCATCATTTTCCAGAGGTCTTTAAAATTGTGGATGGTTGTTATTACATTTTTTAAACTAGGTGGGATAAAAGAAGACCCATTCCTGATAAAATTAAATTTTTTTAATTTTGCCAAAGCCTTATCCCAAATTTAAGGTGTGGTGAACCTTTGGTTACGCTAACTCTCAAGAATTTGCCTGTATCTCATTTTCCATTAAAGCTGTCAAACAGCTGGTCTAAAAATTCCAAGAAATTGGCAGTGTCTTGTGCACTCTAATCTAATTTAAGTACTTTCTCATCTGTGTTTACAGTCGTGCCTGAGATGCCCTAATATGAATTTTGTTGCATTTTATTAAAATTAGTACACATTTTTAAATACTTAAAATATTTAATAACATTTAATGAGATGGAAAATAATAGAAGTATTTTATCATTTTTTTTTAAACTGTGAAATATTTTTTTAGAAATATTTATAATCAACAGCAAAAGTCCATTACTCTAACCAATTTCGCTATCGTACCACTGATCAGCAATTCGTTAGAACTTGTATATATCCAAACCTACTAGTATCATAACCATTGTTGATCCTGCCAAATATTCTAACCTTGGCGCGGCGTTCCTGAATGGACGTCAAATCTGACATAGCTAATAGGTACTGTCCATATTAGTTAATTTATAATTTTTACGTTATGCCCGTATAAGCCAAATTTAGAATAGATGTATTTTATCAGTTTGTTTTAAACTGTGAAATATGTTTTTAGAAATATTTATAATCAACAGCAAAAGTTATGGTACGGGCGTGGATCGAACCCGCACGTTTGAATCGCTAGTCCATTCCTCGAACCAACTGCGCCATCGTACCACTGATAAGCAATTCGTTAGAACTTGTATATATCCAACAATGGTTATGATACTGGTGGGTTTGAAGGATTTACAAAAATATTGAAAATGTTATCCATATTCTTAAAATCAGAAAACCGATCAGTGAATTGCTCTGACAGCAGTTTCAGTTCTTTAGCATAGCGACCGTGTTCAATGTTTTCGTAACTGGATAACGTTAAAAAGTGAAAACCATTTTTACTTCTGATACTCAGATCACTGTACAGCTGATTTACTAATTGCCCTTGTTTTTAAAACTTCAAGTTCAGGTCGTTTAAGTGTCCTGTGAGGTCAATTTTGCGGCAATATTTTTTCTTTCATTTCCATAATATCAGCTATTTCTGTTCTCTAAGGTTATAAAATCTTTTAGCATTTTACTTTCTTACTTCTCAATCAATAGAGTTCATCCAAAAATGCTTAAAACTGGCAATGGTTAAGACCGCGGGATCTAATGAAATTGATGGTACTTTCTACCGCATCCATAACCACATAGTCTAAGTCGAGTGGACTTAGAGTACAAGTTTTGTTAGTAAGTAATGCAATGCAGAATTATTAAATCGCATTCTTGCACATTCATAGCGGTTGCTTTTTCCTTCAGAATTCCGATAAAACCTTTCCGTGAACCGAACATTGAAAGTGCACCATATGTGCACACTCCAACTAATTTACACCACTGCAAACCATATTGCTCAAAAGTACTTTGCACCTCGGCAAAAATACCTTTTGCAGTAGTGGTCCCTTGTAGTGGCCGTAAAGCCAGTAATTCCTCTGTCACTACAAAATCTTCATCAACACCTAGTATAAAAATAGCCAACTGGGCTGAATTAGATAAACCGGTACACTCATCCAAAGCAATCGAAAATGCTTGAAAACTAGCCAATTTATCAGTCAATGTTTTTTAGATATCACTAGCCATCATATCTATACGTCGAACAATAGTACGTCGCGATAAGCTCACTCTCTCAAACTCTTTCTTCTTTTCTGGGCACAAAAGTTTTGCAACATGTGAAATCTACAAGGCACACAAACTCTCACTCAAAAAATGACTCGATGTTTTCACTATTTTGGAACTAACTATAAAACTAGCTTTAACAACACTGTCTAGATTTGATCTTTGTGGATGAAACATTTGTTGTTGTTTCCCTAAATCGGTAATGAGTTTTTTAATTTTATCCTTTCTTAACTGGACTCTAAGCAACTTAAGCGAAATGTTTGCTGGAGTAATGCCGCTTCATATTATATTCTTTTAAAACAGAAATTGTTTCATTGCACAACAAACACATAGGTTTACTACTGTAAATAATAAAAAAGTTTTCGTCAGTCTATTTGTTTTGGAATTGACGACATTCTGTATCCACTTTCCGCTTTGATCTTGATAGATTTTTTTTTCACCTGAGCTGAGTTTGCTTGAAAATTGCCCACGTCTTTTTTTGTCAGTTGTTAAGAAGTAATGAGTTGACACACGCGCTCAGCGATTTACATATTACCCGCAATAAGCAGCTAGAATACTCGAATCGAGAGTCTCGAGCATACGCTAGGATGCGATGCGAGAACTCAGAGCCGACTGTTATTCATAACGCATCGGAGCGCTTCAAGGACATCGGACCGCTTCCCGAATGTTTATCTCTATTTGTCTCTTTCTAACGCCTATTTCTGACTATTATTTATCGATTTTAGTCTTTATGATTTCAAGAATAGAGTTTTAGGTTGGTTGACAATAATTACAAATAAACTATTTATGCTAAATCTTTAATTTTTTTGCACGTTATTTGAAATTTCTGAATCTCTCTCGGGCCGACGGAGGGCCAGATCCGGCCCGGAGACCGGGTTGTTGCTCATATGTGATGTAGATGGTTTTTCAATAGATTATTTCTTATACCCTTAAATAAATGTGGCACATCAAACAGATGAATGACTTTTTGCCCATCTATTTCGAAATGGTAGTCAGTTCTTCCCTTTCTTTTATAATTTTCTTGATACTCTTTTACCAGCATATTAATAGCTGCTTGATTGTTACATCCCTGATCACAAGCAGTAGCAATAACACTGAGACCTATATTGCGGCATTTTCTTATAACAAATTTTAAAATATGTACCAAATCTGCTTTTTGGTTTCTCTGTTAACAAAATTATACAGTTTCCATTTCCGCTGAATACCTATTAACTTAAACACCTATAAAAGAAAATAAGATATAAAATTGACTTGCATATGAAAGAGAAAATAGGCATAACATATTACATAAATGAAATATCTTTGAGATAAAATATATTATTGTTAAAACTGTATCTAAAATGTTAGGTAAACACGATGAAACATTTTACTATTATTTTGCTTTAAAGTAAATCTACTTTTTTGCTACTAAAAATATTGTTTAAAATATTATAGTTCCTACTTTTGAATGATTTGCAATTTCTTCACTCTTCTTAAAGCCAAAATCTTAAAAACCTTCAACTGAACCATTTTTTAGATTTGGTTGTAAATTCGGAGTAATGCTTATTTCATCAAACATTAAAATGCAATATTTATCAAATGGATTTTTAAAGTTTTTCGTTTCTACCTTTAAAATACTTAAAACCTCATAACCAACAACTTCGTAACTGTCTTCTTTGAAGGGAATGCAAACAATTTTGAAAAATAAAAAAGGCAATCAGCACCACTTTGATTAAAAAGAGCCAATGCCAAAACTTCATCTTCAAGTGTGTATCTTCTTTCCTGTGGCTTCTTATGGACATTCTCAGCTTGACTTTGAAAAACTCTGGCTCTAATTCTATCCATACTTGAAACAACCTTTTCAAACATCTGTCTAGAACTAATTTGTTTCATGAAATAGTCTTCTTTTTCAATGTAAGTCTGATTTGATTGGAAGCCCTAGCCCTTTTTCTAAACTGAATTGCTCTTTCAAAAAGATGTTTCGCTTTAGGGATTAAATCCTTTATTGTTGACTCATTGACTTTTAACAAGAGTAATCAGTGGCGGCTCCTCCATTAGGTCACATGGTCAATAGGACCCCCCAATAAATATTTCCAAACAGAAAATAATAAATAATTTATATTTTTTTAATTTCTTTTAAATTTGGAAATTCCTTCTATTGTTCTAAGCGTGTAAACTCGTTGAACGTTCACTTGATTCCTCGGCACTCGCACTAGCGATGCCTCGCGCAGGGATCTCCGGAGGTTTCGTTTCGTTGGATCACGAGGCTGACGTTCCGCGATGACCTTATGGTTATAAACGGAGGCGAGTTTTTCCCGAGTGTTCCCAATCGAATTTGCATAGGGATAGGTAATATACGGCTTACATTGGCAAATTTTAGGTCAACAGCCGCGCCGATTTTTGTCAGTTGATGCGTTTAATGTGAATCCTGTGATTTGAGTTTGTGATTACGATTGCGTATTTTTATAAAAATTATTTTATTTTCAAGACTTGTTTGTTGATTTTCTAGTATAAATTAATTGAAAAAATGATTGTTTAAAGAATGGTAGCCTAAGTGGTTCAGAATATTAAGACTTCAATAGCTGCCAGTGAGCTAAACTTTGAGAAACATCTCGAAATTAAGGCCAGTTGTCGACCTTTGCCGGAACTTAAAAATCGGCAGACCAGTAAGGACAAAAACAAAAAAGGAAATCGTTATTTTAGTAAAAATATGTACTGGATATGCGATTGAGAAGGGATAAGGGCATTTTATTGTTTCGCGTTTATAATTTTTTTCAGATGACTCTTTGTTGTTGTGTAAAATATAATAATTAGGAAATTAGGAAATTATATATATATATATATATATATATATATATATATATATATATATATATATATATATATATATATATATATATATATATATATATATATATTGATCCCTGAAAAATAGGTGTGAAGTTAGCAACGATTTTACCAGCATAATATTATTATTTTAAATTAAACCTATATACCCCTTAAGGAAACCATTAGCCGTGAAAACGCAAACAAAATCATATGTGAAAAAGAGGTTAAAATTCATCCCTTAAAAAAACAAAATTATCATACTATGATAAAGCGAATGCATCAATACCAAAATTTAGGAGTAACATATTTCGGTAGCAAATAATTAGCCCTCAAAATTTGAACAAGAATCCATGGGGACATGTGGTTGAAATTCTTCCCTTAAGAAATTAAAAATTTATTTTACCATGATAAAGAGAATGCCTCATTACCAAAATACAGCATTAATCTGGTTATGTCACAAACAATTAGCTCTTAAAATTTGGACGAGATTCTATGGGGACATGGCGTTGAAATTCATCCCTTAAGAAATTAAAAATTTATTTTACCATAATAAAGCGAATGCCTCACCACCAAATTACAGGAGTAATCTGGCTATATCACAAGCAATTAGCCCTTCAAATCTGAACAAGGTTATATGGGGACATGGGGTTGAAATTCATCCCTTAAAAATGTAAAAAATTACTTTTGATAAAGCGGATGCCTCACTAACAAAATTGAAGACTAACATCCTTAGATAGCACGCAATTTGCCATCTAAATTTGAACAAGATTCTATGGGGAACAGAGGTTGAAATTCATCCCTTAAGAAATTAAAAAAATATTTTACTATGAAATAGCGAATGCCCCACTACGAAAATTTAGACGTAACATGTTTACGTAGCAAACAATTAGCCCTCAAAATGATAAAGCGGATGCCTCACTAACAAAATTGAAGACTAATATCCTTAGATAGCACGCAATTTGCCATCTAAATTTGAACAAGATTCTATTGAGAACAGGGGTTGAAATTCATCTTTTAAAAAATTAAAAATTTATTTTAAGATTCTATAGGGACATAGGGTTGAAATTCATCCCTTAAAAAATTAAAAAATTATTTTACCATGATAAAGCGAATGCCTCACTACCAAAATATAGGAGTAATTTGGCTATGTCACAAACAATTCGCCTTTAAACTTTGGACAAGATTCTATGGGGACATGGGGTTAAAATTCATCCCTTAAGAAATTGAAAAATTCATTTTACCATGATAAAGCGAATGCCTCAGTGCCAAATTACAGGTGTAATCTGGTTATGTCACAAAGAATTAGTCCTTCAAATCTGAAGAAGATTCTAATGGAACCTGGGGTTGAAATTCATCCATTAAAAAATTAAAAAATTATTTTACCAGGATATAGCGAATGCCTCACTACCAAAATTGTAGACTAACATCTTTAGACAGCACGCAATTTGCCATCTAAATTTGAATAAGATTTTATGGGGAAGAGAGGTTGAAATTCATCCCTTAAAAAATGAAAAAATTATTTTAATATGATAAAGCGAATGCCTCTCTACGAGAATTTTAGACTAACATCTTTAGATAGCAAGCAATTTGCTCTCAAACTTTAAACCAAATTCTATGGGAACATGGGGAAGTCATCCCTTAAATAATTAAAAAAATATTTTACTATCAAATAGAGAATGCCCCACTACGAAAATTTAGGAGTAATATGAATATGGGGACAAGGGGTTGAAATTCATGCCTTAAAAAATTAAAAATTTATTTTACCATGATAAAGCGAATGCCTCACTACCAAATTACAGGAATAATCTGGTTATGTCACAAACAATTAGTCCTTCAAATCTGAACAAGATTCTATGGGGATATGGGGTTGAAATTCTTCCCTTAAAAAATCAAAAATATTGTTATGTTTTAATATTTTTATTACTCGCCGAATGCCACCACTGTTATGATTTAATATTTTTATTACTCGCCGAATGCCACCACTGTTATGATTTAATAATTTTAGTATTTTGTATTAGCACTGGTAGTAAATGTAAACACTTCAACTTGTTTCAAATCTCTCTATTATCTTCTGTACAAGAGGGACACTTCTTACTTCTAACAAATCTTTACTCTTACTGTGTCTACTGACTTAATTCTACTGACAATATAGTACTGACATAATGACTGACCTGCTCTATACTGACTAGTGACTACCTAGAACTTATTTTTATATGAATTCCCTAATTTGAGATGCAGTGGCGTATCTGTAAAATTGATTAAAAAAGGTGTCTATAAAAGTAATTTGGGGAGTATTTGCCACGCCACTGCTTACTGTACTACAATGGTTTCTTTTAATGTTTTTATAGCTGAACCTTCCCAAGCTTTATCGACATAGTGTAAATGAGTTTATGATAGGTTTTTTCGGGTATAATAATATTTGGGGCGGAAGAACGTGCATAAAATAGAATTTGAAGTAGATATTAAAATACATATTGTTTACTTAAAATTTCCCTTGCAATAAACGACCATTAAAGCAGCTTTTGTCGGAAGGTTCCGCCGAAATATAATGTATGTCTAAATATTGCATTTACGTGTCAAACTATCTCTAGACTAATGAATATATAATACTTAAGAGTATTCACAAATAAAATGACTATAAAATAATGGGGTCACAACACCTCCCCCTAAATGAGAGATTTTATAATAATGAAATTGTTAGAAAATTTCGTTCCTGAGTTAAAATATAAATTATGATACAAAATATACATCCTTGTAATTGATACTAATATTTAACAAAAGTATTATGTTCGAAATGATTTTACAAAATTTGCTATGAACTATGTTCTTATTCTATATTATACTAACCTATATAATATTGAAAACTTTTTTTTTTTTTAATAATTAAGCATTCTAAATCTACTTAGATTCTACTTAAGAAATTTATTACTTATAATAAAACATAATATTATTACTTATCTAATTGATCGTCTTGAGGACGTGTGACCAATAGCTCTGCGAGGCGTGTATGATATACCTGGTTGATCGTCCTCAGGGTGATCATCATTATTAATTCTATTAGAAGTTTCACTAGTATACTGAGCTATATATCTATTACTTCTCGGGGATGGTTCAATGGTTTGATTTACCCTTACGCAAATATTTGGTATTATTCCACAACAGGAAGTTTTTCTTATACATTTTGAATATATTTTGTAAACAATAAATAATAATACAACAACAGATACAATGTAAGCTAAAACAGAACCAGAAATATTATATGTTGACAAAAAATTATTTTTTTCTAGATTTTCTGTTAGCTTTTCTATGTCGTCTAGTTTATGGCTAGCGATGTTCAGTTCAGGAATGTGCTTTGAAAGAGTCTTATAATTTTCGTTTATTAAAATTTCTGTCAGGTTAATGTTATTATTTTTTATTTTTTCAGTCCTCACTAATTTCTAATGGCGGAACAAACTCACTAAATATTTTCGACTGAAAGGCATTACCGTGAGGCACGAGCATCGTTGAAACACTATACGCTTTACACTGTTTTCCTATGGTGACACTCCCGCAATTTTTTAAAATAACGTCTACTGGTTTATTTTGATTAATACATGAAATGGTTAATGATTCAGGGCAAGGCACTGCAAACAGCCAAGTATTAGTTGTAAGTAACTGAATAAAGATACCTCTATTAGAATTTAATATATGTTTTTCGCATACTTCTGGAATTTTATTTGTTACTTGAAGTAACTTCATTTCACAGTTTTCCACTAAATGAGCCAATGAAACTGGTTTTTGTTGCTGACAAATCATTTTATCATCAGTTATTTTTATAAATTTATTATATTCGAGATCAGAGAAAGTTATGAACTGCTGTTTTGTTTCGTCTATTGCAATGTATTTAGAAAATGGTTGAATCAAAACAAATTGGTTAGTGGCTAATAGCTTAGGAAAAGGCGATACCTTATATAGGTAGAATAATTGTGCTTCAACTAAAGGAATATTAATTATATAAATTAAATGATTATTTTCAAAGTAAACTTTTAGTTCAATCGTTTTTAATATAAGATTAGAATGCATTATATCAAGAGGCACAGCAAAATCTAAACCATGGGGAAGAGAATCCGTAACTTGTTTTAGTTCATCAATTAGGCGAACTGGTGTTAAAATTGCTGGGTGTAATAAACCCTTTTTGGCAATAAGAATTGCATTAATCAAAGTCATTACTTCGAGTTGTAGTTGATGTAACATCATATTTGTCAGCGTAATGTGTTCTTCTAGATTGCCTTTTAAGTCTAAAAATTTAATATCTTTTTGTTCTTTTTCTAATTGTTTGGAAAGAATTTTAACATTATTTTTTAAAATGTTTTCATTAAAATCTAAGGTTCCAATAGTATTGTTGAAATTTGTTAGTGTAGACTTGACAACTTTAGTTTGCTCTTTGTTAAAAAATTTGGGAAAAAATAATATTATAGGATCTGAATTATTTATCTGAAATAAATTAGCGTTGTTTTCTTTTAATTTTGTGTTAATAACAATATGTGTTTGCAGATAATTTAAAAAATTTTGATAATCTGTTATCATGTCAGCGTTTACCGTTTTAATCATTCTACTTAAAGCATCAGCATTTGTATTTAACTTTCCGGCCTTATAAATAATTTCGAAATTGTATTCTTCCAATTTTAACCTAAATCTTGTAAGACGCGACCCAGGGTCTTTTATGTTAAATACATAAAGTAAAGGTTTATGATCCGTAACTATCTTAAAATTTGTTCCAAAAACATATGGTCGAAAATGTCTAACTGCCCAAACAATTGCCGCTAATTCTTTCTCTGTCGTTGAGTAGTTTTGTTCGGCTTTATTAAGAGTTCTACTAGCATAAGTTATAGGTCGATCATTATTAACTTTTCCTTGTGATAAAATTGCACCAATCGCATAATTACTTGCGTCGGTAGTTATAATGAATTCTTTTGAAAAATCTGGGTACTGTAGTACAGAGGGAGAAGTAATGTTATTTTTAAGCGTTTGAAATGAAATATCACAAGCATGGTCCCATTTAAATTCCGTATCTTTCTTGAGCATTTTGGTAAGAGGTTTTGAAATTTTCGCAAAATCCTCCTTAAATTTTCGATAATATCCGACAAGCCCTAAAAATGATTTTACCTCTTTTTGATTTACTGGTTGAGGAAACTGTAAAACACATTCTACTTTTGAAGGATCAGGTTTGATGCCATAATCTGTTATAATGTGACCTAGATACAAACATTCTTTTCTTAAAAATTCACATTTTAATGGTTGAAGCTTTAAATTATGCTCCCGAAACCGTTCAAATACCTCAATTAACCTTTCATTATGTTCTTTTAAATTATTAGCATAAATTACGACATCATCTAAATAAATAAAACATTTTATGCCACTAAGACCGCTTAAGACCGCATTCAGTAACCTCTGAAAGGTTGCCGGAGCTCCTTTTATGCCAAAAGGCAGCCTATTGTAAACAAAATGCCCCGTAGAAGTACTAAAAGCTGTCTTATTTTTATCATTTTCGTTCATTTGAACCTGATGAAATCCATTGGCTAAATCTAAAGTTGTAAAATAATGCGATTTTCCTAATTGGTCTAAAATATCTGTAATATTAGGTAATGGAAATGCATCCCCTGCAGTTATTTCATTAATTTTTCTAAAATCTACGACCACGCGAAATTTAGGTAAACCTGATGAATCAGTTTTTTTAGGAACTACTAATAAGGGACTATTCCAAGGACTGTAAGACGGAGAAATTATTCCATCCTTTAACATTGCATCGGTTTGTTCTTTTATAACCTCCCGATGTTGAAAAGGTAATCTATAGGGTTTAATATTAATAGGTCCCTTAGTAGGGTCTGTAGAAATTTTATGTTTTATTGTGTTTGTACAAGAGAGTTTATCACCTTCTAAATAAAAAATGTCGATACAATTTTCACAAATTTCTAGAAGTGAGTTAGTTTCCTCGACATTTAATCCTTCTAAGTTGAGAGAATGTTTCAATTTTTCTAAACGTTCAAAGTAATTTATATTCGTGTTATTTTCAATATTATTATTATTATGACTAAGCTCTATAATGTCAAATTCACCTTTAGTGATAGGTTGTACGTTAACTCTGGGTAACGCAATTGTTAAGGGTTCATTAGATATATTTAAAATACTAATTAAACATTTTATGATTATGTACTTTGGTCAAAGAAGAACCTATATAGAGATTTTCAGCAAGTTGTTTCGATTTTACGATACCTTCAGTACCTGAAACGTTGGCCAAAGCATAAGTTATCATTTCACATCTTGGGGGTATAGTCGTTAAAGTCTCTGAAGGCAAAATCTTAAAGCAATTGTCCTCAAAATAAATAGTTTCTTCTTCATAATTAATTTTAGTTTTATATTTTTGCAAAAAATCGCGGCCTAAAATTCCGTCATTTTTTATAGGAATGCTATCTGGTACGATATGAAAAGGATGAATTAATATTTTATTATCTTTTAATTGGATTGTTACATTATATAGACCTTTCGTAAAAACCGGTTCTTTACTTATACCTTTTAGTTCAATAATACAGTTTTGATCTAGCTTTGAATAGTCTTGTAAAATCGACTCCTTTAATAAACAAACATCAGCCCCTGTATCTAACAAAATTTGCAATTCTGATTTTTTAGTGCCCAATGAAGTTATTTCAATTATATCTAACTGTTTACAATTATTAGAGAACAATACTGACTTAGGAGACATATTATTTTAATTATTACGAGTTGGTTTGATTTTAATATGTTCTAGTGGATTCTTATTATTTGAACAGCTACTGTTTATACTGATTGAACTTTTTACGAAGCGCTTGGCGGGCTGTTCACAACCAAGGCTTCGTTGTCGTTTCCCGAAAATTCTTGGACAGATGTAGTTGGTTGTGGAGGAGAAATACTAAGATTGTGTTGGAGGCTACTGGGGGGTAGAGACGTTATAGTTTGTATTTGATGAGAATTATTGACAGGTTCATTATTATAGTTAGGACGGTATCGTCGCTGTTGTTGAGGTATCCCTGAAAGCATTTGAGGTCTGTTTGAACTACGGGGATTGGTATAATTTTGACGATAATTGTTCCCATTATAATTATTGTTAAAATTTCGTGAATTTGTATTTTGATTGTAATTATGATTATCGTTTCCCCTGTAAGAAAAATTACTTCTAGCATTAATAGGTTGTTCCCCGTTATAATTTTGCCCATTTGAAGAATTTGCGTTAAAATGTTGTTGTGGACTGAAGCTTTGATAATTAGGATTATTAAAATTATTTCTTCCCATATTTTGTTCATATTGTATAAGTTGCCTACATTGAGAAGTTATATGATTATTTTTATGACAGAACATACACAAAAGTTTAGGATTTTGGTTATTAAAATTTCTATTTCCCTGACCCACA
The DNA here is from genome assembly GCA_030620095.1 of Kuschelorhynchus macadamiae. Classification (NCBI taxonomy): domain Eukaryota; kingdom Metazoa; phylum Arthropoda; class Insecta; order Coleoptera; family Curculionidae; genus Kuschelorhynchus; species Kuschelorhynchus macadamiae. Next base: position 623,951 of record JAUTXW010000931.1, on the reverse strand, counting down.
AAACCTACATTTTTAAAATTTGAATTTTTTGCTCTAACGTTGTTTTCGAGTTCCATTTCGATTGCTAATGATAATGCCCTGCCTAAATCTGTTGTGTTTTCAGCAATTACTCGAATTTGTATTTTTTCATCATTTAGGCCTTGTCTAAACGTGTTTACTAAAATTGACTCTAAATTTTCTATTAATACCTTAGCAGAATTATGTTCACAATTTAAATGACAAGTTTCTTTATATTTATTATGCAGGTATCTTAATCTATCTCCATATTCTGTAACGGTTTCCCTAAAGTTTTGTTTTATATTCATTATTTGAGTTAAAAAATGAGAAGGCGGTCTTTTATCCGTAAACTGTTCTAAAAGAAAATCTCTAATTTCGTCCCAATTTAAAAATTCTTTATATTGTGTCACCTCTTGAGCTTTACCTTTTAATTTAGTACCAAAAATTAATTTAGCTAATTTATTTTTTTCATTTTCTTTCACAATATGCATTACTGCGTCACAGTTTTTTAGAAAAAATTGAAGAGAATTTCCATCGCCGTAGCCGTCAAATGAATTTATTAAATTTAATACATCAATTGCATCTTTTCCTTCAGCCATTTTTTTGTTTGTTAAAATTATAAAGATTAAATACTAATAAAAATTTTGGGTAAAAATTTAAATATAGATAAGTTATACGGTCGATTATTCAATTACTTTTTCAACACACACCGTATTTGCAGTACCTTTCACAAAATAAATACACACATGCTCAAAATCTAGGGATATTAACGAATTTTAATTCTTAATAATAAAATTTCTATTTTAAACTAATTTGGGCAGTGTAGCACGATATTCGCAATATGTATTGATGTAAAAATAAACAGAATACATGGACAAATATTTTCACTTGAGAAAAAAAAACAATTTTTTTAAAGGTATGTAAAATAACAAAATAAATGATAAGAAACTATTCGGAATTTCTTCAGTGTAGTGCATATTGTTGTTCTGCAAACGTGTTTTAGTAATCTTTTAAATATGCCTAGACGCCATTTAAGTGAAAATGAGATGTTGAGAGCTGTGGGAATGCTTGAGGCCGGAATTCTTCAAGTTCATGTAGCAAATGCTATAGAAACTACTCAGAGTGTTATCTCGCGCCTCTGGAATCGTTATCGCGAAACTGGAACAGTACGGGAGAGGCATTTAGGTCGGCCAAGAATAACTACGCCTCATATGGATCGGTATGTCCAGCTAGAAGCCCGAAGAAATGACACAGTGACTGCATCTCAACTAATTAATCACTTGCACACAGCTCGTCAAGTAAGGGTTTCCAGACATACCATCTACAGAAGGTTAAGAGAAGCTAATCTTGTCAGCAGAAGGCCTTGGAGATGTCAACCTCTAAACCGAGGAAATCGCGCAACTCGATTAGCCTGGGCTCAAGAACATGTTATCTGGACTGAAAATCAATGGCGGAATGTTTTATTTACCGATGAATCACGGTTTGGTTTGTATCCAGATTCTCGAAGGGTTCGCGTTTGGAGAGCACCTGGCGCAAGATCTCGCATCCAACATACCCAGGAAGTTCACAGCTACAGAGGAGGTACAATAATGGTGTGGGCAGGAATATCCATTGGTAACAGGACAGAGCTCGTTTTGCTGGATCGTTTTTTATCAGCGAACGATTATGTTAGGAATGTCCTGGAAGCTGTTGTTCTTCCATATAGAAACCCCATAGGTCCAGATTTCACGTTGATGCATGACAATGCCACTCCACACACAGCGAGAGTAACGAGAAATTTCCTGGAAGAGCAAAATATTCGCGTTCTAGACTGGCCCGCTCAGTCGCCGGATCTGAATCCCATTGAGCATGCTTGGGATATGCTTCAACGAAGAGTTCTTCGGGACCAGAACCAGTGGCAGAACCGAAACCAGTTATTTGAAGCTCTTCAGCAGTGCTGGAATGCGATTCCACAAGAGGACCTGGATAACTTGATCCTGAGTATGGAAAGGCGTTGCCGAGCTGTCATAAATGCACGAGGAGGCCACATTCCATATTAACTATACTTCTAAACATTTTTCATAATCACTTTAATTAAAATTTTCTTAAGTGAATGTTAATAAAAAAATTAGATTTTGCCGATATTTGAAATAATGATTATTCTTTTATGTAAATCACATACTTTACCAGTATATTATGTTATGTATTTCGTATTTAACGCATATCAACACTTATTACATTGTTCAAATTGAGTTTGAAATAAAAATAAATAGGATTGATGAAAATATCTACAATATCCCTAGATTTTGAGCATGTGTGTATATCTATATAATTTCAAAAATGCATAACATATAAAAAAAAATAAATAGTGTCAGCACAACAGGAAAATAAAAGAAAAAAACTTACAGCCTTAGTTAGCTGGAACGTAAGGCGAATTTCCTTGTTTTCTTTCTTCTTCTCGAAACTTGTTGCGTACTGGGCGCTCCTCCAAGTCTGTTGAAACTTCCTGTCTTTGGTATACCGATGTGGTTTAACTGGTGTGATTCCTGCTGCGTTCTAGGCGCTCCTTCAGAAAACACGGGGTAGTATATCCAGATCCGCTGCCACCAATGTTATGTTTTAATATTTTTATTACTCGCCGAATGCCACCACTGTTATGATTTAATAATTTTAGTATTTTGTATTAGCACTGGTAGTAAATGTAAACACTTCAACTTGTTTCAAATCTCTCTATTATCTTCTGTACAAGAGGGACACTTCTTACTTCTAACAAATCTTTACTCTTACTGTGTCTACTGACTTAATTCTACTGACAATATAGTACTGACATAATGACTGACCTGCTCTATACTGACTACCTAGAACTTACTTTTATATGAATTCCCTAATTTGAGATGCAGTGGCGTATCTGTAAAATTGATTAAAAAAGGTGTCTATAAAAGTAATTTGGGGAGTATTTGCTACGCCACTGCTTACTGTACTACAATGGTCTTTTTTAATGTTTTTATAGCTGAACCTTCCCAAGCTTTATCGACATAGTGTAAATGAGTTTACGATAGGTTTTTTCGGGTATAATAATATTTGGGGCGGAAGAACGTGCATAAAATAGAATTTGAAGTAGAATTTAAAATACATATTGTTTAGTTAGAATTTCCCTTGCAATAAACGACCATTAAAGCAGCTTTTGTCGGAAGGTTCCGCCGAAATATAATGTATGTCTAAATATTGCATTTACGTGTCAAACTATCTCTAGACTAATAAATATATAATACTTAAGACTATTCACAAATAAAATGACTATAAAATAATGGGGTCACAACAATTTGTTCAAATTTTGAGGGCTTATTAGTTGCTATGTAAACATGTTACTCCAAAATTTTGGTAGTGAGGTATTCGCTATTTCATAGTAAAATATTTTTTAAATTATTTAAACAATGATTTTTTATCCCATGTCCTGATAGAATCTGGTTTAAAATTTGAGAGCAAGTTGCTCGCTATCTAAACATGTTAGTCTGAAATTTTCGTAGTGAGGCATTCGCTTTATCATTATAAAATATTTTTTTAATTTCTTAAGGGATGAATTTCAACCCCATTTCCCCACAGAATCTTGTTCAAATTTGAAGTGCTTATTTTTCGAGACATAACCACACTACTGTTGTATTTTGTGAGGCATTCTTATTCTGGTTAAATAAATTTTAAATTTTTTAAGGGAAGAATTTCAACTTTATGTGCCAATGGAATCTTGTTAAAATTTTGAAGGCTAATTGTTTGCAACGTAAATATATTACTCTTAAATTTTCGTAGTGAGTCATTCGCTATTTCATAGTAAAATATATTTTAACTAATTAAGCGTTGCTATTCCACCCCATGTTCCCCTAGAATCTGGTTCAAAATATGAGAGCAAATTGTCTGTTAGTCTAAAATTTTCGTAGTGAGGCATTCGTTTTATCATAATAAAATAATTTTTTAATTTCTTAAGGTATGAATTTCAACCCCTCTTCCCCATAGAATCTTATTCAAATTTAGATGGCAAATTGGGTGCTCTCTAAAGATGTTGGTCTACATTTTTGGTAGTGAGTGAGGCAATTTCAACCTCACGTCCCCATAGAATCGTGTTCAAATTTTAATTCATTGTCATTGATTATAAAACTTAGATGATAAAAGGTTATGAAATAAAATAATACTGATCTTGTACAATCCGAGAGATATTTAAATTATTAAACACTTTAACTTTGTGTTGCCTTAGATATTTATACATTATTTATCAAAAATCTGTTCATGCACAGCTAATTTGATTACGATTATAAAACACCAAACGCGCAACGAGAAAAACTTTTAACATGGATTTAGTATAGTAATTATAGTGGCGTCTCAGCTAGGTGTGCGAGTCTAAGCGAAATCTCAGACTGCGACCCTCCTGAACCTAGCTTAATATGACTCGACAAGAAATAGTTTCGCTCGTGATACAATAGAAAACTGAAAAGGAACTAAAATAATACACGCGTCTTAAATTTAAATATACTGGAAGAATCAATAAATTCTTTTAATCATATGGAGACCTCTTTCTGTAAGTAAAATTTATATTAAATGTAACTATAACTATTTAATTTAAAAAATTGTTTTACTTGATGTTAGGTAAAACATAAACTAGTGCTGGTTACCCTTAACTTGTGGCATTAATATTTAAACCATCGTTAGTTTATCGAATTTTCCATTTACACAGAACTGTTCTATACGGAAGCATAGAAGTGCCACAATTTTTTTTATTTTTTAATTCTGAGTTTAAAGTCGGAATTTAACAAAATTCTGAGTTTAAAGTGAGAATTTAGAAAATTCTGATTATGAGTGATACAGACAATTTATATGATTATTTGCTAATATAGTTAAAACTTTTAGTGAATAGGTGCTCTAAAAACAAAAATGTAAAGGAATTATTGTTACATGTTCCTGATTTACTGTGTATTGACAAATAGCTTTTGTTGTTAATTTTAATCAGGGTTAATACATAAGTAAACATTTTAAGGAAAAAGACGCCGATCAATACACCGCTTTCGAAATATTTGCATTTAGGCATTCTAATGCACAGTCAAATCGCATTGTGGTATATGTGATGTAAATGCATCAAACTGAAATGTGACATTTTACTAAGGCATATTTTTTGCGCATGCAATACCGATACCGACTACCCTGTTTCAGAGAAGACTGGAATTAATAATGAAAACAAATAAATAAAACAAGACGATATACCTTTGAGGGGTCTGATAGGCGTTAGGCCAACTTTTAAAAAGGTCCGCAAAATATGTATTATATGTTTTAAATGTCGAATGTGTTCCAAATTCATGTTTCCAAGAAACAATTGAAATTTGCAATTTATAAAAATGAGATACTAGATTTATTGCTTTAAATATCACACTATTACCACAAATAAGCAACGAGTTATCTAGCGAACACCTGCTGAATAGACATTTAAATTGTTTACCTGGCATTTTATTAATTATATACATTATGTATTGACCTCGCATTTTTTAATCAGTTGAACATATTTATATTATACACTATATATTTTGTAACTTGTTAATAAATGTTTTTTAAAAAACTATTCCCGTGAGTCGATTAGTTAACTGGCGCAGTCGTACGGTATTTTCGGGATCGGTTATCGACTGAATATCGGTAAAAAAATCGAACTAACTGAAAGTATAGAACCTAATAAAACTGTTTACGGTGAGGTGCAGACCAAATTTTGAATTTATTCATCTTGGACCTATACGTTAAAGTGATCGAAGATTGGTCCAAATTCGCCCAATTCTTGCAAGAGCCAGGACGCTTGTGGAAGGACCAAATAGCCGACCAAGACCCTGACCTTATAGATAAGAAATGTGATTATCTTCTTTGTTATACAAGTACAATCGATGTCTTCTTTAAACGTAAATTATATCATTAATCAATTAAACAATCTTAAACTCCAACAACCTTCGAATGACTCTGCTTCTGTCATTCAAGAAGTAAATCTCTTTTTAAATAATACCTTAGATAGAAGTAATACTGTTTTATCTGAAAATAATAGTAATAATATGGCTCAGTTTAAACCTGAATACTTAAATTGTGTGCCACAATTTGATGGCAATCCTAACGATCTTAATATATACTTACCTGTATGTCAAAGTATTATAGATGATTTTTATAAGCCCACTGAACCCGATAATTTCCAAAATATTTATTACTTAATTCAATAATAGGTAAATTATCCGGAAATGCAAAATTAGTGCTCTAGGTACCCAAAACGTTACCACTTGGAACGAATTAAAAAATATTTTGAGCTGGCATTTCGCTGATCAGCGTGATTAATCTTGTTTAAACAGAGACCTAGTAATTCTAAGGCAACAAAATAATGAAAAGCCATGTCAGTTTTATGATAGAATTTTACATATTTTAGTTCTACTTTGTTCCTTTATTGATATACGCGAAGAAAGTGACGCTGCAAAAACTTTAAAAAGAAATCTATATAACGATTTAGCTTTAAAAACTTTTGTATCGGGTCTTAAAGAACCATTAGGTACGACAATTCGATGTATGCGTCCAAGTGATCTCCCTCAAGCCATGCAATTTGTTACAGAGGAATACAATACACGCTATTTCCAAAATATTTCAAAAGCCAATAATCGAGCGATGCTAGGCCCACACAGAATCAATTATATTCTCAACCCACTAATTTTAATAAAAATGCACAATTTGATAGACACATTCAACATGCACACATCACACAACACATTTTACAGTAAACCAACATTTTCCTCACAACCTATTCCAATAAGGCCTAATTATAATACCATGAAACTTTCCAACAAATTCACAAGTATTTAGACCTCGACCAAATAATATAAATGTATTTAAACCTAATCCAAACCAGTCATTACCAAAACCGACGCCGATGAGTATATTGACAAGACATACAAACACCACATTTAGACCGACACCTGGTAATCGCCAACCATCTTATATTAAAAATTATTTTAAGCTCAATCAGTCACAGAATTTTATAGCTGAAATAATGAAACCTTGTAGTAGCCGATAACACGGAAAATAATGTGTATAATGACGAAGACAAATATATTACTGATATACCACAAAATATAGATCACGAAACACAAACAAACGACGAGCAACATGTAGGTCAATACCCCGAATCATATGATCGATAAGGTTACTCTTCTTCAAGTAATGTTGGAAATTTTCCTTTCGTGGCTCAAGACGACCACGAAATGTAACAACCGATGTAACATCTTTCAACAATGCTAATACTAGCGAGTTGTCATATATATATATTCTCTGAATATAATTTTAAATTTTTAATAGATAGCGGATCAACAAAATCATTTATTAATCCCAACCTTTTTTTTATGATTATGATTTATGATCCATTTATTGTCTCGATGGTTTTTCAACAATCAGCACACAAGTACAGTGTAAAAATTCCAGAGTCTTCTATATTTAAATTACCAAAAAATAAATACTTAAAGTTTTATTTATTCAAATTTCATAATGTATTCGACGGATTAATAGAACTAGACAATTTACGAGAACTGCAAGCTAATATCAATTATAATAAAGGTTTTCTAATAACTCTAACTGCTAGGATTAAATTGCAATTTTATAAAACGCAAATACAGATAAATAATATAATCATTTCAGCACGTACAGAGCAAGGCGTAAAAATCAAAACCGATATACAACAAGGTGAAATAATAGTCCCATATCAAAGTTACATAACTGCAAAATTCCAAATTGCCTCACAATAGCAAAAGACGGCTATGCCTTAACCACGATTTTAAACAATACATGCCAACCCATAACATTAGATATTTACGAGCCTATTAGCGTAGAAAAATTTGATGGTCAAAATATTGAAAATATCGTTTTTAACAACTTTAATGACTCTCTGGAATCAATTAATTTTGACCCCAACCAGATCCGTACTAACCACCTTAACGAAGAAGAAAAGACAAAAATTTAACAACTCTGTCAAGACTTTTCGGACATTTTTTATTATGAAAACATGCCTTTAACATTTACAAGTAAAATTAAACATTCAATTAAAACTACAGAAGAACAACCTGTATACACAAAATCATATAGGTACTCTTTTGTACAGTTGAAACGCAAATAAAAAAAATCATTCGTCCAAGCAGTTCTCCCTGGTCTTCGCCAATATGGGTGGCACCAAAAAAGACCGATGCTTCTAGAAAACAAAAATGGCGTGTTGTAGTAGATTTTCGAAAAAATAATAAAAAACGTATTGATGACAAATATCCGCTTTCTAATATTACTAATTTACTAGATAAACTCGGCAAATGCCAATTTTTACAACCCTTGATCTCGCCAGTAGGTTCCATCAGATCGAAATGAATGAAAATGACATCCTAAAGAAGGCATTTTACACTGAAAATTGGTATTTCGAATTTACTCGCATGCCATTTGGCCTCAAAAACGCACCAGCAACCTTTCAAAGGTTAGATAAGAGCGAATTCCTAAGACGAGAGGTAGCATATTTAGGTCACATAGTAACGCTTGATGGAGTACGACCTAACTCAGACAAGATTCACAAAATTACCCAATACCAAACACCACAAAACAAATTAAGGGATTTCTCGGTCTATTAGGGTATTACAGACGATTTATTAACAACTTTGCAAAAATCACCAAACCGCTAACTGAATGTCTAAAAAAAGGGTGCAAAAATAGAACATAACCAGGAGTTCATTGACTGTTTCGAAACATGTAAAACTCTATTAATTAACCAACCTATCCTACAGTACCCTGACTTCTCGAAACCATTCAATTTAACGTGCGATGCTACTAACGTAGCCCTAGGTGCTGTCCTATCACAAGGAAATATAGGTCAAGGTCTACCGGTAGCATACCATATTTATTCGGACGTAAATTTAACATCATTACAGACCATAAACCCCTCCAATGGCTTTTTAGTTTAAAGGATCCCAACTCCAAACTATTACGATGGCGAATCAAATTAGAAGAATTTGATTACAAAATTATTTATAAAAGTAAAGAGTAGAATCGAAATACACACTAAAGAGAGTGATGGATTCTCAAACATCGTAGCCTATATAAACGAATTTAATAAGAAATTAGAAAAGGAACCGAACACAAACAATAACACTACAGTAGACAATGAAAATTCGGACCAAATGTCAATAGTGGCACAACCCAATGTCGATGCACAGAACGAAACTTCTGACATACCAGCAGACGACGACTGTCAAACTGTACATACCAATAACCAACAAGACCCCATAGTAGGTGTACCAATAATCGAAACAGCTGTTAACTACGGCGCTAATAAAATCATTATTTCGCTAATCTTACACTCACCAGCAAAGCCGCGAAGACTCATACTGTTTGAAAGGAAAAGACGCCTTATAGTTCAATTATCAGAAAATAATTTTGAGAATGACACATTACAGTTTATTAAAGAAAATGTAGTGCCTGATAAATTATACTCTCTCTATTTTGAAGATCCATTTATCTACGAACCTTTTTGTGAGGTAGTAAGAAAACATTTTAGGTGGCCATCTCGTAGATTTAAAAGATGTCTCACCAAACTTATTGACGTCATAGATAAAAGCGAGATTTCAGAAATTTTAAAAAATTACCACGAAAGTAAGACAAATCATCGTGGGATAAAGGAAACAGGAACACGTATAAAAGAAAAATATTACTGGCCGAATCTAAAAAAACTCAATACAGACATATATTAACGAATGTGAAATTTGCCAACGAAGCAAATATGAACGACACCCTATAAACATGGAAATGAACATTACTCCAACCGCGACCAAACCTTTCGATATTATTCACTTAGACACCGATACCCTAGACAAAGAAAAGTTCCTAACCATCGTTGATAGCTTTTCAAAAAATGCACAAGCATATCATTTGCATGCATTATCTGGTACAGAAATATCGGATAAACTAATAACCTTTTTTTCACATCACGGAATACCCACCAAAATTATTGTGGACAACGGAACAGAATTGAAAAATACTGTTGTGACAGAACTATTACAACTTCATAAAATAAAAGTACATGTTTGTTTCCCCCAACATCCCCAATCAAATGATGTCATTGAACGGGTTAATTCCATCTTATCCGAACACGTAAGGGTACTAAACAATCAAGGATTCCTTAAAACACCAGTTTCTCAAAAAAATAAGATATGCAATTTTAGCATACAATCATACTATTCATTACACAACTAATTTCAAACCAATAGACGTGATTAATGGGCACATTAGCTCAAATGACCCCTTTAACCTAATGTTAGACAAACCAGTTGTTAATAACAGACTATGTTACTGAACATAAAGATAAAACAAAACTTCTATACGCGAAAATCAATGAACAACTAATAAATAAAAAAGGGCAAGTAATAAATAAAATTAATGAGGACCGTGATAAACCAAATATTTTTATACCACAGCAAAAGATATACGTTAATAAACATGAACGACAAAAACTCGTTAATACATTTTTAGCACCTAGACAAATAGAAAATATCGACTCTATAAGAAAAACAATAACAACACCTACACATGCCAAAGTACATATGGACAACCTCAAAAGAACCTTAACAAATAAATACAGTTTCGACACATAACATTAAATTACAAAAACTATATAAATTACACATGCACACGTACTATATAAAAGTTCACTAATCATTACAACGACAATATATAACTTAATAACTATTACAACTCTTTTATAACTGCATCAAGCATCAAACAACTTTAACACCAGGTATTATATTTCAGCATCGTGTATACATACTGCAGCCAAGGACAGATCAAATTACGGCGCCTAGATGATAATGCCGGAATATTACCTATTAAACTTGGGAACGCAAAAATGAAAAACTATACCTAGACTATGATTCACTATTACGATTTAAATTTGATAATTACAGAAATAAACAAACTGAATCTCAAATCAAAAAATATTACTACATTATTAGGCACACATAACGAATATTATGTTGATGTTAGCAATTATTTAAAAACACTAAATTTAACTAAACATCGAGTAGAAAATAAATTAAAAGGAATATTTCCATACCATTATAGAATAAAAAGAGGGGTAATAAATTGCTTACGATCAATATTTAAGGCTGTGACAGGGAACCTTGACGCATCCGACGGAGATCGATACGAAAACCTTATCCAAAATTTGCAAAACAACCAAAATAAGTAAGAAGCAAGTATTTTAAAACAAAGCTCACTTTCTTTAACAGTAATCGAAAAATTTAATCATACAGTAGAACAAATACGTCATAATGAAAAACTTTTAGATTCTAAAATAAATCAAATTGCATTTATTATCCAAAAAACTACTTATAGAGAAAATTCCCCTTACATTACAGATGTAATCAATCAAATTACCAATGTATTTGAAATAATTGATTCAATCCTACAAGACGTAGAAAAAACTCTTTAACCTTCTCAAAATTAAAATTTTTACATCTTAGTATTATAAGAACGGAGGACCTTTTTTTCGAGTTAAAACTTTTGCAAGAACGGATAGGCTTAAAACAAATTGCTATACCAATAACACTAGAAAACATCATTCTTTTTGAAAAAATAATTCAGCTCGATTGTCACAGTCTGTTTAAGGTTCTTTTGTGGAATAAATATGTAATAAAAAATCAGTTGCACTACGCATACTATGGACGAGAGTGTCAAGAAATCCTTTCCGAGTCCTACATCTGCACAAAAGAAGATCTGAAAAAAATCCAAGAAGACAGCTCTTGTGACGTAAAGCTCCTAAATTCTGATAAAAACACCTCTATATGTAAACAAACAGAAGTCCAGTTCACTGATCAATGGTTATTGGTTCTTCCTGCCAAACAGGCAATTAAACTGAAATGCGCAGAAAGAAATCCGAAATATTATGGGCATTTACTTATGCGAAATTCCAATCGGATGTCAAATCACCGTAAACTCAGTAATAATAATTAATGAAAAAGGAAATATCCAGTCCACACAACAGCCTATCCTCTTTCCGGACTTCGAAAAAACAACAACGCTCCTGCCTACTTTGAATTTAAGTCTCCATATACAAGACTTGAAGTCGGACGAACTACATCTGCTAAGAAAAGAAATTAAAGAAAACCAGCCTTACTTATCCTTCAAGGAAATAAGAAGACTCCCAAGAATAGCATCTTCATATATGCAATAGTTATCATTTTCAGCCTATTCCTGGTCTACAAGAAGATTGTGCTGAAATTTAAGAAAAAGGACGTTCTCAGCGAAGACGCTGGGAGTTGAATCTATGGGTGGAGGAGTTATCTAGCAAACCCCTGCTGAATAGACATTTAAATTGTTTACCTGGCATTTTATTAATTATATACATTGTGCATTGTGCTCGCATTTTTTAGTCAGTTGAACATATTTGTATTATACACTATATATTTTCTATCTTAGAAAAATACATATTTTTTAAAAAACTATTCGCGTGAAGTTAACTAATCGATAACTAACGAGAGTGAAATGCGCATCACTAAAATCATTTGTTTATATATGAGGGGTTGCCGGTTGATTTATGGGGGGCAGTCCGATTCTTTGCCTTTGTTGTTTTTATTATTTTGATGTTTCGATTCGAATCAATATTTGTCGAATCGATTCGATGCTTCGATTCGAATCGATATTTTCGATTCGACGTTTCGTTTCGATTTTTTTTTATAAATCGATGAATCGATTTCCAAAAAAACATTTATTCGAATCGATTTTCTACCCAGGCCTACTATATTTTATTATTTTAATAATAAGCTAGAACGAAAATTGAACAACTAGCTTTCTGTAGATTTTTCTTAACTAATATTTTCTCCATATTCAGTCTAGTTCACAAATTTAAAATAGTGTTAACTCCTGCTATTGGTAATCAAAATATAAATGAAGGCTGAATTCGGAATAACTTCTAGAAAAATGGGCAAAAGTTACAAATCTGTTCATAAGCAATTTCAAAAGTAAATTTTAAAAAATTAAGATTTTAAAGAAGGCGTTTAGTTTTTTGCGAACAATCAGGAAAATATTAACTTTTAAAAAGTAAAAAAAAAACTATTTTTAAAGAGGAAGAAATTTCCAATAAAGAAGTACCACTCACCGAACTCTATCTCTGTTATTAATAGTTTTAATTGAATGCGAAAAAATTGTTCCGCGCGACGAGCGCTAAACTGTAACGATTCCTCAAAACTGGCCCTAACAATTAAAAATTCATTTGTACTGTTAAATATTAATTGAAAAATCGGAAAAATATGGTAACTATCTATTTAGACACTTGAAGAAACAATATCCCCCCGAAAGAAATTTTGTTTTCACAGATTTTTTATAAAATGAGTTGGCTCTTACTTGTCATTTAGACAGAAACTTCACCAGGTTAATTTTTTTTTTGTTCGAACTTTTATCAAAAAAAATTAAAATATTTTTTATTATGCATCTTTTCTCTGTGTATTAGTTTTTTGTTTGGTTAAAATTTTTTAATGAATTTTACGTCCACCTTCACTTAATAATCAATCAAAATTAGCATATTAATCTGACAATTATGTAAATAAAAAAAATCACAGTTCTACTCGTATTGTATTAGACAACATTGTTGTTTGTGGTCCAATATGACCAAAAATCGGTATCGGGGGGTGTTTAGCAACTAAAATTATGAATTTTTAATTAATATTTAGACATTTAAAATGGCGGTGCAATTATGCCGAGCAAATTGTCATTTGCGCAAATTCTAGTTGTATTTGAGACTAAATATTATGAATTTCCTGTCGTCGAATACAATATGGTAGAATAATCACTCAAAAACATTAAGAGCACTATCCATAACATAACGGAGTTAATGGGTTCGACGTATTTGGCCCGAAACTTCACTGGCCCAAATCGACAATACCCCTAAAGTCACTGGCCCAAACAGTCGAAATCCCGACACTTAGGAATGCATGGAATGCGCCGTTGGCTTTAAATGTCGAAATACATAAATTTGCACGCCAATGACGGAAGAAACTTGTGTCACTGTTGCCAAACTGCATTATTGCTTGAATAAACTTTAGAGAACGATTATACGGACTACCATAGTTGATTATTTATTAGTATGTCTGTCTTTAAATTTGATAACTAGCGAATCCTGAAATTAATAAGTTGCAAATCGTCAGAGAATTACCTAGTTTATAAAAATAGCCTCGTATTATCCTGCTACGAACGTATTTCATCGTTAGGAGTTATGATACAATCAAAAAGTTTTGTTATTATCTATGGAAGAAAAATGCTTGAGCATTGTTGGTTTGATTATGGATCTCCATATTCTCAGTTTTTCGTCCATTTAAATGGTATTTCAAGGAGACTGGAAAGATAGATGCAACAATTATTATTTAAAACCAGCATCAATATTCCTAAGACATCAGAAAGTGTTTTGTACTGTTCACATATATTGGTAAGTCACCTAGATTCTTTTTTTTATGTGTTAACATCCATATTCTTAAATGTCCCTCTTCGGATTTTTTACAATAGTTAGATTTTTTAAATATAAACTAATGTTAATGTTAATGTTAGTTAAAACAAAAGCATTTGTAATTGGTTGATAACATCATAATAATATATAGTTATGTTTGTATTTTTAGGAAAACCAAGTAAATTATTGGTTGTTAATCATTCAGAGTGGCCCCATCTCAGCAATATGGAATATGAATCGCAGGCAGCAACAAAAAGAGGATCAGCTTTGGCTGTAAAATTATGAGTGGACAAACAAAGCAGTATGAGAAATGGTTCTACTAACAATAAATATTGGACTGCTGAGGTAATTAATACATCAGAATAATCAGTTTGGCTTATACTTTAATAATAAGACATTATTTCTTTTTAAAATGTTTTTCTTCTCACAAAGATGTTTACTTTTAGAAATATTTGATAATAGCACTGAAAGCCAATGTTATTAAACAATTAAACAAAATGCTTTGAAAGATTTGTTAGTCAACCAGCTTTGTTAACATTTACAAAATTTAAAAATCCCATTTCTTCAAAATTGATAAACCGTAAGTTATTTTGATGTTTTCAGTTCAGAACAGTTCGTTTAAGTGAGGTGCTACACACAATCAGGGCTGCAATCTATATGCTCTCCGTGGTAGTTTAGAAGATACTTTTCTATAATATAGACAAAGTTTATTTACTTTCTAGTGTGGTAGCTGTAGCTCAGTGGTAGCTGTAGCTCAGTGGTAGAGTTTTGCATTTGCACTAGGCAGGGTATGTGATAAAATCCAGCCGGACACTCTTTTTTTAAATCTATAATTTTGTATGTAATTATATTTTAAATACATTGTTGCATTTTTGGTTAGCCCAACTTATGCTGGTTTTTCTTTTTTTAGTTAGATGATAAAAAGTGTATCTAATAAATACTTATACTCTTTATTCATGTTTTTACAATAGTAGCATTACACATGTCATTTAAGATATCAATTTCTAAATTAATGTGATATTTAAAAAAATAAGTTATTAGATTAAAACAGTTAATATGACCCAAGGTTATGCAATCAAGTATTAAAATCTTAGTTGTGACAAGTGGAAGTCAGAACATAGAACTGCATATAAATCACAGCCCTGTCTGTGCCTTGTGCCTCATTTCATTCACACTCTGAACCTAGCTTCAAAATTAACTTGTCATATTTATTCAAAAAGAGACATTGCAAAAAATATTTTTTATGATCGTTCTGGTAATCACATCAATTTATTGATATTGTGGACAACTGGTATAACTTGTAATTGTTTTAAAGCCAAAGCTTATTAACTAATGATTCTGGAGTTGTCGGCAAACAAGTTACAAAATTGTATTAATGGACTAACTCAACTTAAACTTTATTCTTTAGGACCAAGATTAAATTGATGGACTTTCGCCTCTCAAACAGCCTTACCAAGAAAGCTTTGCTGCAGAAAGAAGTATAAAATTGGGGCAAAACAAAACATTGAAATTTCGTTTTTTGGATGACTCTCAAAATAGCAAGATATGGAAATATTACACATAATTTTAGAATATGTTTTAAATTTATTTTATTAATGTTTTAAAGAAGTTTTAAGGAACAGAATTGTTATTGTTGAGTTATTTATTGAATACTTCATTTAACTGTGCTTGGGTTTCTGATATTAGATATAATCGTACTTATTTGGACAAAGATTTATGCTTGTTTGGAACTATTTGTTTAGGAAATTTAATATTATTTTAATTAAGTTTCTTAAAAATATATCCTATTTTTTTTACAATACTATATTGAAAGCTTTATTATATCATAACAATAAATAAAAACAATTTGATGTTTTCCTCAATGTTTTCTGAATCTCCCACAAACATGAATGAATACCCAGTCTTTTTTTCTAACATTTTATAAAAAGTAATTATAGGCTTCAAAAGTTACATTTTTTAAAACTGTTTGATCAAATAATTTAGAAAAATTAACAAAAAAGATATAAATATATATATATATATATATATATATATATATATATATATATATCATTCTTTTTCTTTGACCATGTATATAAATATTTTGTTAATTATTTTCTTGGGTGTAGGTTAACTCATTGAAAAATAAATCTATAATCTACATTGACGTTTCGCTGATTATATTGAGCTTTCTCAAGATGGAAATTTATTTTCTAAAATAAAAACATATTTAGTTAATAGTGTAAAATTTAAAATGTAGTGTAATGTAATATTTTTTTGAGTGAATGTTTTTAACTGTTTTAAATTTTACACTATTAACTATATATGTTTTTGAGAAAGCTCAATATAATGAGCGAAACGTCCATGTAAATTATAGATTTATTTTGAATCAGTTAACCTATACCCAAGAAAATAACAACATATTTATACATGGTTAAAGAGAAAAAAACAAAAAAAATAATTATTATATATATTCGTTTTTTTTTTACCATGTATAAACACAATGTTTTTGGACTATAAAAGGACTATGCAAAACTATTGATGTCAGTAGATATCAAATACGGGAACTGATTCACCCCCCACCACTACTCCTGACCTTGAGAGCCCAGGTGTGCTGTGTAGTTTGGCCTTGAGGCGATGTGACGTCATATGACCTTGAGCGCGCATCACGCTTTTTCGATACTTGTCCATGACGTTGAGAGGCCAGGTGTGCTGGGTAGTTTGGCCTTGAGAGGATGTGACGTCATGCGACCTTGAGTGTTAGCTATTAAAACCAAGGCTGACGCCATTCAAAGCTAAAAAGAGGTACACTGTTTGTGCGGTCACAAGTGATTTCATCATTAAAAAGTTATTGTGTGGTGTATTCTGATTCAATTTTTTAAATTTACGGTAATACTGTGTTTTTATATTAAATCTTTTACATTTTTTCAACAATGAGTGCAAAATTAAACTTGGGTGAAATTAACGAAATGCTTAATAAGGATATAGATTTTGTTGAACAAAGAAAATTTTCATCATTAACAATTGGGAAAGTTTTTATAGTTCAAAATATTGCTTTAAAGATGACACGGTTTGGCAAAGCTTTTCATGCAACATTGTACGACAAAACGCATGATAAAACATTTCAAACTTTTTTACCAAAGCGTGTTGTCGAAACCATTTCTGAAGACGTTATCGAAATTATAAATAAGTCGGGTGGGATGTATACTTTAACTTATTTGGGGCAGAGCTGGCGAGTAATCTCAGGCACTAATACTAGTAGATCAATATTTAAATTTGGGTGTTTAGAATAAGCAAAATTTAGAGATATTTACTTATTTGGTATTATTTTCATCTTTTAATTTTGGTGCTTAATAGAATAAACAAAATTTAGAAATATTTACTTAATTTGGTATTATTTTCGTCTTTTAATTTGGGTTCTTAATTGGGTGTTTGGGTTAATTAACAATTTGGTAATTATTTTACAAATCAGAATACACAGACATTTTAATAATTAGTGTTTGAAAGATGTGTGACAGCAATAGTACCATCACACCAAGTGAAGACCTTGATTCTCACATTATGTGTTTGTCGCATAAGTTAAGAATTGCGGCACAAGAAATATTACATTTTGCAACCTATGATGGGTCGGCGGTTGAATCAACAGTCAGTCAATATAGAAAGTACATGAAAGATGTAATTAATTTCATGTCAGGCGCTCATTTGTGTGAAAGATACCTGTATGGTTCCATCAACTTAGACGAGTTTTGCGTGGAAATGATCGACGAAGGTCTCCAAAGCTATGTTGTCGAAATACCAAATTTACCCAAGGAATTGTTATCAAAGTATGGTTTGGTCTCAGCGGAAAACATCAATGAAGTCGTGAAGAATGGTGCAGATATTTTGGACCGTGTAGACAATACCGCAGATGATACTGAAGAATGGTAGAAAATGGATGTTGACGATATAGAGAATGAAAACTGTGAAAAACAAATAGGAATGTAAACAATTATATGTATCATGCAAAAATAATTTTGTAAATAAATAATCATTTTATTAATGTATTTGTGTTATTTGTTTATTCTTAAATTCTCCGAGAAAATAACACCCAAATCCTATTCACATGCATTCTGTGTGTCCTTGTAAACGCAACCTTGAAAAATCTATATGTACACGCCCACAAACGCAACCTTGAAATATCTATATGTACACGCCCCCAAACGAATGTACACGCCTCATAACTGTGTGACGTTGCAAACACAACCTTGAACAATCTGTATATATACACGCACTTAAACAAGCAAATTATTAGTTCGTCTTCATCGTTATTTAGCTACGTGTAATAAAAAAGAAGTTTAAAATGTCTCAGTGTCAATCTCAATCTAGTTCCACAAAGAATGCAGTACCAGAAAAGCCGATAGCGATTGTCCAGCCATTTTCGATAAATGGGATGCAGAGGTGTGCTATGTGTGAGCACTATGATGTGCTAGTTGGAACGAGGGGTCTTTGTAATTGGTGCAATAATTTTGTGATGTATGAGCAAATAACATCGCCAACTTCGTCACCACCCAGTGCTAGGAGAAGGCTTAATACGCCACCGCAAGAGGATACAACAGCAACCACCCCAGCTGATCCATCTCCGCACATTTCGCAGACAGCAGGACCATCGGGGATTTTGCAGGTCCCCGATCAAGCTGGCCCTTCTGACATTTTGCGGTCTCCATCGCCGCAGTTTAGTCAAGAAGGGCAGCAATGGGCGGTTGCGGCTTCTCCATCTTCTTCTTCTTCCACAGCATCCAACCTAGAGGCCCCCCTAGACACGTCTGACGAAGAGGACTTTTTTGGAGACTTCGGGGAAGAAGATGAAGATTTGGAAGACATTGTTAGACATATATGTCTAACAAAAGAGGAAATGAGGGTGTTTGGGTTTGAACCATAAGTTTTTTTAAATAAATAGTTTTAGGAATTTGTAAATAAATAGTTTTAGGAATTTGTAAATAAATAGTTTTAGGAATTTGTAAATATTTAGTATTAGGTAAAAAATAAATTATTATTATTATTATTACCTTTCTTTTATTTCTATTATTTTTAACAGTTTTCAGATATAAATTCAAACATTTTTAAATTTTACATCAGTTCTATGTAAGCATGGGTAGAATTAACATTACAATTGATAAATTTGGTCGTCAAAAAGCTAATAAAAAAATAGTAGTATACAATCCTCCAGGAATAGGTTTTAAGTTGAATGTTGATCATCAATACGACATTCAAGGAAAATCTTTAACTAACATAGCAGATCCTTCACAAGGTAGTGATACTGTAACCCGAGAATATTTCCTTAAAGAAATTCAAAAACTTCGGATATTACTGGTTGAATTATTAAATCAAACTTATTTTAAAATTAGTGAAATACTTAGTGTTATTAAATCGGAAATAGAATTTGCATATGTGTACTCGATAATAGAAAAAAGAGAAGTAATATTATCCAACCTTGAGCAAAATGTTGATCGTTTAATTAGAGAAACTCATAGATCTGGGATACATTCAAGGAAAATATCTAACTATGATAATAGAAAACTATTTAACATGATACTAGAAACAAGTGATGTCATATTATCGAACCTTAATGAAAATATGTAAGCAACGTCGCAGAGACTACAAGTTTTATTTTATACCTTATAATGCTGCACTTTGGTGAAAAAAAATAGTTTTAGATAAACATGGGTCGTGGTAACAACACAATTGATAAATTTGGACGTCAAAAGCCTGGTGAAAAAGTGCATTTATTGAGGGGATCACCAGGAATTGGATTTAAGCTTACGCCGGACGGTCAATATGACATGCGGGGAAAATCTTTAACCAATGTCGCCCCACCGACTAAGGGTAGTGATGCTGTTACCCAGGATTATGCGCTTAAAGAAATTCATCGATTACGCGTACAAATAGCAGATATACTGAATACAGATCTACTTAATAAGGTTCGTGTCGATATAAAGCAGCTTGAAGCGAAAATTGTTAATATTGAAACAATAAAAATGGATGTACTCGGGAGAATTGAAAAACATGAAATCAGAATGAGCGATTTGGAGAAAAAAGTGGTCAAGCATATAATGGAATAATGTATGAGAAATAATTAATATAGCCCCAGCTTGATGAGGATTACTCATATATGAAGATAATATCAAGATTGCTGATTGGTATAAATATAATCAAGAATGATGATTGTTGTGAATAAACCTAGTTTATAATTGTAATAAACACATATTTAAATAAAACAAAGTTGAAGTTCATTGGGTATTTATTTTAATAGTAACCTTAACCAGTATACATATTTAGATAGGTTTGAATGTATTACAACATATAATATTTTAAACAATATCTGTCTCATCAATCCAAGAATTAAATTGATCTGAAAATCCTAACCATTTTACAAATAATTGATTAATATTATTTTTCTTGCGGCGACGAAGTACTTTTTCCACTAAATATACATTCGGACTACTTGTTTTTTGCAGCTCAGCTTCATAAAAACATCCTTTTATAGGTTGACCTTCTATTGATTCCAATAGGTATGTTGGTGGATTGGTAATGTTAACTTTTGCGATTTTAAACTGTTCCGTGGACCATGAGGGCGTATATCCTTTATCAAAGACACTTTTGTGTTTGCTTATACGAACTATATCGCCCAAACGAAATTTAAACTTTTTGGGTACTATTTTTATCCAATTGTATGCGTTAATGCGTGTGGTTGATTTAACGTTTATAGGTTTCATACCAATAGTACGATGCTCTGTGTTATTATAGGTTTTCGTTATGACTGGTAAAAGTTGTATCCATTTGTAGGAACCTCTAGCTGAAAACTCCTTATAGAGATAATTTTTGAGTGTACGTATGACTCGTTCAACTATCGCAGCTTTTTTGGTGCTGTACGTCGAATAATGATTAATGTTATATTCCTTAACAAGATTTTGGAATATGTTATTAAAAAATTCTTTTCCCTGATCGGTTTGTAGATTTATTGGTGTATATCTTGCTTCTTTAAAAATGTCTTTCATTGCTTTAGTGACTTCAGCCCCTGTCTTGTTTCTAATCGCCCTAGTATAGACAAATTTGGAGTAGCAATTTATGCACACCAAGATATAGCGGTATCCATCGTTTTCATTTGCATACTGTTGCATTTCCGCCAAATCTGTTTGCCATAAGTCTTCATATCCTTTAATGATGGTGTGTCTTCTGGGAAAATTTTTTCTTGCTGACCTATGAAGTTCATTGACAATTTTTATTTTTTCTGTGCTAGTAGTCATAGTTCCAACTCACGTCTCTTGAGATACTGATCAAATTATGTGATTACTCAATAAATTATACCTTCCTCACGAAGTTCTTCTATAATTGACATTATTTCATTATCGTGTCCGGTATGACCAGCCATCTTTGAACTCCATAGCAATCGTAATCGTTCTACCAACTCCTTCGGGTTATTCCAATATACGTAGCTAGGAGTTTCCGATAAAACACGTTTTTTTAATGGTAACACTACTTGAGCATATGTTTTTTTACCTGCGATCCCACTCCCCATTCGATTCCCTGTCATTAATGGTTTTATAATCTCTAAATATTTTTTCCGCCTGGTTTCCTGTAGTCCCCGCTTCTCGTCATAGCCCTTGTATGCTGCATTTGTCAATCGCAGCATCTTTTTATAGTCTTCTGCCACTTCGGGAGTCATCTTTTCGATATGCTCTAATACCCGCGGATTTTTTAAGAATATCAAATCGTAAAGTTCCGCATTCCCTTCAAAGGTTGCAATATTCTTAGAGTTGTGCCATAGTGTCACTTTACCAGGAGGAAAACGTATTTCCAAATTACCCATAAACTTTTTGTTTTTTACTTTTGATTTATGATGTACTCCATAAACTGTATCGAATTGTGATGGTTTTGTCTTTAAACCGTTCATATATGTATTAATGATAATATCCGGAGATGAGCGATCTTTTAATGTGACAGCTGACATTGTAGATTTGTTTGATGGAGAAGGTGTTGCATAAATTCCATCTAACGTCTCGTTTTTTGGGGTATCTATCGATGTTTCAGCAGTGTACTTGGACCTTTCTGTGATCGGTGTTGATGTTTCTACGGGAAACTCCTCTGACATGAACATGGTTGTTTTATTTAGTGGCTCCTCTATGTATGTGCTTAAACTTTTCGGTTGTGATTGTATATGTTTACGAGACTTTTGTGTTACTGCATCGGATATAGAAGTCAAAGGCTTAGCAATCGGCTCATAAAATTTGTCCAATTCAAATTTATCTTGTACATTAGCAGCTCTAATTTGTTTAAACTTTTTTCGAACGGCATCTGTAACCCCAATCAATTGACGTTTCAGATCTATATCATTATTCATCATGAAGGTGATGTTGCCAGAGTATCACACAACTATGTAATGCGAATTCACTGATCTTACTCTGTGTATATATAGTTATCGAACCCCTTGCGATATCTTCCCGAATTTAAATCGCTATCCTTATCAATAACGAGGAACCCATACTTGTCATTCCAACATTTAGCACACATCTCTTGAAATTGTGTAAAAGTCAGATCTGGCGATACATGATCCTAAAAAATATGTCGTAAATTCATTTCGTCTTGTTTAAACATTATAATTAAATTGGCGTTGTCACGTACTAATTGCTTGGGAACTCGGGAATAGGTTTGTGCTAGGTAGAAACTATCTACATTTTTATGTCGTCCCATACTAAAAACATCCTGTTTTTCACACATTACGTCGTCAAATATGAAAATTGAATTTGGTTTGGCATCGGATGGCTCCACGATATTTGTTGTATCGCTAAAAGTATAATAACCAAGACCCTTAATCGGCGTGAAAATTTTCCTGAGATATTCGTATTTGTGTTGATACAGCGACTTTGAATATACGTAGACATTTTCAAAGCGCAACCCTAAAGGGTGTGTAAGCAAGGTAATCATAACATTGGTTTTTCCACAATTAGAAGGTCCTATTAGCAATCCACGAATTGATAATGGCAACAAAGGACCATGCCGACGTCTCACATTTTTCCCTACATGTCCAGATCCAACCTTCTCATCGAGATTATCTATTTCTAGCTTCTGTTTCAGCTTAACAATACGCATTATAGTGAAAAAAAAATATTTTATATCGTACACACGGCTTTAACTACTCATTCAGATGCAGACCATCAAACGAAGTGGACGCTCTCGATATTCGAGTAAGACTGGGTGTGGTATAGTGAATTCTATAATTAATAAACTACCGTTTGAGTTACACCTTCCCGGTTATCAATATTGTGGGCCAGGCACCAAACTTACAAAGCGATTAGCGAGAGGTGATTTGGGAATTAACCCATTAGATGCAGCGTGTAAGAAACACGATATAGCATATTCAAAAACCGAAAATAACCTAAGTTCACGCCATCAAGCTGATTACGATCTTGAACAACGTGCTTGGGAGAGAGTACAATCAAAAGACGCTAGTGCAGGTGAAAAAATATCTGCTTGGTTGGTAACAAATATTATGAAGGCGAAACAACGTTTCGGTATGGGTGTTTCAACGCATTCAGCTAAAATAAAGAGCTCCAAAGGAAAGCGACGACGATTTGTGAAAGGGAAACGTACATGTAAAAACAAAAGAGTGTCCAAGTTTACTTTTGGTCCATTCGAGCTGAATTAGCTAAGGCTGGTGGTAAGAAATTTGCTGAAAAAGACATATTTAACGCATCTAGAATAGCAGTGGCTGCGGCAAGGAAATTATTAAAAGCCCGTGGTGGTAAGCGGAAGATACGCATACCTAGAATTATACCTGTTCCAAAGGTTGGTGGCTTATTACCTTTGATACCAATATTTGCTGGGCTCTCAGCATTAGGATCCTTAGCAGGTGGTGTTGCAGGGGTAGTGCGTGTAGTAAAAACAGCAAAAAATGCCACTACCCAAAAAACTGGTGGTGAGTTACAGCTAAAATCGAATGGAGGTGGAATGTATTTGAAACCATATAGGACAGGTTTAGGGCTTTTTATGAACCATTCAAAAAACTAGTAAAATGCCTTCCTCGAAGGCCATTATCGAATATTGAT
Organism: Kuschelorhynchus macadamiae; assembly: GCA_030620095.1. Lineage (NCBI taxonomy): Eukaryota > Metazoa > Arthropoda > Insecta > Coleoptera > Curculionidae > Kuschelorhynchus > Kuschelorhynchus macadamiae. Next base: position 599,399 of record JAUTXW010000931.1, on the reverse strand, counting down.
CTAGAAAGGTATGCATTACAGCTACAAGTACCATACTTTAGAGGTGTATTTATGCGAGATTCACTTCCTCGACGAGGTCCTCGACGTTATGAATCTGGTATTCTTAATTTGGACAGTATAATGGGATTTGGAACACATTGGGTGGCGTATCGAAAGAATGATTCAGAAGTTACATATTACGACAGCTTTGGTGATTTACCACCACCAACTGAACTGGTTCGATATCTGCGAATGGGTGGGGAAGCAGCAAAGGAAATTTACTATACATACGATCGACAACAAAAATTTGGGACAGTCTGGTGCGGTCATTTATGCTTAAAGTTTCTCTCTCAATCGTAAAAGTCAATATGTCTTATACCCCCCAAATGGATCGGGATAGTTATAAAAAGATGGCGTCTTCGTTAAAAGCCTATTATCGTTCCGGTAGTTTATTAAAAATGACTTCTAAAGAGTTAGAAAACATACCCAAGGAGGTAATGATTGCTTGTTCCCCAAATGAAATCGCACTTGTTTGGGATAAATTACCAGAACACATGAAATGTGACATAGACATGTTAAAGTATCAGTATTGTACGGACCATCATAATTACCAGAATCTGAATGGAGATGAATGTGATGGACCAGCGCCTAGGAGATTGTTTTGCTGTTCCTGTAAAATAAGTGATGTAAAAATAACAGAAAAAAATTGGTTTAAAATTTCAAAACCAAGTAAACGGTGTACAACCTATAGCAATATAAACTGCTGTCGACAACAATAAAAGCTAAAAACAGTAGATTTTTTATCAGTCATGTCGTACACATTCACATTAACAGGACGCTCGAGCGTGTTAAGTACAGATTTTTACCCACCATTAGAACTCAGTACAGTCAATAAATATAGGCTTGCACTTGTTGGATTTTACACATATAATTCTATTTTTAATATTGATGAAAGCAATAATTCATTTGCATATAAGAAAAAAAATGACAAAACTTCACCATCTATAAAGTTAACAATTCCCCCCGGAGTATATGAAGTGCACGAGATTGAAAAAGCAATGAAAACTGCCCTACAACTATCCACGAGAGATAATGATGATAAAATATTTTCATTAACACCCAATAATAACACATTGAAATGTGAAATAAAAACAAAATACATTATGGATTTTACAGGAGAAAACTGCATTGGTCGGATGTTGGGATTTGATCGTATATTGTTAACAACGGACAACAAAAAACATGAATCAACCTCTCAAGTAGACATTATGAAAGTACGCATAATACGTGTTGATTGTAATATTATCTCTGGAGCATACCTGAACTCACAAGAATGTCATATTTTATTTGAATTTGATATTGATGTTGAACCTGGTTATAAGATAACGAAAGAACCCACAAACCTTATTTATTTGCCGTTGAAGCCTGAAGGACGTCTGTTCATTGACAACATTACTCTACGCATCTTGGACGACAACGGTGATCTTATCGATTTCAATGACGAGAAGATTATTATTAAACTGGAGCTAAAAAAACTAGTCTAACGATGGGTTTTTGTTACAACCGCCGACCGTACATGTTTTCTCCGATATGTCAAACAATAACGAAACCTAATAAAAAGAAACATGTCGCTAAAACAGAGCTCATTCACGATCACGACGTCGGACCAAAAGGATATCAACGTCTCTCTGCCAAAGATCGTAGATTTCTTCAATCCATCGGCTTGAAAGTACGAAGCCAACGAACATGATGACAAGTAGTGAAAAAATTGAGGTTTTTACTGAACCTATTTTCAATAATTCTATCATAAGCCTGCAAGAACATACATATAAACCCTACGGATCACCTAAATTCCAAAATTCCGATGAAATTCGTATCCCAGTTCACTTTCAAGACATAATTTTGGATATATCGGAAAGCTACATATATGTCGAAGGAACATTTATACCAAAAGACGCTACAAAAAAGTGTTTTTTATCTAATAATTCATTAGCTTTTCTATTTGAGGAAATTCGATATGAGATAGGAGGTGAGAAAGTTGCAGATGTCAGAAAACCAGGTGTAACTACAGCTCTTAAAACAATGGTTTCCATTGGTAGTACACAGCTGAAACCGCTTCTTACATGCGGATGGGGTCTAAATGAAGAAAACCAACACATTGTGGATACCGCTAGTAATGTATTTTCTGGCAAAGTACCCCTAAAATATCTGATGGGTTTTGCTGAGGATTATACGAAGGGGATTTTTAACATTAAACAGGAATTGATTATAATAATTGCCCGCACTTTTAACAACTGTTATATTGGAGAAGTTGAAGCCGACATTAAAATTGACAAACTGGAGTGGAAAATACGTCACATTGTTCCCGAGGATAGACAAAAGCTAAAACTATTATCACGTATTAATAAAGGTGGTAATAATGCAAATATCCGAATGGCTTACCGTATGTGGGATCTTTACGAGCTTCCCGCTCTCCGACAAACTTCATCCGATGTTTGGGCTATAAGAACGAGTACAAGTCTAGAGAAACCTCGTTATTTAATTATCGGATTTCAGAATATTGGAAAAGCGGATAGCTATAAAGAAGATGCGACTGAATTTACAAATGCAAATATAAGTGACATTCGAGTTTATCTTAATTCAACAGTATTCCCCTATGAAAGATGGAATTTGGATTTTTCAAAGAAATTGTATGCAGCGGCCTATTATAACTATGAAAACTTCCAAAGCAGTTATTATGGTCGAGAATTTAACGATCCAATGATGGATTTTGGCGAATACATGAAAAATCCGCTGTTTGTTATTGACTGCTCGCATCAGGTGGAAGCTGTAAACTCGTCAACTGTGGATGTCAAGATTGAATTTGAAACACGTAACAGTCGGTTTCCTAAAGACACTAAAGTTTTCGCATTAATAATTCACGATTCTATTTTTAGTTATAATATGTTAAATGGTTCTGCATCAAATAAGCTTGTTTAGTCGTTTAGTTATTTATAATTATTATACTTTATATTTGGCATATATGTTAAAGTATATCTTAGTATATCCATATATTGTTATATAGTTTAGTGTTTTGACATAAAACTTAATACATGTGTAATAGATAGTTTAGCAACTAATGTCAACAATTAAATAATAAAACATATTGCACCAGTTATTTTGAATTTTATTTTAGTCTAAGTTCTAAAAGGTAAATTAATATAAAAATTTGGTTTCCACTCGTCCTTGAATTAAGATCCGACCCCGAGAGCATTGCTAATTCCCCGACCTTGATGGTGGGTGACGTCATAGGACTTTTCTATTCGTCCTTGAATTAAGATTCGACCCTCCCTGAGAGCGTTGCTATATTCCCCGACCTTGAGGGTATGCGACGTCATAGGACCTTGGGTGCGCAACGGACTACATAATAAGATACAAAGAGTATATATATAAGGTTGACGTTTAAGATTTCTGTTATATTCCAAATCAGTTTGCAAAACGAACATGTCTTCCAGCTCTTCTAACTCTTGGGTATTTGATGTTGAAACAGTGCGGTTAAATAACTGGTCAGATTCGTCTGATTCCGACGACGACGACGAAACAGTTGAAATGGGTCAGAGATTTGTTGTGCAAAATGAATCTTCGTCTGATGAGGAGGGTCAGGAAGAGGAGTCGGCTGAAGCCAGTCTGCCTGACTCATCAAGTTGGTGGAGTCCACCATCACCACGTGGTGAGTTTGATGGTCCAGCCGACAGTAGTTGGTGGGTAGTGCCTGATGTTTCAGAAGATACGCAGGAAGGGAATGCCGACTCCACTACGTGAAGATGCTACTACGGAATGGTGCAAAATGGATGGTGGCGATGTATAGAATGTCAACATTTAATTGTACCGTATATATATATATATATATATATATATATATATATATATATATATATATAATATAAATAAATTACTGATTTTATTAATGTGTTTGTGTTATTTGTCTAGTTTTTAAAATTATCAATATAAGTATAGAGTATTTTAAAGAAAAAATTAAATATTGATTTTTTTTTTCGATTTTCTCGAAAGTCAACTTTTTTTTATTTGAAACTTTTTTCGTCTCTTGAAAATTTTCAATTTTGGGTGTATCGTGTGTATGATCGGTATCAATTCGATCTAATGCGGAAAAAAATGAATATCCCAAATCTTCCAACAAAAAATCAATTTTATGATACACTAAAAGAGGAACATATAAGTGATGAATGCTATGACAGAGCCAAGGATGTGTGGTCATCGTTCAAATGTAAGAATTTAGGGGACTATTCAGATTTATATTTAAAATCAGACGTGACATTGCTATGCGATGTATTTGAACAATTCCGCGATATGTGTTTAAATATTTATAAACTCGATCCTGCGCATTACTGCACTCTTCCAAGTTTATCATTTGATTGTATGTTGCGCATGACCAAAGTAAAGTTGGAGCTCTTGACTGATATCAGCACAATTAATTTTTTTAAAAAGGGAATTCGCGGGGGTATAAGTCAGTGTTCAGAAAGGAAGCATATTGCCAACAACATATTTTTACCCGACTATGACCCTACAAAACCAGAATCGTTTATTACATATTTAGATGCAACAAATTTGTATGGTCATAGTATGTCACAAGCATTACCATTTGGAGGTTTTAATTGGTTGTCAAAGCGGGAAATATTGGATTTAAACATATTGGATGTTGCCGATGACAGTCCGGTTGGCTATGTTTTAGAAGTGGATATTCATTATCCGGAAGAATTGCACGATCACCATGCCGATCTTCCATTTTTAGTAGAAAATATTATACCTCCAACGGGAACATCCAAAATGTCGAAATTAATACCGAATGTTAATGATAAGAAAAACTATATTGTACACTACCGTACATTAAAACAAGCAATTAACAACGGCCTAATGGTAATGAGAACACACAGAATTTTAAAATTTGATCAATCTAAATGGTTGAAAAAATATATTGATTTCAATACTGATATGCGGAATAAATCGCAAACAAAATTCGGTAAAGATATGTTCAAATTGATCATAAATGCAATTTTTGGTAAAACCATGGAAAATGTGGAAAATCGCAAGGATATAAAATTAATAACCCAATGGGAAAACTCAAGAGGAAAATGTGGTGCTAGAGCCCTAATAGCTCGTCCTAATTTTAAAAGCTGTTCCATATTTACTCAAGATCTCGTGGCAATACATATGAACCAATTGAAAATTAAATATAATAAACCTATATATATATATATAGGATTTTCCATATTGGACATGTCAAAAACGGTAATTTATGATTTCTTTTACAATTTTATCAAGACGAAATTCGGTAAAGATGCTTCCTTACTCTACACAGATACAGATTCCCTGATATTAAAAGTATTCACAAATAATTTTTATCGCTGTATGACTGAGAATCCGGATAAATTTGACACGTCAAATTATGTCGAGGGAAATACATTTAATATTAAAAAGAGTATGTCAGTCTTGGGTAGAATGAAAGATGAGTTTCCAGGTGATCCGATAATCAGTTTTTATGGTACCGGGGCTAAGGCTTATTGTATAAAATCGATTAAGAACGAAGTAAAAAAAGCCAAAGGTATCAAGAAATCGGTTATCAAAAATAATCTTAACCTGGAAGACTATCGGAAAGTTGTAGAACAGGGCGGTTTAATTTTTCGTAAAATGAAAACTTTCCGAAGTCAATTACATAACGTTTATACCGAAATAGTAAACAAAGTAGCTCTGTCCCACAGTGATGATAAACGTTATGTAATTCCATCTTCTACAAAAACATTACCTTGGGGTCATAACGACATACAGTTCTATCAAACCACACCTGAGGAAAATGTTCGAAATGTTATGAGTGTGGTCGAAACGTTTTTATCCGAAGACGAAAAATTAGATCAACTTCTTAGTGTGATGGAAACGTTTCTGACTAATGATAATGTTTAATATAACGTGCTGGAAAATCCATACTTTATTGTATTTAGTTTTTTTCATAGAATATATATTTAACCTTGTATATTTCGACGCAAAGATTTTGAAGGACACATCGCAAGGCCGTCCGTGGGTGGAGCTGCATATTCAAGGTTATGGGTGGTGGGGTGGCTGCGCAGTAAAAATTAAGGGGTTGTGTTAGTGGGGGTGGTTGCATAAAACCAGATGTAGACATTGTGTAACTTCAGTCTTAGACATTTGTTCAGTTTCAAAGTTCAGTTAAAATTACTACGCAACATATAAAAATGAGTTCATTCAGTGAATTTGGTGGTTCAATCAATAGTTTTGTTCTTGCTGAGTGTGTTGACTCGCTCGCCGATAATAGTTTCGACATCGAAAAGTTTAATTTTCTAACACCTCGCGCATTCGAAGCAGAGTGTGGTGATGCCGGCAACAACAAATTAGACGCTGCCAGCAACAACAAATTAGATGAGCCAACAACACCAAATTGGACGATGCCATCGGTGGCTACATAAACTGCTTTCCACTAGATCGACAAGAAGAACCGCAGCCCGCAGTGAATATAATTAGCGATATAACAATAAAGGAGGCAGCAAAACCTTCAATACTGAAGAAAGTCCTTATGAAAGGCTCAAGATTTGTACAAGGAAAAAAACGTAAGGTGGAAAGCAGTCAGCCACAACCGTCAACATCTGGGTTGGGGGAGCGTGAGCCACAGCCGTCAACATCCGGGTTGGGTGGGCCGGTGTCACCTATAATCCGACAAAAAAGAAGGATTACAAATAAAGCAAAATTGATGACACCAAAAAAAATTGTTACCGACCAACCCGAAGATGGAGTTCCAAATAATCTGGGGCCATTTTCACAGGATGAAGACGGTGAGGTGATGGCACGATTGACCAATATGAAGACGGTTTGGGGTGATAAATTAGATCAGTGTAGGAGAGAGGCTGTGCGGTGTAGGAGAGCGGCTGAGCGGTATATGAGAGAGGCGAGCGACTGGGAGGCTCGGATGGAAAAGTATGAGCGACGTCTCTCATTCATACGCAAGTAAAAGAAATAAAAAAAAAATAGACTTGAATGTGTAGTTGTAAAATCGGCGTCTTGTGTTTACCATTCTATATTTAATAGGATAGGATAGTTTTTAAATATGTTTTAGTACTAAGTTTTTAACCGAACATCACTGCGGGCGTTTCCCTTCCGATGTAGTTGAACCTTGTCGCTGGTGGGAGGGCTTAAGGTTGTTATATAATAGACGTTTTTTTTTATTTGGTAATTCATTGAGTCAATTATTATAAAACAACCAACCAATACAACTACAAAAAATAATAAGTATTGAAATTAATTTGAAAATAATAATAATTATTTAGTCCTTAAGTAATAAGATGAATTGAAAAAAAATATATTATGTCACATATCTATATATAACCCAGTAAATTGTGTGTGTGTCCTATTATGAAAATAAAAGTTCTAATAAACCAATATGTCTCTTATTCCAACGAAAATGTATTAAATGTTGCGAAAATGCGTACATAAACAATTATAAAATTTTTAATAATTTTTAGAATATATAATTAAAAATGTTTTCTTTAGACCCCAAAAGATATAAACACATCGAAAACTCCCTTTAAGCTCAATTAAAATAGCACCTAAAAATTAGATAGGAAGTCGAAATGGTTTTTTGCCCGTTTTGCCGACCACCTTTGGACGTTATAATATCGAAAACGGTGATAGATAGAGAAAAAAGTTTTAGATAAAAAAATTCCTAAAATCGAGTTCTACAAAAACGTCCACAGGACCTACCTCGTGGGAGTTACCGTTTGAGAGTTACGGACCTCTGAAGTCGGCGATTTACGCGTTTCTTGAAAAATCGCGATTTACGTGTAACTTTGAACTGCTATATCTCGAGAACGGTAGCTCGGACGGGAGCGCGCTTGGTGTTGCCGGACGTAGGTCGTCTAGTTCTACAAAAAGTTAAAGGGTGACGATATTGTCCGACGCATTCCTGACTTTGTCAACGCGCTGGTGCACATTTTTGTTTTGAGCGATTCCCGAGCCTCGGGGGTGCGAGATAGCGACTTGGGTTAAATGTAAAAGTTGTTCGCCTAAAAAAAAGTCATCGTTTGGTAAAGTTATCGTTCGTCTATCTTTCGCCGTTACCGAGATACGCTTTTGCGAAGTTGACAAAAAAATTGCGTTTTTTGCTCAGCTACGTCCCCCGCACCTCCTGACAAATTTTTAAAAACAAAAAAAAAAAAAAAAAAAAAAAAAAAAAAAATATGGTTTGATCTGCGATTAGTGTCAATCCAATAACCTAACCTAACATAACCTAACCTAACCTAACCTAACCTAACCTAACCTAACCTAATCTAACACTAATCTACACTAAGCCGGACCTGAACGATCGGGCACACCAAAAATTGAAAATTTTCAAGAGACGAAAAAAAGTTTCAAATAAAAAAAAGTTGACTTTCGAGAAAATCGAAAAAAAAATCAATATTTAATTTTTTCTTTAAAATACTCTATACTTATATTGATAATTTTAAAAACTAGACAAATAACACAAACACATTAATAAAATCATTTTATTTATAAAATTATATATATATATATATATATATATATATATATATATATATATATTATATAATATAATACTATTTTATTAATGTTTGTGTTATTTCTCTAAAAATTATCAATATAAGTATAGAATATTTTAAAGAAATTAAATATTTTTTTTTCGATTTTCTCGAAAGTTTTTTTTTTCGACTTTTTTCATCTCAAAATTTTCAATGGGTTCTTTGATAATCTCCGGCTTAAATTAGTTTAGAGGAATAATAGGTTAGGTTATATATATAATTATATATATATATATATATATATATATATATATATATATATATATATATATATATATATATTATAATTTTATAAATAAATACTGATTTTATTAATGTGTTTGTGTTATTTGTCTAGTTTTTAAAATTATCAATATAAGTATAGAGTATTTTAAAGAAAAAATTAAATATTGATTTTTTTTTCGATTTTCTCGAAAGTCAACTTTTTTTTATTTGAAACTTTTTTCGTCTCTTGAAAATTTTCAATTTTGGGTGTGCCCGATCGTTCAGGTCCGGCTTAGTGTAGATTAGTGTAGATTAGGTTAGGTTAGGTTAGGTTAGGTTAGGTTAGGTTAGGTTAGGTTATGTTAGGTTAGGTTATTGGATTGACACTAATCGCAGATCAAACCAATTTTTTTTTTTTTTTTTTTTTTTTTTTTTTTTTTTAAAAATTTTTCAGGAGGTGCGGGGGACGTAGCTGAGCAAAAAACGCAATTTTTTTGTCAACTTCGCAAAAGCGTATCTTGGTAACGGCGAAAGATAGACGAACGATAACTTTACCAAACGATGACTTTTTTTTAGGCGAACAACTTTTACATTTAACCCAAGTCGCTATCTCGCACCCCCGAGGCTCGGGAATCGCTCAAAACAAAAATGTGCACCAGCGCGTTGACAAAGTCAGGAATGCGTCGGACAATATCGTCACCCTTTAACTTTTTGTAGAACTAGACGACCTACGTCCGGCAACACCAAGCGCGCTCCCGTCCGAGCTACCGTTCTCGAGATATAGCGTTCAAAGTTACACGTAAATCGCGATTTTTCAAGAAACGCGTAAATCGCCGACTTCAGAGGTCCGTAACTCTCGAACGGTAACTCCCACGAGGTAGGTCCTGTGGACGTTTTTGTAGAACTCGATTTTAGGAATTTTTTTATCTAAAACTTTTTTCTCTATCTATCACCGTTTTCGATATTATAACGTCCAAAGGTGGTCGGCAAAACGGGCAAAAAACCATTTCGACTTCCTATCTAATTTTTAGGTGCTATTTTAATTGAGCTTAAAGGGAGTTTTCGATGTGTTTATATCTTTTGGGGTCTAAAGAAAACATTTTTAATTATATATTCTAAAAATTATTAAAAATTTTATAATTGTTTATGTACGCATTTTCGCAACATTTAATACATTTTCGTTGGAATAAGAGACATATTGGTTTATTAAAACTTTTATTTTCATAATAGGACACACACACAATTTACTGGGTTATATATAGATATGTGACATAATATATTTTTTTTTCAATTCATCTTATTACTTAAGGACTAAATAATTATTATTATTTTCAAATTAATTTCAATACTTATTATTTTTTGTAGTTGTATTGGTTGGTTGTTTTATAATAATTGACTCAATGAATTACCAAATAAAAAAAAACGTCTATTATATAACAACCTTAAGCCCTCCCACCAGCGACAAGGTTCAACTACATCGGAAGGGAAACGCCCGCAGTGATGTTCGGTTAAAAACTTAGTACTAAAACATATTTAAAAACTATCCTATCCTATTAAATATAGAATGGTAAACACAAGACGCCGATTTTACAACTACACATTCAAGTCTATTTTTTTTTTATTTCTTTTACTTGCGTATGAATGAGAGACGTCGCTCATACTTTTCCATCCGAGCCTCCCAGTCGCTCGCCTCTCTCATATACCGCTCAGCCTCTCTCCTACACCGCACAGCCTCTCTCCTACACTGATCTAATTTATCACCCCAAACCGTCTTCATATTGGTCAATCGTGCCATCACCTCACCGTCTTCATCCTGTGAAAATGGCCCCAGATTATTTGGAACTCCATCTTCGGGTTGGTCGGTAACAATTTTTTTTGGTGTCATCAATTTTGCTTTATTTGTAATCCTTCTTTTTTGTCGGATTATAGGTGACACCGGCCCACCCAACCCGGATGTTGACGGCTGTGGCTCACGCTCCCCCAACCCAGATGTTGACGGTTGTGGCTGACTGCTTTCCACCTTACGTTTTTTTCCTTGTACAAATCTTGAGCCTTTCATAAGGACTTTCTTCAGTATTGAAGGTTTTGCTGCCTCCTTTATTGTTATATCGCTAATTATATTCACTGCGGGCTGCGGTTCTTCTTGTCGATCTAGTGGAAAGCAGTTTATGTAGCCACCGATGGCATCGTCCAATTTGGTGTTGTTGGCATCATCTAATTTGTTGTTGCTGGCAGCGTCTAATTTGTTGTTGCCGGCATCACCACACTCTGCTTCGAATGCGCCAGGTGTTAGAAAATTAAACTTTTCGATGTCGAAACTATTATCGGCGAGCGAGTCAACACACTCAGCAAGAACAAAACTATTGATTGAACCACCAAATTCACTGAATGAACTCATTTTTATATGTTGCGTAGTAATTTTAACTGAACTTTGAAACTGAACAAATGTCTAAGACTGAAGTTACACAATGTCTACATCTGGTTTTATGCAACCACCCCCACTAACACAACCCCTTAATTTTTACTGCGCAGCCACCCCACCACCCATAACCTTGAATATGCAGCTCCACCCACGGACGGCCTTGCGATGTGTCCTTCAAAATCTTTGCGTCGAAATATACAAGGTTAAATATATATTCTATGAAAAAAACTAAATACAATAAAGTATGGATTTTCCAGCACGTTATATTAAACATTATCATTAGTCAGAAACGTTTCCATCACACTAAGAAGTTGATCTAATTTTTCGTCTTCGGATAAAAACGTTTCGACCACACTCATAACATTTCGAACATTTTCCTCAGGTGTGGTTTGATAGAACTGTATGTCGTTATGACCCCAAGGTAATGTTTTTGTAGAAGATGGAATTACATAACGTTTATCATCACTGTGGGACAGAGCTACTTTGTTTACTATTTCGGTATAAACGTTATGTAATTGACTTCGGAAAGTTTTCATTTTACGAAAAATTAAACCGCCCTGTTCTACAACTTTCCGATAGTCTTCCAGGTTAAGATTATTTTTGATAACCGATTTCTTGATACCTTTGGCTTTTTTTACTTCGTTCTTAATCGATTTTATACAATAAGCCTTAGCCCCGGTACCATAAAAACTGATTATCGGATCACCTGGAAACTCATCTTTCATTCTACCCAAGACTGACATACTCTTTTGAATATTAAATGTATTTCCCTCGACATAATTTGACGTGTCAAATTTATCCGGATTCTCAGTCATACAGCGATAAAAATTATTTGTGAATACTTTTAATATCAGGGAATCTGTATCTGTGTAGAGTAAGGAAGCATCTTTACCGAATTTCGTCTTGATAAAATTGTAAAAGAAATCATAAATTACCGTTTTTGACATGTCCAATATGGAAAATCCTATATATATATATATATAGGTTTATTATATTTAATTTTCAATTGGTTCATATGTATTGCCACGAGATCTTGAGTAAATATGGAACAGCTTTTAAAATTAGGACGAGCTATTAGGGCTCTAGCACCACATTTTCCTCTTGAGTTTTCCCATTGGGTTATTAATTTTATATCCTTGCGATTTTCCACATTTTCCATGGTTTTACCAAAAATTGCATTTATGATCAATTTGAACATATCTTTACCGAATTTTGTTTGCGATTTATTCCGCATATCAGTATTGAAATCAATATATTTTTTCAACCATTTAGATTGATCAAATTTTAAAATTCTGTGTGTTCTCATTACCATTAGGCCGTTGTTAATTGCTTGTTTTAATGTACGGTAGTGTACAATATAGTTTTTCTTATCATTAACATTCGGTATTAATTTCGACATTTTGGATGTTCCCGTTGGAGGTATAATATTTTCTACTAAAAATGGAAGATCGGCATGGTGATCGTGCAATTCTTCCGGATAATGAATATCCACTTCTAAAACATAGCCAACCGGACTGTCATCGGCAACATCCAATATGTTTAAATCCAATATTTCCCGCTCCGACAACCAATTAAAACCTCCAAATGGTAATGCTTGTGACATACTATGACCATACAAATTTGTTGCATCTAAATATGTAATAAACGATTCTGGTTTTGTAGGGTCATAGTCGGGTAAAAATATGTTGTTGGCAATATGCTTCCTTTCTGAACACTGACTTATACCCCCGCGAATTCCCTTTTTAAAAAAATTAATTGTGCTGATATCAGTCAAGAGCTCCAACTTTACTTTGGTCATGCGCAACATACAATCAAATGATAAACTTGGAAGAGTGCAGTAATGCGCAGGATCGAGTTTATAAATATTTAAACACATATCGCGGAATTGTTCAAATACATCGCATAGCAATGTCACGTCTGATTTTAAATATAAATCTGAATAGTCCCTCTAAATTCTTACATTTGAACGATGACCACACATCCTTGGCTCTGTCATAGCATTCATCACTTATATGTTCCTCTTTTAGTGTATCATAAAATTGATTTTTTGTTGGAAGATTTGGGATATTCATTTTTTTAAAGAATCAATGAAACTGTATGCATTTTTTATTAGATCGAATTGATACCGATCATTGCTGGAAAGTGTTTTCCCGTTTCCCTGAAACTATCAATATCTAAACCACTACCCAAGTCTTCCAACGAAGCGGATAAAAATTTAAAACTATCAATGAATCGCAACTTTAAATATTTTTTCTTGATCGATAGGGTTTGTTTGTCGACATAATCGTGAACGTAAATGCTCTTTGTAAATGAAACATATTTTTCTTTACTCTGGGCTATGACGTTAATATTATCCCCATGACGACATAATTCTTTAATAAATAGGTGGCAGTCATAACCGCTTAAATTATGGAAAATAATAGGGACGAAATTAGGTAGTTTATAATTTAAATTACAGACGGAATGAGCAGCACCAAATCGTTTCTTCCCCGTTATGTGACAATGATCTCTTACTTTTTTTTCATTGTCGATAAAAGGCTGCTCACATATACAACATGTTTTAGCATTCGCGAATTCATTCTCTTCCTGAGGTGTTAAACGGTTCATTGGTTTAATATCTTTTAGATATGTATTATAAAGATGCCTTAAATCGCTTTCTATACGAGAAACAAATGCTTGGGCTGCATCATTTCCGCGGTACAATTCAAATTTAGAAACAGTATCATCAAAAGAACATTTTATGACGTATGCAAAGGAATATGGTTCGTGTTTAACACTCTGCATTGTGTAAGAATTTTGAGGACTTGGCTCGGCTATTGGTAATGGTTTTAGAACCGATTCGAAGTCGGCATATACGACAAATGGAACTCGCATTTGCTTTTCTATGCTTTCAAATTTTAAAATATTTTCAGGTACACTCTTTCCAAACTTATCAACCCTAATATCCTCTGAGGGTGTCAATGTGTATAGGTGATTACAATCATTTTTCTGGTGTAAAGTTATAGCTGATAATGAATCAAAATAAACGAGACAACCATCACAAAAATACAATTTACTTTTAACTTTGCTAATTTGACTAGACACTAATCGAGATAAATCTGTGATCCAACAATAATGACTTTTTGTACAACGTGCATCGCAAACATGTGTATCATCATGAGCTTGAATATTACAATCACTGTTTATTAACAATAAATTTACATGATTTAATAATTTTTTGCTCGCATACCTAAGTGGACCAACTATTTCATACTTCATCTTATTATTTTCAAAAGTAGATTCTACACCATACACATTGACTGAAATGTTATTTTGTTTCTCAAATTTACTAATATCACACAATTTTACTGGAAAATCCATACCTGTTACATCCAACACAGTTGAAAAATGGGGATATGATGAAACTTGTGTTGGCATATTGATTGTGGGAAACATCGCTGAAGTTACAGCCCAAGCGAAGCAGCACTCGTCTTGGTTCACCACATTAATCACAGCCTTTTTGCTCTCTATGAATCTCGGTAGTTTGATGTATGATGAGCCGCTTACTGGCCTAAACTCGTTGATGTTCACTTCCAGATATAGAATTTTCTCAAGCGCCCACCCTATAAACACACAAAGTATTGTAATTCACAAAACAACACTGTTAAATATTTAAACATACCTGAATCTTTTTCTTGAAATTCCATAGATTGGGTCTTCATTGCATCCACAAACGATTGGTATACAGTTTCCAAATCATCTCCATCCGTGATTACTTGATTGGTTGTATTAAACGATTTGTCGCTGCACACGTCCTGAGATGGTAGCAGATATTGACCAAAAACAACCATGTTTATCTTCAGAGCCCCATGCGATGTCAGCATTCGACGCACCAAATCCAACACTTTCTGCTTAATATCATCGAAGAATGCAGTAAAATCGACATGGATACTGTCGCTGCTCACACGATATGTCGCGATGCGATTTCTGAAGGCACCATCTATCATTTCTACACCTTGTGATAATGGTATACATGCATTATTTCTATGCACCAATGTTCTTTGGTGAGCCCCCATTCGGTTTGCCGAAACAACAACATTACAAACATCGCAGCTTTGCATTTTTGGGGAATTTGATGAAGAGGGTCCTGCAACATCCAATCTTACACGCTTTCCTCCAACACCAAAATCATCATCCGGTCTTCCCCTACACGACTCTCTTTTGTGACGCAACAGACTGTAACTGCGGGTAAATGATGCACCGCACATATCACACACGTAACTC
The DNA here is from genome assembly GCA_030620095.1 of Kuschelorhynchus macadamiae. Lineage (NCBI taxonomy): Eukaryota > Metazoa > Arthropoda > Insecta > Coleoptera > Curculionidae > Kuschelorhynchus > Kuschelorhynchus macadamiae. The sequence continues at coordinate 583,931 of JAUTXW010000931.1, read as the reverse complement.
ATGTTTAATTTAATTGAAAGTTCAATTACACGTCTCACTTCAGTTATAACACAATATGCTTACACCACCAATCTTTTATATGAAATGGTTTGCATGGTCATATGATGATGTCACATCGCTTCAAGGACAAATATTGAAAACGTGGTATGCGCAATTCCCCAAGGTCGTGGGGCGGGGTTTAATCTCATGGTCATTGGGGCGGGGTTTAATCTCATGGTCATGGGGCGGAGCTTAATCTCAAGTTCAGGTGTGCGCTCAAGAAAAAGCGTGATGCGCGCTCAAGGTCATATGACGTCACATCGCCTCAAGGCCAAACTACACAGCACACCTGGGCTCTCAAGGTCAGGAGTAGTGGTGGGGGGTGAATCAGTTCCCGTATTTGATATCTACTGATGTCTTTCAAATATTTTCTGTATGTACAGTCATGCCTTTTTGTAGAAGCGTATGTTTTTTTGTTTTGCGGAGGACACAACTGTTATTTTGACAATTTAAGTGACAATTCGTAATAGAGATGGTAACCGCCATTTAAAGAAATGATTAGATATTTATTACTTTGTTCTTCTTAAACATGGATAAAACTAATTTTATGTTATTTGGTCTTAGTCACAACAGTTTCCACAATATTTAGAATATAAGGCTTTATGACTCAACGTGACATGAAAAAACGAGAAGTACGGGGGCAAAGAAAAGATAGTTTCAAGTGTTTATTGATAAAAATTTAAACTGGAAGAGTCCAGAACGATATATATATATATATATATATATATATATATATATATATATATATATATATATATATATATATATATATATATAGTCCAGATCAAATCAGGAAAACGGAAATGTAAATTTTAAGGACATTACTTTCCTCTACTTGAGTCTTGTTAAATATGCTCTAGTTGTACGACGAAGCAACTACTTTATTATCACTCTTTATAGTACAAAGATGTATAATGAGGATAATGCTTTTTAAAAATAAAAAAAATATTCAACTCATTTACTTTCCCAAAACTAACTTCGAATCAACTCAAACTAAGACAAAAATGTATTAGATGTTTATCTCGTAGTCTTGAGAAATGCGTCTATATCGCGAAGTCAGTTCATGAAAGGTCGGCATATTATGTATAAATATTAGCTTCCAGAATCTGCCTAGTCTCCTCATGAAGAGCCCATAAAGTTTCGCCGTATTGCGTGTAACACAATCTATCATCTATCCGAGAAGTAACGCGTTCCAGTTGTTAAACTGTGTTTGTTTTGATTTCATTGTATTGGGTAATTTTCTTTCTGCTATTTCTAGATATTATCAAAAAAACAATAATCAAAAGTTGTTTAATATGTATATTAAAGTAATTATTATAAGTCATAATACATTTAATTATACAAGTATAATTAAATCAGATTAAAGTAAATATTGAACATTTTTTGTCAGTAAGGAAAGCGTTTCCTTAGAATCTGTTTAGTTTTGGTAAAAGGGATTCATTTATGTAAAATGTAATTTAATTTTAAGGTACACGACGTCACGACTGGGAACAAAATCAGTATAGGTATAATTTTGTCAACCTAGGGTTTCCATATCAGTTTTTTAAAACCCAGGACATTTAAGACCTAAAACCCGGACGAAACCCGGACTCTTTTATAAAACTGATATAGTAGTATAAATTTTTAACTAAAACAATAAAACTATAAATTAACGTACTTACTTATTTATTTTGAGCAAAAGTAAAACTTAAATAAACATTTATTATTAAAAAAAAGACGGAACAAAAATAGGAACAAAAGATAGAACAGTGCAAAACATAGGAACAAAAAAAAATGATTTCATAAAAAAAGGTGCCAAATTTCCTTATTTTATTTGATACTTTTCAGATTTCTGAATTTGATTTAGGACAGACATATTTTCAGGTGACAAAATAAAATCATAAAATTCACTGCAGGTCATATCATAATTAAAAATTGTCAATATAATCCCTTTTATTGAATCAAGGGTTAGCCTATTGCGTTCCTTTGTCCACTGGGCAGCAATTAATGAAAATATACGCTCAACATTTGCATTGTGTGCCGTGATGGAGAAAAAAAATTCGCATAGATTTAATAGTTCCGAAAATACTTCAATTGATACACAACTTTGAAAGTAAATAACCCACTTTTTATGAGCTGACAAATCATGCTGCTCTTCAGAAAAACTGTTAGTTATAAATTGTTTTAAGGAAAAGTATTGGTCAAAAAACTTTGCATCGTCAATATTGACGCCTTTTTCTAAAAGATAGTTTATGGATGGTAAAATGTCCACCTCCCAGTCTTTTGCCTCCAAATTATTTAAGTTCATCCACTTAAAACATTTAAACTGTTCAAGAGGTTTTATCCAAATTTTGACATAATCGGTAGCTTTTTCATACATACAAAATATATTTTTTCTAAATATATCGCACTCTGTTTCAAAACCTTCTTCTGAAGCTTTTTTTAAAATGTCACGGACTTTTAGTGGGATAAACCTAGTTTTTAATCTGTTAGTTAGGTTCTCAATAACATTTTCAAGAATGACTAGTACCTCGACAACGGAATTATCAGCGCGTTCAATACGTTCAATATTTTGGTGAAACACTGACATCAAAGAATGAACAAAATATAAATAAGCTTCAGAAAATAAATTTTCGAAAAATGATTTAATAATAAAGGGTGGAGTTTTTTCAGACAAAAAAAACGACTTCAAAGCGTCAAACATCTTGAGCACTCTTTCAATAGCCGGAAATAATGAAAGCCACCTAGTTTTGGAATGGTATAACAATTGCATGTAATTTGTGTCAATAAAATCACAAAATTGTTTTAAAGAGGCCACTCTAACTGTAAAAATGTGAAAATAATTAAACAGCTTTAAAACTATACTTTCTATGTCAATTGGCAAGATGTCACAACTAGTCTGAACCGCATTATTTATGATATGAGCCGGACATCCAATGCCGATTAGATTATTATTTATTTTAGATTTTAATCTGCTAAAAATATTATTTTGACCAGCCCTGTTAATTCCACCAAAGTTGGTGTTACAATTATCACCAGAAAATGAAATGCACTTTGTAGTAAGTTTAAGTTTTTCCAGTACGGAATATAAAAGGTCTGTAACAGTCTCCGATGTTTCGTTGTCTGAGCTACATATATCAACTAGTTTAATCTGTATTCCCCCTTTTTTAAAATCAAAATATTGAATTAATATAGGAAATATCTTAATTGCATTATGGTTACTGGCATCTGTAGAAATTCCAATAAACGAAATACCACTAATCTGATTTGTGATAGCTTTTACTGTTGACGGTCCGAGTACCTACTCCATTTACTATGGCTTCAACTTTCGTATGGCCGCTGATTTTAAAATTGATGAGTCCTGATACATCTTCTTGTGGATCTTAGTTGTACAATCCATTGAATTAAATGACTGGTGATGTTTGACTGTATGATATGCTAGTGTTGCTTCAGCTGCCTTAACAAGTTTTTCATTATCTTTACTTGTTGCCTTAACAAAAACGTCTAGTTTGGATGTGCCTAAAATTATAATAAATATAATTTAGATTTTCTAACACCGTTAACTAGTTTTTTTTTTACTGACCTGCCTGACTTTTCAAGTTCTTTTTATGTTTTTCAGTAGCTATATGGTCCTCGATGTCTTTTTTGCCTTTGTGTGCAATGCTAAGATTTACACTGCATATCTTACACATTACTTCAAAACTCGACTTTCCCTTTTTAAAAGAAGGAAATGTATTAAGCATTTCATCCGAAACAACGCACTTTCGTTTTGGCATAATTAACTCTCAAAATAATATATTGATGTACTATGTAAAAGCACAAAACACAAACCACAAAAAACCAAATGCACAGAATGCACTGATTGGTCAAAACAAAACCGTTCGAGCCGTTCGGTTATAAAGGGGAATCCCCGAGTAAAATACAAACCAAAAACACTCGCATAGAGATGGGCGAAACGAAACGAAAACGCGCTTTGTAGAACTTCGTTGATATAGCGGATTTGGCCAATCTGTAATGTTGGTTGCGCGCCATCACGAGTTGTCGAAGGTGGAGTTAGTTGAGATTATATAAATTTATGAACTTTGCTGATGTAATGTTATACCTATTATTAAAACTATGATTTTCAACATTAACCCGGACATTTTTTGGAAATCCGCCCGGACGTCCCCGGACGCCTTAGAAACCCAAACATGTCCGGGCAAATCCGGGGAGATGGAAACCCTATGTCAACCGATACCCGCTTGACGGATTTTTGTAATCCAATTATTCGCCGGGTTTTCCCGATCTATCTATGTGTATGAACCATTTTTAAAGTGTATTCCATCGCCAGTGATTAGTGTGTCTGCTTTTCACTGTATATTGTGACCAACTCATGTGCTGAAACTGTTACAAAAGGTACCTTGTGAAGACACAGTTTAGAAAGCCGTTAGAAACTAGCAGCCGCCTCCCAAGGCCTTCCACAGAGATTATCGTAAGTCGTTTTAGTGTCCGATTTTCTTGTATTTAACATTTAAAAGCACATGATTGTTACAATATAGTTTAACGCCCCTATAGATATGTACAGTTCTAAATTTGGGGTCAGAAACCCTTTTTCTGAACTACCCCAACAGAATCATTATACCAGTTGTTTCTCTATGGCCAGTTTTTTAAAGCAAACCTGCATCTCACAAAAGTGTCCATGTATTAGTAAATAAAAGGGATTTAATAAAACTTATAGAATTGCGTTCGTTTTTTATAAAATTTATTTTTGTTGCCTAACAATACTATTGGTATTATAAGGATCTGGTATATAATTCTATGCTTATTTTGTGGTCTGCAGTTATATAGTCATACAGATGCTATAGTCATGGATAATGTGTTCAAAATGGATCACTTTGTATAATTCTGCGTCTCACAAATATCATTTAAACATAAAAGACAAGATCCTGCAACCTATGTTTTTACTCAATATGCCGACGCTTCATGAACTGACTAGGATCTTCGTCTTCGCGAAAAGACTAATTCCACTATAGGACTACGCTGCGACATATACATAAATCTCATTATTATAGAGGGTATCTGGACGACTGGAACTTAGCATTAATATTAGAATTCTGGCTAGAAATAATAATAAATACTAGCAGTTTTTTTCGCAGTGCAACAGCATATAAGTTATACAGGTCTAAGGATTTACAACGCATTCCCTTGCATTATTAGTAACACGCGATTAACGTTTTTAGTGACTCATACTCATGGTTATTCACGAGTATTTATTAGATATATTTCAAAATCCGTACAAATTTTTAATAAACAGACATACTATATTAATAAACATGCAAGGAATTCTTTGTAGCCACAACTCTAATGGTAATTAATTTGGACAATTTAGGTAAAATTAGTTAATTACAGTTTAGATTGTCTTAAAAGTGAAAGATTTTTCACCAGTATGTGTAAATTTTGTAAAATTTAATCGTATGATACGGTACCTATTATTAATATATTTAGAGGAATCAAATATTTATTTCAAATAATTTCAAGTTCTTTTTTCTCAAAACGTTTTGGTATCGTCATATTTTTGGCTAGGGCAATTCCTTTGACCCATGGTCGAAATCAGATAAAAGGTAAAGGTAAATAATTTGATTCGTATATCGTAGCCAAAGTAAAAGAATAAAACTAAAGCGTCAATCATTCCAAAACCTCTGAAGACAAAGCAGCGTATTTTATCTAATCCGCTGAGAACCGTTCTTTAACTCCCCTATCAGAGAAAAAACCGGGTACATGCAAGGTGTTTCGTAAACAATAAGCCATATTCATAGAGTGGTGTAGTATGATAAAGTGCAATAAGTTTACGTAAAAATGTCTTAGGCTGGTCATCTACAGGACGTTAATGGTACGGTTTGTTGCGCACGACATAACGCGAAAGGCACATGGTACTGTTATTTTCGCAGAAATTAGAAAAATCTAGGGAGACGGTGCAACTTTTGCTTTTATAGTCTCGCTCCCTCTTTCTGATGTTCGATGATTTGAGGTAAGCCTAGCATGCGATTTGATGAATAATGATGGTTTTACTGGCTAATCTGAGCTAAGCTATCGGTAACGGGACAGATTTACCCAACAATTTAGGTTTCTTTAATAAAAAAATCGTGTTTTAATATAGACCCGTAATTCTTTCATCGCGGTGTGGCGCGTTTTTTTACAGCAATCCTAAACACTCCTAATCTAATCAATACGGTTTAATTATGTTTAAAGTCATTCGCCTGAACAGGGATTCGGATCATATGCGCGGCATCATCCAAACCCGAATATCCTACCAGGACCACCGAGATAGGTAGCCCACGATATTTAACTTTTTTTTTCAGTTGTGAAAAAGCCAAAAAAGATTTTGGTTTGTCAATCTATACGCAACAAATAATCTGAACACATTTAAAAATAACATTATAGATGGCTGCTAACTATCAATTTTTTCATATCTAGGTTACATGTCAAACAAACTGACACATTTTAAAATTTTGAAATCAATTCTTTTGTATTGTTTAATGTTTTTCTCTTACGATGGGCGCACTGATGAGTTCCGATATATGCTTGCTTAAATAATATTGTTTATATTAAATATTTGCTTCAATTAATTTAAAGTTAAATATTTTTATTCAGTTGCGAAAAAGCCAAAAAAGATTTTTGTTTGTCAATCTATACGCAACAAAAAAAAAAATATCAATTGACCAATATAACTTTAATCTATCATCTGAATGTTGGGCAAAGTACGCGTAATAAATATAGGGGTTTGTGATGTTCAGTGAAACAATGTTATAAAGTGGAAAGTATGCTATTTCAGGGGTCTTGTAAACAATTAAACCCACGGAATCTGATAATTTTTTAATATAAGAGAATTTAAGAAAATAAAAGAAATGGATGAACCACTTTTTCGACTAAAAAAAACCAAAAAGAAATTCCATATTTTCACTATATTCCAATGCGCCATATTCCTTAACATGACAATTTGAAGAAAAGCTAGTTTGCATTGTTGCCAAACTTACATTATTGTATTGTATTAAATTTTTCATGTTTGTCTCCCGACAGTGACGCATTTGGATCCCTGTGCCGATCCCAAATATTAGACTTTTTTATATTAGGGCTTTAATGATGTTGCCTACGGCGCCTAACCTGGTGCTAATCCGGTACCAATCTAATAAGTGCGGTCAACACTAATCAACAATCGGGTGCATCACTGGCGGAAGCATAACATTCGACATCGGCCCTCTGGGCCGATGCCGAATGTTAAACTTTCGCCGGTGATGCTCTGCGCTGTTGTTTGTCTTTTAGGGCTTTAACGATGACGCCTACGGCGCCTAACCTGATGCTAACCCGGTACCAATCCACCTAGTGCCTTCGCGCTCCTGCTGGTACCGATCCACAACCCACAAATGCATTTTGTTTTTCTTATATAATTTATATAGATCATATATAAAATAAACTTGGCAACGTAGCATCCCCAGCACACTGGATTTCCGTCCAACAGACGACACTCCCGCTCTCTCTTTATTTACCAGTTGTAATTATATTTAAAAACGTTTAATAATGTCTAATATAATAATTACTTCTAACTTTTAGTTAGAAATAATCATTTTTGTGTTATAAAGCATTATAATATAATCAGTCTTTTACGTAGTTCATAAATTTAGTTTGTGAAAAATATGTTTTTAGCGATACGCCAAAAACAAGTTCAGTGCAACCTTCCGAAACCTTAGTTTCTTTGGATATAATTTGAAAAAGTGCCTCATCCATAAATTTTTGTGTATAGGAATTATTAAAAAAAGGTAATCTTTCAAATGTATATTTTAAATTTGTTAAATTCCATTGGTAAAATTCTTTACAAGAGCCCTATTTCAGTTTTTAATTATGTATGTAATTATAAAATTACTGAAGGACGTAAAAAAGAAAGTGTAAAATTGTGTTTAAAATATTTTGAAATTTAATGTCTCCAGAGAGGACCAAAAAAAGGTAAGATCGGCAAGAGTATGATTAACTACATATTTAACGTTAATAGAAGCTTATTTACTTTGCTTAGCCGGTAAGTCATGAGAGATGACAGGGCACTTTCGAATCGCCTCGTAGAAGGCAGACTTTTGTGTTTTTAACAGAAGTGGTTCTACGTGTATAAGTCAAAAAGGAGGAATAATCTGAAAAGAGATTTGAAGGAATCGGGGTGCTTAGAACTTACCATCCGGACAACCTACCGATAACGTCTTTAAACTGGAATAAGGAATAATTATTTAGGATAGGTTTATAAGTTTAAAGAGTAAATTATCTGGTCACCCTAGTTCTGACTAAGTCCTGGACGGAGATCAATCTAGTAAATGGATTAGAATTTGCGCCAAAAACACAGCAAGTTAACAAATAACAGTTTTTATCAGTCTTCCGGTTGGTCTCGTCGAAGGCAGGTCTCTGTGTTATTAACATAAGTGTTTCCACGTGTTCGGTTCTGCTGCTTTATTTCAGGGGGAAACGGGAGACTCAACCGCTCAGTGTGGAAACTAACGACCCCGCTAGAATGGGAGCAGACGCTGTGAACGTGGGAGGCCTAGTTGTTCCTGCATTCTATCCCCTTCGTCTGTCGCAGTTCTACAAAGAATATTAGCGTAATGGCCGCTATGTGGCAGGAGTGGGAGGGGTATGGGGATAGCTTCAAAGAAAATGTCATCTCGTGAGACCAGTAGTACTCTCAAGGGGCACCTAGTGAAAGCCAAGATGCATTTCAAAAAATAAAAAAAGGAAAAATCAAGAAGTATTTTAAAAATTCAGGGTGTTCGGGAGTTTAGAGCTCGCCATCCGTACATCCTACCGATAACGTCTCCAAACTGAAATAAGGTGTAGGGAGGGTTGCCCCAGCTCTGACTAAGCCCCGGGCGGAGAGCAATCTGGCGACTGCCTTCTAGCAATGCCAATATGTCCTGTTATGTAACAGGATAGGAAGTTAAGTATGGACAGTGAACACCATGTGAGCATAGCATCTCCTTCCAAACGAAACTAAGGCAAATTTGAAGTCAACGAAAGGTTTTAGCGAGTTGCGAACAAATTTATGCGACAAATAATTTTAATCTACTTTTTAACTTATTTTGAGAGTATTTCTGGCTAATTACAACAAAATTGGAAACAGTAAGTAGTATTTTATTATTAATTGAAGTTTATATTATGATACTTTCAGTTCTTTTGTTTAATCCTGATTCCTAATATATTTTATAAATTGAAGTTTATATTATGATACTTTCAGTTCTTTTGTTTAATCCTGATTCCTAATATATTTTATAAATTATCTATTTATTGTTTCAGATTATTAGTGTACAAAAGCTGCAAACATGTTTTAAAGATTTCCAGCATTGACGAGTTCTTTGGAAATTATAATAAAATCATCGAGGTAGAAAATACATTGGGAGTCTATCATGTAAAACAATTGAAGTTTGTTACAGAATTAATGATTATTAGAGGAGAAACACATGCAAGCATGAGGGATAACAAAGTTTTGATGTAGGTGTACTTTTGTCATCTAATTTAATATTGACAATTGCCCGTTTCACACTAAACTGAAAATTTCTAAATTTTGATCCAGGTGAAATCAGATGTGACATCAATACAGTTCATATTAATATAAGCAATTTGTTTAGTTAAACTCTGATTGCGTTTTAGTGAGATTTTTTTATCTGTCTTAAAACATAGATCAGGGGTGCGATTTTGCACTTATCATTCCGTTAGTTAACGAAAATTTTCTCCGTTCGGAGAGCTGTTCGGCATGACAACCGGATTTTCCGATCCTGGTTCGTTAAGCCGACATTTTCCGAATCTGTCAGTTCTTGAATTTTTGATAATATCTAAATTTACTGCCTTGGAGTTTCATTTCGTAAGATAAAAAATAGTTTTGATCATTTTGTTAAGAAGTACGGAAAACATAAAACGCTATCCTCAAAATGTACTTCTTTTGAAGAAATATTTAACAAAGTTCTGAATATTCTGTTTAAATATTAATTACATTATTTGCTATATGGTGAAAAATTCTATATTACGTATTTTATTCTTGAAAGAAAATGTGACCTATGTTAATATCTATTCCATCTATTCTAATCCAGCACCGCGGCTGTTATGCAACCACATAAACATCATACATCTATCCGCCTTTGAAAAGGGGCGCGCCTACCACAGAAAAATAATATAATAATATAGGCGAAATGCGTTCTTCGGGAGAACAAAGCGTTTTAAACTTAGAGTAAGAATAAAAAATAAAAATCTTACTCTAGCTTGTAATTGCCCGTTGTTACTGGGGAATGGCCCTCCCTATTTTAAGAATAGGCAGTATTTTATTTAATTTTGGTCTTTCGTAACCTAACCTAACTTTTGTAGTTCACAAATACACAGTAAAAAAGGAAGTCGAACAGCTGATGGATCACTTGCGGAAACATAAGAGTGGTTTAATAATGGTGTATTTAAGTATTGCAAAATTGAACATAAATTCCAGTAACTAGGAACCAATTTAAGAATAATATTTTCTATTGATGGAAAGACTAAAGAAGCAATACGGGTAGTTGAATCTAGATTATTATAATACTGTTACAGGTAGGCATGAATTTGTATATTTTTAAGCAAATAGAATGTACTTGCTAAAATTATATTTTATTGTCTATGTCGAGGCCTATGTATAACTTTTAAACAAAAGCATTCCTTAACAGGTATTATCAAAAAGAAAATTTATAGTGTAAGCTATTATTTTCTTTGGTATTATATATTTTCACTGTTGAGGGCGAAATAAAATAATCTTTGTTTTTCTATAAAAGAACTATAGTAGGAATTATATAATGTTATAATTATTAGAGTAGGGAAATAATTAGTTATATTACCCAGTACATGGTGTATGGCACATTTATTGATTATAGCAATATTTTTACAGCTTTTGCAGAATATGACACTAAAAAGAAGGGAATGATACAAGAAATAATGTCCAGTATTTGACACAGTATTTTCATTTGCCTTTCGCATACTTAGTCAATATAAGGAAGAACAATCACGGAAGCACAATTACAAATTCCTTGATAAGCTGTTTTGTTGCTTCAAATTTGAACTCGACCATTTTGATTGTAGAAGATATATGTACCTGTGTAAGTATTAATTGTGATTATTTTGTTTTTTTTATAAAGAAACTTACTATAATATTAGACTTAAACAGATTAGGCTAGTACAATTCATAAGCTTATGTTTAGCAAAGTCTACTGCAAAACATACCTATGAGTTCATTATTATAACGAATTATCAGTTTACAGTATCAAACAGAATTTAACACTTGAAACCTTGTTTGATTTGACTAATTCTTTTTGCACTGATATTCTGTCGGAAAACAGCAGCAAGATAATGCATAGCAACTCAACTGATGAATGGTGCACTTATTTTTTTATTATGTTATCCATTAAACTTTGTGCTAGACACCTCATTATGTTTTATATGTTTGTCTAATTTCTTACACTGTGATACAAATATGTTTGAAGTGTTTGTTTTTCCTTGGGTTTTGCTAATTGCAATTTTTAATGTATATTTTTAAATTAATCAATAAAATATATTCAATTTTTTAAAAATAACTATTATATAACTTAATAAGTTCATTATGTTTAATGGAATTTATTTGTTTATTCCTATGTAAAATTTTACAGGGTGCCTGGTTATATTTTATATGGTAGGTACCCTAGAGGCCTTATGCTATGAGTTATCAGAAAACTTTAAATACAAATGTTTTTGGGTTTGAACAAAATCATGATTCATTAATCATTCTTGCCGATTATAAATATACTAGGTTTAAACTTTATCTCTAAAGATAATAGAGAAATTTTAGAAAAACCCTGCCATAAGATGCAATGTGTAAGAGAGAGATGGAGAAAGCTCCCAATATAGTGGAGTCAGTTGGAATACATTGCTTCTTATGATAGGGTTTCTCTTAAATTTCTTGATTATCTTTAGAGATAAAGCTCTTAAACCTAGTCCATTATTAATAATCAGCAAGAAGAGACCATTTGAGGTGTATCTATTATACAGGGTGTGCTTCTTAAAATAAGGCAGTCGATGCCCATTTGCTAAATTTCTGATTATCTTTTGTTTGTTTTTCTTGTAAATTGACCAAACCTAAACACTTTTATATTTAAAGTTTTTTGATAACTCATAATAAAGTCTCTACAGTACTGTTTAAAATATAACCAAACATCCTGTACATAAAATCTCTATAAAATATCAGATGGGTTAAAAATTAAAAAAAACTACATAGATATACATAAAGGAACAAAAGTGAAGCAAACTTAATTTTAGAGAAAAAATTATACACCATATACATTATACCTATATCATGAAGAAACCTTATTTTTTGTAAGTTAACTGTGTTTACCATTTTTGACCAGAAGAGGTTATTTCAAATTCATTATTATGTAATTCTGGTATACCTTGTTAGATACTGGAAGATACTAGGTTGCTAAAAGTACATTTTGTAAGGATTTATTAAAGAACAAAACATCTGGTTTATATGCAATTTGGTAAACTGAGGTTTAATACCTTAAAAAAGACCATACATGAATTTGTAATTCATTTTGTTTAAAATTTTATTTTTTAAACTTCAATTTACTTGAAACATCTGTATGTTGCTTTTTTTAATCATATCAAATAAGGTATAACTGACTAAAGTCTATGAAAATTAAGATTACTCACAGTGAAAACTGTATTTTGTAACAAGAAACATTGTTTTCTTGATTTTTTCTTCAGAATAACTTTATTTTATAAATTCAATTCTGTCTCTATTTTGTATGATTTGGAGGTGATCATGGTATCTGTTGTTCAGAAAGTCAAGAACTACAACATATATAAAATGTAGGGAATTTCCCTCAAGCTAGTTTTATAAGATTTATGTGTAGTTCTAGTAGCTACCTCGCAATTCACCCATTCTTATAGGCTTTGTTCAGTATACTTTTTAGAATACCTAGTGGCATTGTGGATTGTGAAGTATAACTGACGAACTTAAACATGGAAATTTTTGGACAATATTCAGATCTCAATTTTTGTTCAATAAAAATTAACATATTTAGTTACGGTTTTCGGCACTGTCTAGCAGGCGCGTAACTAAGGGAGGCATCGGGGAGGCGATGTCTTTTTTTTTGGGATATTGCATGGGCGCCCACAGAACCATAACTGATGAAAAAAAAAACCAAAAAAGGTCATGCATAGTCCATTTGGTATATAAATGTAATTTATATATGTAATATACAATATTTACATTTTCCAAGGGAGGCAAGCGTCCCCCTCCCCCCTTCCCCCCATTCAGTAATAGGAGTCTAAGGACACCCCTACGGTCTAGCACTAAGTTTATAGCCTAGAGGATGTTAATGCAGAGGTCTTCAATCTTTTACAGAGTGTTAATATAAGATTAATATAATAAGAAAATAATAGTGAAAAAATCTTACAATTATTGTGTTTTATTTTCTATAGTTAAAGCTGTATCTAGATGTCAAAATATAAATAAAAACATTATACTTATAAAAAACTGTTTTGCATATTTTTTACTTTGAACTAACTTCAAACTCGTCATTAATATCTATGTAAATTTCAATAACAGACCTTTATATATTGAAACTTATTAAATAATGGTATTTAATAAGTTTCAATATTTTTTAAACTCTCAAATGACCTTTTGATCTGATGGATCATGAAAGTTAGTTTAAAGTAAAAAGTTCACAATAGAATGGGGTAAGAAACAATTGTTTGATGCATACAGGAGCTGAGAAAAACAACACATCCAGAAAAATTTACAGTTTGATGAAAACACCCTTTATATAAAAAAAGTTTTTTGGTATTCGGGTGTGGATTATCCTGGGTAGAAAAGAACAATATAATATTTCGTTTTGTAATAGTCATTGTGTGTGTATAAACATTTTGTGAAAATGACAAGGGCTTAGATAATACTCTGTGTAACAGATTTCTTGTGGCCTTTTGCATTTTCGAAGCGATAAATCCAACATATAGTGCCAGGCATTATCGAAAATCACAACTCAATATATAAATTCTGGTTGAAAATTAGTAAACTTGAATTTTGTCTACAAATTTGGACATCAGTACCTAAAATTAATTAATTAATATAGGGGTTCTGGTTATATTGAATAAAAAAAATTTGGTGGAGGTACTATACATGATGTTGGTTACAAACACAAGTTTAAAAAGCCATATTTATATGGATATTCTTATTTTCTTAAGGGGAGTATGCTCCTTAAGTATTGCTTTTAATTTTTAACTAAAATTGGAAATATACCTATTTTATCAATAACGAAGTTTTTTAATAGCATATTTACAGCTGTTTTTTCGAAAAGCAATTTTTTTACAATATTTTTTCTACTTTTTATGTATTTCAGGTCACAGTGTGAGTCCTTTGGACCCTTTGTAAAAGAAAATGGTGTGGACTTACATATCAGCAGAAATCAGCAGCAATGGAAACTAATTTCAGCTTGTAACAACTTGAACAATAAAAACATGTCCAATTGTAATATTTTTTTATTTAGTGACAAATATAGAATTCATTTTTACTATAAAATATTGCAACACTCTTAAAAAAAATTTAAAGAAGTTCCAGTCAATTACATAATAATCAAAATGGAAAATTATTTCACTTATATCTTAAGATTTATGACTATACTTAAATCTAAAAAAATAATTATATTTAGGCGTTTTATAGATACAGATTTACAGGGATATAGAAAGTTAGATATTGATACCATTATGAAATTAGTTATGGGTGCTATTATATACGAATCTTTAAACAAATTTCCAAAAGTTAAGGTATGAAAGTAGAAATATTTATTTTTCAGTTCCAACTGTTTCTTTTGGTAGTTATGTAAGCTCTCCAAACGTCAATTTTTAGTTTTTAGACGATAAAATTACTCTTTTAGGTATAGGATCAACTGTACAGTAATTTTATTATTTTTAATCCAATGAAAAAAATGCAAAGTAAATTTTCTTCTTCCCAATCATATGGTAATTATCAGTATCTTTGAAATATATAGAGTGACAAAATATCTATTTTTATTAAATGAAAAAATAGAAATTTTTTACACCTATGAAAAGCTAAAAAATATCTTTCGAAAAAACTTCATGCCAAATTTTCTGATATACCGACCTATAATATTTAAAAAACTAAAATTAATACCTTCCTGCAAATGGCCATATTATTTTTGAATATATAAATTTCGTAACAGTTACAAATAGAGTATTTCTTAAAAGAGCTTCTTTATACAGAGCATTCCCTGTAAAAAATTACACTGTGTGTAATATTTTTTAGTACGAGAAATAATAAAAATATTAGAGAGGGACCACTTTAAATGGCAATCAATTTCCCTCGTACAGATTGTCACTACAATTTGCTGCATATTCAAATAATTTATTAGGCCGTCATTTAGTTTTGTCATACAAGATTTGACTAAAATTTTACCAGTCTGTCTCTGTTTCTCACTTGAGTTTTATGCAATTTTATTTCATTAGGCCGCCATTTTGTTTCGCCATATTCGATTTTTACCAAAATGTTTCCATTCCGTTGAAAACTTAAATTCAACTGGATAAGTAGTTTTTATGCTATGCTGCGTACAGACAGACTGACAGAAGTGAGAAAACATGGGGCCCAAGCACCCTAAAATGCAAAGTTCTGCAAAAATGTTAAAGGGTTAATTTTTCATTTTTTACTCCTGTAAACTGGTCTAAATGCTGGTGGTTGCCCTTCTTCAATAAGGACTTTTATTTATTTTAAACTTTATAATTAAATGGTAAAAGTATTAACTTCTATTTGTTTATTTTTCTAATAATTTAATAAATCCTATTATGTATTTTAATAATTTTAACACAGAATAAGTGTGTAACTTATTTTATTAAGACCATATTACCATTTTATTAAAAATCGTCTTCAAATAAACAATACATTTGGAAAAATAAAAAACATATTTTTATTACCAATTCGTTAGATAAATATAGAAAACAAATGTATTAGAAATTAAAATAGGAAGTTTCATTTTGAAAAAATATTTAATTCAGAATAAATATAATAAAATTTTGACTAGTACATCTAAAACTAGTCCACTCAAATAAAGATATAGCATGTATCACTACAGTACATGGAATTTGTAGACAATAAAGAAAAAAACTTAAACTCTATCTCAAAGTATGGCTTACTAAAGTATTCAACAAATGTGTGTTAAATTTATTAGATTTTAATTTAATGTTGATTCTTTAATAAAAGTTTGCTTAGTGTCCTATTTATTTAAAAAGGTGTTATGTATCTTAAAATAGTTATTTCCCACCTCGAAATACCTTCCTACCCCAAAATATCTGGAAATACAAGTGCAAAAATATTATATTACGCCTTTATAATAAGGTATAATAACATTAAAATCTGTTCTGGAAAAGCACAATATAATATCCACTAAAATGTTCACCTTTTTTCACTGCACTCACATGTAGCGATCAATTAAAGTCAAATTTAGGTCTCTCGAAATCACCACTTATTTGTTAACTTCTGTTTTATTAGAATATTAGTAGGTATTAGGTACAATAATTATTCACCATCACCAATTGATGCCAGCAATGCTGTTATATCTTCCGTTTTAGAAGTATAACAAACACAAGTATTAAGGATCTCCAGGCAGACCTTAGAAGCTTCAGATTTTTAATTCTTCATCACCTTTTAATTATTTCCAAAATAATAAAGTGTACTTAATTAATTAGGCCAAACAAATGTGTCGTGTTTTGATCAACGTCAACAAAATAATTTTAAGGTTAACAGTAATTGTCAAATCGTAATGAAAAACTGGCCTACTTGACGTCAAAAAATACATGCAATTTTCCATTTAAGAAATAGACGCTACTTCCAATCTTTGTCAGTTGTTTCGCTAAATCACGTGATTTAGCGATTCGTTAACTAACGAAATGATAAGTGCAAAATCGCACCCCAGGTTTGTCAGTAAAGTCATAATAATTAAAACAGGAAATGAACACTAAATTTTTTCCCCTGGCGAGAAACAAAGGAAACCATAATCACCCGTTTTTCTTATTTAATGTTAACCGACTTTTTCAATGATAGTTCATGTTAGTATGGAATAAGCAACAGTGTTTAATATTTTGTAAATAAATATTTTTCACCTTTCAGTTAAGTTGGATGTTTGGAGATACTGCGTTGTCAACATATGTGTGATACAGGGATAAAATTCTATCATATTGCTTCACTGGCTCTTTTTGGACGCTACAACATATCGGTGACTGACAAAGAGTGTTTGTGGAAGAAATGAATCTGCCAAAACTATATTCTATTCTAAAGAAGGGGTGAATGGAACTGAGTAGCTAAAATAGGAAACAAATTTGTTATATATTTTACTAAATATATGTATTGTTTATTTTTATAATGCTTTATTTTTTATTTTATTTCTAAAAATTTGCTAACATAAATGTCTCTAATTTGGGCTCCGCTTAAAATTAATAATCGAGTTCATAATAGTTGTAGCTCTTTTAATTACATTATAAATACCAGTTCTCTTCTAACATTGTTGATCAAAATGTATCTAAAGTAAATTGAGACAGCGGAGAATTTGGGTTACGCTCAATTTACTACACCACGTATATAAAATAAATTTATTTCAACTCAGAAATTTACAAAAGTAAGTTTAAATTTTTATCACGCCACCCATGCTTCACAAAAAAATCGCCTACTGTTGACGGATATTTAATTTTTATGTTTTCTCAATTTACTTTAGACACTCTATACCAGTTTCCTTTTAACACTGTTAAATTATTAAGGTAATATGTCCAGACAAAAATTCTATAAGAATATATTTAATATTAATACTTGTGGGGTGTTACACAATTAAATACTTAGTTCTTTCTAAAAAATTAGATGTCTAAAGTTTAAGTAAGTTGCAACTAATATATTTTCAAGGGATAAAGGTCTATATAATCCAGTAATGCAGCATCTATAGAATATAACAAGCAGTGGCGTATTTAGGGAGGTCTGAACTAATTGGAACCAGAGGTGGTTCCAATAAACAAGGTTCAATATATACGTACGTGTGTACATACTAGAAGAAACCAAAGTTATTTAAAAGATATATGTTTTTAAATAAACACATGCCACATTACAAACACAATTTGCTTAGGTAGGTACTACTGTATTTAATTAAAAAAAAAATTAAGCAGTGTTTAAAGAATCTGGGAAAAGATTTGTATTTGTAATATAAATAATCAAAATAAGCTTTATTATGAAATACACAAAATCTTATCGGCAAAGCTGCTAAATCTTTTCAGTTTTTCTGTTACATCTTCCAGTTCTTCTTTTAAGATATAATTATCTGCCTTTGAGATGCTCTTAATGTCCTGTCTTATTTAATATTGCACCCTCAGATCTACAAATAGAATAAAAAACTAGATTATTTGAGCCTGTAGCAATGGATTGACCTGATGACATATTTTTGTAATGGATAGAGGTTTCTCCTATTACCAGGGCCGTATTACCCATTAGGCACTAGCTAAGGGCGTCAATACAAAAGGGCACCAAATCCCCAATGCAAAATCCACTTAAAAGAAGCCACTAGTAGTATAGTTTAGTGGATTTTTAAAAATATTTTAACTTTTCTCTCCCAGTTTTTTTTAAACAAATAAACATGAATAATTATATTATTTAGAACTTTAAAGCCATAACTTCTTAGTAAGAACAACGCACAACAATAATTTATGAACAGTTCTTTAGTATCAATAACTTGTCTATAATATCATGATCATGACTCCATGAACAGTTGTCGAAAGTTGGAATGGGCAATGCTCTTATTTTATTGCAGATGTGAAAAAATATAACAAATTAAGTCGTTTCACCCGAAAAATGTTTGACCTGCGGCACATGACCCACGAAAAACCTTTTTGGAGAAACAGAATTAGAGGACATCTACCCGAATGTTGAAATTTTACTCTGTATGTTCAATATGCTCCGGATTTCAACCATGTCTGCCATTTTCAGTTCTTAAAGGCATTAAAAATTTTAACAGAACTAGTGTGCTTCAAGAATGCATTAGTGGACTTGCTCTTTTCTGTACAGAGGAAAAGTTTACTAAAAGGGTTTCTTTTGAGAAGCTAATTAAATCATTTGCTTTTGCAAGGGCCAGAAAAAAGCATTTTTAACATTAATACTTTTCGTGTTTCAAATTATTTCACTTGGTTTTATGTTCTTTTGCATGCATAACTCTTCTGTTTTTTAAATAGATACCTATACCTATTACATACCTAAATATTTTTTATCAAACTAAATTTTTTGTCAAGTTTTTTGGTAGTTTTACTTTGCTACACATCACATCAATAATAATGGGGCGCCATGAGTCTTGTGCCAACAATGGTTAATCCGGCCCTGCCTATTACAATGCTTTTTAGAACTAACACTAAAAAACAAACCATAGAAGAAACCACTGCTCTTCATTCCATTACAAAAATACTTCCTCCTGTCAATTTATTACAAAATCATCAAATGAGTTCTTATATGAACTAACATACAATCAATTCAGAAAAGACTACATATGATGCAGCAAAGTTTGTGAAAAAAAAATAACACCATTACTGGAAAAAACATATAAGATTTGAAACCCCATGCAAAGACTACTAACTAACCTACAAGTTTCCTAAAGAATCACTATTTGAAATTTTGATATATCACCAACGTATCGATTAACTTTATAAAGAACATTTATTTATTTTGGTTTGCATATTGTATACACTGAAATGTACCTACCAAAATTAGTTGGAATTGCAAATGTTTAATTGCCACCATAAACTGAAGAAACCGAGGAGTAAACCACAGTTGAAAATGTGTACACCATAATTCCACCTGTGGGTTAACCTTTCTTGGGAATGCAATATATATTATACCTATATGTGTACCATGTATGTAAATTATCTTAGTTCTTTTGAAGTATTGCTATGTGTAATTCCAGGAGCCAATTTGCTTCCTGTATATGATTATGATTAACAAATTGCTTTAATTTAGAAGTTTTCTGAATATAAGTTGTATAATCCATTGCATACATTATAATTATTAAGTACCTTATATAAAAGTAATTCTTCTTCTCCTTTCTGGACTCACAGGGAATTCAAAAAACTTTCAAATGTTCTGCTCACTCTTTATACAATCCCAAATAAAACACATGACCATGTTGGAGTACTTTCTAAACCTAAAAATAATTAACATAGGGTAGAATAATGTCAAAAATTATCAATCTCTTAAAGCATTAATCAACATGTGATTGATACAAATTGGTTATTAGGTAGGTATTGAATTAAATAAAAAATGCTAAAAAAATTACCTCAAAAGTTGAAATTATGTAGGCATGAAATTTGTACCTCCAAGAGCATACCTTTCCAAAACAAATCCAGATAAAAGATGTATAGGCTTCAAGGCTTTTATCTGTTCTTTCATGTACTTAGTACTAAGCAGAACAAATAGGACTCTATTATTCTATATACCTACTAAATAAGATTGTCTCAGTGTAAGAGTCCAACAATTGAAATGGTTGCAACTTTATACCATGTCTATATTCTAAAATGAACATAAGGTGTTGTATACCTTTCTTCAATCACTGAAGTTCAAAGGTTCAAAATAATGTCAATGCAGGTTTCCAACAATATTTTTTTTCAATATTCACTCTTCATTATTCCAACTAAATAAAAAATTATCCCATTTATAAGCAAATAGCCTTTATAATAAACAAAAATCTCACTTCAAACTCAGAATGCTGCAAAATATAAAATCAATTGAACAAGATTTTTTCAGGTTGATTTTTAAAATTTTTTATTGGGCCGTCATTTTGTTTCGCCATCTTAAATTTAAACCCATGTTATCAGTCTTTACCTACTCCGTTGCTCCACACATATCCCAGATATTAAGTTTTTAATGGTTTTCGTTATCGATCCTCTTGTTATGTTAGAGTCAAGGTTAGAGTAGTGTATTATTTGGGGTTAGGATCCAGAAAAAAAAAACAAAGGCCCATTTTTAAATTGGCGAAAGGTCGCATCCTCAGGACTCATAAATTTTATATCCTGCATGAAACCCATATTAGTCGTTACATACTCCATTAGTCCCCAGATATTTCCTAACCTCAAATAATACATCACTCTAACATAATAAGAAAATCATTAACGAAACCCATTTGGAAATTTAATATCTGGGAAATAACTGCGAATCAATACAGTAGGTGACTGATAATATGGGTATCATACCGAATGTAAAATTTAATTTATGTCCTGAGAATGTAACAATAAAGTTGCGAAACGTCGACAATTAAAAAAAAACATTTGCTTTTTTTTACTTTACTAGATATATATATATATATATATATATATATATATATATATATATATATATATATATATATATATATATATATATATATATATATATATATATATATATATATATATATATATATATATATATATATATATATATATATATATATATATATATATATATATATATATATATATATATATATATATATATATATATATATATATATATATATATATATATATATATATATATATATATATATATAATATATATATATATCTCTGAGGATGTAACAATAGAGTAGCGAAACGTCGACAGTTTAAAAAAAAAGACAATTGTTTTTTTACTAGATCCTAATCCCAAATAATACACCACTCTAACAATAAAAACGAGGATCGTTACCGAAAACCATTTAGAAACTTTCATATCTGGGAAATATATGCGGACAAACGAAATATGTAAATACTGATAATATGGGTTTTATGCTGGATATAGAATCTACATGTGTCTTGAAGATGCAACAATAAAGTAGCAAACCGTCGACTATTTAAAAATAGTCTTTTGTTTTTTTACTGGATCCTAACCCCAAATAATACCCCACTCTAACATAACAACAAATTGATTGTTACCGAAAACCATTTAGAAACATAATATCTGGGTAATATATGCGGAACAACGCAGTGTTTCAAGCAGGATATAAGATCTATAGATGTGTCTTGAGTATGTAACAATTAAGTTGCGAAACGTCGACAATTTAAAAAAAAATATGTTCTTATTACACCACTCTAACAAACATTTTTTAACATTGTTCCGCCATATTGGATTTTTACCAAAATCAGGCCGTCTCCATATGACCCTTAATTTTTGGTCAAAATTTGAAGTCAATCGGGAAAGTAGTATTTAAGCTATGTCGCGAATTGACACATAGACCGACAGACGGACCGACGATAAATGTTTTTTGGCATCTAGGAACGCTAAAACGTGAAGATATGTAAATCCTAAAAGGGTGATTTTCTTCACGATTACAAAAATTTTACTTGATCGCAATTTTGTTCCGCCATCTTGAATTAATAAAACAGTTTTACTAGTTGAGCCTTATATCACAATTTTTTATGGCACACAATTTGAAATCAATCCATTAAGCAGTTTTTTCAGGCTAAGTTGTTAAATATTTTATTATACCGCATTTTGTTCCGCCATCTTGGATTCGAACTAAAATTTTACCAGTTGATTCCAAGATAATACTTGATGTTTTTTTGCAAAATTTGAGATAAATTGGATGAGTAGTTTTTTAATATTTTTTTTAAGACTTCACTAGGCCGCCATTTTGTTTCGCCATATTGGATATTTACCAAAATGTTACGGGGTCATCCCCATATAGCCCCTAATTTTTGGCCAAAATTTGAAGGAAATCGGTTAAGTAGTCTTTAAGCTATGCCGCAAACTGACAGACAGACAGACCGATGGAATTGATAAATCATATTTTTTTGGTATCTAGCTACGCAAAAACGTAAAGATGTGTAAAACCTGGGAGGGTGATTTTTTCGCAATTACAAATATTTTATCTGGCCCCCATTTTGTTCAGCCATCTTGAATTAGTACCACTATTTTACTAGTTGATCACTATACCACAATTAGTTATGGCACACAATTTGAAATCAAACCTTTAACCAATTTTTTTAGAGATTTTTAAATATTTTATTATGTGGCCATTTTGTTCCGCCATCTTAGATTCGTACCAAGATCATGTCATGCCCATATGACCCTTAATTTTTGAACAAAATTTGAAGTCAATCGGGTAAGTAGTTTTTTAGTTACGCCGCGAACAGACAGACAGACCGACGGAATTGAGAAAACATGTTTTTCGTTACATAGAGACCCTGAAACGTGAAGGTTTGAGCAAATCTCGGAGAGTGCTTTTTCACGATTACAATACTTCCCTTTTACGAGGGAAGTAAAAAGAGATACAACTTATTTAGTTTAACGTCTATTATTCTCTAGAGCTAAATGTCAAATAGTACAAAATTAATATCAGATAACCAGTTTTTCGTTTAACTTGCATAATGGCACAAATCTAGAAACCAAATATATTTTTTGTTTTTTTGAGTGATAAGAAGAAATAAAAACAATATATTAACGTCGATTATTCTTTAGAGTGAAATCTCTTACAGGTTGATAATACTTTAAAACCTAAGAACATATTTTCAAACTAACTATTAAGTTTTTTTTAACGATTAAAGATTTTCTTTGTAACGTACACTATACTATTTTAACAGTCTCTTATATTTTATAATTTAAAACATCATATTGCATTTATTCTCATTAGATAGTATTTTTTTACGAAAGATATTTTAAATTATCAAAACGCAACAGTAAAATTAAATGCCTCAAAATATATTAATGTTTACATTAATTACATTACATTTGCGACTCACTCATAGCCAGGAGCGTCAAAACGAATCTGGTGCGATTGGTAAAAAGTGCACTGCAAGAGCGCTGAGTACTAGGCGGGTGCCAGATGACATTGGGGTGCGAGGGGGATGCCCACAAGGTAGCTGCCTCTTACCTAATTTATAGTGTCTAGTTATGGACGACCTGCTAAATATATTCACAGACGCCGGATTCTATGCACAAGCCTATGCGGACTTGTTCTAACAACAGGGAGGTTCTTGGGCATTATCTGCGAGACAATGCAGATGGTCTGTAATATAATAGAGGCTGGGCTTTGACACTCTCCTACCTTCTGATTTTCCCCTAGGTTTTCTCCTCATTTAGCGCACCTCCTTTGGCGTTTAGATATCTTCTTTGCATGCACATATCTTAAGAAATTAAAACATTGTATGACTTGTCTATGACCATTTCCAATTATTTTATCTAATCGACGAGCTTCAAGAATACTAGCTTTACTTTCCGTATAATATCTATGATTTTTGTCACGTACTATTTTGTTTTGTATAAGCTCGTTGGCTTCTACCCTACTTCTCAGCTCTACACTTACATTATTAAAACTACTCTTTTTAATGTTAATTACCCCTTTCACGTCTAAATGAAATTATATTTTACTTAAGTCTGAGTAGTGTAGACCAGCTATATTCTTATTAATAGATTCAATATTAATTATAAACGGATTATGGTCATTGAGTATAAATTTTCTCTATTTCTAGCTAGAAAAAAAGTCACAAGCAAAGCAAATAAAAAATGTTTTACTTACAGTTTGACGAGCTATGATCTCAAGAATCTTTTTATATTTATATTTCTCTGAACACCAATATTATAAGGAAAATTACGAAATTTGGATTGAAAACGAAGCACCAGCGTGACCACCCAGCGTTGGATCCCTAGATGAAGAATTGCAATTTCAAATGAAAAATGAAAGCACTGTTGCCATGTTTTAAGAGTTAATATTAGATAAGTTTTGATTGAATGAGTTAAATTTTTATTACACGTATGGCGGGTTGCACAAAGCATTTAACTAAACATTGACTGATCAGACGGCTCAGAGTGTGACAGACACATAAGAGTGTCAATGTCAAAAATTATTCTAAACAACCGGCTATTAGTGTTTTAATAATTGTTTTAATAGTTTGATGTGTCATGATAACATATGAGAAAATATTTATAATCATAGAAGTTAATCATTTTGATGAAATTTACAGGATAACTACAAAAACTTAATATTGAGTTAATTGACTATATACAAATAGTAAACTTAAGAAATACGTATTTGCTGTTTGTAATTGTGTTTTTAGTTAGCCCAGGTTAGGCCGTTTTTGTTTCTAGGTTAATATAAAAAAATGTATCTGTAATAAAATAATAAGTTTTCGCCGTTATTATAGTTTTATAATTTTCAAAATGTATTTTCTGAAAAACTACTGGATTCTTCACATTTTTTAAATTTGGAAATCTCTAGTAAAAATTGACACTTTTTAATGGTTTTTCAAAATTTGTGGTTACCTATAGACCCTCATTAACTACTACTACAATATCGCAATCTTATATCATTCATTTGTACAAAATAGTATTTTTATAACGACAAATAAGATTAAATATCTTATGATACGATATATGTATATATATATATATATATATATATATATATATATATATTTATATATATATATATATATATATATATATATATATATATATTATATATATTTATATATATATATATATATATATATATATATATATATATATATATATATATATATATATATATATATATATATATATATATATATATATATATATATATATATATATATATATATTACAGATTATATTTTATGCGCACTATTTATTACGCCGTGACCGCTTTCAAATTGGAGGTGGCCAATTCAAATAGTGTCAAAAAGAAGGCAGTACGATACTACTTTACGTAACTCAAAGACGCTTTTATGGTTGCAAAATAGAAAAATCTATTTATAAAAATTATATGAACATACCTGGTAAATTTAAAGAAGGCCATACTCTTTTTTTCAATTTCCGATTAAATTCAAAATCTTCGAGCGAAAAATGCAGAGAACAATCGTTTACATTTTTTCACCACAATTTCATAAGAATACACCACCCCCAAAATAAAAATCAACATAGAGCTTAAAAAAATCGCAAACGAAACGAATAACGCTCACTAGTTGCGTACGACATAGATACACGTTTATGGGGGAAACACACGACGAGTATAAAATGGAGGCTGATGATGACGCTTTGCTGTCACCGAGGACAATTTAACAGCTTAAACTTCAATCACTGCGCCATCTCGTAGCTTGTAAATAAGAACAATGCGGTCTAAAAGTCGCAGGGTGATCGTCTCTGCACTCTGCAGATTAACGTTAAGAAAAGAGAACGCTCCGCTTCCTTCAGTTATTGACAGACATACATAAACAACTCTTACCTCACAATCCAGAAATTTTCAATTATATGATAAAATATAACCCACTTTGCATGAGATTGTATTCCTGGTTGTCGATACTGCTAGCCAGTGGCAGCATTAAATTTGTCTTCAAATCGATTTTTCAGTGGAGTAGTAAATTGCAATTTAATATTTTAATTCATATGAATAAAAGTAAAACTTTTTAAAATTGACTTTTAATAGATAAATTAGTTAAAATTTACAAAATTGTAACTAACACAACAAAATGCTTGTTTATATTGATTTGATTTATTTAATATTGATATTTTGGATTTCACATTTGTGTATTAATGTTTATTTTTGAAAAATGGCAGAAATAGAAGCTTGTTTTCTTAGTGAAGCTTTCAAGATATATAATGAGACTCGGACCTCATTATATGAGAAATAGAAGATGTAGCGAGGGCAGAAAGTGAAGAAAAATTTTACTACTTAAAGCAAAATTTAGAATCGTTAAAGAAAGTAAGGTACCTGTAGAACATTGGGATCCTATTATAGTGTATCTTTTTTTTTCAAAAATTAGATTTTAAGACCAGAAAAGCCTTTGAAATGGAAAACTAGCCCTTGAAAGTTTTGTTATTCCAGATTTAACTTCACAGACCCATCCCAAAAAACATGTATTTCACCATACTTATAGAAATCCCCAAAACTACTCAAGCATATATAATTGACCTAAATTTCCATCTCTCAAACTTGAACACAAAATTAATTTTGTTAAAATAAGAAGCCTAGTTTTACAGAATGCACATCTTGTTTTTCGTGTAATATTTGACACGATAAACAACACCCTCTCTTACATACAAATGGTCTCCTCTTGAAGGAATGAACATTTAAATCAAAAATGAATAACCTTAATAATTGTTCTCGTCATTCGAAACGCCGTTATTTCGGAAATTAACAATGATATCAAAATTAGATAAAAAACATTTATTTGTTGGGAAAAAATGTAATTATTTATCGTTAAAATAAAAACGATGCCGTCACCACTAAAGGAAATTTATGATAATCATTTTTTGAAAATAAGTCTATTTGCTGGTACTAATTAAGCTCTAGTTCAAGTATCCGTACGCTTTACCTGCATTATTTTTATGGGTTATACTACCTAGATATATAGCACAGATGTCTTGTCGTAAACGCTAAACCTCGGCATATAAATTATTGGCTTTGTGGCACGACACTGCATAAACGCTTCCCTACATTAGATTTTTTGTAGGATATTTTGAAATTTGCACCGTAAGGATTTTCTGCAGCACTCTTAGATAATTATCATACAATCCAAAGCAGCCTTCATAGGTAACATTATTAAAATTATTGTTTCTTAAGCCATTGCAAAATCCATTTTTTTTCTGGGTTCTTACATCTATCTGGATATTCTTATGGCTTATAGTCCAGAAGCATAAATGATTGGCGAATGCCCCAGCTGTCACCGTATCTAGTATGGTTTTCCAGAAAGCCACCCTTGCGTAAACTCATTAGGTACTATTATTAATCTGGTTTAAAACATCATGCATGTACGATCGATTTACATAATATTGTTAGTTGCATTCGTTACGATGCTCTCCATATTTTTGTAATAGATACAGTCACATAACTCTGTCAGTTAAAGGTCTCAGAAATATTTGATTTAAAATTCCCTACAGCAAACCATAAACTTTCAAGATAAACACGAGGTAATGGTTGTTAATGTAATCTGCACAAAAGACAAAGTTCTTCCGCCATGTTATGTTTTTAAATAAAACTTTTTATTCATAACTTCAGACTCATAAATATAAAAAAGTATCAATAAGTATATCAATACTAATAATTTACACTTTAAAATAACCCCAGATAGCGATTATCGATCGAATCTGTAAAAATAAGAAAATTCGTATTATCTGGGCGTACTATATAAAGAGGGCTTTAAAGGAGAACCCAGCTAACCATTTAAGTACCGGAATACAGAGAGCATAATTGTTTCTAACTTTCTGCATTTCCCTTTCTGATTTAGTTTTAGCTCAATAGACTTGTAGACGCGGGGAGATCCTTTCCTGATTGAGACATGTTGTCTATCTTAATATTTTAAGAAGCCTTTACCTTTTTGACAAGTTTAACCGTTAGCACAGCAGCGCAAAGCTCTAGTCGGGGCAAACTAATATTTTTTATAGGCGCCACCTGCGATTTTGAACAAAGATCAAATGACTCATACTCATCTAAAAAACTAACCATATGGACACACCCACCACAAGCCTTTTCCGAGGCATCAGCAAAAGCGTGAATGTGTACATTATGTGTAGGATTATTTGATAACCATTTTCTAAGTTGAAAATAACCACTAGACTGTTAATAAATTGTATCAATAGAAACAATTAACCTCAGAAGCCTTGAGATACTCTGATTAATAATCTAAAGCCAACTGCTTTAAACAGCGTACTGCAAGGAACAACGAAGAGGCAAAACTATAGGCGACCGTATTAAGTTTATAGCATTAAGTCCTGGATTGAGGATTATCCAAATTCTTCCACAAAATTCACTAGGATCCATCAAAATCTGGAGAAACATTTTAGAAATATCCGCAATAATGGCAAGGATAGACCCGAAAAAAAAAACTTGACCACCGCGTGATGTAACAGCACGACTAAGTTCACTAAAATCAACAAAAAAGTTCTAACCTTGGTCATGTTACCCAAATCCTTGTATTCATTTAAAAATTCAACATTCTCATTTTTTAAACGTACATCTTTGTTTAGACGCCTTTCAAGAAGACACAATGTTTTCAGTACTGCATCCTTAGAGAAACCCAAATCCTGAATATTTTCCTTAAATGGAAATTTTATTAGAAAACGTCCATCCAGAGCCCGCAGATAGTTTTTTACAAAATGATCTTCACAAAATTGCTCGGATTCTGAAATGCCCTTAAAAGTACCACATCCTTCTTCTATTTCCCATAATTTCGTTAGGTTCTTATCTATTGACAGCTCCAATGAAAAAACATGAAAAAACTCTCTTTTTCCAAATTTGAAAAGTCAAAACAACCACCGATAATCCAACCCAATCTTGTGTTTTGCAGGACAGGCATACCTGAATCACAAATTTGTTCCCTGTATAATATCCTACAGAACACCTATAAAATATCGATAGACTTCGTATATTAAACGTATCGTCAGCCAGTCTGAAATTCTTCGGAATTGCCAATTAGAAATCTCAAATGGTACTGTGGGCAAAGTGAGGGTTATTTTTGTGATGACTAAATAAGAAATCTCCTCGCTATAATTATTTGTATTTGACTAAAATCGTAAGATTAACTTTTGAATTTATGTCAGCTGAAAACGTTTCTTCCACTCCCACAATCTCAAAATTAACACAGGTTCAAACGTAATTTATCAGTAAAACTCTCTGTAATAAAATTACTTTGAGACCCGGGTTCCAACAATGTCCTCACATTAAAAGCATCTCCACTACAATCCAAAACTTTTTAACAATTTTCGCAGTCGCTAAAACCGACAACACTGCAAACTCGCTTCGCGTATAATAATATAAAATTTCAAGTAATAAAAGTTCGCGACATTATTTAAATAAGAACTGTTATGTACAATGGCTTGAAGACATTGGGAAATTCCGGCCACTGTTCATGAGAACCATTAAAAATTGGCAGTTTTATGCTTTGGCGAAACAAGCCTTCCACCTGCAGGATTTCTTACTATAACATAACTTTCATTACTGTTTGAATCCCCCCTACTTCTTAACTGATATCCAAATCTGAGAGGTTATCTTGGTCAACCGACGCTAAGTACTTTTTTTACCCAAGTGAGTTGCCTTTAATAAAACCTCTTTGAACTCTTAATTTACTTATATACGCAAACTAGACAAATGTACAAAGGTCACATACTAGGATAAAGCCAAGTTAGCCAATCTCTATTAAAAAAATCTGAACCGACAGACTACCATATCCATAACGTTGTTCTCCGGGCAGGAACTCAAACCACGTAAGCCTCAATACACGACAAACGTTTATGCGACAAACATGGTTGAAATTTTACTTTACTTTGATTTAAAATCCAAATCCGGCGCGATTGGACCAAAATGTCTACGATACTAAATGGACTGTATTTTAATTAAATAAAAATCTGTACTTGGATTAATGCTGCTAATTACTTTTACAAAAAAAAAACCATATAAATGACAGACTTTAACAACTCGTTTTCTTGACGACGACCATGTTCATAGAGAAATATTATAGTCCTTTTCTTTATCGGCAAACAGAAAGCGCGCGATTTCCGCTCTTAGTACAATTTCATAAGACTCAAAACTGACCCCGATTAAGTGATCCCCCCCTCCGTCTCTCAACCAGCTAGTCAATGACCCACCATTGCTTGGTTGTTCCAAATGGGAAAATAATGTTAATGCTTTCGCCGTATCTGGCAGTTTATAAAGCTTCCGTAGCCAAAAGCCCTTCGCATTGAGCCATCGCGCGTCGTGAATTGCCACTTTCTTTGAGTGATCTGTTCATTTTATTGGGTACTCCTAAGACCACTTGTGACGACGTCGGACGTCGCAACTACGGAACGCGAACACGGCGTTTAACCCAATTGCGTACCGGCAATCACCAAGAATGGCTAGTTCCAATCTCTCTCTTAAGATCAAGTACGAGTACTGGCAAGCCACCTTGCCATGAATGTTTTGACCGTTTCTCAAATTCTCCCAATCAAGCCGGGCTAGCGTCTCTCTCCGACGGGTCCATGTTTCCGAGCCTACAATTGCGGACTCAATACCATTAGCTACAAGGTCACTCGCCCACTTCATCATCCCCAGTTATAGAGACATTACCTCCCCGAACTAGCATGTTGATCAGTTAATAGTTTTTAGATATCGCGTAAAAAAAAAACATCATAAAATCAATGCCACCTTGGACAAAAACCACTATTACATTTATATCGATTACTGCATTATAATTGGACTTTCTAAAATGAGGCTGCGTTTCATTCAAACTATTAAAGAAATTTATATATGAAGGACGCTTTTGTAAGACCTCTATTTAAACCGAAAGTAACGATTTTATAGCCACCCCTTATTAAAGCAACCTAATATATCATATTTTTTCTTCATGTTTACAAAAAAATATCAACAATGTGTATAGGTTATGTTTATGATACATGATTTCTATTTTTTTTTAATTAAAACTCAAATTTTAAAAAGTATACGGTGTATTCCATTTAAAACAAGAAAGTGCTTTCGGTTAAACCGAACACGTCAAGAAATTAGGCAGCAGTCAGACTGAACGATCGAACGTCAGCAACCGATTAACATTAAAACATATGTGATATGTGAACATTATTTTAAATTGCTAATTCTAATCAACTATGTCACAGCATCAATCACGTCCGATAGAGCATGACCAAACGTCACTGCTGTGTTTGAAATTAAAATATGTTAGTCAACGCCTGATATTTGTCATAACAACCGTGTTATTCTATATAAAAGCATGGTTCAACATCTCCTGTTCATTCGAAAATAACTAAAGAACTTTTCATTGTCCGCTTCAGATTCTTCTTTACATTTTACGACGTCTTATCTTATTTTTAAAACGTTCTATATTATAGGGATGAATATGAATAATTTAACAAATCAAACAGCACGTTGTTTGTAACCCTATTTTTATTTATACATTGGCATTGAAGTTTACCAATGTCAAAATTGACAAATATCAAACGGTTGCACTCAGTGCAGTGTGACAACATTTTTAAATCATGCGTTTTTAGTCGACAGTACTTGGTTCTAAGCGATCCATCACGATTGAAGACGATTCAGTGTGACATCTATCTTATTCGAATCACCAAAATCTTCAGCTAAGTGAACCATACAACGCCCCAAATTTCAAATCGATGTTAATTATGAAAAAAGTGACAGGCTGGGTAGTAATTTCGTGACCACCCGGTATAATAAGACTTTCTTACTGGAGTTCTTCCTAAGGACAAGCCTGCCTCCACGAATGGTAATTTCAAAGGTATTCTTGTAGGTAATTTTGCATCACCAAAAATTATATATTTCTGTTGTATGTTGTAGTACTTGTAAAAGGAAACAATTCATTAGAAAGTAACACCATTTAATTATGTTGCTCTTTGATATTCTAATGAAGCAGTATGTTTTAGCAAAAGTGTAAAACAAATAGGTTTATGCTAGTCAGAGTAAACTTTCTAAACTTTAATATTTACCTATATGTTTTGTATAGAACTTTTAGTAATTTAAAATTCTTTCGATGTAAAAAAACGGCCAACAGAAACATGCCAAACGTGTTAAATTGTAAAATTATATTAATTTCAATAAAATTACATACAAAGCAAAATGTAAAATATCAACAAAATATTTATGATCCAGTTAATTAAAAGTGTTGTCACTGCTTAATATAATACTTGTTTAATATCACTCAGTCTACATTTTATTTCGGGTTGACTATCGGTTGATAAGCTAGGTAGCGTTATGGAAAACATCTCAGTTAGTTTTCTTAACTCCTCAGTGATATTCTTTTGTTTCAACTTGGTAGCAAGGCATAATATTATGTTCAGTGCTTCTTTTCTTAATCTAGTATGTTTTGATATACCTGCAAAATAATGAAATATTTCAACTATTCATTTAAAATATATTAAATTAAGAGGATACCGGATTGAGTTTAAACTGTCTATTCTGCTGTTGCACATAAATCACATGATATTCACAATTTGAAAGGCCGATGTGGGTTACCAGAGAAACCTCTTTAGCCTAGCGAATGAGCCGGACGTTCAGCAAAATACAAAATATGGCGGTTATAAAATCGTCGTTTAGTAAAAAAGCTGGTGTTTTTTGAAAAAAAAAATAAAATCTTAAAAATGTAAGAGAATATTGGCAAGTCTGAAGTTTTTAAATAAAAAAAACATACAATTTCTTCAAACCAAAAAAAAAATTAACTTTCCCATATTCTTAACAAAAGACAAATTTTCACTCATTGGATTTTTTTATTAAGACGATGAATGCTGGACATTTAAAATTACTCCGATATCCTCGTAATTGTAATACTTTAGAGCACAAAAGTCAGAACTTAAAAAACTCCATGTAATTTAAAATTTAAAAATTGCAGTATATTTTCCAAAAATCATCAAATTTGAATCATTTTTATACGTCTAAAACATAAAATAAAGATTCAATGTCATGGTTCATTTTAGCCCACCCGGTATATATATATATATATATATATATATATATATATATATATATATATATATATATATATATATATATATATATATATATATATATATAGGGTGTTTCCTAAACATTGGTAAAAAATTCGTAGGGTGATTCCTAAGGTATTTTTATGAAAAAAAGTTATTACAAACATTTGTCAAAAATGCTTCCTAAGGGAGCTACGCCCCTTCAAATGGGGCACCCTGAAGACGGTTTTTCCTCCATATTTCCGAAACCGTTCATACAAAAATCATGAAAGTTGGTACATCGTACAAACTTTGAATGCTGAATCAGAATTTGAGCCCAGAGTATCAAAATTTTAATCAGGGGTGTACCATACCGGGTGGGTTGAGGGTAAAAACAACCCCATTTTATATGACATGCTTACTTTACATTCTGATATCATGATATGATACCTGGAGGTTTTTTACGTAAAAAAGGTACTCTTAGTTCATATCAATAGGGATAGTAGTTTTCGAGAAAATCGCAATTTTCTACAGTGATGCATCGGCACCCTAAAGACGGGTTTTCCTCAAAATTATTGAAACCTCTCACCGTGAAATATTGAAATTTGGGATACTGCATAAACTTTTGACGCCAAATTAGATTCTGAGCTGAGAAATCCCAAAAAAAAAAATTATCGGAGGCGTATCATACTTAAGTGGTTAGGGGTAAAAATAAACCCAATTTATTGATGATTAGACTCTTGAAGAATTTTTACGTGAAAAAGATACTCTTGATATCCATTGGGCTAATCGTTTTCGAGAAAATTGTATTTATCTGCTGAGAAATTTACAGTTAGTAAGAATGTGTTGGGTAGATCTCATCTAAATGAAAAACTAAATGTGCGTTAAAAAGATATTCATTCTAGAGATCAACGAAGAAAAGTAATTGAAGACTTGAAGTAAATAACGGGCTAAGTGCCAAAAAATCTGAAATTAGTTTTATTTGATTAACGTGGTCTATGTACCATTGCCTTTAACGTGAATACCGGGCATTATTTCATAGTTAAGTGACTTTGACATAGTGTCATTATTTGTCAATAATAAATCAGTCGGAAATTAAAAAATAAAATGCGTTTTTATCTTTTATTAACATTCCGATAGAATAATATTTTCAAATCATAGCAGACTGGTGCAGATATCGGAAGCAAAGTTACTTTAAATCTGATCTTCATTCTTTTTGCTAGTGAAGTTTTTCATCATGAATCGCTATACGAACGCTGAAATGACTGATATGCATTTCTTATATGGACTTGCGATTGGTAATGCTTTAGAGGCTAGGAGGTTGTACATTGAACGATATGCTAACCGTAATGCTCCTGACAGCAGAATGTTCCAGAGAATACATCAACGACTTCATGAGACAGGCACATTGAAACAAAATAGAGGACCGGGAAGACCCGTGACAGCAAGAACGGTGGAAATCGAAGAAAATGTTCTGCATATAATAGAGGAAGATCCAGGTACTTCCACTAGAAAAATTGCAGGTGCGTTGAATATCAGTAATAAAACTGTGTGGAAAATTCTTAAAGACAATTTGTTGTATCCATACCACATACAACGAGTTCAGGCACTTCTCCCTACTGATTTTCCTCCACGCATCGAATTTTGTCAACGGCTTTTGCAGCTATTGGTTCAAATCCCTCAGCTGCTGTCGTTGATTCTTTTTACCGATAAAGCGCATTTCTCAAAAAATGCAATCATGAATTTTCATAACAATCATATATGGACTGACGAAAATCCCCATGAGATACGTGAAGATCGTTTTCAGCATCAGTTTTCTTTAAACGTTTGGATGGGAATTATTGGTGACTGGCTGATTGGACCAGTATTCCTACCAGAAAGACTCACCGGCTAGGTTTATCGAAACTTCTTGGAAGAAACCCTACCTAACTTCCTTGAGGATGTACCATTGGCAACGCGAGATGCAATGTGGTTTATGCACGATGGTGCGCCAGCGCATTTTAGTATGGCAGCTCGTGAGTGGTTAACAGCAACATATGGAGACCGCTGGATTGGTCGGGGTGGACCTCACTTATGGCCTGCTCGGTCTCCGGACTTAAACCCTTTAGATTATTTTCCATGGGGTCATCTAAAGTCATTAGTTTATGTCACACCAGTGGAAAATGTGGACGATTTAAGAAATCGTATAATTGCAGGTTGCAATGCGATAAGAAATACCCTTGCCATATTTGAAAGAGTTCGTCAGTCAATGAGGCGAAGACTAGATTCATGTATCCTAGCAGATGCTGGTCATTTTCAACAATTTTTGTGAAGTAATACGAAAATTAAATTAATGAATATTTCGATAATAAAATAGTTTGTATTATTCTTGTTTTTCGAAAAGCATTTCTATCACCCTCTGTTTTCGACACTAAGGACTCTCCAAAAAAACATCAAACGACAAAATACTTACTGCTTACCTATGTATTCTTAAAGGGGTAAATAACGGCGTCGACGGAATAAATTGCAATTTTCTCAAAAACTAATAGCCTAATCAATGTGAACCAGAAGTAGTATCTTTTTTACGTAAAAAATATTCAAAGATCTAATTCTAAAATCAAAATGTCAAAAATAAATTACTATCAAAAAATTGGGTTGTTTTTAACCCTAACCAATTCAATATGATAAGCCTCTGATAAAATTATCAAAGTTTTAGAGCTCAGAATCTAATTTAGCGTCAAAAGTTTATGCAGTATCCCAAATTTCAATATTTCACGGTGAGCGGTTTCAATAATTTTGAGGAAAACCTGTCTTTAGGGTGCCGATGCATCACTGTAGAAAATTGCGATTTTCTCGAAAACTACTATCCCTATTGATATGAACTAACGTAAAAAACCTCCAGGTATCATATCATGATATCAGAATGTAAAGTAAGCATGTCATAAAAAAATGGCGGTATGGTACACCCCTGATTAAAATTTTGATACTCTGAGCTAAAATTCTGATTCAGCATTCAAAGTTTGTACGATGTACCAACTTTCATGATTTTTGTAAATATATATATATATATATATATATATATATATATATATATATATATATATATATATATATATATATATATATATATATATATATATATATATATATATATATATATATATATATATATACAGTGACCGTCTAAAGTCCGTTCCCCCCCTACTAATTTTTGAGCCAACTCGTATATCGCAACGAAATTTGGAGGGCTTAAATAGGAGATGAAAAGCTATTTTTTATGAAAAAATGATAGCTAAAAGTTATAAAATGGCGGCTACGCGCCATCTTGAATTAATATTTTAAATACAACACCCCGCATATTATTCCATTTTCAAAATCTGCTCATTATTCTTAACATTTTTCTCTAATACACTTTATTCCTAAATGTAATTGTTTTCGAAATAATGACGTTTGAAAATTGAAAATCTGGTTTAAAATGAAGTAATGGTTTTAGTCACTTTCGATAAAAAATTCTGCTAACTAAATTTTTTAATTAATTTGTAGTTAAATCTTTTAATGAATTCGACTAATAAAAGTAAAGACAGTATTTTAAGGATAAACAGTACCACTTACCGGAAAATCTTGAAGGTTACGAATTTGTTCTGTAAATTCGCAAGGAAAACAAATTAGTTGGTAATAAAATATTTTATTTATTTTTGAATAACACTTATTTAACCCCAACAATAATTATTTTATCAAGTGTTCGATGTGGCCCCCTCGTAAATCTTGACAATAAAGTGCCCTATTATGAATAGCTTCTCTCACGTTGATGAAAGTCTGTTCATCTATTTCTTCACATGCTTCTCTTATTCTGCGTTCCAACTCTTCTATTGTTTGACATTCGGTGGCGTAGATTTTTAACTTCAGATATCCCCAAAGGAAAAAATCTAGAGGGGTAAGATCCGGAGATCTTGGTGGCCATTCTGTACTTCCCCTGCGACCTATCCATCGCCCAGGAAAGTTTGTATCGAGAAACTCTCTAGCCATGCGATAGAAATGGGAAGGTGCTCCGTCCTGCTGAAATATGATTTCACGATTTTCAAACTCTTCCTGATTGTTTAATATAATTTGTCTTATTCGAGGTTCAATTTCAGTTTCTAAAAGATTTCTGTAAAGATCTCCTGTAAGATTGCCTCTGATGAAAATCGGTCCAACAACGTGGTTACCCAAAATCCCCGCCCAAACAATAACTTTTTCAGGAAACTGGGTATGCCCTTTTCTAAAAATATGCGGATTAGTATCGCTCCAGTATCGTACGTTCTGTTTGTTGACTTTTCCATTAAGGAAAAACGTGCATTCATCTGAGAAACATACACGTTTTAGGAAGGATCGTTCTCCTTCAATTTTTCTTGTTAACCACTCACAAAATTCAACCCTCCGGTCTGGATCATCCTCCGTGAGAGCATGCAGGATTTTCATTTTATAGGGATGAAATTTTTCATTTTTTAGGACTCTTTGGACACTTTTCGAACTTACTTCGCAGGATTCAGCAACTGCAGACGTCGACTGAGTAGGATTAATTACCATTTCAGCAACAATTTCAATTTTTTTTTCTTCTGAAAGAGGTGGTCTTCCTGATCTTGGAGCATCTTTCATCGTACCAGTTGCTTGGAGCTTATTTAAAAGTTTGCGCAAATATGACCGCGAAATAGGGTTTTCGGGAAATTTATCGTTAAACATACGGACTGCTAGATGAAAATTTCTTCCAGCTTCTCCAAAAATCAAAACTGCTTCAAATTTATCGTGTAAACTGCGAGCCATGGTCACACTTTTCATAAAATAATTAAGATGCTCAACGGACTATTTGACAGTTAGTTATCAAGATGTTACCGCGAAAACGATTTTGTTTCCAACGCAAACTTGATCGTATTTTTGATTGAATTTGAAATGACCAAAATGTCAATTTTCAAACGTCATTATTTCGAGAGCAATTACATTTAGGAATAAAGTGTATTGGAGAAAAATGTTAAGAATAATGAGCAGATTTTGAAAATGGAATAATATGCGGGGTGTTGTATTTAAAATATTAATTCAAGATGGCGCGTAGCCGCCATTTTATAACTTTTAGCTATCATTTTTACATAAAAAAATAGCTTTTCATCTCCTATTTAAGCCCTCCAAATTTCGTTGCGATATACGAGTTGGCTCAAAAATTAGTAGGGGGGAACGGACTTTAGACGGTCACTGTATATATATATATATATATATATATATATATATATATATATATATATATATATATATATATATATATATATATATATATATATATATATATATATATATATATATATATATCGCACAAGCAAAGAAATATACCGTTGGAACTAAACATTTAGCATAATTTGCATTGTATTGCAACGTTTATGCAGCAGTAATTTTTAAAATCATTTGTGTATGTACGTAACCTCGAAATGACAAACATATGCACACATTGCAAGTGAAATATTGTAGTTTAAAATGCAAGGTTTAAAGTCAATTTGCGATGACAAAACAACATTACCCGAGAAGCTTTTTGACTAGATACGATTGTGATTCGATAAATACGACGATACAAGTAATAAAAGCTTTCATATAGATTAAGGTTTATAACCCTATTTAATCTTAACACATTTTTAAATCTTAATACTGGTACATGATAAAAGTACAGATCTGTTAATTTATTTTTGAGAAACTTACCAACTGAATAAGTAATGGCTACCAACATCTTGTCCACGATTTCCTTCAAGATATCTTTTTCGATATCAGTCAAATCATCTTTTTGTAACAGAGAAAGCTTATTAACGAAATTATATAATGCCGACAGAATGCTAATTTGAACATTTCTGGTAACATTTGGTAATGTATCTACACAATGGTTTATAAAAAGTTCTCTATATTTTTCCTGGGTCTGAGAGTTATTTTCGGGCCACGCTTTACCTGAAAAGAAAAGGTAGCAATTTATTTAAGGGGGCAGTTGCAGTCAGTTAGCATTGAGAAAATATCGCGTAAAATGACCAAAAATAGGTTGTTTTCTGTGATAGTCTGCGAAGTTATAAAAAGGAATTTCACGATCAGAGTTTAACACATATCTTCTAAAACACTTCTAAATTAAATTGAGTATGTTGAATTTTTCATTTTAGCCTTTAAAAGTAAAAAAAAATCTGTTTATATGTCTAGTAATTTTTCGAATACAATAGCGGTACTAACCTTGAGCTTTTCTATGCTCAGAAGTAATTTCGTCAAATTCGAAAATACTCAAATTGGAGAGCATACATATAGGTACATTTGTGAAAAAAAATTGATCCGAAAAACATAGTAGTTTTTTTCCAAACTATCACCAAAGATAATTACTAAAATCTTGGAATGTTTTTGGTTGAATACGTTAGGTTGGCAATTGCAGTTGGTAACAGGTAAAGTTTGAACCCCTACCGCAAGAAGTCGGCCCAAATTTTTCAATATTTTCTAATGGAAGGGAGAGCGCAATGACGTCACAGAAAATGGAATTCCGATCGCGTGTTGTCAATGACGTCAGATAAATAAACATTTATCTCTCCCATGGTCTTTGGTTTATTTTTTATCAGATTCTATGGTTTTTCTTTTAAATAACGTTTAGAACATTTTAATACATATCATGTTGGAAAAACTAAGTAATCAGTAGATCTGGACAAATGGAAAAACATAATTTTTTAAACAATATTTGTATTTTAAGGGAGAAAATCGATCTTTCCTTAAACTATGTGGGATATTAAGGAAGAGGAATGTTTGTTTAGGTCATATCTTAGTTAGTTACGGTGGGTTCGTGTAACAAATTTTAGTTTTATCTTTTTCTTTAGTTAATAAGAATTCACACCGTTATTGGTTGTTTTTTGTCATGTAACATAAAAAAAATCAATCAATCTATTCTAAGTGGCAAAAAAATATGGCAAATACTAAATTTTGGAAAGGACTTCTTATCTCAAAATTGTTCTATTCAAAAAAATGGAAATATATAGATTTATTTGACCCTACGCAAAGAAAACAAATTGATGTTTCATATAGGTATTTAGTAAGGTATACCTAACTGGACATTTAATTTCAAAATAAACAAGTTTATAAAATTTCCTACATGCCTTTAAACGTCCTCAAATGTAGTTTATCATTTTTATGTCGGGTATGCAAAATAGTCCATTGTATAAAAAACAAAATACGCCTTGAGCGGACGAAAACCCTCGAACTGTTAAGAAAATAGGAACAGTTGTATAGAATTTAAAAGTAAAGTACCTAACTGTACTATAATTCTGCCATAGCACAAAACATGAATAAGCGCGTTGTTTCTACTCTTCTTTTGCAAAATTACAAACAGCTTTTTATGAACTATGACAAATTATTTCAGCACAAATTAAGCACTCAAATTTATTAATCATGAAATGTTTTCAGGTATGTCTGGGTAGAAGAGTGTTTTTTTTCTTTATTTTGATTCTAACTTCTACAATTTGTTATAAAGGTCAGAAAAAAATAAACTTCAAATACAAAATTTTAAAAAATATCGCCAAGATTGTAAACATATTTAGTCTCGTTTGAAATCTTAGAATTGCAATGTTAGTAAAATGAAAATTGTTCTACTAATGTTTTAACTTCTAGTCTAAACAGATAAAAAAATTGTTCTGCTTTTACAAAAATAAAATATTGTTTTGCAAGTTTCTGATGGGATTTTTCTATCTTCTGATAGGTCTAAAACATAGGAAGAGAAAAAGTTTGAATATAAAGTTTTTTCTTTTATAAATATTGAAGATGGATGAGAGAATATAAAAAAGTCTGTTTGCGGATTAGTAATTTATTAGGAAATAATAGCATTTACATAAATGGTATTTATATACTACAATATCATCATATACATTTTTAAGATTAAGAAAATAGTATCTATATACAGTAATAACAAGTTATTGAAGAAACCAATAGATCTTTTATTTTATATAAAATGTAGTTGCTTAGTTGCTAACAGAACGAACTAACTATATTTGTAGTCTAATTAATATATTTAAGCATTGATTAGATTAAAAAAAAACAATAATTCAAATTATGTGCTTGAGTTGGTTAAAATATAAAACAATTATGTTTTTAGTTTTGAACTACATATATAACCAACCAAATGTAGAAATGAACATATTTTTTATTGGTATTCTTAAATTACTAAACTAAATATTCCTAACTTACAAATCATTAATTATCTTTTTTTTTTTTGCCGATAGCATTTAAATAAATAATATGTAAGATAACATTTCAGTAGCAATTGAAAGATATTTTTTGTAGTTTGGCTGGGTATTCATGAGTATGCTATCAAACTCTGGAACATATACACCACAAATGTATAGTAGGTATATTAAATTATAAAATTCTGAGAATAGTTTTGACTTTCTTGTGTGTATTGTAGTGTAGAGGTAACATTCAGCCTATTCTGAATGGATTTAAGTTAAAACCTCCATATTCCAACACAAAAGCAGCCAAACTCTTAGAAAGAGCCAGTTAATAGTTATATATATATATATATATATATATATATATATATATATATATATATATATATTTTTGTTTTTTATTTTTTTTGGAAACATGTATTGTAGAGGTAACATTCAGCCTATTCTGAATGGATTTAAGTTAAAACCTCCATACTCCAACACAAAAACAGCCAAACTCTTAGAAAGAGCCAGTTAATAGTTAATATATATATATATATATATATATATATATATATATATATATATATATATATATATATATATATATATATATATATATATATATATATATATATATATATATATATATATATATATATATATATATATATATATAATATATATATATATATATATATATATATATATATATATATATATACATATATATATATATATATATATATATATATATATATATACATATATATTATATATATACATATATAAATATTAGCTATTAACTGGCTCTTTCTAAGAGTTTGACTTTTTGCTTTGGAGTATGAAGGTTTTAACGCATCATATGGGATTTTTTTTATTAGGTCACTTTCTTAAAATTTAACATAGGCAATAACTTTTGCTTTACTAAGGATGAAAACTGGCTTATTCGAAAGAGGGAATAGTCACCTAACTTGTGTTCCCTGCCAGAATTGATATATTTCTTTAAAGAAGTCGCAGAGAAAGGGGTTATTTGCAAAAATAACTATAAAAAAAGGGTGTTTTTTTTTATAGTTTTACATATGTCGAATTTTGGTTAGCAATTCTAATTTTCAATTTTTATAACTTTGTCCAAGGCACTTGAATATTAAAAAAATAGTTTTAAATTTCGATTATGCTATGATTAAATTAGTCAAATACGACTTTTTTGTATTAAGATATCTATTTACTATCGCAAAATCTTTAATTAATACATATATATATATATATATATTTGCATCAAGCCTAACATACTTTTGAGAAGCAATTTTAATTTTTCTCCAAAAAAGACACAGTTGATGGAATATTTAGGTATAACAAATTAATATTACGATAAGGTTACTAACAGAAAACTCTTTTTTTTAAGTTAAACAATTATCTTTTTAGAATTTTCAAAAATCAGGAAAAAGTAAAAAAAAAATTGGAATTTTTGACCAAAATTTGGTATGCATATGTAAAATTAAAAAATAAACAACTTTTCTTAAGACAACTTTTTCATATTTTAGCAAATAAACCATTTTTCTGTAATTTTTTTAAAGAAATGTCAATTTTGAAAGGTTTTGTAAGTTTTCTGATGTAAGTCTTTTATAAATATACTATAATTTAACAAATAAACTTGAAAATCATACCAGCATAGGTGAACAAACAAATTATTAATATAAAGACATGGCTGATGCAAGCATTGGATAAATGGTCCTTATGAAATGTACCCTCCAGAATGCTTGCTACACATACCACGTGGTATGAATTGGCAAACAACACAAATAAGTAGTAGTGAAACAATGCATTAATACTGAACCACTTACAGTGTATACAAAACAACAAACTCTCGATATAACATGACTACTCCATTTCTAAGTAGAAACTTTTTGCATTAAATATAATTCAAATATATCTGTACATAAAGAGATCTTACTACTAAATTCTGCACACAACAAACACACCTACTCATACTCATATGATGCATTAACTAGTCATGGGGATTTACTACAAAAGCATAAACTGTTCTACTAACGATTACAAACTTCTAAATCTATAAATTAAAATATATTTTCCTTTTCTGCTTTCTTCATCGATGATGAGATTCAAAATTACATGGTCTATTGGTTTGTACAGTTCGTAACAATAAACAGTTTTCTTGTGATATGGAGTTTTCTTTGTACCTAGAGAAAAAATAACTAGAATTAGTTTTTTCCTTGTTTATGTGAAAATATGGTGTTTACTCTCTACAAATAACCTTAATACATACCTAACAAAATAAAAAAATTAAATTCTGTGTCAAAATTAAATATGTTTTATCAGTACTACACAAAAGAGGTCCAAGTAAAATAAGTATAAGTTAATGTTTAATTGTAAAAGCTTTGGAAGTTTTAATGTAATACTAGGTAGTAAGCAAAAAAAGCAAATTTTTAAGAAGGGTTTGTTGCATTTTAATTTCCTACATATCAGTAATAGGCAAAATACATTACATATATTTTTTGGACTATTATTAGCAGTAATGATATAGAACAAATTTTCTTTAATGCTAATTAGTAGGAAAAACAGACGCAAAAACTAGCTTCATTAGCGAGATAGGCTCGACGTAATAATAAAGCCAGAATAATTAAATATTATTTATATAAACTGAAAAGAATGAAAACAATTTTATTTATAGTTACAACTTAACAGGTGTTTTCCATTAGATTCAGGCAAGGTCCAAGCAAATAAAGAAAAGCAAGGGAAAAGTGCATATAAAAGAACATGTTTATTTTAATCATTACCAACTGTTGTCATACATATAAAAGTAAATTATAAACTATAACTACTATTAGGACAAGCTACAGAACCCTCAAAATAAAACAGAAAAAATTTAGCAAGTTCTTTGAAAGAAAACATAATTGATGTACCACACCTTAGACCTAAAATTCTTAGTTATTGTTTTTTAATAAAAAAATTGACATTTTGTGTATTTTGAATATGTACAAAGAAAAAAATGGTTGGAGATAAAAATAATATTTTAGTTTGCTTTAATATGATTTAAAGGTTATCTTTTGAAAGAATAATTATATTACCTGATAATAATAAATGTGATTTCTTTTTATACTATATTTAATGTTTAGTCAAGTACTTAATATGTAAAAAGTCTAAATAAACAAATAAAGTTTTGGGAATTTAATAGTTATAATAAAAAGTATTTTACCGTCAGGTGTAGCAGCTAAGAGGTTAAAT
The DNA here is from genome assembly GCA_030620095.1 of Kuschelorhynchus macadamiae. Taxonomy (NCBI): domain Eukaryota; kingdom Metazoa; phylum Arthropoda; class Insecta; order Coleoptera; family Curculionidae; genus Kuschelorhynchus; species Kuschelorhynchus macadamiae. The sequence continues at coordinate 539,096 of JAUTXW010000931.1, read as the reverse complement.
TCTTCATGAATAAAATTAGCAGGTTCCTTGATTTTTGCATTTGGTCTTGACTGTGCAAATTTCTACCTTGCAACACTCTCTTTTTGCTTTCCATAAAGTGTGTAATCGGTTTTAAAACGTCTTAGATTTATAACGGAACTGACCAGGTTATTGCAGGAAGTGTTATGTCGCCTTTTACATACTGTGCCAAATACTGAAGCTGTTAATATGTATTTTCTAATTTCTCTATAAAATGGATTAGCCCACTACCCAACTGTATTTCTTTCTATAGACATAATATCCTCTGAAGTAACCTAGAAAAATGTTCATATATTTAAAAATATTAGGGAGCATGTAATACACCAGATTATTATATAGAAGTATAAATGAACAAAGCCTAACAGAAAATGAACGCTATGCAAAAACATACTCGCAAAGAGAGATGTCTCAATACATAAATGCCATTCAGTTGTCTTACTATATTAAGTTGTTAAGTTAATACTCTATATAATATATTTCTAAAAATAGTAAAAACTATAGCCTTTTGTGTTGTACATCCCACTACTATTACAACCAATATAAGTATAAATGAACCAAGCCTACAGAAAATGCAGGCTATACAAAAATATAGTAACACAGGAAGACGTGTCTACATTTTCTCTAAATCAATACATATATTGCTGCCCTGCAGCCTAAAATTAATGATGGTCAATGTAATTCTTAAGGAGGCAATGTCTAAAGTAAATCCTATATGAAATGCAGTATACTTCAGGTATCGTTGTTTAAAAACCAACTTTAGCTACTGCAATCAATGTGTTAAATACTATTTCAATTAATTAATAATTTTACTTAATTTTTCTTTTTTTCTTTAATTTCTGCTTTGCGCGAGTCCCTCCAATACATACCAAAAACAAGCTTAACATTGGATGGAAGTTACAAAATGAAAAACCTAATATTATTGAGATATAGTAAATATAGAGTAAAGAGAGAGAACAAAAAAGGCGAGTTTCAAAAAAATGTAGTTTTAATCTCTTGATCTAAACAAAAATAAAAACTTTTTATAAACCAGTGGCATACTTTACTTTTTCTTTAATATGAATTATGTTGCCCTTCCCCCGGACACCATGAAATGGATAATTATAATCCTAATACTTTCAGCCCCTTGTCATCCAATCAAACTTGCAATTCTTGACCAAAATCGTCATGAAATATATTTAAAATATCCATAAAAAATTTTTTCTCCTTATTAAGACAGCCTGTATCTCAAAGACAAAACAAAACATAGACTATAGGAAACATGTTTATATGAATTCTCATAAAATATGTCAAGGAATGACCTACTTAAAAATAAGCATAAAATTAAGGAACAATGTATATTGTTTTATGTTTTCTCAAACAGTCTCATGTAATATATATTATATATATATAGATATATATATATATATATCCAAGTATATATATTTCCAAAGTATTCTTGCTGTATGATTAACCGATTCATTGTATTCATTATAAAAATTATTATAAACTGGATTTACTAATAATATTAGTAAATCCAGTAATAATCAAGAACAAATAAAAGTGGTGTTAGAATTATACAAGTGTCAGTCTTCTTATATGTTGCTAGATTTTTTTTCACATCACATCAAACTATATTTCTCTTCTCATCTCTTTAAATGTGGTTGTAAAACAGTACAACCAAGTGCCCAAAATTATGGAATAACGATTCTACAGCCAACACCTTATATTTTGCCACCTTGCATTGTTTGCCCTAACAAAACTTGTCAGGGCAAACACCACTTGTGCACGCATAATCTTTTTTTTTATTGTAATTTTGTCAGGGTTTTAGTATCCACTTGAATTATCTAAATCTTTAAAAGATTTTTTCCTAATTCATTTTGGCACATTGTATTAGGAATACTTTTACAAATATGTGATACTTTCAAATATTTTACTGAAAGATCTCTTAATTTATACTCACAAATATATCCCTGGAGACCTCGCTGGAGACTCATCTTGGAACTTTAAACTCTCAAGATCATTACCACGGTTCTTTGCAAAACTGGTTGAATATGTATAGCCTCTATTAATATCATCCCTACAATAAAAGATGCATACATGTAGTTGAAACAGTTGTAATATTAAGTAAAATATTAGGGAACTATATTTATTTTTTGTCTTTATAAATATCTTTGGCATGTCCAATGTGCTATTATATCTTAACATGGTAAACTGAATGGTATACATATGGCACTTATATGATAATGCCCAGGGGCATACACTTTTGTTTTATACCTGGAATTTTGAACTAGAAACAATTCTGTATATATGGAAAGTTTTAGACAATCTCGTTACAAGCCTAATAGCACCTGCAGGCGAATTCTAGCCATTATGTTCTTGAGATATTTTGAAACAAATAAAATATTGCATTTTTAAAATTATGCAGTAACTTTTTTAATCCTAAAATTTTTTTAAAGTTGTAAATATATTGCCAAAGCATTTTTGTCTAACATTTTATGGTGCTGTCATATTTTGAATCTGATGTTTCGTAAACGAGGGGCCATCATCAACTTTTAAATACACACCTGGATTTTTTAATTTGTTTTGTAACAAACTTATTCCTGTGATATTTGTCGACTTGCACACTGTCTTAACAAATAAAATACCAGTTCTGGATGGCACAATTTCGTTCAAGTTGATAAGAAATATGACAATACAGAGTAATACTAATAATACCTGGAATTTTGAACTAGAAACAATTCTGTATTAAAAAACATGCCAGTTATTATTGCAAGAGATAGAAAAATGGTTAAATATGGAAAGTTTTAGACAATTTCATTACAAGCCTAATAGCACCTGCTCGCGAATTCTAGCCATTATGTTCTTGAGATATTTAGAAACCAATAAAATATTGCATTTTTAAAATTATGCAGTAACTTTTTTAATCCTAAAATTTTTTTAAAGTTGTAAACATATTGCCAAAGCATTTTTTTGTCTAACATTTTATGGTGCTGTTATATTTTGAATCTGATGTTTCGTAAACGAGGGACCATCATCAACTTTTAAATAAACACCTGGATTTTTTAATTTGTTTTGGAACAAACCTTTGCATTCCAAAATCCAATGATGTAATGCACTCATACATTAAAAGTATTTAAAATTTGAGGAAATTAAGGTTATCCCTCTCTCTCTAAAACATTGTCTCTTATGGGAAAATCTTAAATATGTGCTGTCCAAATATTAAGTCTGTTATATTATTAGTTTAGGAGGTCAAATGCTTGTTAAAAAAATTACATAAATTACCAAGCTTGTAAAAAACGAAAAAAAAAGACTATCAATTTTACAAGATATCACTATAAATTATATTTTTCAAATGGGACATCCTGACTATTATATGTCCCCCAAATGTGTCTCTTCCTGCAGATTATAATTATATCTGGTTTGATACCTATCCACTCCACTATCTAATAGTGTTGTCCGTCTCTCTCTAACACACTGCCTCATATGGTTTTTCTTAATTGATCGGGTGTCTTTGAAGATAAAGTTATCAAACCAGATATTATATTTATATTCTGCAAGAAGAGTTCCATTTGAGGAAAATATAGTAGAGAGTGTGTGCCGAGGTGTGTCCGATTTAAACAATACAACTTATGGTGATATCTTGTAAAATTAATAGTCTTTTGTTTTTCTAATAACCAGAAAAAAGTTTTAAGTAACTCTACATTTGGTTTTTTTGTTCACTCCGATAAGTTAAAAAGTAAAAAAGTTATTAACCTTTAAAATACTATCAAGATACACTGATCACACTGTACATACATAAATACAGTAACATACATTAGTACACTAAATTACTTGAGAACTGAAAACTAATATCCCCAAGTTTTTTTTACTTTTCCAGTGATGTATGTATGATCTGTATGTACATTAATCAAGATTAAGAATATATAAAAGGTCAATTTTTATTTGTTTGTAGATACAAGACTAAGATATTTAATATGTTACATATGCTTAGCTATCCGCAAGAATTATTTTCTCACTAGAAAGCAATGCCTTAGTAAATTATGTATCGATAAACAGTTGCTTCCCAATAATTTTCTCTTTGTGATATAACTGTGGGGGTATACGCTGTTAAAGCCTGCTACTGTCAACAATAGCAAAACTTTCTAAGTGGAAGTCACATAAAAAGGATCAATATAATATTTTGAATATGTACAAAGAAAAAAATGGTTGGAGATAAAAATAATATTTTAGTTTGCTTTAATATGATTTAAAGGTTATCTTTTGAAAGAATAATTATATTACCTGATAATAATAAATGTGATTTCTTTTTATACTATATTTAATGTTTAGTCAAGTACTTAATATGTAAAAAGTCTAAATAAACAAATAAAGTTTTGGGAATTTAATAGTTATAATAAAAAGTATTTTACCGTCAGGTGTAGCAGCTAAGAGGTTAAATTCTTCATGAATAAAATTAGCAGGTTCCTTGATTTTTGCATTTGGTCTTGACTGTGCAAATTTCTACCTTGCAACACTCTCTTTTTGCTTTCCATAAAGTGTGTAATCGGTTTTAAAACGTCTTAGATTTATAACGGAACTGACCAGGTTATTGCAGGAAGTGTTATGTCGCCTTTTACATATTGTGCCAAATACTGAAGCTGTTAATATGTATTTTCTAATTTCTCTATAAAATGGATTATCCCACTGCCCAACTGTATTTCTTTCTATAGACATAATATCCTCTGAAGTAACCTAGAAAAATGTTCATATATTTAAAAATATTAGGGAGCATGTAATACACCAGATTATTATATAGAAGTATAAATGAACAAAGCCTAACAGAAAATGAACGCTATGCAAAAACATACTCGCAAAGAGAGATGTCTCAATACATAAATGCCATTCAGTTGTCTTACTATATTAAGTTGTTAAGTTAATACTCTATATAATATATTTCTAAAAATAGTAAAAACTATAGCCTTTTGTGTTGTACATCCCACTACTATTACAACCAATATAAGTATAAATGAACCAAGCCTACAGAAAATGCAGGCTATACAAAAATATAGTAACACAGGAAGACGTGTCTACATTTTCTCTAAATCAATACATATATTGCTGCCCTGCAGCCTAAAATTAATGATGGTCAATGTAATTCTTAAGGAGGCAATGTCTAAAGTAAATCCTATATGAAATGCAGTATACTTCAGGCATCGTTGTTTAAAAACCAACTTTAGCTACTGCAATCAATGTGTTAAATACTATTTCAATTAATTAATAATTTTACTTAATTTTTCTTTTTTTCTTTAATTTCTGCTTTGCGCGAGTCCCTCCAATACATACCAAAAACAAGCTTAACATTGGATGGAAGTTACAAAATGAAAAACCTAATATTATTGAGATATAGTAAATATAGAGTAAAGAGAGAGAACAAAAAAGGCGAGTTTCAAAAAAATGTAGTTTTAATCTCTTGATCTAAACAAAAATAAAAACTTTTTATAAACCAGTGGCATACTTTACTTTTTCTTTAATATGAATTATGTTGCCCTTCCCCCGGACACCATGAAATGGATAATTATAATCCTAATACTTTCAGCCCCTTGTCATCCAATCAAACTTGCAATTCTTGAACAAAATCGTCATGAAATATATTTAAAATATCCATAAAAAATTTTTTCTCCTTATTAAGACAGCCTGTATCTCAAAGACAAAACAAAACATAGACTATAGGAAACATGTTTATATGAATTCTCATAAAATATGTCAAGGAATGACCTACTTAAAAATAAGCATAAAATTAAGGAACAATGTATATTGTTTTATGTTTTCTCAAACAGTCTCATGTAATATATATAATATATATATAGATATATATATATATATATCCAAGTATATATATTTCCAAAGTATTCTTGCTGTATGATTAACCGATTCATTGTATTCATTATAAAAATTATTATAAACTGGATTTACTAATAATATTAGTAAATCCAGTAATAATCAAGAACAAATAAAAGTGGTGTTAGAATTATACAAGTGTCAGTCTTCTTATATGTTGCTAGATTTTTTTTCACATCACATCAAACTATATTTCTCTTCTCATCTCTTTAAATGTGGTTGTAAAACAGTACAACCAAGTGCCCAAAATTATGGAATAACGATTCTACAGCCAACACCTTATATTTTGCCACCTTGCATTGTTTGCCCTAACAAAACTTGTCAGGGCAAACACCACTTGTGCACGCATAATCTTTTTTTTTATTGTAATTTTGTCAGGGTTTTAGTATCCACTTGAATTATCTAAATCTTTAAAAGATTTTTTCCTAATTCATTTTGGCACATTGTATTAGGAATACTTTTACAAATATGTGATACTTTCAAATATTTTACTGAAAGATCTCTTAATTTATACTCACAAATATATCCCTGGAGACCTCGCTGGAGACTCATCTTGGAACTTTAAACTCTCAAGATCATTACCACGGTTCTTTGCAAAACTGGTTGAATATGTATAGCCTCTATTAATATCATCCCTACAATAAAAGATGCATACATGTAGTTGAAACAGTTGTAATATTAAGTAAAATATTAGGGAACTATATTTATTTTTTGTCTTTATAAATATCTTTGGCATGTCCAATGTGCTATTATATCTTAACATGGTAAACTGAATGGTATACATATGGCACTTATATGATAATGCCCAGGGGCATACACTTTTGTTTTATACCTGGAATTTTGAACTAGAAACAATTCTGTATATATGGAAAGTTTTAGACAATCTCGTTACAAGCCTAATAGCACCTGCAGGCGAATTCTAGCCATTATGTTCTTGAGATATTTTGAAACAAATAAAATATTGCATTTTTAAAATTATGCAGTAACTTTTTTAATCCTAAAATTTTTTTAAAGTTGTAAATATATTGCCAAAGCATTTTTGTCTAACATTTTATGGTGCTGTCATATTTTGAATCTGATGTTTCGTAAACGAGGGGCCATCATCAACTTTTAAATACACACCTGGATTTTTTAATTTGTTTTGTAACAAACTTATTCCTGTGATATTTGTCGACTTGCACACTGTCTTAACAAATAAAATACCAGTTCTGGATGGCACAATTTCGTTCAAGTTGATAAGAAATATGACAATACAGAGTAATACTAATAATACCTGGAATTTTGAACTAGAAACAATTCTGTATTAAAAAACATGCCAGTTATTATTGCAAGAGATAGAAAAATGGTTAAATATGGAAAGTTTTAGACAATTTCATTACAAGCCTAATAGCACCTGCTCGCGAATTCTAGCCATTATGTTCTTGAGATATTTAGAAACGAATAAAATATTGCATTTTTAAAATTATGCAGTAACTTTTTTAATCCTAAAATTTTTTTAAAGTTGTAAACATATTGCCAAAGCATTTTTTTTGTCTAACATTTTATGGTGCTGTTATATTTTGAATCTGATGTTTCGTAAACGAGGGACCATCATCAACTTTTAAATAAACACCTGGATTTTTTAATTTGTTTTGGAACAAACCTTTGCATTCCAAAATCCAATGATGTAATGCACTCATACATTAAAAGTATTTAAAATTTGAGGAAATTAAGGTTATCCCTCTCTCTCTAAAACATTGTCTCTTATGGGAAAATCTTAAATATGTGCTGTCCAAATATTAAGTCTGTTATATTATTAGTTTAGGAGGTCAAATGCTTGTTAAAAAAATTACATAAATTACCAAGCTTGTAAAAAACGAAAAAAAAAGACTATCAATTTTACAAGATATCACTATAAATTATATTTTTCAAATGGGACATCCTGACTATTATATGTCCCCCAAATGTGTCTCTTCCTGCAGATTATAATTATATCTGGTTTGATACCTATCCACTCCACTATCTAATAGTGTTGTCCGTCTCTCTCTAACACACTGCCTCATATGGTTTTTCTTAATTGATCGGGTGTCTTTGAAGATAAAGTTATCAAACCAGATATTATATTTATATTCTGCAAGAAGAGTTCCATTTGAGGAAAATATAGTAGAGAGTGTGTGCCGAGGTGTGTCCGATTTAAACAATACAACTTATGGTGATATCTTGTAAAATTAATAGTCTTTTGTTTTTCTAATAACCAGAAAAAAGTTTTAAGTAACTCTACATTTGGTTTTTTTGTTCACTCCGATAAGTTAAAAAGTAAAAAAGTTATTAACCTTTAAAATACTATCAAGATACACTGATCACACTGTACATACATAAATACAGTAACATACATTAGTACACTAAATTACTTGAGAACTGAAAACTAATATCCCCAAGTTTTTTTTACTTTTCCAGTGATGTATGTATGATCTGTATGTACATTAATCAAGATTAAGAATATATAAAAGGTCAATTTTTATTTGTTTGTAGATACAAGACTAAGATATTTAATATGTTACATATGCTTAGCTATCCGCAAGAATTATTTTCTCACTAGAAAGCAATGCCTTAGTAAATTATGTATCGATAAACAGTTGCTTCCCAATAATTTTCTCTTTGTGATATAACTGTGGGGGTATACGCTGTTAAAGCCTGCTACTGTCAACAATAGCAAAACTTTCTAAGTGGAAGTCACATAAAAAGGATCAATATAATATTGATAACTTAAAGATTGTCATGGATCCCATGAGTTAAATTGCATCAGCCAGAATTATGAGACTACCACTATGAAAGTATTAGTATTAGTGTTGCATAAAAAGTATCTAATTTTATGAGCTTTTAATTTCTACCACTATAATATGACCAACAGGAAAAAAGTTTTTATACCTACAGAATTACTATACCCGTGAAGGAACACTATCTTTGTTAAAAGTTAAAATTTAAAATTAATCCTACAAAACATATTTAAATTCTACAAATATAAAAACCATAGGTATTTATGTGAATTTCAGAGAGAATTCACCTCATGTATAAAAATATCAATATGAAATAAAAATGAACCAGAAAATTCTAAAAGAATCGTGTTGCCTAGGTACCTATAAAAAAAACATTTATTAGTTTTATTTATTTTCATTATTGTTTGAAAACAAAATAGTCTTCCTTCTTCAAAGTTGGGCTATTTTAAGTTTCAAACAAAAGATGTCTACTTCAGAAATACGTCCACCATGTACCTTCTAAAAAATTACAATAGCATGGACATACAGATAAAAGTTTATATAAGTAGTCCCAAACGTTAAAAATATGTTGATATTTTTAATATGTATGTACTGTAATCAGAAATATGTATATATGTAGCGTAGGTAATTTCTTTGAAAATCAAAGTGATTAATATTTTATAATTGTCCATTTCTAATTCTTCAAATTCATGAACTTACCTTATTCTGCATTTTCCCAGGATTCTCATTGCAAAATGTTTTGCAGTTCTGCGCCGAGGTCTTGCTGCTCTCGTATTTTTACGCCCTTTAGCACTCATTACACATATCCTAATTACACAGGTAACACAGGAATTCATAAACAAATGTCTAGAAAGCTTAGACACAGTCACAAGAGTGAGAAGTTCTAAACTAAACGTCGACGTTTTAAAAATACAAGTAAAACAACCATTTACTAGTCATTTTAAAACACACCTATAATAAACAAAAAGGAAATTCTCAACCCAAGACTCAAGCTATCATAAAATCATGTCCATATAAATATAAGGAAATCAATATTCGGGGTATTTAGATCAAAAAACTTGTTTTTATCGGCAAACACCGAAAGTCGAAAGGCCCTGCAATTATTACTTCGGCTAGCTGATAAAAAAACAGTCAATAGGGGAGATCATAAATATTATATTCTGTAAAAGAGGTATTCATTAACATCACTCTGTCGTTTTATTTCATTTCGCAACTAAGATAGATATATCAAAGAGGCAAGAAATACATGCCATGTGCAACATTTTGAATTTTCTATAAAACTCATAAAGTTATTTGCTTGGGATGGAGGGGATACCACAATGTTGCGGCACTGTTAAACGTTTTCTGAAATATTTGAATTTTTCCGTTAAAAGCGAAATTACTTATTTGCATAGTATTTGATAGATATTATGTAATGTTTGTACATAAATATGTTGTAACATTAAATATTGAACGTGTTAATTTATTTATATGGCCTATTTTGGAAAAAATTAAATAATAATCGGATTCCGACATTGATGCGTCATCAGAGTGGCTCTTGAGGTTTGAGTTCGAAAAATGAACACGAGAAATTTTATAGCATGGATTTGCACTCTTATGACGTACTGAAGACAAAAATATAAAAAAATGTTTAATGAGTAAAAAAACGTGTTTCCACTGTTACCAAAGGCGTACGTGTTAAAACATATTTTTAACTTCTTAGCATTTTTTTAGTTAGGTATTTAATGCCCGAAAGTTGTATTTTTGTACTTTTTGAAAGAGTAAGTCATTTTAGACTAAAACACTTTCTGATAATAAAATTATGTACATTAAGAGAGGATTTAAACTTCCGGGCGACTAAAAGTATCTATATATCAATATTAATTCTTATAAAAAATCTTATCTAAATATATCTAAAATTTAAATACATACACATGCTATCATTTATTTTCCAAAACCGACCATTATATCAGAAAGGTACATAGTCGAAAATTTCACAAATTATATCAGTTCGGAAAAAATCAATTGCATATCATTTTTTGTTGTAAACATTAAATAAAGTGTTTTAATGTCTTACTAGGGCATACAAAAGTTTAGCCCAATGCCTAAAAGCATTTCATTGGAAGATATCGTATATATGTATCTATGGTAAACTTAATGAATAAAAGCATACGGCGCACGTAATGAGAATGGTTAGATCAAACCGTAGGTAAAATGCATGAAATTTAATAGATCATTTAAAAAATACAACAGTTAAGGAATGCAGGAAATATTGTTCAGGGTGACCATGGATAATGTCCACCCTCCTTAATTTATTTATTTTTATTACGACAGGTATTGAACAATGTAACGGGATAGACTATATCAAAGGGATAGAGAATATTAAGAATTCTAAATGTACTTTAAAACGATATTTTTGTAGAACAGTCGGTTTCTCATGACAAATATGAAACAAACACGAATATTTCAAAGTCGTTTAAAGTAAAGTTATCTGATATTAGTTATGAGAGTTTTAAAAGATAAACAAAATCATAAATAACAATATCTCACACGCTATCTTGCAGACACTTATAAACTTACTTAAACCCATCAAGTTCCTATCGAATACATCCCCTTTAAAAGTTTATGGCTACCATATAGCCCTTTTTTGTGGGAAGTTTTCTTTGTTCCCTTTCATTTAATTTAAAAAATAATTTTAATTGAAACATTTATTTGGTTTGGAGTCAATGATCATAAATTGTCAATTTATTATGTTAAAAATATAATCAAATATTTTATAATTGGAGTATTCCTGAAAGGTCACGTTTTTTCGGGGGAATTGTTTACCTTCAGAAAAGATTGGTTGAAAGGATTTTTCTTTGCCTTTTTCTATGATCTTTTGGACCTAGAATGTGGATATGTTAATATAGGCCTATAAAAAATTATATAGATTTTATCAGATTTACGAAATAAGCGGAATTGTTTTGAATATATTCAAATTTCTTAATCCTAGAGTTGCCTAGGTAGTTTTAAAGTAAATAGATGCCACTGGGTGGGTATATTTGGTGCAACCAATAAAAATGCCTCTAGGGAAGAGCCTGTTAGTTATAAAAAGTTAACGTTTGATTTGAAGGAACAGGAACAGGAAAATTAATTTGTGTCAAAGTTCTAGTTGTTACGGTTCACTTTTAATTATACTTTTTATGGTGGTTTATGGGGTCATTACATATACAATGGTTTGTCAAAATTTGAGGGTTGATCAAAGAAGTTTTATTTTGATTCTTAGTGTTTCGGGAGTAAAATTAACATATTGTGTATAAGTAAGTAAATTCCGTGTTTTCTAGATTTTAATTCAGGTTTAATCCTTTCTTTGTTATTAATTTTAAGCATTATTTTTGGTACACTAATTCACACAAATTCAAGAAGAAGATACAAATATTGTTGCAGTTTGGTGTTGTTCACGATATAAGTGGCCGCTGAATTGGTGAGATAAAATGGTTAATGGCTACTTAATATTTTAATTAAATAAATTTAAATGTTATAAAATTACAATGCTTGATTAAGATCTAAATGCCTGTTACAACTATGTAAACATAATAGTATACGGGATAGACAAAAAAGAATGAAGAAATAAAAACCTCGGGAAAACCTTTGATCAACCCGAAACCCCGAAAACTGAACTCCAACTTAAAAAAATTAAAATAAAAAATATATATGAAAAAAAAAATTGCTTATATAGGATAATTATTTGCTCTTATTTGTAAAAATTTCTGATATTCAACATACTTGATATAGTATATTTCGTTATATCTGCAATTGGGGTAGTTGCTACAACCAACAAAATTGGAACCCATAAGCCTTCTTAATGATTTATATGGAAACAATATAAAATAAGATATATTATAAACCATTTAATAGATTAAGATGGATTTCTTTCCTGTAAACGAATGATCCGTCAAATAAATTCTTAAAGCGAAGACCAAATAAGAGTAATAATATTAATAGTTATTAACTTTGCAGACAGTCAAACTGGCTTGGAATCTCACATAATCTGGATCACTAAATGTAATCGGAGGTATATTTATAAATATGGGCTGGAAGAAAAGTCACTGCTCAGTCAAAAGAAGAAAGTAGAAGTCATAGCTCAAAAAGCGATTGCTAAGGTTGTAAATTGTTAATGTTTCATTTAAATGTATTTTGTGATTGTAAACAACAAAACTTTAATAATGTTTTTTGTGATGATTGAAATAGCGACTGTGGCAATAGAAATGGAGGCAGATTTCAGGTCATTTTGAAAATGGAAGGTTTTAGTTGCTTTTTAGATAGACACTGGAGCCTCCGTGTCATCCCTGAGCGGGAGGGTATCTGAAAGTAAATTTAAACATTATAAATTGAAACAGGATTGTTTTGAAGTCATATGATAATAATTCTTTTACACCCTGTGGTTTTATAAATGTTTTGGTGACTTATCATAATAAAAGTGCTTACATTAATTTTGACATTGTTTCCATACCTAACGTGTACATTTTAGATAGAGATTAGCCGGGTGCAATCAATATTGAGTTCGAACTAATAAGCCAGGTGTCCAAAGAAATTGTGGATGCATGGCAAGTTCGAGAGTTTCCTGAAGTTTTTCTGAAAGCATCAGGAAGCTCAAAAATCAAGCTTCATTTAAAGGAGGGAGCTACGCTCATATTTTGTAAACCAAGATCACTGCCGTTTGAATATCGAACTTATGGAAGAATTGGACAAAATGGAAACAACCCCGGTGGAGACTGAGGAAGAAGACGTTTGTTTGAGGTAATGTGGAGATTATTCCGTGACAGTAAACAGATATTTGAAAGAAATGAATTATCAATTGCCCAGAATTGATCAAAATTGCACAAAGTTTAAACATTTTCTAAATTATACCTAGCTTTTGCTTATAACCAGTTCATATTACACAAAGAATCAAGCAAAATTGCATGTTTAACAACCCCCAATGGTTTATACGCCATTAATAGTTTACCTTTTGGTTTGACAGTGTTGAGTTTTATTTTTCAAAAACAAAATATTTTTAAAGATATGAATAATGTCTCACGTTTCCTACATCATATATTTTCTACAGGGGCCTCGGAAGTGGAATACATTGAAACATTAAGGAAAGTTTGTCAAATATTAAAATATAATGTTTTAACGTTAAAAGTCAAAAAGTGTGATTTTTTTAAAGTATCAGTTGAATACTTGAAATTTAAAACTACATCTAGGGGCTTAATTAAATCAGAATATAAAACTAAAGCAATTTTAAAAACTCCACTACGAGAAAAGGTCAAACATGTTAGTATTTTTGTAAATTATTATGGGATATTTATTCCAAATACAGCTGAAATATTAAGTTCTATGTATAAATTATTAAAAGATAACGTCAAATTTTCCTGGAGTAAAGATTGTGAAAAGGCTTTTGTCGAGATAAAGAAAATAATTGCGCCTGATTTGGTTTTAGTGCACCCAAGTTTACTACTTATACTGACGTGTGATGCCAGTCAAGAAGGAATATCGGGAGTACTGTCCCATAGGATAATGAATGGTGAAGGCCAGTATGTTTTACATCCAGGGCACTAACCCCTGCAGAAAATCGATATCCCACTTGTCACCTGGAAGCACTGAATATATACTTATAAAATTAAATATATTAAAGGAACAAAAAATCGGATATGTGATTATTTATCCCGATTTCCTTTAAAGGATTTTTCAGGTGCCAGAAGGGAGAGCAGAGCAGATTATTTGTGCTTCACCGAGACCAGAGATTGATGGCCTATAGATAATGAACTGATAAGGGGAGAAACATCAAAAGACCGAGAGTTGAAAGAAGCAGGAGAATACACAGAGACAGGAAAATGGCCAAATTAGGTAACAAGTTTAATTTCTCACATTTTCACCAAAGAAATCAACTTATGGTAAAAAATGGGGTACTGATGTAGGGATATAGATATAGCAATGTGCGTAAATATATCATAAATGAGCTTGACTCGGGGTATTTTGGTATGGTTAAGACTAAAATGTTTGCACGATCGTACGTGTACTGGCCATATATTGACAAATATATAGAAGCTAAATGTGGAAATTGTATTTATTGTTTGCAGAACAAACGGGCATCACCATAGACAAAGCTGAATCTATGGAAAGCAGAGAAGGAGCCTTGGCAGAGAGTACATATGGATTATTATGGGCCAATGAAGGAGCTATTTTCCCGATGGGGGCAAAAATTTTGGTGACAGGCAATGCGATACAGTTTAAAGCAGAGAATATACCGATGTTTTTAAATATAAATGCTATAAAACATGTTACCCCACCACCTTTTAACCCCAATCCAATGGTTTTACAGAAAATGTAGTGAAGACATCGAAAACAAATTGAAATATAGGACTTTTAGATCCTTTAAATAAAAATGAAACATTGTCTATGCTTCGGTAAACAAGGACCAAGTGGAGACCCTAGAAAAGGTGGGGCAAAGATGGGAACAGCAGTTGTCCCTAGAAGACTCGGGCCCAGACAACAACACCGAAATAACAAGGACCGGGTACTGTGACGTCAGAGCCGCATGGTTATTCGTTGCGTTCATGACATTAGTTTTTTTTATCGAAAACGAGTTTTTTTACGGATAATATAGTGACGATACTGTTGTGTATGGGAATGTCGGGGTAATTATAAAAACAGACCGAAAGTGCACGCGAATCGTTTGCCTACTGATGCAGTTATGTCTAATAAATGGGTAGCGGCTATTCACAGAGAAAATTTTACCCCTTCTAAATCCAGCAGGGTCTGTGAATTACACTTTGCCAAAGAATATATAATAAACTTTTCTGCAGCAACGGATTCAAAAACCGGCGCTGGAGATACTACAACCGTAAATCTGAAAATTTCTAGATTAAAATAAAATTGCCATGCCTACGCAATTCCCAAACTGTCCTTTTTATTTATCCACAACTGTAAAATTGCGCAAAATTGCATGAAATGGAAAACCGATATTTTGCAAAACCAATTAAAGAAAGTCAAACTGAGTGTGAGTTGCGACTAGTTTTAAAGAATTTCATGTTATTTTTGACTCGTTTTAGTTACCGAGTACTGGTTTAAAATTAGTGATCTGCAAAAAGTTACATTGTTTAAATTAGATTATTCTCCAGGACCTGTAATTACATATTCTGTAGTTAAATAAAGTCAAAGATTTGTTATTTAACCTAGACAAAATTTGAAAACTCTGAAACTCGAAAAAGCGATAAAAATAGAAGCGTTTTGAGCCATATTTCGAACTTATTAGATTAAAATACTATAATTTCACGTTCAATTCTTCAAACAATAAGTCCGCATTTTTACAAATACTTAAGGCTCAGTTCACGACTTAAAAACCAAAAGCCCTCCAAAGGTTTTAAAAATATACCTTTTTTAATGCTAAAACAGCGCGAAAGCTATAGCAAAGTACGTGGCCGGCATGGGCTGTAAGCCTAGGCAAGCTGAATACGTTACCTACATATAATGACCACACGCGAGTATCGGGTCCTTGTTATTTCAGAGTTGTTGGAAAAGGTGTGAATGCACCCAGTACATCTAAGAGTCTAGTAACTACGATAAAATAGGTATAATCAAGGTACTTAAGAGGATATTACAGTAACTCAAAAACGAGTCGAGTTTTTAACGTCTTATTCATGTAAAATAATGATATTTTTTTTTCTGTTTTAAAATATTTTATCTTTTTGTTTATTGAAAAAAAGTAGACTTTCACATATTCTGATATATCTAAAACTTAAATACATTTTGTTTTAACATTTTTTTCTAATAACGGTGTTTTTACTAAACGACAGCGCATTTTTCATAGTCAACGGCTATATTTTATATTTGGCTGAACATTCGGCTTATTCGCTCGACTAATAAGGCTTTATTCACCTGTCACATTGCAAATATCATGGGATTAATGTTTTTTAATCGAGAATTTAAGTTTACTCCGATATACTTTTAAGTGCCCGTGACACATTTTAATTATCGAACGCATATTACCGGCAAAAACGAAAATAAGAATATAACTGAAAATTATTTATAAAATGATACTGGGTGACTCATAAAATTCTGAACAGACTATGCGACTAATGTAACATCGCATTTTCATTGCTTTAATAAAACATTAAACTAAAACGGCATGCATATACTGGGTGTTTGATATATTTTTTATGCTAGGAAACTTATACTATATAATATATAATATACGATTTAGAGCTGTAAAATCAAAATAAGGTGATTAGTATAAAGATAAAATTTAAAACTCGATGTGTTCACTATACCGGCGCTTTAATACATTATTTTTTGAAACATGATTAATTATAACCCTATATTATATAGAACCAATTTCTTGAACAAATATTTTATCGGATCTCACCTAAAATTTCATATGCAGCCATTTTCAGGTTAACTTGTTTGTCCATGCTCTCTTTTGTATCCTCTTCTACTTCTTCCATATTCCCATTTAGGACTGATTTCACTATTTCGTGAACTGCTTCAAATATGTCTATTTCTAGCGCCGATATCACTTCCCCTAAACACTCCAGTGCTGCAATTTTATAAGTTATTTCTTGCTTCCTCGCTTCTCTACAAATTGCATCTGTGATTAAAGTGGTCATTTTCTCTTTATTTTCCATAAATGAGTTTCTGAAAGTTAAAAAAAATGTAAAAAAATAAATTTATCTGAAAAAAAAACCGAGTTCTGAACCTTTGATGTGACACTTGCACAATAAAAATATATTTTACTTTTTTTACAAATAAAATATGAATTAATTTTCTATATCAAACTTTTAATAAGAAAGAGATTAAAACAACATAAACTAATTGAAACATAACTATAGATCTTGACATTTTCAATTCCCCTCCAGCAGAATATTTAGCTGTTTGTTTAAGTTGATCCAGGTTTTGTGATTAGTTTACTTTTTATTTGTTTATTAATAATAACATAACATTGGTCAAATAAAACAGGCTTTAAATTTTCACTGCCATTTTAAAAAGTGCACCTGTATTACATTAGTATTATTTTTGTATTGCCTAATAAGTCTCAAAATTGCATTTGTATAGTTGAACGAATTTTATTCTTCCAATTATACAAATACATACAAACTTTTAATTAGAGTACAGTTTCAGAAGTGCGGACACACTCTAAACCGACCGCATCTAGAAACCCGCACGAGAAGCTCTTCCGGACAACAGCCTCTAAAACTAATAACTAATACGACCGGTTCAATTTTTATGATGAATAATACAGTAAAAAATAACCTGTTTACATCAGTTATATGAAAGACTTTTTACCCTTTGCGGGGAACGTGCCTCAAATGACATCGCTGTTGAGGCTCCATTTCGAGACAAATTTTTGACAGTTTTTGTTTGGAAACACTTGGGTTCACAGAAATGAAAAATCAGCTCCTGGGAGAAAGATTTCAAATGAAAGGAAAACCTATAACCAGTATTGGTATTTGGACATTTGCGAATCCAAGAGCAACAAGCGATCTGCTTGCTGTGGTTAAAGCAACAAGTAGATGATAGATGACAGAAGACCTGCTCATTGATTGGTTTAATATTGTGTGTAATTCGCTAAGAATATGACGATACTGTAAATGAGATAAGCGGGCATCAACGCAACTAGAAGAAAATTATTGCGGAAAAATTTAGATGCGATGAAATTTTTACTTTCTCGTCAAGGGATCAAGATAACAGATAGACACTTTCTACGATACCGGTAGAGATAGATCTACTTCAGAGAAGCAAACCTGCCAACGCAAGACGTTTCTCTCCTACCTTTAGTTTTAAAACAAGTGGAACTGGTCCTCCGGTGGGTGGTAAATCCCATACAAGGTCAGCCTCACGGAATCTGAGGAAGGCGAAGACCCACAGCAACTCGCTTTAACAAAATTATGGCTAACTTTGGCGCAAGAACCTTAAAATCTCAAGATTGATTGATGAAGTACAGCAAGAACTAACATAATCGTTACAAAAACGGTTGCAATCTTTGAAAGAGTAAACTATATAATCTTGAAACTATCGAAAAGATACCATATTATCCAGGTTTATGCAGATACTACCAATCCGGAGGAAGACGAAGTAAAGAACTGCACTAACAGAAAAAAACCCACTTCAAAATAATCAGGGGAAACTTTAATGCCAAAATAGGGAATGGTAACAACGAAAACATCCCAAATCGAGGAAGAGGAAACATACTAATTAACTGCTTAAAGGAACAAAAACTGTATTTAACACCTTTTTTAAAAAACCAGACAATAGACGATGGACATGGATTAGCCCAGTCAAATAACAAATCTATAGTAAAAGATGTATCAGCCGTGAAAGGTTTAACCTAGGAAGTGATCATTGGGTGGTACGAGCAAAAATACAAATCAAAACTGTTTACCATTCCATTAGAACATATATTCAAAACACTAAACTGGGAAGAACACGTAGTGAAAATCGATGGTCGGTATTTGAGTCATCTCCGATTCGCCGATGACATAGTGATTATAAGCAGTAGTATAAGAGAATTAAAGCAAATGCTGGGAGAACTGAAAACAGAATCAGAGAATTTCGGATTAAAGTTGAATCTAAACAAAACTAAGGTGATGACTGAACAAGATATCCAAATTAATGTTGACCGAAATACAATCAAGAAAGTAAATAAATACATATACTTAGGATACACGATTACACTGCGGAAACAAAATCAAACTAACTGCAGGAAAATTCAGTATAGAGCTCAAAAATAAAGAAACACCTATTAATCTTAAAATAATTGTTTAATAGTTGTATCCTGTCTGTTATAACTTCTGGCATGGAGAAAATGAAACTCACAGTCCAATTAGCGAACAGATTAAGAACAACACAACGGGCTATTGAACCAACTATGTTGAGAGTCTCTCTAAGAGAACATATTTTCCGGCACTTCACTGTTGCGGCGACAACGAATTTCATCCGCCTTTCACTTCACTAATATAAGGTTGTAATGTGCCAATTATTGTTCAATAAGCACTGCACAGGCTTGAATCCTACTTCCCGGATAGGGTAACTCACCCCAATAAAAATCTACAATTAAACAAAACTGTTGTATTGTCAACTACTTTTATAAAATATATGAGACGCACGACAATAATATTTACGATTTCGCGAGCTGTGCGACTGATCTCTTGTCATTGACACTATACATGACAATATATATATATATATATATATATATATATATATATATATATATATATATATATATGTATACATATTTTTTTGCTTTTGTATTTTTTAACCATTCTTCAATAAAATATTTTTCTTAATTTTCTTGGTTTAAGGTCATTACCTAAAAGTTTTTTTGCCACGATTTGTATATAACAGTTAAAAGTATTTAAATTTTAAGACTTACCATAGAACGTGAAATTTCACAAAAACAAACATATTTTAACATATATATATATATATATATATATATATATATATATATATATATATATATATATAGATTCCACAAATCATATACAAGCTGTTCATTTAAGGGCGTTCACTATCCATATCTCGGAAGTCCTTCAGGTCAGCGTCTTGTAAAAAAAAAAATTATAACAAAAGTTGCTAAGAGCAATTGTTTAAAAATATTTTTAATTTCTGAATTGACTTAAAAAACTCCCAGAACTAGATATAACTTTTATAATAATCTTATTGGAAAGCGGAGTAAATTTCCCATTACTTTCGCTCTGAACTTATTGTCACATTAACCTTAGTGGTGGGTGAAACTGTTGACCGAAAGATTTAAATCGCTATATCTTCTGAACCCCTTATCTGAATTGAATGGGCTTAAAACGCATCGACTTTTCAAGCTCGTTTGCTGGACTAATAAGATTTCTCTCAGAGGCCCACATCGATCTATCCCACCGCAGATATTATGATTTTTTTGCAGCAGCAGAATCGAAAATGTCAAGGTCGTCACTAAAAGAATGGACAGGGGGGGGGTGCAAGTTGGCAAATTACGAGAGACAATTGCCAACAAGCAGAACCGGCATGTAATACCGAAATTACTGTAATACAAAAAGAATGATTTGTTTGTCAGTTGGTTGGTTTTTGTACCCTTCCCTCTTAACATCAAGGGTCTAGGAGCGCTCATGGAGATTTTAATTTCACCCCGATATCCCCGTTATTACTCATTTCGTCAGAAAAATATCTATTAATTTACTTATTTGGCAATAACTTAAAAACTAATAATGATATTAATGTGCCGTTTTCGCCAAAACTTCGGCCTTTTATCACTCTTTAAGAATACAGTAAGAGAAGTATTACCTTCCAATGATTTTAATTGGAAAAACCTGTAATCGCTACAAACAGCGCCATCTAACCAATTTGTGAAAAACTAGGGAGTGTCACAAGAATCCTAAAACAGCTTGACATTTTCTTTTAAATAAGCCTGAACTCATTCAATTCGGATAAAGGGTTCAGAAGATATAACGATGTAAATCTTCGTAAGTCAACAGCTCCCCCAGCCTCATTAAGGGTGATATGACAATATGTTTAGAACCAAAATGATAGGAAATTAACTCAGCTTTCCAATAAGATTATAAAAGTTATGTGTAAGTGTAGGGAGTTTATGAAGAATTCTTGAGATTTATTGTTCATTCTAGCAACTGCGCCCCCTTCTGGTCAATTTAAAAACTATTCTAAATATTCGTAGTCAATTGCTCTTGGCTACTTTTGTTAAAATATTTTTTTTCACTAACATGAAGGAGTTTTGAGATATGGATAGTGAACAGCCTGCATAATAAAATTATATACACAATTTTAAAATAAAAACATGGAAACTAGGGAGAGGTAAATTTTATGTAACTTAAAATTAAGTAATTGGGTGATGCTGCCAATCTATCTACATATAAATTTTCTATATATACATTTTGAGAATTTACCGACGTTTCCATTCCCGATGGTTTTGCCATGGGCTTGCAAATGTTTCATCTTTGTTTGGCGTCGTAGCTAAATTGCGATTGTCTCTCTTCTTTCAAGTGTTAAATAAAAATTGAAGATTCTAATTAAATGTGGGTTTAGATGAAAATATCTGACTTGTTTAATAAGTAATAAAACCTATGATATAAATTGAAATAGACTGTGAAAATGCCAATAAGAAGAATTAATAATACGATATTTTTCTCTCGTTACGACTTTTAGTAAAAGAAGCCATAGATATACCCTACTGTACATTTTGAAGTGCAGTTTTATAAAACTCAACCTAAATTTAAATGGCTCTAACTATAACTTGTAAACAAAATGGTTAGTTTATAAACGATTTTCTACATTTTGTAGGCTTATTTTTTGTTAATATTTTTGTAGTATCTGAGTTCTACGAGTTGTTCTGGTATGGTATATACGAGGGGTAAAACAAAAGTAGTATCTTTTACACCAACCTTGTCAAGAGCGAGAATTTGCAAATTTGAAATTATTTTCATTCATCTATTTAATAAATAGATTCTTAGGAAAAAAAAACTAATTCTCAAAATTTTGATATCTGATTTATTTTTTTCTTAAAAAATGCATTTTTTCAACATTTTTCCCTCTAAATAAAACACTCTTATTAAAAAGACTATTTTTTAATCGATTTGGCTTCTCCAAGGACCTTACAAAAAAGTAAATACAAGTTTGCCTTGGATTGTTAATTTTATTTTATAGGCGCACTAATTAACTTTTTCTGACCGTATTATATATTTCTTATTTTCATAAATTAGTCTTCGTCACCTGATTTCTGTAAAGGATATTTTTTTTGAAAAAAGTGGATTCACACCTCGGAATGGTTTTTTAATCTCATATAATTTTTACCCATAGACAATATTATGATTATTTTTACTTCCCTCGTAAAGCGGAAGTTTTGTAATCGTGAAAAAATCACCCTTCGAGATTTTTCAGATCTTTACGTTTCAGGGTCCCTAGATGACGAAAAATATGTTTTCTCAATTCCGTCGAACTGTCTGTCTGTTCGCGGCGTAACTAAAAAACTACTTACCCGATTGACTTTGGTAAAAAATTAAGAATCATTTTGGTAAAAATCCAATGTGGCGAAACAAAATGGCGGCCTAGTGAAACGTTTAAAAATTATTACTAAAAAGATATCGAATTTTTCTCAAATTTTGCACAAAAATCAAGTATGGTGTAGGAATCAGCTGGTAAAATTTTGGTACAAATCCAAGATGGTGGAACAAAATGGCTGCTTAATAAAATATTTAAAAATCTGTCCTACTTAATGAACTGATTTCAAATATATGTTTTATCATTTCCGTCGGTCTGGCTGTCAGTTTTGTCTGTCAGTTCGTGGCATACCTTAAAAGCTACTTACCAAATTGACTTCAAATTTTAGTAAAAAAAAAAAAAAAAACAAGTATCTTATGGGGGGTAGTATTTTAGTATAACGCGAATATGCAGGGAACAAGATGGCGGCCGACCTAGTTTCTTCGCTGGGAAAAACGTAAATTTCAAGAAATATCTGATATTTCGTTTTGTTTTAAATGTTGCAGTTATGGGCATAAATTAAAGGATTGTTCAAATAAACAAATTTGTTCTTATTGTGCTGGAGAACATACATATTGGCAATGCAACGAAATTGTATTATATATAAGACTATAAACACCAAATATAAAACAAATTGTCAAAAATGTCCAATTCACAAATTCAAAAAGAAAGAAAAAATAAATTATTTATAACATGACTTTAAAACTGTGCCTGAGATGTTTATTTTTCTTATCACATATTAGGGGGCAAGGAATTTTCACTTCCCTTGCTAATATTTTCTATAGGTCGGTACGTTTTGAAGAGAAACACTTTGGTTTTTCTTAACTAAATATGTATATTACTGATCTACAATTATATACTGAAGACAAACAGTTAATTATTGCGATACTTTAAACTTTGAGAAAATAGACAAACTGATAATGCAAGCGAAGAGACGTAAACTATAAGTTTTATGCGGTAAATACCGTGAAACAGATCATTTCCCTTTGTATAGGGTGTGAGCACACTTCTACAGTACAAAGTACTTCAAAGTTCAAACAGAACCAAATTTAATTTTACACTGCTGATTGGTTGATTTTTAGAGATGGTTCGACATAAGTTTGCGCGCCACATGGTTAAAATTTGAATGCGAGGATGAATTTATAATGCATTTAGCAATAATTATGTGAGCGTGGCCCTATATTATTTACTTTATTTATAAGCGATTTGCTCCGATCTATTAAGAACATCAGATTCTTGGCATGTGGCAGAGGCGTAACTAAAGGGTGTTCAATGAACACGGGCTTTAGGCAACTTTAGGGTCCTCCCATAGTTCAAAAATAATATGCTAAAAAGCAGCAACGGTTTTTACATGAAACAACTTTAGTTGTTTTGCTGAAAAAAAAGAACAGTTGTTTTAAATATTGATAAAATAATATCAAATTTAAAACTAAGTGACTTTTGAACAGTGTGATTTAATGCCGGTAGGAGCATTAGCCCTCAAAGTAGTTGTTTCTGTAGAGAAAATAGAAATAAACACACATTATGTTAATACCACGGTTAATACAGATGTAAGTAACTGTTTGTGATAATTGATAACCAAGTACTCGACCAAGCAATTTTGTCTTAACTAATACCTATTATTTAAACAACTTTTACATAGCTCTACTGCATGAGACGTTTTTGATATTGATGTGTGTTAAAAAATTTCATCGAGAACGTTAACTTTTTAATTCACATTCAAACAGAAAACCGATTTTATAAAATATATGTAATAGGAAGGGGGACCTGGTAAAACTCGAATACTGGCCTATTTCCAAGTAGTTACGCCACTGACATTTGCGGGTGATTTGAAGATGCCCTCAGTACTTCTTTAAAAAATCTTAGTACTCTAAATGCTTGTTTTTTTATGTATCCGCGAATTTGTTGCATATTAGATGTTGTCGGATAGGTACTATATTGTACTTATATTATTTTTACCAGGTATTTATGATTGTTTGCTTACTTAGTTTAAAATATAAAGTTTACATAGAAAGATAAACAAATAAGTAAAAAGGGGTTTTATTCATTGATAGTTTAGAAACTACATATACCTAAAGAAATAATGACGAATAATACTGCTAACAATTGCTTTGACTTTATCCATTTGTTTGATTGTTTTAGAATATAGATAACCCATGACGTTTAAAATGGGTACCTAATATTTAAAAACAAACACACACAATAATGAAAAACAGTCTAAAAATCCAAAACAAAATAAGGCAATCTTATTACGTACACTTTGTAATAGCAATATGGCCGATCGATCGATATCGCGGAGTTGATTGACACGGCATTTAGCGCACGCACAATGGTCCACCTGAGGATAGACTTATGCGGTTAGGATATCGCTGTTTCGCTTTCTTTGCCTCCAGTTCAACTCATTGTGTAAATGGGTGACCGGGAGTATTGTTATTTTTACGTATATGGGTTCTTTACATGTTCGGGCGGCATAGATGCTAGTTTATTCGGGGAATTTTCGTAGCCTTTTTGGCGACTGGAAAAGTTGGGTTCACACTTCATGTTTCCGAAAAATATTAATAGAAGTAAATGCAATAAAATTACAGTGTGTTAAACGTTATGTTTTAACAAATACATACCAATAACTTAAAAATTCTGTATATAAATTGTCAAAGATTTAATGGAGTCGTCCGTTACTTTGTGACAGTACATTTTAGCAAATAAATAAAAACACAAATTTTACTTTGTTAACTGTCACTTACTTTATTTTTGCATTAGCCGTTACTAGGTATATATATATATATATATATATATATATATATATATATATATATATATATATATATATATATATATATATATATATATATATATATATATATATATAGACAAAATTCTTAGGATTATGATTAGGGAAAACCAACTGTATATTTTTTATGGTCAAAAAGTTTTAATAGGGTGGTATTTCATTTTGTATGTTTGTGAATTTAAAAGGTTAACATATGGGTCTTTATGATCTTCATAAATTTCTATTGCCTCTAAACAATCCCATTTACGACTTTTTTGCTCATAATGTAATATATCTAACTTATTTATGTCAGGAAATTTATGTGTGGTAAACTGAGATTTCTGTTTTTTTAATCTATATGAGGCGTTATGCTCTTTGAATCTAACATCGAAATTTCTCCCTGTTTGCCCTATTGCTATTGCAAAGAGGAAGAAATTTTGATGTTAGATTCAAAGAGCATAGCGCCTCATATAGATTAAAAAAACAGAACTCCCATTTTGCCAACCATTTCTCAGAAACTTCACATAAATTCCCTGACATAAATAAGTTGAATATATTACATTATGAGTAAAAAAGTCGCAAATTGGATTGTTTAGAGGCAACAGAAATTTATAAACATCACAAAGACCCAAATGTTAAACATTTAAATTCACAAACAGATGTAGGAAATACCACCCTATTAAAACTTTTTCACCATAAAAAATGTACAATTGGTTTTCCCTAATCATAATCATAAGAATTTAACTTGATTGTAAATATCTTCATTGCGTTTGAAAATGTACTAGTAGTACGAAACTGCAGTAACGCCTAGTGCAAAAATAAAATAAGTTACAGTTAACAAAGTAAAACTTATGTTTTCATTTATTTGTATAAATTGTCAGTCATTAAAAAAATAAAATGGACAATGACTAAAATTTTTGAAAAAATAATAATCTTAAATTCATAGTACCGACCTGATGTTCAATACAGCATTGTTTTGCTCGTTCTACCCGGAATAATCTTTTTTTAGTAAAATTAATTAAAATTAAAAACTGTATCGCCAACAGAATTACAAACAATCACCTACTGTAAGTTTACTCAAGAAATTACCCGCTGTAAGTACGGTGTTTATCGATTTATTAATAACAAACAGTATCAAAAATCTATAACCTTAAAATAACACCATAGTAGGAGCAGTGGTACGAGGCGGTTGAGACCACAGTTTCGAACTGTACTTACCTGACGCGGCTGTCTCACCGGGCAGCTTCCCAGGCACCGTGGAAGGCGACTGCCAGGACCGCACTTTGTGATATTTGAAATCAAAAAAGTGCTTTATGAGTAGTCATAGGGAAGGTGAACCTGACAATATAGGGTCCGAAAATAATACATCAAATCATGTTTATCAACCGTCTACATCAGTCAACAATGCAAAATCCTATTCAGCAGCACTGGCTCAAGATTTATTTCCTTCCAAAGAACAAGCAATTATTTTTTGGTCATTAGATGGTATAAAATTAGAAGAATACATTTATGCTTTGGGTTCCAAAGTATCCCCTAAACGAATAATTTTTTCATCCCGTATATCCAATAACAGAATTTGTATTTGCCTCTCTAGTAAACAAGAAGTTGATAAATTTATTAACGAATAGGGATCTATAGTTATTCAAGAACACACCTTCGTAGCGCGCAGGCTAGTCACTCCGTCCGAACGTCTTGTGCTATCCAACGTTTGTCCAACTATACCTCATTCAATATTAATCATTGAACTACAAAAATTAGGTCTAAGATTCTTGTCTTCAATGACATTTCTACGTATAGGCGTATCGAGCTTCGAATACAACCACATATTGAGCTTCCGTCGCCAAGTATATGTATCACCATCTACATCCCCCATTCCAGAGTCTGTAACTTTGAACTATGAAAGTACTTCGTACCGCATATTTCTATCGCTAGACAGCATGAACTGCTTTGTTTGCAAACTATCTGGACATTTAGCGTCACATTGCCCAAACAAACAACATACTTCGCAAGGACATAATACTGATCGCAATTTAACTGTTCAATCGCATACATCAAGCGAAGATCCTAGCATCAAAGAATAAACCTTAAGAACACAAATGTTAGACCAAAAAATGTGTGATAACAGCACTGATAATGCAGATCGAAATATTTAATGGACAATACGCATGGTAAAAGACCTTTCTGAGATATTCAGACACCACCTCCTTCGGAAGCGATAATAAATGTCTTAACCCACAGTTTGTAAAACCACAAGATAGACAATTAAAAAAGCATAAACAAACCTACCGAGGAATTAATGATTCCAACAAAGGAATACATTTAAACTAAATCACCCCCATTTGTACTAAGCTTTGAACAAATCATAGATCTTTTCGACAACACACAAGGAGCAACCGGACGCAGTTAGTGTGGCAATGAGCTATACGAAAGATTTAAAATTTACTTTGTCACATGTTACAAGAAATTTGCCCGACACTAGAAGACCGAATAATTAAATCCAGATGTACGAAACTACGAAAAAAAATCCTTAAACATCTAGAAATATCATTGTCTGAAATTGAAAGCGATTCATCCCAAGACACATATTAAAAGTTCTAATCTCAACTTTTAAAATATTTTATTTTGTCATATATATAATTGTATATAATGGACTCAATAATCCAATGGAATATAAACGGTTATTATCATAATTTGGAAATGTTTAAGAACTTGTTTCGAAACACAACCCAGCTAGTATTTGTCTTCAAGAAACCCACTTTAAACATAACAACATACATAGCCTAAAAACATACCAAGCATATACAAAAAATAGAACTATTCATGGTAAAGCTAGTGCAGGTGTCACTATTTACACAAAAAATAGCTTAGAATCAAAAGAAATACCACTTAACACTAATCTGGAGGCGGTAGCAATTTCTATATCTTTATCCAAGCCAGTAAATATATGTAATATTTACATATCACCTAATCAAGATATTATTTCCGCAGAGTTAGTTAATGTTATCCAACAAGTTCCATCCCCTAAACTCATAGTTGGGGATCTAAATGGACATCATATATATTGGGGAAGCAATAAATACGCACAAATAATACACGAAGCATAAATTATCTAAGTTTAATAGCAGAAGTCATAAATTATCTAAGTTTAAATGTCCTAAATACCAGATTTAATTCAAATACTGGCGAGTCTTCAGCTATTGATATATCATTATGCGACCCATATTTAGCAACTTATCTGAACTGGGGAGTACTACAAGATTTATATGGAAGTGACCACTTTCCAATCAAAATCACAGACATACAAAAATTTATAAATAAAACAATTCCACCTTCCTCGTGGAACACAAAAAACGATGATTGGGATATATTTAAATTACATATCCGAGATCGTTTACCTAAATTCGAAGAATCCAGTAATATTGACTTCTTGATAAACCAATTCGAACAAATTATTACAACCGCTGCAAACGTAGCATGTGGAAATACAAGACAGAACACAAGAACCAATGCGGTCCCCTGGTGGAATGTACCATGTAAGCAAGCAATTAAAGTCACCAAACAAGCTTTCAATAAATTTATACGCTAACGGACATCAGAAAACCTTATTCAGTTTAAAAAACTGAAGGCAGTGGCGCGTAGAACTGTCAAGGAATCTAAGAAAAAGTCTTGGATGAATTACGTTCAAACTATAACAACCAATACTTCAGCAACTGAGGTATGGAACAAAATAAGGAAAATCTCAGGCATAAACACTTATAAAGAAATAAATAAAAATAAACGTAAACAAACAATAGCTACCTCAAGTAATGATATTGCTGAAGCCTTTGCTTCTTATTATGAAGATTGTGCTAGCGATAAAAGTTTAAACAGTTTTTTAATTTTAAAAAGGCCAAAGAAAATTACGAGCCAGTTACTATTACTACCGACATAAGCCCAATGAACAGCTATATTACAGTGGATTAATTTAACGAAGCACTAGGTGGCATGAAAAACACATCTTCGGGTCCGAATGATATTCCAGTTTTATTTTTAAAAAAATTACCACAATCTGCAAATGATTATCTTTTAAATATTTTCAACTTGTTATGGACTCATAGAACTTTTCCGAATCGATAGAAAGAAGCTACTGTTATCCCAATCCCTAAAACAAACACTGCTAAATCAGAACCAGAATCATACGGGCCTATATCATTAACATGCAGAGCTTGCAAGTTGCTAGAAAAAATAGTTAGTTATAGACTTATTTGGACTTTAGAAACAAATCGGTTACTGACCTCAGAACAAAATGGTTTCCGAAAATGTCGTTCAACTTTAGACAATATTGTCGATCCTGAGGCGGAAATACACGAAGCGTTTGCAAATAGGCAAAGCTGTCTAGCAGTACCGTTCGATATTACACACTTGGAGATACAACATATTAAAGAAACTTAAGGTGTGACATGTGCACGGAAATATTCTTGCATTTATCAGTAATTTCCTGAACAAAAGATACTTTCAGTTAGACGCTTCAAAAATGAGTCAAGGAGTCGAAGCAGCAGTAGTTACGCCAGATAATACATTACTATATATGTTGCCTAGTTATAGTAACAACTTGACAGGGTAACTCTATGCCATATTGCAGAGCCTCATATATGTTAAAAATAACAATGTAACCAAAGCTCTTATTTTAACGGATTCACTTAGTGCTGTACAATTAATTCAACAAATATATTCTGAACATCCGTTTGCCGATCTAATAAATAAAGAAATTTACAATGTGGACCAAGAAAATCAAACTGTGGTTTTCATGCGGATCCCGTCCCATGCTAGCATACTTGGAAATGAAAAAGCTGATATAAGTGTCAAACGAGCCATTACAAATGAACTTTCTGAAAAATTTAACAAATCTGTTCTGATGGATGTAAAAACCTTTTTTAAAAATAAAGTTTTCGAATCATGGCAAAATAAGTGGTAGGAATCTGCTAACAAACTTTTAGAAGTCAAGCCGTCGGTAACAATAATAAATAACTTTCCAAAAACGCGTAAAGACCAAGTGGCATTAACTCGACTACGTATTGGTCATACAATGGTTATCTAATTTCAAAGTGCATTCAACCTAAGTGTCGAAAGTGTCAAGTTCACCTCTCAGTAAAACACGTCCTCATAAACTGTCCTGAGTTTCTCAATCAAAGACTTCAGTGTAAAATATGAAGTAACCTAAAATCTGCGTTAAGTGAAGACTGCAACGTGAAAAAACTGAAATCATTTTTACAAATTGTTGGTCTTATGAATAATGTATAAATATCAAGATTAATTCTAGTTAAGAATAATATATATAAACATTTAGAGAAATTCTAGTTAATTAATGTTAAATTAAATGTTTTCTTAGTTAGCGTTTCTGCGCTAATAACCATGTAGTTGATGCGCATTAAATAAAAACAAATAATCTTAAATTAAGAAATTTTTTGGGAACTAAAAATCTACTTTTTCAGGGCAATAACCATATCGCAGTCTAGAGATTCTGAAATTGCGGCTACTGACGTAATAACAAATATTCAGCGTAATGTTGATAGTAATAAAATTTGTGGTTTGTTATCACTAGATCTGTGCAAAGCATTTGACACTGTAAATCATATGATTTTATTGAGGAGTCTCTACAATATTGGTATAAGAGGTCAAGTTTCTTCTTTGTTTAAAAATTATTTAAGTAATCGCTACCAATATGTTCAAATTGGAAACACAAATAGTTCTTTAAAACATATTAAATGTGGTGTACCTCAGGTATCGATACTGGAACCAATTTCGTTTCTTATATATATATATATATATATATATATATATATATATATATATATATATATATATATATATATGCACGAGCAAATGTATAAACAAATGGATGGTGCTCCAATGGAGTCCTCGCTATCACCAGTAGTGGCGAATTTATTTATGATATACTTCGAGAAAGAAACTCTTGAGAAAGCAATTTTAAAGCCCAAATTATGGATTAGTTATGTGGATGACATATTTATTATATGGCAACATGGCCATCGAAAAATTTCTGACACACGTAAATTCAATCCACCCCAGAATACAATTTACTCTAGAGTTAGAGGTAAACAACAAACTACCGTTTTTAGATGTTTTGGTCACAAAACTACATAACGGACATTTCGAATACACTGTTTATAGAAAACCAACACATACAGACAGATATTTAAATGCAAAATCACACCATCACCCAGCACAAATTCAAGCTGTGGCAAATACTCTAATATCCAGATCCGTGCGATTAACTGAAACACAGACGAGACAAAACGAACTTAAGGTAATATCTAGTGCTTTAAAGAAAAATGGCTACACAAATCACACTATAGAGAAAGCTATTAATGCACAGGTTTCCCGAACGACGAACAACAAAACTTATGAACCGGGAAAGCAACAAGTAGGCTTACCATATGTAAAAGGCACAACAGACAGAATCAAAGGTGATTTGAATAAAAGGGACGCATCATTACAACTACCAACAGTATGGAAGACAATAATCCACAAATCTAAAATCGCAAAAACTCAAACGCAATTAGCGCAACAACAACAATATATAACCTTCGGCTCCGGTAAAAAAGGTTTTTACATCAATTAGAACAGATTTGTTTATTTTTCAGAAAGTTCATTTGTAATAGCTCGTTTGGCACTTATATCAGCTTTTTCATTTCCAAGTATGCCTGCATGGGACGGGATCCGCATGAAGACCAGTTTGATTTTCTTGGTCCACATTGTAAATTTCTTTTTTTATTAGATCGGCAAACGGATGTTCAGAATATATTTGTTAAATTAATTGTACAGCACTAAGTGAATCCGTTAAAATAAGAGCTTTGGTTACATTGTTATTTTTAATATATATGAGGCTCTGCAATATGGCATAGAGTTACCCTGTCAAGTTGTTACTATAACTAGGTAACTTATATAGTAATGTATTATCTGGCGTAACTACTGCTGCTTCGACTCCTTGACTCATTTTTGAAGCGTCTGTGTATATATGCCAAAAATTGCTATATTTGGAAATTGTTTCATTAAACAAATTTTTAAGAATTTCGTTGTTAGTTTCATTTTTATTAAATTTTGTCATTGATAAATCGCATTTTGGTGTATTTATTATCCAAGGCGGGACGGAGTAGATAAGTGTAAAGCTATTGGGAAATTGGTTTATTTGCGAGGTATTTACGTATCTGTTGATTCTTTCGTATAAAGGGGGGTCAATACTTGGTTACTGGCAAAGACAGTTCTGAAACGGTTGGCGAAAGTGTTGTTTATAACAGGGTTCCTAGGATTACCAGCTATAGAAGTTGCATAAGAAAGGCTTGTCTTCGATAATCCAATGGTGGCTCGTTTGCTTCACATTGCAGACTTGCTACGGGACTTGTTCTAGATGCACCCAGAGCTATTCGTAGCGCCGAATTTTGTATTGTATGCCACAGATCCATAATCCAGTTTGGATCGTATAAGCGATCGATATATTCGAAGAAGAATGGTTGTGTCAGCTCCCCAACTTTTGCTTGCGAGAACTTTTAATATATTAAGATTCTTATGACATATTTGGACTCTTCCTTTAATGTGTGCTTTCCAATTTAGTTTTTCATCAAAAATCATACCTATAAAGTTGAGCGTGTTGACACAATCTATTTCACCATCGTAAAGGCTTAACCGAGCAATTTGGTTATTTCTTTTAGTAAAAAGTATGCTTTTGATTTTTCCGAGTGAGAGGTTGAAACCGTGATCTTTAGTCCAGTTTTCTATTTTGACTACGGCCTGTTGCATGCGTAGAATATCTTTCCCTTTGACAAATAGTATCAAGTCGTCTGCATAGATTCTAGCTTTAACTGGAGATTCAATATCTTTAATTATATCATTTATAGCTATTAAGAATAAGGTTGCACTTAGCATGGATCCCTGAGGTATATCATTTTCTTGTAATTTTTTCCTTGATATACACCCATTAACCCTGACCTGAAAGTATCTTTTGTTCAGGAAATTACTGATAAATGCAAGAATATTTCCGTGCACATGCTACACCTCAAGTTTCTTTAATATGTTGTATCTCCAAGTGACATCAAAGGCTTTTGTAATGTCGAACAGTACTGCTAGACAGCTTTGCCTATTTGCAAACGCTTCGTGTATTTCCGCCTCAGGATCGACAATATTGTCTAAAGTTGAACGACATTTTCGGAAACCACTTTGTTCTGAGGTCAGTAACCGATTTGCTTCTAAAGTCCAAATAAGTCGTTTATTAACTATTTTTTCTAGCAACTTGCAAGCTCTGCATGTTAATGATATAGGTCTGTATGATTCTGGTTCTGATTTAGCAGTGTTTGTTTTAGGGATTGGGATAACAGTAGCTTCTTTCTATCGATTCGGAAAAGTTCTATGAGTCCATAACAAGTTGAAAATATTTAAAAGATAATCTTTTGCAGATTGTGGTAATTTTTTTAAAAATAAAACTGGAATATCATCCGGGCCCGAAGATGTGTTTTTCATGCCACCTAGTGCTTCGTTAAATTCATCCACTGTGATATAGCTGTTCATTGGGCTTATGTCGGCGGTAGTAATAGTAACTGGTTCGTAATTTACTTTAGCCTTTTTAAAATTAAAAAACTCTTTAAACTTTTATCGCTAGCACAATCTTCATAAAAAAGGCTATAAGCATATATAAATATATATATATATATATATATATATATATATATATATATATATATATATATATATATATATATATATATATATATATATATATATATATATATATATATATATATATATATATATATATATATATATATATATATATATATATATATATATATATTTATATATATATATATATATATATATATATACTATATATATATATATATATATATATATATATATATATATATATATATATATATATATATTCCACCTGATTTTAGATAATAATTCCTTCAAGTATGATATTCTAGCAATCAGATAATATATAAGAGGTTTCATATATAGTTGCCTTTTTTGTTTTAATACGTGCCATTATCGAAAATACCAAGTACCATTATAGGACACTTCAACCTTAATAGTCCATTTACAATACAAAAACACTATAATTAAAAATGGGTTGTTACGCGAAAGTAAATACAAATGGACGAGGTAGATACTTGTGGTAAACAAATATTAACTCACAGTATTTTGATATTAACCGTTTTATCTTCCCAGTATGTTGAGACATTTCCGGCATCTAGAACAATATCAAAAAGTAAGTTTCTTAGTTACTAAAGCATAAGAAAATGCACCAACGGCCTGTATCATGATAAACCATTGGTGAAAGTTTGTATATAGTAAGGTATTATTATGTTAAAACTAGTGAAATCTTATGCTATATTAGGCGCATAATCTGTCTATAATTTTTGAGCTACCCTGTAGCATTTTAGTTTCAATTACATTATTATTTCAGTATTTACTGATGAGAATTCGTTAAATAATTAAAAAGTGTCACTTTTATCGACTATTTAAAGTATCTATTCTATAAGCTGATTGAATTAAGATTTTCTGAAAATGCAATAAATTACAAAACTTGTGGTTAAAGTTCAAAAAACAAAAAAAAATATACATACTATCCATTTAAATTAAATAAACATATTACAAAATCAGCAAATCCAATTGTTTTACCGTAACAGAGCCTTTAGTAAAAATAGAATTTTAGTGTTATAGATGCGGTCAAAAATAAAACAAAAATTACCACATCCTGAAATACAGCTTTAGTTTATTTTCACTAATACGTATATTAGTACCTATATTTCAAGACATTCTAAGTAACAGAATTATTTGAACACGTATTAGGTAAGTATTTAAGACAAAAAAAAAGTAAAAATTTTACAAAAAATGTGGAAAACGCAAAGTTTTAACCAGTAGCAGGATTGATTTATGGCCATTAAAGCTTTTAATCAGGAAGTCTAGTAGTCGTATTATTTCTAGTACATTATTGGTCAATTATATTTTTTCCACTTACTTGCAGCTGGAACATATGCTACTTAAAGCTTTAAGCAATTTGTCCTTTCCTTTCCAAGTTTTTCCAGCCAGGCCAGTTAATAAAATGTTGAGAAGGGAGTTGCTGTGTTGGGGCTCCATAGATGATCCCAACTTGTTAGCTACGGTCGCAACAGCATTTGCCGCCTACAAATATTAAAAAAAACTTTACGACCAATTATGTTCTACTCATTTTTACTAAACACATCTAGCTACTTTTCTGTACTCGTATATTCGGCAATCATTTTGAAAACTGGTAAGAGTTATCGTTGTTAATTAAGTAAGTCATATAGAAGACACATAAATTACTTAAGGTACAAAATATTTAGAAGAAAGCTGCTATGTTGGGTCTCTATAGATAATTTCAGTTTCTTAGTCATGGTCGCAATAGCGTTTGCTGCCTACAAAGAAAAGCCACAGTATTTATACAAACAAAGACACAAGCATCAATATTTGATTTAGAAAATTTTGTTGTGTAAATGTGTTGGAAAAAATTATGGCATGAAGCTGTATTAATAAAA
This sequence comes from Kuschelorhynchus macadamiae, assembly GCA_030620095.1. Taxonomy (NCBI): domain Eukaryota; kingdom Metazoa; phylum Arthropoda; class Insecta; order Coleoptera; family Curculionidae; genus Kuschelorhynchus; species Kuschelorhynchus macadamiae. The sequence continues at coordinate 503,160 of JAUTXW010000931.1, read as the reverse complement.
TACTATTAACATGCTACTGAGCAAGACTGTAAAAATGTTTACCAAAAATTGTTTCTATCGTCAATTTTAAGAAAACGTAATAAAAAAAACTAAGAAAATGTCTTGAAGATATTTACAACATATGAGCAAAATCAAAAATTGTACTAGGCCTAACCTTTTTTCCAAGGATTTCGATGTAGAAACTATATTTAAAATGCACAATAATACCTAACTATGTCATAGCTATATCCCAAGCCGGCTTTATTGGACAATAAGGAGTCCCCATAATTTCGCCTGCCCTTGCTAAAAAGAATAGTCCAACAACCATTTGGTGTTATTATATATATATATATATATATATATATATATATATATATATATATATATATATATATAAAATATATTATCACAGTTTAAAAACAATCTGATAAAATACTTCTATTCAAAATTTGGCTTATACGGGCATAACGTAAAATTACAAATTTATTAATATGAACGGTACCTAATTGCGATGTCAGATTTGACGTATATATATATAATATATCATATATATATATATATATATATATATATATAATATATATATATATATATATATATATATATATATATATATATATATATATATATATATATATATATATATATATATATATATATATATATATATATATATATATATATATATATATATATATATATATGTATATATATATATATATATATATATATATATATATATATATATATATATATATATATATATATATATATATATATATATATATATATATATATATATATATATATATATATATATATATATATATATATATATATATATATATATATATATATATATATATATATATATATATATATATATATATATATATATATATATATATATATATATATATATATATATATATATATATATATATATATATATATATATATATATATATATATATATATATATATATATATATATATATATATATATATATATATATATATATATATATATATATATATATATATATATATATATATATATATATATATATATATATATATATATATATATATATATATATATATATATATATATATATATATATATATATATATATATATATATATATATATATATATATATATATATATATATATATATATATATATATATATATATATATATATATATATATATATATATATATATATATATATATATATATATATATATATATATATATATATATATATATATATATATATATATATATATATATATATATATATATATATATATATATATATATATATATATATATATATATATATATATATATATATAGTTGTTGGACATTCTTTTAGCAAGGGCAGACGAAATTATAGGGAAAGTGATTTTGTCAAAAGCATTTTCAATAAACACAGCTAAAGTGCCCAATAAAGCCGGCTTGGCGTATAGATATGACATAGTTAGGTATTATTGTGCATTTTAAATATAGTTTTTACATCGATTTCCGTGGGAAGCAGGTTAAGCTTATTACAAATTTTGATTATGCTCATATGTTTTAAATATCTTCAGACATTTTCCTAGGTTTTTTTTATTACGTATTCTTAAAATTGAGGATAGAAACAATTTTTGTTAAACATTTTTACAGTTTTGCTTAGTAGTATGATAATAGTATTTTACTAATACAGCTTTATGCCGTAATTTTTTCCAACAAATTTATATAACAAAATTTTCTACATAAAATATGGATGAAATTTTTGTCTACACTGTTTTTATAAATACTGTGACTTTTCTTTGTAGGCAGCAAACGCTATTGCGACCATGATAGAGAAATTGAAAATATCTATAAAGACCCAACATAGCTTTCTTCTAAATATTTTGTATCTTAAGTAATTCATGTGTCTTCTACATGATTTTCTTAATTAATAACGATAATTGTTACTTAGGTCTTTATCAATACCGTCAACTAGTTGCGAAACGAGTACAGCTAGCGCCAAACTTAACAACAAAACCATACCAGAGTCATCAACGGGAGCAAAACCGACATTTGTGGTTACCAAAAGAACATGTGAAATCTTCGACGGATTTGATACTCTGTTACCAGCATGGAGCAGTATAACCACCTGTGGCGAAACTCATTAGCCAAGAATAACCAAATCAAAAATAGAAAAATATTAACTAACGCGGCAGAACCTATTATATAGTAGAAAAGGATTTTTTGGGATGACCGCTCAAGTCCAACAAAATTTGGCCAACCATAGACACGTGTTTCAGACTTCATCAGTACAGTCAACTAGTTGAGAGACGAGTACAACTAACGCCAGTCTTAACAACAAAACCACAGCAGAGTCACCAACAGAAGCTAAACCGACATTTGTGGTGACCAAGAGGACATCCGGATCATTCGCGGGACTTGCTCTATTACCACGGAGCAGTATAAAGCTAATAAGTGTCTATGGTTGGCCAAATTTCGTTGTACTTTAGCGATCATCCCAAAAATATCCTTTTCCACTATATAATAGTTCCTGCCGCGTTAATATTTTTTCTACTTTTGATTTGAATATTCTTGGGTAATGAGTTTCGCCACAGGTGGCTTTATGCTGTTCTGTCTCTCAACTATTTGACGGTACTGATGAAGACCTTAAGTTAGAAACACGGCTATGGTTGGTCAAATTTCAATGTTGCTTCAGCGGTCATCCCAAAAAATTCATTGTTTACTATATAATAGCTTCTGCCGCGTTAATTTTTTTGTTAAATTTAATGAGGCTGCAGTCAGAAAAGGTGGAGCCTTAGATTAAAACACCTTGTTGCCGTGCCAAGCTTTCGGCAACTATTTATTGCCTTCCTTAAGACAGCTTAAAAGTTGTTGTATCTGAATACATTTTTTAATGGTTATTTGAGATTTACTATTTGGTTTTATTCCTGAAGAAAAATCACTGTAAAACATCATATACTGGATAGAAATGTATAGATTATATATTTCTGATTATTCAAACTTATTAAACATTATGTATTTATTATTTACTGTGGAAAATACATTTTCTTTAACAAGGTTCAGTTGAAAACTTGCAACGTGTAGAACCATGTTTATTTGACGATTTATTTTAAAATCGTAGTATTTTTTCTCCATTACCAATTTCACGTTATTTTTAACACTCTCCGAGATTTTTTCAGGTCTTCACGTTTGAGGGTCCCTAGATGAAGAAAAACATGTTTTCTCAATTCCGTCGGTCTGTCTGTCTGCTTGTTCGCGGCGTAGCTAACTCATACGATTGACTTCAAATTTTGGTCAAAAATTGAGGGCCATATGGGGATGACCTGGTAACATTTCGGTAAAAATCCAATATGGCAAAACAAAATGGCGGCCTAGTGAAATGTTAAAAAAAATATTAATAAAAACCTACTCATCCAATTTATCTCAAATTTTCTATAAACATCAAATATTATCTTGAAATTAAGGGGTAAAATTTTGGTACGAATCCAAGATGGTGGAATAATAAAATATTTAAAAATTCGGCCTGAAAAACTGCTTAATGGTTTGATTTCAAATTGTGTGGCATAACTAATTGCAGTATAGGGATCAACTAGTAAAATAGTGGTACCAATTCAAGATGGTCGTACAAAATGGCGGCCAAATACAATGTTTGTAATCGTGAAAAATCACCCTCTCAGGTTTTACACATCTTTTGTCAAATGTTATGTTGGAATTAAGTGGTAAAATTTTGGTACGAATCCAAGATGGCGGAATGAAATGGCAGTAAATAAAATATTTCAAAATTCAGCCTGAGAAAATTACTTAATGGATTCACTTCGAATTGTGTGCCATAACTAATTGTTGTATAGGGCTCAACTAGTAAAACTGTGTCACTAATTCGAGAGGGCGGAACAAAATTGCGGCCAAATAAAATTTTTGTATTCGTGAAGAAAAGCACCCTCTAAGAATTTACATATCTTCACTTTTTAGGGTGTCTAGATGCCAAAAAAACTGTTTTATCAATTCCGTCGGTCCGTCTGTGGGTCTATGTATCAGTTCGCGATATAGCTTAAATACTACTTACCCGATGGACTTCAAATTTTGACCAAAAATTAAGGGTCATATGGGGATGGCCTGATAATATTCTGGTAAAAATCCAATATGGTGGAACAATGTTAAAAAATGTTTGTTAGAGTGGTGTATTATTTGGGGTTAAGATCCAGTAAAACAAATAAGAATTGTTTAAATTGTTGAAGTTTCGCAACTTAATTGTTGCATCCTCAAGACACATCGATCTTGTATCCTACATGAAACCCATATTATCAGTACTTCTACTCCGGTGTTCCGGATATATTACCCAGATATTAAGTTTCTAAATGGTTTTCGTTAACAATCCTTTTGTTGTTATGGTAGAGTGGTGTATTATTTGGGGTTAGGATCCAGTAAAAAAAACTATTTTTAAATAGTTGACGTTTCAAAACTTTATTATTGCATTTTCAGAACACGTATGTAGATTCTATATCCAGCATGAAACCCATATTATCAGCCTTTACATATTCCCTTTGTCCGCAGATATTTCCCAGTTATTAAGTTTCTAAATGGTTTCTGTTAACGATCCTCTTGTTTTTATGTTAGAGTAGTGTAATATTACGGGTTAGGATTCAGTAAAAAACAAGACTTTTTTTAGTTGTCGACGTTTCGAAACTTTATTGTTGCATTCTCAGGACACATATATATATATTCTATACCCTGCATGAAGCACATATTTTCAGTCTTTATCTACTACGTTGAACCGCAGTTATTTCCCAGATATTAGGTTTCTAAATGGTTTCCGTTAACGATCCTCTTGGTTTTATGTTAGGGTCGTGTATATTATTTGGCGGCGAGCGTGGCGCAGATGGCTGTGTGTTTGCGGTTCGGCGCCCAAGGTCCCTAGTTCGATTCCGAGCTGAGGCAGACTTTGTTAAGAATACATAATGCGCTCGCCGTCTGATGGGTTGGTGGTTGCGCGCTCCATCAGTAATACGCTAAAATCACCTCTCAAATAGCGTCGTTCGGATTCGACGATAAACTGTAGGTCCCGTATATCTGTGTAAATTACAGCTAAGACACACAGCATAGGTATATGCGAGAGGTAGGCCGATATCCAGCAGTGGATGAAAAGGCTGGTGATGACTGACTGACTGACATATTATTTGGGCTCAGGATCCAATAAAAACAACAAATGTCTCTTTTTTTAATTGTCGACGTTTCGCTACTCTATATTGTTGCACTACTCAGGATACATATATATATATATATATATATATATATATATATATATAGATTGTATATCCTGCATGAAACCCATATTATATTATCAGTCTTTACCTACTAAGTTGGTCTGCAGATATTTCCCAGATATTAGGTTTCTAAATGGTTTTTATTAACGATGCTCTTGTTTTTATGTTAGAGTGATGTATTATTTGGGATTAGTATCCAATAAAAGTAATTGTCGACGTTTCGCAACTTTTTTGTTGCATCCTCAGGACATATAAATTTTATATCCTGCATGATACTCATATTAACAGTCTGCCTACCCGTTGGTTCATAGATATTTCCTAGATATAAAATTTCTAAATGGTTTTCGTTAACGATCTTCTTGTTGTTATGTTAGAGTGGTGTATTATTTGGGGTAAGGAAATATCTGCGAACCAATGGAGTAGGTAAAGACTAGTGTCCTGAGGATGCAACAGTAAATTGGCGAAACGTCGGCAAATTAAAAAATGGCCTTTGTTTTTTTACTGTATCCTAACCCCAAATAATACACCACTCTAACATAACAATAACAGGATCGTTAATGAAAACCACTCAGAAACTTAATATCTGGGATATCTGCGGACCAACGGAGTATGATAATATGGGTTTCAATTTAAGATAGCGAAACAAAATGACGGCCAAATAAACAAAATTTTTAAAAAATCAACCTAAAAAAATCTTGTTCAATTGTTACTTTCCAAGATTGTAGAAAAATTAAATGTGAATATAGGATACTTATTGAATTTATTTTAAATTATGCCTAAAAGTCAAGTGTGGCATAGGTAGAAAGAAAATGGTAAACATATTGGTAGGAATCCAATGTGATAGAACAAAATGGCGCTCAATAAAAAATGAAGAGACAGTATATATAACACATATATACTCTGACTATGTACTGGACTTGGACCACACTTCACTCTTCCCAATAAAAGTAATAATTTATAACGGGTAACGGAATTTACCGATTTTTTTTTATGATGTTAATTATCCATAACTTTGTAGCGTTTTTTAATGCTTAGGGAAAATAATATGAATAATAGGATTTTAAATATATTTTTTGTTCTTAAAAAATTGTTATGTACCTATATCTTAAAGCTAATTTCGATTCGATTCGATCGATGCAAAACTGCTTTCGCTTACGATGATCCGAACGGACTAATTTACATTAATTCTATAATAAACAAACAAACGCCTGCAGCAGCAGTTTTATGCCACTCCCGTTTCTATTTTGCTTATGGATATTCATCATAACAATTCATGTAACTGCCGCAAACAAATCAGCCTCATGCGGAATTTGTTACTGCTGATTGTGATTCCTAACGGGTCGCTCTTATGAAAATGTGTTCAGCGCGCTACGTTTTTAAGTTATTATTATTTTTTTTGAGTATATAACGCACTAGTTTTGGTAGAAAATAATGATATAATTAAGTAAATAATGTGAATTTATATAAAACATACTACATTTTTATAATAAAAATGTAGATTATAAAATGCTTAATATTTAAAAAATATTTTTATTTTTAAGTAAATTGATTGGAAAATGTATCTGATAGATCTGAATTCTACAGGTTACTACCAAATGTTAGTTTAAGTTGTTAGAACAATGTATTCAATAGGTGGTGCCCGTTATTTCTTTTTAATTTTGTATATATATATATATATATATATATATATATATATATATATATATATATATACTATATATATATATATATATATATATATATATATATATATATATATATATATATTTAAAGTTATTGAAAACTGAGAGATTATAATTAAAATTATCCAGAAAAAAAGAACACCTAAAAATTGTCTTTGAATTATATATCAATGTCTAATATTAGTTTAGTTTTAAAACAAATTATATCAAAGGGCTATTATGAATTTAAAATGAAAATAAATTAATTTTGGAAGGCATCTGAGTCATTAACGGATAAATATTTATCTTTGTTTAGTATTAAAGGATAAAAGATGTGAATATATGGTGCTTAGATTGTTAAAATCGGGTTCTTATTCATTATATTATCTCCCTGACTGTGTATGTGAATCATTTCTAAGAAATTCCTTTAATAGTAATTCTTTTCCTTTAAGAGAATCTTTGAAATCATGAATCTGATGCAGTGTCCTGTTTTTATGATATATTCAGATAATGTCACTTTTATGTGACGTTATTCTACCTGACAAATTTCTAGATGTTTGCCCTACTTATATTAAATTACAGTTGTTTGTTGTTTAGACTGTATACAACATTGTTACTTTCCAAGATAGAAGTTTGGGTCTTTGTTTTAGCGAAAAGTTGTGACACAGTTTGTATTTAATTCTTGGCAAACTTTAGGTCTGGATCCTCTTCAAAAATATTGATTAATTTGTCTGTTAATTGTTCAATATACAGAAGTGTATAATGCTTCATTATTTGTGTTGGCAAACCTGTAGTGTTTTCAAAACTTGACAGGAAGAAATTTGCGTGGGTGTAAAATTAAATGTATGTTGCGTGTTTTTATTTACGGTTATATTGTGAATTAAACTGGGCTCTGATCCCATTTTTCGATCGTGTGACATAGAAATTAATTGACAATGCTTAAAGGGTAAGTGTTTTCAAGAAATATGTTTTTGAGTTTATTTAGGCTTTCTTCTTTGTAATCTTTGTGGGAGAGCTTGATTAATCCATTTGTTTAGAGCCGTAATTAAATTTATTTGCACCTTCGTAGTGTGAGTGGTAACTTATTAATCTATCTAAGCTCAGATTTTCGATACCATTTTGTCTTAAGGATATTGGTCTCTGTTCTAATTACCTTCATATCAAGGAAAGGAATACTGTTCTCCGACAACATATATTTATAATTTTAAGTTAATAGATTTTAGGACATAATAATTTTAGTGAAGGTTTCTAAAATGCTGTGCATTGTCTGAAAATGTCATAAATACAGGACACAACATTTGATTCATGGCAGCAAATATTGTTTCAAAGGAAATGAAATACTAAAATAAATTTTCCTAAAAATGATTCACACACAATTAGAGAGATAATACAATGAAAAAAAACGATATTAATAATCTAACTACCATATAATATTCATATCTTTTAAAACTAAACAAAGATAAAAAATCATTCCTTAATTTCTCAGATGTTATCGAACATTAAGCCCCATTAACTTAAGATGCGATTTTTTTAAAACAATCTCTGTTTTCAAACACTTTATATATATATATATATATATATATATATATATATATATATATATATATATATATATGTATACTCGCCCAAATTTAAAAAAATAAATCGCACCACCTATTGAATACGTTGTGAACTATTAAATACATTGTTCTAACAACTTTAATAGCAACATGGAGATCAGATCTGTCAAACCCCCAGCAGACAGAACACTGTTCCTTTCAAATAGATGTGATATCATCTATATTATTCTTACAAACCATGTTCTTCGGCAGCGTTCGGTCGCCAACTGCGAAAACATTTTAAAGTTAAAAAAACGTGGAAGTACTAATGCAGAAAAAATAATGCCATTTTAAAATAAATCAGTCGTCAAATGAACATGACAGGTTCTGCGCGTTGCAAGTTGCAGGAAAGAATACTGTTATCCGACTCATTCCACCGTAAATTTAAGATGCCTGTTATAGGAGTAAAAGATCTCCAAGGTTGTTTCTGCTGTTTTTTTTTTTGGTACAGCCATGATAAGGTCTTCCTCGTATCTCTTGACAAATAGGATGTAATAAGGTAAGTTATCTAGTGCGTAAGTGACCAAGTCATCCAAAACCAAAATTCACTAAGATTGAAGATATTGTGAAACCAATAGGTGTGCCAAACATGTGTTTATAAGAACTGTTATGAAAATTAACGTAATTTGAGTCGAAAATAAATTGCAACAAAGTTTTAAAAGATTGAATAGTTAAATGACAATGTTGCGAGATGGTGTCCCATTTTGCCGTTAGTCACTCCTGAATAACTTCATATGGGAGATTCGTAAAGACGGAAACTACGTCAAAACTGACTATTTTATAGTTATTTGGTAATTGGTAGTCGTTGATAAACGAACTAAAAGTAAACGAATCTTTCACGTAAAATATTGGTCATAAACTTGAGTTACGATTTTAGTGACGAATAAAGCTAATGGAAACCCCCAATTTTTATAATTTTATCTTATTTAACACTTAAAATAAAGGTGACTTTTTATAAAGTTGTCTATTCCAAAAATTTGTAGTTTTTGAGTTATTGCCGATTTAACATTTTTTATTCTAATAATACCAGACGGCTTCTAGGTTTTCTTGTTAGGTGGCCTTGACAGGGAGGCCTGGAGAGAACAAAACCAATTGGTTACTATAGAAACGTAATATTTGTTGACGTTTGAATTTTCCAAAATTTTTATAGTTCTGGCATGTTCTTGTTAAAACTCTGTTAGATTCCCCATAGACAATAAATAAATTCAAATAATCCTCGTGTGTGTAATTTAATCGCCCCGGCATGATTATTAGTTTAATAATTACTATAATAAATAAATAATATTTTAGTAGGTAATTGTCAAACGACAATAAATATTACGTTTCTATAGTAACCAATTGGTTTTGTTCTCGTCATGGCCAACTAACGAGAAAACTTAGAAGCCGTCTGGCATTATTAGAATAACAAATGTTAAATCGTCAATAACTAAAAAACTACACATTGTTGGAATAGACAACCTTATACAAAGTCACCCTTATTTTAAGTGTTAAATAAAATAAAATTATAAAAATTGGGGGTTTCCATTTGAAAAAAGTTTAACGATTTTTTAAAGTATATTTATAATGTCAGTTTTTGATCACCCTATATTTATTTATTATAAAAATATCAGCACAGGCCACTAAAGTGGATCTTTTTGGTCAAGGAAGCCACCCGCAAATAAATAATAGAGACTTCGATAAGCAGATATTTATAGTGTCTAGACCTGCAAACGTCATTTTTTACATAAAATTCAAAATATCTCAAAAACAGTTCAACTTAGGTATAGGATATTATACATGAAATATACCTAGAATTTTTCGAGGAATCCAAAAATTCGATTATATACAGGGTGTTCCATTTAAATAAGAAAGTTGACGCCTACTTCCAGTATAACCGGAAGTGCCGCCATCTTCAAAATATTTTGCGCGAATTGCCCCCATCGACTTTAGTTAGCTGCCAAAATATCAAATTTTTCCAGAGCTTATTTTCTGAGAAATCGATCGCCGCAGTTCGTCGTGAGACACCATATATATACAGGGTGTTTCCTAAACATTGGTAAAAAATTCGTAGGGTGATTTCTGAGGTATTTTTATGAAAAAAAGTTATTATAAACATTTGTCAAAAATGCTTCCTAAGGGAGCTACGCCCCTTCAAATGGGGCACCCTGAAGACGGTTTTTCCTCCATAGTTCCGAAACCGTTCATACAAAAATCATGAAAGTTGGTACATCGTACAAACTTTGAATGCTGAATCAGATTTTGAGCTCAGAGTATCAAAATTTTAATCAGGGGTGTACCATACCGGGGGGGTTGGGAGTAAAAACAAGCCCATTTTTTTATGACATGCTTATTTTACATTCTGATATCATGATATGATACCTGGAGGTTTTTTACGTAAAAAAGGTACTCTTAGTTCATATCAATAGGGATAGTAGTTTTCGAGAAAATCGCAATTTTCTACAGTGATGCATCGGCACCCTAAAGACGGATTTTCCTCAAAATTATTGAAAACGCTCACCGTGAAATATTGAAATTTGGGATACTGCATAAACTTTTGACGCCAAATTAGATTCTGAGCTCTAAAACTTTGATAATTTTATCAGAGGCTTATCATATTGAATTGGTTAGGGTTAAAAACAACCCAATTTTTTGATAGTAATTTATTTTTGACATTTTGATTTTAGAATTAGATCTTTGAATATTTTTTACGTAAAAAAGATACTACTTCTGGTTCACATTGATTAGGCTATTAGTTTTTGAGAAAATTGCAATTTATTCCGTCGACGCCGTTATTTACCCCTTTAAGAATACATAGGTAAGCAGTAAGTATTTTGTCGTTTGATATTTTTTTGGAGAGTCCTTAGTATCGAAAACAGAGGGTGATAGAAATGCTTTTCGAAAAACAAGAATAATACAAACTATTTTATTATCGAAATATGCATTAATTTAATTTTCGTATTACTTCACAAAAATTGTTGAAAATGACCACCATCTGCTAGGATACATGAATCTAGTCTTCGCCTCATTGACTGACGAACTCTTTCAAATATGGCAGGGGTATTCCTTATCGCATTGCAACCTGCAATTATACGATTTCTTAAATCGTCCACATTTTCCACTGGTGTGACATAAACTAATGACTTTAGATGACCCCATAGAAAATAATCTTTTAAGTTTAAGGGTTTAAGTCCGGAGACCGAGCAGGTCATAAGTGAGATCCACCCCGACCAATCCAGCGGTCTCCATATGTTGCTGTTAACCACTCACGAGCTGCCATACTAAAATGAGCTGGCGCACCATCGTGCATAAACCACATTGCATCTCGCGTTGCCAATGATACATCCTCAAGGAAGTTAGGTAGGGTTTCTTCCAAGAAGTTTCGATAAACCTCGCCGGTGAGTCTTTCTGGTAGGAATACTGGTCCAATCAGCCAGTCACCAATAATTCCCATCCAAATGTTTAAAGAAAACTGATGCTGAAAACGATCTTCACGTATCTCATGCGGATTTTCGTCAGTCCATGCATGATTGTTATGAAAATTCATGATTGCATTTTTTGAGAAATGCGCTTCATCGGTAAAAAGAATCAACGACAGCAGCTGAGGGATTTGAACCAATAACTGCAAAAGCCGTTGACAAAATTGGATGCGTGGAGGAAAATCAGTAGGGAGAAGTGCCTGAACTCATTGTATGTGGTATGGATACAACAAATTGTCTTTAAAAATTGTCCACACAGTTTTATTACTGATATTCAACGCACCTGCAATTTTTCTAGTGGAAGTACCTGGATCTTCCTCTATTATATACAGAACATTTTCTTCGATTTCCACCGTTCTTGCTGTCACGGGTCTTCCCGTTCCTCTATTTTGTTTCCTGTGCCTGTCTCATGAAGTCGTTGATGTATTCTCTGGAACATTCTGCTGTCAGGAGCATTACGGTTAGGATATCGTTCAATGTACAACCTCCTAGCCTCTAAAGCATTACCATTCGCAAGTCCATATAAGAAATGCATATCAGTCATTTCAGCGTTCGTATAGCGATTCATGATGAAAAACTTCACTAGCAAAAAGAATGAAGACTCAGATTTAAAGTAACTTTGCTTCCGATATCTGCACCAGTCTGCTATGATTTGAAAATATTATTCTATCGGAATGTTAATAAAATATAAAAACGCATTTTATTTTTTAATTTCCGACTGATTTATTATTGACAAATAATGACACTATGTCAAAGTCACTTAACTATGAAATAATGCCCGGTATTCACGTTAAAGGCAATGGTACATAGACCACGTTAAGCAAATAAAACTAATTTCAGATTTTTTGGCACTTAGCCCGTTATTTACTTCAAGTCTTCAATTACTTTTCTTCGTTGATCTCTAGAATGAATATCTTTTTAACGCACATTTAGTTTTTCATTTAGATGAGATCTACCCAACACATACTTACTAACTGTAAATTTCTCAGCAGATAAATACAATTTTCTCGAAAACGATTAGCCCAATGAATATCAAGAGTATCTTTTTCACGTAAAAATTCTTCAAGAGTCTAATCATCAAAAAATTGGGTTTATTTTTACCCCTAACCACTTAAGTATGATACGCCTCCGATAATTTTTTTTTTGGGAATTCTCAGCTCAGAATCTAATTTGGCGTCAAAAGTTTATGCAGTATCCCAAATTTCAATATTTCACGGTGAGAGGTTTCAATAATTTTGAGGAAAACCCGTCTTTAGGGTGCCGATGCATCACTGTAGAAAATTGCGATTTTCTCGAAAACTACTATCCCTATTGATATGAACTAAGAGTACCTTTTTTACGTAAAAAACCTCCAGGTATCATATCAGGATATCAGAATGTAAAGTAAGCATGTCATAAAAAATGGGGTTGTTTTTACCCTCAACCCCCCCCCGGTATGGTACACCCCTGATTAAAATTTTGATACTCTGGGCTCAAATTCTGATTCAGCATTCAAAGTTTGTACGATGTACCAACTTTCATGATTTTTGTATGAACGGTTTCGGAAATATGGAGGAAAAACCGTCTTCAGGGTGCCGTAAGGGGCGTAGCTCCCTTAGGAAGCATTTTTGACAAATGTTTGTAATAACTTTTTTTCATAAAAATACCTTAGGAATCACCCTACGAATTTTTTACCAATGTTTAGGAAACACCCTGATATATATATATATATATATATATATATATATATATATATATATATATATATATATATATATATATATATATGAAAAGAAGTTAGACACTTTTCACTGCATTTTGGATGCGAAAACTCTTTATTATGACAGTTTTACTCACAATATTGCCAAATTTATATTATGGTAGGTATCTTTAATAGTATTTTGCAAAAAGTAATTGGCGCGCTATCGCGTACTTTCTTTACACCAAACCTGACCTAACCTAACTTTATAACAAATAAATGTAATGATATACAAAAAAAATCAAAACACAAAAAGTTTTGGTTTTTAACACCATTGTTCATTTTGATGATATTTTGTATGTAGGTAAATTTAAAAGCCTGATCACGAATCCGAAGTCAAATTTTTTCGGTCACGTTTCGTTTTTGTGTTATTCATCTTCAAAGTTCATAAACATTCAATTTTCCCCTTTTTCTTTCTTCTTTTTTATAAAAGTTGATAGTTCAGTATTAAACTACTACAAACAATTATGAAAGCGGTAACAAAACTATCTGCTTGATTTTCTTGCCTTATTTTATCTAACAAATTAGAAGATCGGGAACACTCCACAACAACCATACTTCATACTTTTTAGACTAGTAACTTTTCCTTCATGTTGGCATCTTGACATCATGAAAAATCATAGAGCTACAACTTTAAAGAAAAAAACATATTAATTGATACAAATTACAGTAGCTGATGGGCTCTATAATACAAATCAGTAATTGGCATTTTGTACATACATAAGGTGGATCGGTACCAGCAGAAGCGTGGAGGTACCAGGTAAATTGGTACCGAGTTAGCCTCAAGTTGGGTTAGGTTAGACATCATCAATAAAACCCGTAACACAAAAGGCGAACAACACCGAAGTGCATCACTGTTCGCCTTTTCTGTTAGGGCTTTAACGATGATCCCTATGACGTCCAACCTGGTGGTAACCCAGTACCAATCCACTAAGTGCGTTCGCGCTCCTGCTCGACCCGGGCCACCTATGTATGTAACAAAAGTGTCCATAATGTGTATTAATTAATGTTTCTCGTTAAAGCTGTATCTCGATGTTTTTTCATGCTGTCAAGATGCCAACCTGAAGGAAAAGTTACTAATCCAAAAAATATGAACTATGGCTTAATTGAGATCAGGATGTTTATGAATTTTAAGGATGAAAAACTCAAAAACTAAACGCGACCAAAAAAAATTCGGATTCGTGATCAGGAGCCTAAAATCCACCTATATACAAAAAATAATCAAAATCAGAATTGGTCTAAATAGTTATCAAAGTTCTTTTTCCGTTTTTCTTACATAATTATATGTAAACTTGGCAACATGGCATCCGTAATACATGAATTCTCTGTTTATTTATTTATCACTCAACTGAATTATGTGTCATGCTGCTGTAAAAAGATGATCAATGGAATATCTAACATAATATTTAGGTACTTTTAGTTAGAAATAATACATTTCTGCGTGTACAAATATATATTTCCAATTTATCAAAATCCGATACGATGCTGACTTTACTGCTCATATATATTATTCAATTTGTTTCTTAAACCCGGTATATATTAATTGGACTTCTTTCTTGGGTATAGGTTTATTTGCAAAATCAAACAATGGGATTAATTTAACGTTTCGCCTATCATAGTAGGCTTTCTCAAAAATTGCTCATTCCTTTATTTTTTTTTGTGGTATATAAGGCTTTTCTTTCCTATCTACAATTAATTTAAAAACATTTAGTGGTCTAATTATAAAAAGACATTTACAATTTTTCTAAAACGAATTTAAAATTTTATACTATTGACAAATAATTATTACAAAATTAATAAAATAAGGTTACATACCTCGAAAAACGCATGTAAATAAATAATCAACATACCTCGAAAAATGCATAAATGTTTTTAAATTAATTGTAGATAGGAAAGGAAAGCCTTATATACCACAAAAAAAAATAAAGGAATGAGCAATTTTTGAGAAAGCCTACTATGATAGGCGAAACGTCAAATTAATCCCATTGTTTGATTTTGCAAATAAACCTATACCCAAGAAAGAAGTCCAATTAATATATACTGGGTTTAAGAAACAAATTGAATATATATATATATATATATATATATATATATATATATATATATATATATATATATATATATATATATATATATATATATATATATATATATAAATATATATATTGATAAGGAATTGAAAGCTTGGAAAATTACAAATGTGGTGTTGGCAAAACATCATCTTTTAGAGCGCTTTTTACCACCTCCATTGACAACTCAGGTTGTATCTTATACACATTTTTTTAGGTATACAAAAAATTGCTTACCTGGGCCTTCATAGTCCAGGAAGACGATTCTAAGGCAAGTTTAAGCATATCACAAATTGGTTCAATATTCTGTCGTATAGCACTTTCCGTACCTAAAAAAAAATACCTATCCGTATCTATAGGATGATGATTAATTCTAAACGAAGGAGGGAAGGAAGCATCATATTTTGCTTTATTGCACAGAATATTTTTTGTTTTTTTTGCATTATTTTAAGGGAGGGGTTGTTTTTATATGTTTTGACAACGGCGACATAATAGCTATGGAAACATAAGCGTTTTAGTTTGTTTTATATAGATTGCCTTTTTCCTTTCTATCCTAAACCCGTTACCCCATCTGTTCTCGATTCTATTAAATTTCACATTATAATATAATTAATCAAAATAATTTAAGAGGCAAACTATTTTTGGGTTTTACGCCACTACAATTTCGTAATTATATACTCAAAATAATTAATGTATCTCAAACTTACACGGTATGTAACGATATTCTTTATACCTACTTTTTTGCTTACAAAACACACCGGTTTTATTGCCTAGAAAGGAGTATTTTTTATTTTGCTAATTTCTTAAAAACGGTTATTAATTAACTTTCTTTCATCGTTCAATAAGGACTCAATTTTTGTATTTTAAACGGCCTTATTCATAATTACAATTTTGTTGCCTTTTTCGAGTTTCAAAACAACATTTTGAAACGTAAATATCAAAACCAAAGTTTTGAGTAAATTCAAAAAATGTACAGAAATCAAAATTACTTTTTTTCTACATATGTTTCTTTATGTTTTTTGTATTCCATTTTAAAAAGGAATCTGTAATATCAGACCAAAAGAAAGTGAATGAAACTAAACTTTAATTTTAAAAATTGAATTTAACTTCTTTTGGATTTTGATAAAAAAATAAATTGAACAATTCACATATTTTGAATGTGAGAACTTGATAAATATTATAAATATAATAAATTTAATGTTCACCAGATTATATAGAGAGAAGGCAGTATGGACCATCTTGTAAATCAATAGCTCTGAGACGATCATACTATGGTAGCCAAAGGAATATATGTTTTAAAATTACTTACATTTTAGAGTTGTTTTCGGATTTAAAGGTATTAGTGCGGAATATACATTTTGCAAAGTGTCAAAACGTCCTTGGATCTGAATATGCTGCCTTAGAGTCACAAACAGTTTTTGGTTTCAGACACTGATATTTCTTTACCTAAGTATACGAACCGCTTCTACTTTAGAATAGTAAAGATTTCCTGTTTATTCCTAATTATTAAAAAAAAAACTTTTAAACCGTTTTGAGGTAATATGAAGTAGCAAAATCTACTTTAAATTTTCTGAACGCGGTTGCTACCAAAAGACAGAAAACTTTTTCAAAACTTTCTGTTCATGCAAGACTACATGTTTAGTTAGTTACCCACCAAAACAACGTGACAACATCGCCAGATGGTTTTCTACGCTGCCGCCAGGGAGCGACAGACGCAGCTCTCCACCAGACAAGAAGAAAAGCAAGCTAGGAGAAAAACGCTCTTAAAGTTTATTTGCATTATTTTTATATGTTTAATTGTTAATAAACGTTTTTAATTGTTAAATAAACAAGTTACTATACAGTACATTAGTACATGGTCCATCGAACCGCATAAGGGCTAAAAGTGAACTAGAAAACACTAAAACAGTAAAAATCTACCGCCATCACGGGAATAATTCTCAACCGCAAGGTCAAGTCAAGTAGCAAGCAGCGGACGCAAGTAAAATTGTCCGTACCACCGAGAAGATTTCGAGGTTTGGTGACTGGTAGCAAGCACAGGTTTGATGCGAGGTGAGCCGTTTCCAATTTTATTCAGTCCAATTTACCAGGCCAGAGTTCAGGGTTTATTTTATTTGAGTCTGTTTGAATAAATAGGTTATTATAAATGTATGACCGGTTTATTTGACGTGTAATTGCTAGAATTCTGGTTTGATTGTTGACGTTATGTTTTAGTAGTCTTAGTAGTCTAGTTGCAGTAGATAGTATATTATAGGCATAAGTAAAATAACAATGGTTGATCAAGGTCTTATAAGGAAACGAGGCGGTTTAAAAGCTTCGTTAACAAATTTTATTAATTTTGTCGAAGGTTACAAGAAATCAAGTGATGTTTTGAGTAATGCTCAAATGTTAAGTTTACGGGAGAGACTGGCGCGGATGCAGAATGTTTATATTGAATTTATAGAAATACAGGGTGAGCTTGAGAGTATTGTTGAAATCGAAAAGTTAGAAGAGCAATATACCGAAAATGGCAAATTTGGAGACTTGTATTTTCAACACATAGGTGTTGCCAAGTCTTTGTTACCTGTTGATCATGACGTCGAGACAAGTGATCAACAATCCTCTCACGGGGTCCATTCTATTCAAAGTAACAACTCGAATCAAAATTCAAATAATACTAAAATTTCAGTAAAATTGCCAGATATTCCGTTGCCTACTTTCGGTGGCTCCTTCGAACGTTGGCTCAAAATTCGAAATACGTTTGATTCACTCATTAATAAAAACACCGAACTAGCGGGTATCCAGAAGTCTCATTATTTAAGAGCCTCCTTAGAAAGAAAGGCCGCGGAAGTAATCAAAGCAGTAGAATTTTCCGAAAGCGGTTATTCAGTGGCGTGGGACGCACTCGTTGACAGATTTAATAATAAAAAATTGCTTATTCACAATCATCTAAAGGCCATATTCTCTTTAGAAAATATTCATAAAGAATCGTCTTTAAAAATACGAGGGTTAATCGATGAGTTGTCGAAACATTTATGTTCCATAAATCAGTTGCGTCAGGATACATCTAACTGGGATACGCTTTTGATATTTATGTTAAGCACAAAATTAGATGATAAAACAATCATAGACTGGGAAAAATTCTCAGCGAAGCACGACACGCCGTCATTAGACGATTTCACAAGTTTTCTAAAAAATCGAGGGGACGTACTAGAAACTGTGGAGTATAAAAATGATCTTAATCGGGGTCCAATTAAATTTGACATAAAAGGTAAGCGAGATATATAGTACGAGGTCATAAGTCACAGGCCAATTTTTGTGTTATTTTTGTAACGAAAGCCACTCGATTTATTGGTGCGATAAATTTACAAAATTATCTGTTGATGCCTAAACTTTTTTTTTGATTTTGAAAAGAATAAAAAATTATGCGTGAATTGTTTACGGGATAACCACGCCGGGAAAAAATGCAAGATGGGAGCTTACAGGAAGCGCAAAGCGTGGCATAACTCCCTATTGCATTCGGAAAAAGACAATATCCAAAATAAAAAAGAAGATCGTGATAGTCTAGTCGAAAACGAGCAAAGCACGGTCGCGGTCAGTAAAGGTGTATATAAAGGTCAAGGTCCGGGTTACGTTACGTCTAGGCTTACAAAAAGATAGAGCCAATCTGTCTGTATTTGGAATTACAAATATGTCCTCCACAATTAAAAATAAATGCCAAGTAGAAATTCATTCGTTACACAATAATTTTAAGGCCGTTTTAACATATTTTATTCTTCCTGAAATATCTAATATTTCTGCCGGTAGTAATTTTGATGTAAATATTTTAAATATTCCTATTAATTTCAAATTAGCTGATCCAGATTTTCTTGCATCAGGGCCCATAGACATACTAATAGGTGCCGATCTATTTTGGGTTTTGCTAGGGAATAATAAGTTTTCGTGTGGAAAAAACGTACCGTTTTTACAAGAAACTAAATTAGGTTGGATTTTGGCGGGCATGATAGGTAACTCTAAAAATATTCCAAACAAGATATTATACAATTTAAGCACAGATTCAAGTCTTCAAAAAATGTTAACTAAATTCTGGGAGAAGAATTTAGCTTAGTTAAAAATATATCTAAAGAAGAGATCCAATGTGAGAATATTTTTGCGAAAACTACTCGTAGGGATTCACAAGGTCGTTTCATTGTGACGTTACCTTTAAAGCAAGCACCAAAGTCGCTAGGTAGTTCCCCGGAGAAAGCAGAAAAATGATTTTATTCTACCGAGCGCAAACTAAGTAAATATAAAGATTTTCGAGAATGTTATGTAAGTTTCATGCAGGAATACGAAAAATTAAATAATATGACTTTAGAAAATGACAACCGTGAGACATCAGACATCGAATACTTTATGCCTCATCATGGCGGGTTTCGCGAATCTAGTTTAACAACTAAATTACGCGTAGTTTTCGACGCGTCTGCTTCATCTAGCAACGGTTTGTCCTTTAATAATATTCAGCTCATTGGCCCAGTTCGGCAGGATGACTTACTATCTATTTTAATAAGATTTACTGTCATAATATAATGAGTGAGTAGACAACGGTAACGTGCTCCGTCTTTTTTTGCATTTTTCAGTGGCTTTTTTGGCAAATAATTATTTTGTATACGCCCAACCGATTAACGAATATATTTTTTGCCTGTGCAGTACCAAGTTTGCTTTGAGCATATACCCCTATAAGTCGTAGTTTGAAGTTTATTTTATTAATCGCCCGACGGAAAATATCGATAGTAAAGCGACAATAAAATCGAACAAAGCAGCATGGGGACTAGGGGAGCAGCAAGGACTAATGACGAAATTGAAAAGCTCATAAACAAGGTATGTGCCAACTTTGTTTCGCAGTTAGATGCCAAGTTCAGCTCCAAGCTAGATGATTTAGATAAGAAATTCTCAGATATCAGAGACGCTGTATCTGATTTAAAAACTTCAGTTGCTAAAAATACCGATAATATTACATATCTTTTTGAGCAATACGACATACTTGACCAGCGCTCTAAAAAAAATTTTTATAAGAC
The DNA here is from genome assembly GCA_030620095.1 of Kuschelorhynchus macadamiae. Classification (NCBI taxonomy): domain Eukaryota; kingdom Metazoa; phylum Arthropoda; class Insecta; order Coleoptera; family Curculionidae; genus Kuschelorhynchus; species Kuschelorhynchus macadamiae. The sequence continues at coordinate 482,343 of JAUTXW010000931.1, read as the reverse complement.
TATGTGGTATGGAGGAGAAAGAGGATGAGGACCTCATATCATCAGTAAGTGATCTCTTCCCATCGAAACTTTCAGTACCTTGCACATCAGAGGATATTGACTTTGCTGTTCGTATTGGCAAGGAATCCAAGGATGGTCCTCGCACTATTCTAGTTAACTTTGTCAATAATTTTAAACGAAATAAAGTATTTTTTGCCAAGAAAAATCTTAAGGGTACTAGCTACGTGCTGCATGAAGACTTAACTTCTGCAAGATATCAACGTTTGACCGAAGCTAAGAAACGCTATGGTAAAAACAAGGTCTGGACATTTAATGGTAATGTGCATTATGTGGATGAAACGAGAAATAAAAATGTTTACAAGGAAAACGTTTATTAAAAGAAATTAAATATATGTTAATATTCGTGTATACAGCCTGCAAATTTATCTGCATGGTATACCAACTTATTATTGTTTACGCTGTTCAATGAATCGCTTGTAATTCCAAACATTTTGTTGTGTAAGTATCTGATTTTTTTTTGCTACGTTTAAAAATACTAAACAGTGGCAAGCATTTATTAATATTAAACATGATTTTATTTTTAATGTTAGCTTGGTTCACTCTCGCTTTTTTACCATGATTATTATTGATATATATGTATACGAGCAGAAAATGTTTACTTTACGACTATTTTTTTTCTATTGATATAAAACTTGTTAAGATAGTTTATTGTATAATAATATTAATAATGGAATATTTTTGTAGAATATAGAGCGATCATGACGATGCCCTGGTTTGTGTTTTCACAGGATGTTCTTTCTCTTTTTTTTTTTAATCTTATTTTACTTATTATCTTTTTAAGGTACCTTATTTTTTCATAACTACTACACAGACCGGGTCGTCGCCTGCATCATTTTGTTGTTTTCGCTTGGGGCGATATTGCAACCTGCATCTAAAGATTGATACATCTTTTTCTTCGTTCTTTTTTGTTTGCCTTTTTTTTTAATTAGAGGGCGGAGCCTCTACTAAAGTTAAATAGAATAAGTAATACACTTAAGTCGATTTCTTTTTGTCACTTCAATATACGGTCTTTAAGATCATCCTTTCCTCTGTTTACTGATTTTGTTGCTGACTGTGACCTTGATGTGATAGGGCTATCGGAGACATGGCTACATTCTGGTGTGGACAGCGGCGATGTGTATTTGTCGGGATACAATCTTTTTAGAAATGATCGTGACGGAAGGGGTGGCAGTGTTGCCATATACGTCAAAAATTCGCTAAACCTTAGTATTGTCGACATCCCCGAGGAAGCTAGCGGCTTAGAAAAGACATGGGTTGAGGGTAGGCTGGGTGGCAGAAGGGTGTGCTTCGGCTCTTTGTATAGACCTCCTACAGTCAATATAAATCTTGCCTTAAACGATTTGGAGCATATATTTACTGGTTTGGTTTCGGAATATGACTTTGTTGCATTCGGCACAGACTTTAATATTGTGTATATAAAAATGCAGGTGGTTACGCTCTTCTTGAAAGATTTTTGTTAAAATATGGACTGCACCAAGTCATTGGGGAGCCGACGCGCATCACAGATGTTAACCAAAGTTTACTGGATTTGATTGTTTTATCAGACAGCCACATCTTGGAGAGTGCTGTCGTCATAGATATGAGTAATATTTCAGATCATTCACTTGTCTCCTCGCGGCTAAGGTTACAGAAGCCAAAACCTGACATCAAATATCGTACCTATCGAGACTTTATTCGTTTTAGTTACGATAATTTTGTGCATGATCTAAATAGAATAAATTGGGATATTCTGTATAGTTTTAATGATGTTGATGAAATTGTGAATTACCGGAATATTAATTTGACCAACCTTTTTGATATCCACATTCCCATTAAGACAGCTAAATTCACTAAAGCTCCCGCGCCATGGTTAACCGATAACCTTAAACTTCTGATAAAACTTAGGAAAAAGGCCCTAACGAAATATAAAAAAACGAGGACAGAGACTTCAAGGCAAGAGTATAAATCTTTACGTAATTATGTTACAATGGCTGTGCGTAATGAGAAAAAAGCCTATTTAAATTTTAAGTTTCGAACTGATCCAAAAGCTTTTTGGCAAACCATTAAATACCTAAATATCAACTCAAAACCAAAGGATTGTTTTAGTAACATTTCCAGCCCTAATAGCTTTAATAATTATTTCATTAATAGTGTTCCCACGGTCACATCTCCTGATAATAACTTCTTCCAAAATCTGTATGGAAATAGACCACCCAATTTGGATAATAATTTTGGCTTCTCTCAAGTTGACGAAACAAAAATAGAAATGCTGATCTCTCAGATCAAAACAAATGCTACGGGTGCTGATGGCTTCAACAAAAAACTGATTTCGCTGGTTTGTCCTTTTCTCTTGCCACATCTCACCTACTTATTTAATAGATGTATAACCTCCGGCAAATTTCCTACCTATTGGAAAAATGCTAATGTACCAATACCAAAGAATAGTAATCCATGTTCACCAGCCGATTTTCGCCCCATTAGTTTGCTGTGTTCCTTGTCCAAGGTCCTGGAAAAAATAATTAATGAGCAGCTAAGCACCTGCTTCAACGAGCATCATATTCTTCCAGCTACCCAGTCGGGATTTCGTACCAATCACAGCACTGCCACCGCACTATTGACCGTTACAGACGATCTGCTAAGGGCCCAAGACAATCGTAAAAATTCTTGCTTGATTTTATTGGACTACAGCAGGGTATTTGACAGCCTGTGTCATAAAACTCTCTTGAATAAATTATCCTTTTATGGTGTCGGCGATATGGCTCTACAGTTCATGCGTAGCTACCTGGAGGGTAGAACGCAAAAGGTGGTCTCGGGTGATGTGGCATCTGATTTCATTACTACTAGCAGAGGAGTGCCTCAGGGTAGTGTACTGGGCCCCCTTCTGTTCTCAGCATATACTGCGGGTTTCTGTAGTCACCTCAAATTTTGTTCATCCCATCAATATGCAGATGATATGCAACTTTATGCTCACTTTCAATATAACAACCTTCTTGAGGATTCCTCCAATATAAATAGCGATCTTTGCATCATATCACAGTTATCTGCGGCACATAGCCTAAAGCTGAATGAAAGTAAAACAAAAGTAGTAATTTTTGTTAAGTATAGATCCAACTCTCGCAAGATGGAAACTTTTCATTAAAATTTAATAATCAAAAATTAACTTATTTAGACTGCTGTAAGAATCTAGGAATTCACATAGATGGTAACCTCAAATATGACACCCATGTCTCGGAACTACTTAAGAAAGCCTATTATAAATTAAAAACTCTCTACATATACAAAGATATTTTTTCTACTCGGGTAAGATTGAGGCTGTGCGATTCACTAATACTATCCGCCGTAGGTTATGCATATGTTGTATATTGGTCATCACTGACGGTTAGTGACCGGAATAGCCTGCAGAAGTTGCCAAATTCTTGTATTCGTTTTTGTTATGGACTTCGGAAGTTCGATCATGTTACAAACTCTTTTCGTGATTCTGAGTGGCTATATCTTGCAGAAAGATTTCAGCTTCACACGGCATCTCTAATTTTCAGGGTTAGACAAGCTGCAACCCCTTCATATTTGTTTGAAAAATTACGCAAAGGCTCCAACGTTCACAGCCGCGTTACCAGATATAATGACTTATACCAAATCCCAAAACACATTACCGCTTCCTTTCAACATTCTTACTCATACTTAGCCGCTAAAATTTTTAACTTTTTGCCTAGTCACATCAAGTCTTGTCACACATTGGTAACTTTTAAAAAATACCTTAAATTTCATTTATTTTCAAAAAGAATTTAAAGTTGAAAATATTATATTCTAATGTAATAATTATTATTATATATAATATTTTGTATTTTTTTTTAGTGTTAGTAATAGTTAGTATGTAAATATTTTCTTTCCAATATTAGTGTTAATAGATAAATTTAAAGGTGGTTAGATGAGCAGCTCTGCTGGATCTCGCCACCCCTCTAGAATATACTTTTTTCCTTGTAACTTACGATGTCTAATAAAAAAAGCCTTTTGAATTGAATTGAATGTCGAAAGCATACATTTGTTGTCTCTGCAGACATAGCAAAAATGTACCGACAAGTACTAGTTGCACCGTCGCAGCGAAATCTTCAGAAAATATTGTGGAGATCTGATCCTAACGAAAGTTTAAAAACATATATTTTTGAATACAATAAACAAACAAACAAACAAAAGTATGCTTTATTGCCGCAGAAAAATTCTACAATTTTATGGACAAAGCAAAATATACCTAAAAATAAGACATATCAAAACATTAATCGAAAATAATTTCGACAAGTCAGTGCTTTTATTTTTAAAATGTAAATTATCAATTTACCAAATCGTAAAACACACGTTAGAATATAGCATAACATTGCAAACAGTAAATGAATCATGATAACCTTATAAAAGTAAACAAACACACATGTACGAGGTGAATAATTTCGATGACATTGAAATCAAAATTGCAACTATGCGACCTTAAACTCTATGTTATTATAGTTATACAAATAATTGTGATGTTAAACAGAAGGTATATTGAACTAGTGCAGAATGTAGTATACAAAAAGAATTAAATTGTTTTTAATCCAATACCTAACAAAAATAATTAAGTTTTAAGTGAATGTTCGACAGTTCTTTTCCCTATATAATGATTTACAATAACGTACGGTCAAGCAAGTGCTAGTTTTTTGGCGATTCGTTGTTTATTTGAACTAGCAAACGAATGCGATGAAACACATTCGGAAATTGCCAATATAATTCGTCGAGATTTCTATGTAGATGACATGTTAACTGGGGCAGAGACAATTGAACATGCGCAGTATATTTGCAGAGAAATTTTCAGGGTACTGTAGAGCACATGTTTTGAACTTAGAAAATGGTACTCAAACAAATCTGAAATACTAAAAAACATTCAAGGTTCCGACATTTCTCACGGAATTCTAGAATTTGCACCGGATGAGAATGCTAAAACACTAGGTTTAACTTGGTCTTGTCAAAATGACGTATTACTTTATAATGTTAAAGATCTTGCAATTCAACAAAAGTGTACGAAAAGAGGTGTTCTTTCATTAACAGCTAAAATATTTGATCCATTAGGTCTTCTTAGTCCGTGTACTGTGCTCGCAAATATTTTTATGCAAAGCTTATGGTCCGAAAGAGTATCATGGGACGATTCACTGCCGCATTCCCTAGCACTTGAATGGAATCGGTTTCGCGAAGATTTAAGTAATTTAAGCAAGTTGGAAATTAGAAGTTGAACTCCATGGGTTTGCGGATTCTTCTGAGAAAGAATACGGCGCGTGTATATATTTGCGTTCTATTGATCAAACTGGTAATGTAAAGGTATGCCTTTTATGTGCAAAATCTAAAGTTGCGTCTATAAAATCACTCACCATTCCAAAGTTAGAATTATGCGGTGCACTATTATTAGCCCTTCTTGGCTAAAGGAAGATCCCTTGAAATAGGCTTCTCTTACTCATAGTATCGATAATTTACCGGACTTGAAACTTTTACAAATTTCATCATTTCCAGTGAATCAAACTAATGATTTCCCATTTGAGCGTTTTTCTTCATTTTTACGTTTACAGCGTACGAAGTCGTATATATTAAGATTCAAAAACAATTGTTCTAAAGGTTTGTCCGAGCGGAATAAAGGACCTCTCACAATGTTAGAAGTGCGTTTAGCATTGCAATGTTTGATCAGAGCAGTACAAAGTCAATGTTTTCCAGAAGAAATTGCAAGACTATGAAAGGTGGAAGGTTTAAGTTTAAATAATAAAATAAGCAATTTGAGTCCGTTTTTAGATAATGAGAATATACTCCGCGTGGGAGGACGATTAAAGCATTCGGATTTTCCCACCGAGAAAAAACACCCTACAATTTTAAATTCTAAGCATCATTTTACTAAATTGCTTTTTGAATACGAGCATATTTGTTTATTGCACCCGGGACCTCAACTATTATTATCATCTATTCGAGAAAAATTCTGACCTATTTCGGGTCGCAATTTAGCACGATCTATAACTAAAAAATGTTTACGATGTTTTAGATTTAAACCTAGCACCGTAAATCCGATTATGGGAAATTTACCCCGCGAGCGTACTGTTCCTACCAGTCCTTTTCACGTCACAGGAATAGATTACGCAAATCCATTTTTTGTGCGAAAAAATAGAGGTCGCACGATTGATAAGTGCTATGTTGCCGTTTTTGTATGCTTTTCTACAAAGGCTCTCCACCTTGAGTTGATATCAAGCCTTTCATTTAAATCGTTTATTCAAGCACTTCGGCGTTTTATTTCTAGGCGAGGCAAGCCCGCAAAAATAGTATCTGATAACGGAACTACGTTCGTGGGAGCAAATAGAGAGCTAGGCGAATTTTTAAAATCAAATAGAACCGAGTTGGTGACTTTTGGAGTGAGAAAATTGAATGGTCATTCATACCACCATATTCGCCCCATTTCGGTGGTCTATGGGAGGCCAGTGTAAAGATCGTAAAACATCACCTTAAGCGGGATCTAGCAAATGCACGTCTCGGTTTTGAAGAATTCACTACTATTTTATATCAAATAGAAGCAATCGCCACTTTGCCCACTTCCCTCTAATCCCAATGATTTCCTTCCGCTTACCCCGGCTCATTTTCTTAATGGGAGACCACTAATCGCACTACCAGACGAGGCTTTAGAAGACGTAAAAGTTAACCGCTTGACCAGATTCCAGTTACTGCAGCAAATTTGCCAGCATTTTTGGAGAGAGAAGAGGATTACAGCTTACCATCTGAATGGAAATTAGGCCGCAATGTTAGTCTTCATCCTGGCTCTGATGGCGTTAGCAGGGTTGCATCTATTCAAACTGCTCACGGTATTGTCAAAACGAGCTTTTCGAAAATTTGTCCTCTTCCGATTGATGTTTGAAAGAGGAAGCTCTTTCAAAGCGGGGGGCATGTTTAGTTAGTTACCCACCAAAACTACAAACAACGTGACAACATCGCCAGATGGTTTTCTACGCGCCAGCTAGGAGAAAAACGCTCTTAAAGTTTATTTGCATTATTTTCATATGTTTAATTGTTAATAAACGTTTTTAATTGTTAAATAAACAAGTTACTATACAGTCCATTAGTACAGTTATTTACACTACATTGAGGTCAACTTCGCTATAACATAATGTTTTAAAAACTAAATGATTTCAGATCTTCAATAGTCCTTCAGAATTTTTAGTAAGATTCCTACATATTATTTTTCTTTTTATTTTGTAATATGTTGGTTTTTTTTTGTGTTTTAATTTAATTTTATTATTTGTAATAACATTTATTTCTGCTCTAAAATTATCTTTTATATCAACTGGTTTTTCGTTCAATTCGATGGATGTGTTATGAGTTCGCCCATATCATCAACAACTGCTCACCAATGGAGTATTTGTAGGAAAAGAAAAAAAGAAGGAGGACGAAAAACTCAACGTAACCCGTATACTTTTTAAACATGTAATGTTCTAACAGTAGTTTTAAAACATAAATTAGATTTAATAATACAGATCTTTAATAGTGTCCATAAACAACTTCAATTTCAGCAGAAATTGAATAAAATAGTAAAATAAATTCTCAAAACATAGCTGTTTAACATCTTACAGCCTTTAAATACAAACCATATGACTCTATCTAATCTAAGGAAACCGTGATTTTAAATAACTTTAAAGAAAATGATTAGCGACCAAACCATCAAAGAATTTATAAATTTTATATTCTTGCATCAAATAGTCAAAAAAAAAACAAAAAACCCTAAATAGCGGTCTACCAAAAAACCGACCACATAAACATAAACATACTTATTAAATCATTGCGACAATGAAAATGCATGGTATGGATCACGTCAAGCAAAGGATTGTAGCTTTTAAACAATGGGCTAAAACCAAATAGGCTGTAAATATGTTACATACGAAAGTAAAAAGTATATGACCTAATTACTATTATTTAACATAATATAACATAATTGGTTAACCCACTTTTCACCACATTAAAAATCAAAAGCCCAACTATGAAAAAATTAAATGTTGTTAAATAAGCCCTATTAACAGTCAAATTACTAGATATTTCCCTATAATAATGTTTACGTTTGTCAAACATATTTATCTGCGTTAAAACTGAAACAGTTTTGATACTAATATTCAACGAAAAACTTGTAACCTTTATAATTTCTTGTTATGTTATAATTTTGATGTGGCGCTGTTGACAGATTACATTAAATATTTTTTGGGATAAGTGCGGCGCCATCTGGCGAAGAATTAAGCATCGCCGTATATAAAACAAGGATGTGCCGAACAATCGATAAATAAAAAATACTTAATTAGAAATATATTTTAAAATAATCAATCCATTACTTCGAATGATCGAGTTAATTTTGATTATCGCCCAGCCCAAATGCCAACCTTTAAAGAGAATGATCGTCAAGGGCCGATGATTTTCAGGTTCCATCAAGGACGGTATAAATATTAAAAATAAAAGAGGAAGCTTTAATTTTCATCGTGCATGCTACTTGTATACAATCTTACCTGGGCTATGTTCGGACCAAATTTCTGTCCATATATTTAAAGTATGTTGAGTTTCCGGCAATTTTTCGGAGTGAGTAGCAAAGAAGACCAATGGTAAAATAGTCTTTGAATTTGACTTAAGAATTTCCTGATTATGGACTCCTATTGATTGAATTGTAAGAGCAATGGACGATCTTATTAAATCATCTACAAAAAACACAGTCGAATTCAATATTTAAATATATATCATATTAAACACTTCAAATTTGTACTGGTTTAATAAAAAAAATTTACCCACTCAAAAGTAACTTGATTATAATGTTTATATTAACGTAAAGAAATATTTTGTATATCGTTTGTACTAATTTTACCAAATATTTTAAGTACTCAAAAATAACTTGAATATATATTGTTTCGTATACCCTGCTAAGTACAACCAATAATTTCGGAAGATCTCTTTCACTAAAACTGGTGTACATAGTCGGCCGCCAAAGGCACGCCAATTGGAGATCCGCCAAAATTCTTGATTTTAGTTTCACATTCTAACTCCCGCTGAGTAACGCGTGCTTGTTAGGGTCGGTTTTACAAACAACTCGCCGGATACGCTGGCGCGATCTCCCGCCTGCAATTCTATTTCCAATAACCCTTTCGCCAAATAAAGCACGCATAGATAAATCATTTTTCACAATCTCTAGCTTGGCGATCAGAGCATGTTTGATAGTACTGTCGGCGAATCGCCATGTCTAAAAAGTAGATTGTGATAATATAATAATAATGGAAAATATTTATATTATACTAAAGCATAAGTGGATAATATGTTAGAAGACGTTCGAATGCCCAGAAGGTATAGTTGAGATATTGAAAACCCTGTTGAAATTTACAGTGGTGTGCAGTTTAAATGCTGATACATATTTAGTAAAAATATGTTTTTATGGAGTACTTAACTAAACTGGAACCAGAGTTGATAAAAGTAAACCAACGAGTCTTAGCAGTCCTTTTTTTGACTGTTTTGACTGACAAATAAGGTATTTTGCTAATAACACAGGCCAACACACATTTTGGTGCCTGCGATTTTTAAACTGTTCCTGGGTAATTTTTAGATGCAGAATGTAAAAAAGTTCTCAGATTTTGTCTATCAGATCTAGTGTGTGTAATTGTGTAATATTTTGTATATATTTTACGTTATAACTGTTATAATATATAATATTACTATTGCCAGTTAAAAAAACAAAGACACATGGATTTAAGTATTTATTTACTAGGGCAGTCTCGCTGAAGGCTCCAGCAATAGTCCGCCATCATGTGGCTATCCCATCGTCCTTGATAACGATCTTCCATAGTTTTAATATCCTGATGGAATCTTTCCTCCTGTTCTTCACTACAATCACCTAAGTTTTCTGAAAAACGATCTAGGTGGCTGTGGAGGTAGTGAACTTTTATACTCATATTACAGCCGAGAATATTAAAATCTGGATGCATATTTTAATCTGGATGCAGGTGATTCAGCGGATTCCTTTGAGAGATTCAGGTCTCTTATAAGATCGTTTAGTTCTTCTTAATTGAAACACTGCGGAGTTGCTAAATCTGCTTCAAAATCGCTGTCGTTTTCTGATTGAATTCTTTGAACTTCGTCAGACGTTGATGTTTCTGTATCACCTTCTGTCAGTTCGGGTAGACTGCTGAATGATGGAACGGGTATCTCTTCCGAATGCGCTACAGGCCTTCATGCAGAATCTAGATCAGGATATGTTCATTTGTGTCTATTGTTTCTATTTATGCCTTTAATATTAACAAGACAAAAATAACAGTCGTCATGATGGTTTCGCAGTTCTCTCCAAACCATTGGTACACCAAACTTTAGACACTTCCTCTTTCCAGTTGTCCACTGTCGCAAATGTTCAACGCATGTTTTACATATGAAATGTGGGGCCCAAGATTTATCTTGATCTTCTAAATGAACGCCAAAATAGGCAAGATAAGCTCTTTTCACAAAGTCAGAAATCGTTTTTCTGCTCTCTTTCAAAGTGTATTCACCACACACACAACAAAAAACATCGGGATGATTTACACAGGTACGCCTGCTTGTGGATGCCATTGTTTCAGTTTAGTGTCTTGATACTACAAAACGACCCAAATTTACACAAAATGATAACACAACTTTACTTGAGAAAACTCAGTAATATACTAAATCGAGTACAGCCAAGCAGGTATAGAAGGATCGAGTCATAGGCAATTACAGGTATAAAAGTAATTAAGAGCAGTGTATTGAGTAGTTCCTAGTATAGGAACCTTGGGTCAGGGACAATTCCAGGTATCCGTTTGGTTAATTAGATTCTGGGAAATTTTTATTTTGACGATTAAGTACATATTTATCTCTTTATTTGTTGTCCTTTATCAGAAAAAAATATCAATTAACCTGTATCTCAAAAACTAGAGCTGATAGAAAAAATATGGTGGCATTTTTGAAATCAGCACATTAAAAACATCTAAAATCAGATGTTAGATTTCCGGCACCAAATGTTTGTTTTCATTTTGTTACCCTGTGTAATCTATTTAAAAAACAACGGCTTGAATCTCAAAACTTACAATTACAATATCTCGAAAATATATACCCATTATACTGGGTATTTTTTTAAGTGCACGCCAACTAATCAACAATTCAATCGAAGGCCTTTGAAAAGTATAAGTATGTGACACCCGTTTGAAATCCTTCATCAAGAGATTCTCCTAAATACTGAGTAACACTAAATAAATTTGTTGTTGTCGATCTTCCCTTGAAAAATCCATGTTGTTGAGTAATTGCATGTCCTTTGATTTGTGGAAAATATAGTCATGAATTAAAACTTCAAATACCTTACAAAAATTGCAAATAAATAGATACCGGCCTATAATTTCCATCCCCTTTTTTGTAAACCAGGCGTACCTTAGAGGTTTTTCAAACTTGCAGGTACTCGGGTATACCTGTGAAATTAATAGGGGCGCCACCTAACTGACTATGACTCAATTAGCAAGAAAGCTATAGTGATGTTTATATGCTAAAAAAAAATTAGAGAGCTTCTCAATAAAACAACTGTATACAGTGCAATTTTAAGGATAAATGTTTTTTTTTTATACCTCTTTAGTTTTTTTAATTACTTTGTACATCTTTAAAACATGAAATTTAGCTTAATTTGCATTTTACAAATAGGCTGTAAAAATTTGTTAAATCTGAAGAATTAAATTATAAAGATTTAATTTAAGTTTAGTAATTCGAGAAAAGGATCATTAAATGTAACATAAAGAAATGGAATGTAAAAATATAAAATATATCAAACCGGTAATATGTGATGGAAAGTTATTACCATTATATAAACCTGTAAACAGTGAATAGTTATAACACAAATATATAGATATAAAAGTTAAATATAAAATGGGCACATGAAAATCAAAAATTCATTAATTCTTTTTTTACTACATTACCGCAAGTTTTAGACAAGGTTACTTACATTCCTTCCAGCTACCATTTGTTAACGATCAATTTGTTTTCGAGCCCTATTTAATATTTAATAATCTGAATCAAAGTCGGAATGACAGCTAAAATGACATTTATGTTTGGAAGACCAGAACGCATTCAGAACACTTTACGTATCCAGTTTTTCTGACTAATAATCTCGGTCATAAAAACCGCACTTGTACACATTTTAAAACATTTTAGTTAAATATATTTAATTTGTCATAACCTCACTCGCGTCGTATGTTGTTAGCCTTTGTTGTGTGTTTGCTGTCTGTCCCTAGTAAAATATTTTTGCATTTATTGTTTTAAACTATGTTTTTAGTTTAGATTTATTATTTTTAGGTCTGATGATAGCGAAACATGTAACAATTATTATTTTTTATTATTGCAATGTGTAGATTTTGATGAGATCATAAAATATTTTACAAAAATGTATAAATCAGTATCTTTGTGACAATGGATGAATTTTTTGTTACACTAATAGTATTATCATTTAACCAGAAAATGGTATTTGCTATAAAACAATAAACATGCGTCATTTACATTATTTCGGCTGTTCAAGGAAAGGACAATCAATTTTTAAAAACGTGTCATACATAAGAGGAAAATTTGCTTTTCGAAAGTTATAACTATTTTCAAGTTTTAAATTATAATCACGCTTTCGAATAATCCTCCCTAACAAGCTTCCCTCAGACATTATCATCTCTACACTGATTATTATTAATATTAAATCCAATAATCGATTGTTACTATTTCTTATGTCATTGCTTTGAGTAATATTCACGTAAGATAAAAAATAAATAAATAAACTGACAAATTGTTCTTCATGTATTGGTTACTAAATACCTCACTACTAGAAACAGATGAATATAGCCAGGTCATCGTAAGTGCTATAACGTCGAAAGCACTTGATTTTTATTCTAAATCGTCTTTTTATTTTAAATCGTCCAGACTATCACCTGTTAAAATATTTGTAGTCAAAACCCTAACACCCTGTATATTAGTTATAGTATATTTATTCCCATGTAACCTGTTTGAAGCGTGGCGTTCTGATAACAGTTTATCAAAATAATGATGTCTGTATTTAACACTTCCCAATTAGTTCGTTTTAGTTAGTTTATCAATATGGTAAAATAAAACAAGTATACAAAATTAATTCAGAATAGGCAACACTGTTCTCCTTTTTCTAGCCCAACTTTTCAATTATATATTAGTCACACTTGTTCCGTTGGATCTTTACCCGTGGATCATAAATTTATAAACTATCAAAGACGTACCTTTATAAACATCGAATTTCTCTTACCGATTAGTAATTCTCTAAATGAATAATGAAAGAAAAGGATAAATCTTGAAATATTGTCTCCCAAGCCTGAATATATACAAGAAATACGTTAAGGAAATAATATAACGTGCTGGACAATGATATGAAGATAGCCAGCCATCATGGATAGACTCATATGCCCAATTTAACTATCAATTTCTGGTTATAGTTGGATTTGGAATTTGTTATTATTGTTATTTCAGCTTGGTTGGTTTGTTTTTTTATAGTTTTGTGCCTTAAAATCTATTAATCAAACCTTTAAATCAGTTATTTTAGGAAGCTATTGTTCTATTTTTTGTCGCTGGTAAGTATTTATTGCCATTAATTAATAATCGTTTATTAATTTAAATAGTTCTAATGAATCTAATCTAACCCTACTAATTTTCGTTTGTTCTAAGTTTTGATTTGATTCTTATGAATATGGATGATGACGTATAGGCAAAGAACCAGCGGCTCAACTGTATAGTCTATTCATTCCCATCTAACTTAAGTTTGAGTGTTACCAAACGCCTAGGAAAACCAAAAGGCGTTCTGATAAGAATTTATCAAAATAATGGTGTCTATATTTAACGCTTCACAATTAGTTCATAAAATATATTTTCTAGTTTGTAGTTCTGTGTTGGAAACCGATGGAAACCGATGTTGGACATCTCCGTATTTTTAGTTAACAAAATAAGGGTGGTAAAATAAAATACATTAGTAAAAAAAAAACCTTAAAATAACAAAGAATACAAACTTTTCGCACTTGTAGAGAGGTTGCTCTCGACCAGCTCTATTGCGTTTTCTTAATTTCTCAAAAGGCGATCAACGAATCGCATTTTCGCTCATATTTTAAAACGAGCTATAAATGTATTAATTATATTTTTGTTGAAGTTGAAAAAATCATAAATCGTTTATCAATGTTGTTAAGATCTTAATTAATTACTCTACCACATTTTGATGGTTCTTATAAAAACGGGCCTTCGTTTATAGATTTATTCAACTTTTCACTTCATTATAAGAATCATTATCTGACATAGAGAAGTTTCAGTATTTGTTTTCCTCTTTGCAGAAGGAACCTTTGATATGTTAAAATAGCGACAATTATTCGATAGCTTATCAAACTATCAAGGATCGTTTTCAGAATCCACGCTTACTCACTTGTACTTATTGGTCTCACATCACGAGTGAGTGCATTCAAATTATCTAATGATTCAGTATCAGGTCTTGCAACTTTATTATATATATATATTTGCGGAAATCTTAGCGGCTTTAAAAACATTTAACTTAGATGTTGACAAATAGAGCTTTGTGCGTTTTAATAATATTAATAATAATAATAATGGTGTTTTAATTGCCTTTATTTAGCGCATTATATTAATCAGTGTCAATCTTATTCGTTGTCATGCAAAGCATTGCATTGCATTGCAAAGGTCTGCAAATCATTCTAACTCGCAGCCAAATGCAAATTCCCAGGATGTTTCTCCTAAATTGCCAAAGGGGACCCCTCAACCTTTGAACGTGAATTAATTTCAGAATGTGCCCAATAGTAGTAATTCTCAATCTACTATTCTTTACTCCCATATTGATAATTCACTAAATGATACACTTCTTAAAGGTCTTAAGATGCAAAATGATATTTTTAATAAACTTATGAATTTCAGAATTTATCAGTATATGTTTACTGCCGATATTCAACAAATGTATCGGCAAACTCTCATAAGACCCAAACAAAGGAAATATCAAAAAACTATTTGGCGTTTTTCTCTAGATGATACCCAGCATGAATATATGGTGTCTGCTCTGCTCCATATTTGGCACTTAAAGCTTTGGCCCAGTTAGCTCAAGATGAGAAAGCTAATTTACCTTTCGCTTCAAAAATCATCCTTAATGGTGTATTTGTGGATGATTTAGCTTCGGGCTGATCAGATTTGGAACACGCCAAGGTACTCTGTTCGGAAAATTATAAGTTAACCCAAAAGGGAGTTTTCCAAGTAAGGAAATGGGCCTCAAATGAATATTCAGTTTTAAGTACCTTTCTGAAGACCCATAGTCATCAACACATTATAAATTCTGATTCCCATTAAAATTCTTCACTCCAAAAGCGTATTAAAGCCTTAATACTAATAATTCAAGTACTGATAATATTATTAATAACTAATAGATATACAGGGCAGCCCTAAGACAGGAACAAGATAGACGGGTTCGTATTGAGATTGTTACAGACTGTTCTCTGGTGCTGATAGCTGGTATTATCTGAATTTTTCGACTGTTTTCGGGCGATCCAATGAAAGATAACAGTAAGACGTATTTCAAATCGAGTAGCTGTTATAAAAGCAGTAAACCTATTTGCCGGGTATACTTTCTGCATCACATCCTCCGCCGGTGGAACTAGCCAGCTGGAATATGGTATTTTTGTGACCCATCCGAATTATCTTTACCTCAACTTTAACCCAAGTCGTTGACGTCATTTAACTGACGTCATTATATTGCCTTACAGAGAGGTTAGGTTTGGCTTCATAGCGCGCGACGAAAAAACCTAACCTACCTGTATTGTGACAGTAAAGTTAAGTTGTGTAGGGAATGTGGATTAATTTCGCAGGTTTTAGATAAAAATTCTCTACACACTTTTATATAATATATTTTAAGTCAAAAAGATGTACTTAAAATGGTCATTACATAACAGTGGTAGCTTCTATAATCAATTCATTTTAAATACATACAAATGTCACTTCTGAACTAATAATGCGTGGACTAAAATTGTTTTGATGCAATGAATGTAATGTTTATTGATTCATTAAACTATTTATCCATGCCCTTATCTGATTTCTAAAAATGTTTTGGTCTTTAAGATAAATTCAGAAAAGGGTATTTTCCTCATAACTATGTTGGTTGTATTCCTGCTGTGAAATATTACTCTCCAGCCAGCGTGAAAGAGGGAAATAGAACTAAATTGATCAACAACAAATACCACGAAATGTAGAGTTTAATTTTAAACAAGATTTAGTAGACCATTGCAAAAGTAATACTACCATTTTGTTTAAAACCAAAGCTACTACCATTACATCGACTTGTAACAAGACATAATTCTTTTATACCCGATACAATAGGTATTATCCCTAAGAATAAAAAATAACTAGTAATGTATTGCAGTTCAATAACTTGAATGAATGGGAATATCTTGTAATATTGGACTTACAGGTAATAATAAAGAAGTAGAATTAAATGGGTAAAAGTTGATAAGCATTGCTCTGAGAGCGTTCAAGTTTATCAATTTGATGGGCGTTAACTAGCATAGTTGTCCTAACTGTTACAAATTTGGTAGAGATGAACCTCTGCAGGATGACTCCCTAGAACTTCTAAACTACATCTATCGTATCTATGTGTCTACTATGTGCAAAACTGAAATACTTACTTACAGGTATGAAGTAATTAAAAAAATAAAATATTATTTCACTGCTTTTACTTCTGAATCCTCGAGATGCGTTTTATGAGTGGCGTACAGAAAATACTAAAATATATTATACAGTACAGCCATATAGTATGTGGATGCGTGTTCTCTTTATACTTGGGTGTCGGAATATAGTAAACATCGCAAGGTCGTTTTTTGTGACAAGTGCTCAGATATAGATTTATACAAAACTGATGGTCACCCTGTATTACCTCCAAAAAAGTTAATGTTTGTACTTTGTCGAACGCGTGAACAAAGTATGAATTATAACGAATGTTTGTACTGGAAAAATGGTTAACAGGGACATGGGTAATTGATGCAGTTTTAAAGGCTATAGACAAAGTTATAAAATGTTGGATATATATGAAATTTTGAAACATAAAATAGAAGAATATAATAATGGTGCAGGTGGACTATTTGTTGAAATGATGAATATATTTATCAAAATTAAGCAAGAGGCTAGTGGTTTTATTTAAATTGTTTTATACAAATCGAAATAGAACTGTATATCG
The DNA here is from genome assembly GCA_030620095.1 of Kuschelorhynchus macadamiae. Taxonomy (NCBI): domain Eukaryota; kingdom Metazoa; phylum Arthropoda; class Insecta; order Coleoptera; family Curculionidae; genus Kuschelorhynchus; species Kuschelorhynchus macadamiae. Next base: position 465,032 of record JAUTXW010000931.1, on the reverse strand, counting down.
AAAACTTTTTAAACGCTAAGGGTATACACTTAGAATTTAGACCTATTGTTAAAAATCCTAGGTTTTGGCAAAATTAATGCTTAATGGTTTCTGTGGTTAATTTGGATAATTAGAATGTCAACCTAAAACTAAAATAATAAATAAATCGTATACGTTCTTAACTAACCCTAATTTAGTAGTAAACTGCATCCCACTTGTGAATGGCGAAACATCAATACTCCATTATCAGAGCACTGAGGTAAGTTGCGACCCTCTTACCACTGTAATATCGCTTATACGACTGCTCAAGCTTAAACTCTATTCCTACCTAGAACAATTAGGAGAAACGGTTCTTTATTATGACACATACTCCGTTATTTACGTACACTGAGCTTTCGAATCGCCTCGTCGAAGGAAGACCTTTGTGTTCTTAACATAAGTGGTTCCGCGTGTTCGGTTTAGCTGGGTTATTTCGGGGGGATGCGGGAGACTCAACCGCTCAGTGTGAAAACTAACGACCCCGCTAGAAAGGGAGCAGACGCTGTGAACGTGTAAGGCCTAGTTCCTGCATTCTATCCCGTTCGTCTTCCATAATTCTACATAGAATACTAGTGAAATAGCCGCTATGTGGCGGGAGTGGGAGGGGTAAGGGAATAGCTTGAAAGAAAAGGTCATCTCGTCAGACCAGTAGTATTCTCAAGGGGCAACTAGTAGAAGCCAAGATGCATTAGAAAATTCTGAAAGAAAGAAAAAATCAAAGATATAAATCATCTGGAAGGGTCGCTCCAGCTCTGACTAAGCCCCACACGGAGTGTGCTAACGAAATGGCTCAATAGGAGCCGAGCGTCAAAAGAAATCATTAAAGGAAGGAAGGATACGGATGTCCTGTAGGTTGTAATATTGGTGACATGAGTAATGAGTTAGAATATTTTGAAACTAATATTTACTACTCTTTTAATGTCCATTTACCCACAAAAGAGAAAGACAAAGTTGTTTGCAAAATAAAAGGAATTTGTTTAAATTATAACGTCTATAAGTTAAGTAATTTTGACTCCATTGGAGACATGATTTTGGGGTGCGATATAAACATATTGAAATTATATTACAGGACAGCTCTTTACGAGGTCATTATAAAAACAGAAACAAGAGACTGCAGGCTAAGCTTTTTAAAAAGAAATGTTTTTAGTAATTTTGATTCTATCCCGTTACAAGAAGCTTAAACCAGAATAGAATAATATGTTTTCTTCGAATGTATATACTGATAATTTTAAGTGTAGTTAAAAAAGTCGTGAAAAAATGTTTTATAAACCCACTAAAAGATGCCAAATAACAAAAAGAGCCATGAAAAGATGCATATTAAAGCTTTAAAGAAGCCAAATAAATAAAGACCATGCACTTTAAAGTAAACGCACTGTAAAGTGCTTCTACTTAAAGACTTAGAATGATTTATGTCAAATATTGTAGTTTTTTATAGAAGAATGTAGGGTTTGTCAATGCTTTAATATTTATAAACATTTTTGTTGGTTTATGAAAACTTCAGGATAGTGGCGATGCAGTTGGAGGGAAGCCTATAGTCAACTATTAACTGCCCTAATGATGCACTAGCATCATACATCACTGATTTTCTCAAACGATGATTATTATGTAAAAGACTCTTTTTCTTCCAGCAGCTTTATCAACAATTATCAATTACCTAATAACATAATTTTGTTTTCGATGATTTAATAAAGTATCTTGATCTCATGCCCTTTCACGTATCGTTTATTAAGCGTTACGTGGACGATCTTTTTCTCGCACTTCGGGGAGTAGAATTGAGGTTGCTCTTGCGATTTTTACTTCCTTTAATGAACATATTCAATTTACATGCGAGGAGGAGACTAATAACAGTATCCCCTTGCTCGACATGTTGGTTATTCGTACCAATGACAATATTCTACAAACACCATGGTACGGAGAGCCTTACTGTTCAAAAAGGTTCATTAGCTATCACCCAGTATGTATAAAAACTGACCTCATTATGGGTATGAAAACTCGAGCTATCAAACTTAGTCATCCGACTAAAAGAGATTTGATTTTACAACTTAAAGATATTTTAATAGAAAATTCTTACCCTTTACTGGGTACTAAACTAGTGCTAAAAATGTTGTTTCAGGCTCAACATAATATTATAGACAACTTTAGAGAGATTGATCCTCTAATTCCAATACTTTCTCAACCTATCACTAACACGCCTTTGCATTTGTCCAGGCAATTATTATTCATTAAGGATCCTTTTCCCAACAGCTTGTTCTTTTTCTCGTTTCTACATATTGAACACCTTACTAATAAACTTATAAATATTTTTCAAAATACTCAAAATTAAAATAGCGAGAAAACAAAAAAAAAATCTAGCTCCCCTGTTCACAAAAAATAAAACACCCTTATCACTATTAGAGATTTACAATATAGTTTATAAAATACCATGTAATGAGTGTGAGTTATCATATATAGGACAAACGTCTAGAAGCCTTAAAGGCAGATTCATCTTACATAAGAGTGACTGTCGGAGAGGAGTTCCGTCCTGTGCATTGAGTGATCATTTCATTAAAGAAAACCACTCTCTTAACTGGAGTGGCGCTGGGATTTTGGGGAAGGCGTGCTCTTACTATAAACCCACTTTCTTAGAAATGATACGTATAAACCTCCAAGATCCGGTTATAAACAAAAAGAGTGACACCTAGAACCCCACTTCCACAAAAAGTTATATTTTAACATTACATAACAAATTTTAATGTCTGGCCGCTCCCGATGAAAAATGTATAACATTCCCTATTATTATTATTGTTATTATTATTATTATTATTACTCTAAATTCTTTCCCATTTTGGCTTTACTTTGCTATTATTTTAATAATTAATTGGTTTACAACTATTACATGGGCAACTATCACACATTTAAGGTTTTCTGACCTTTCACACTTATCCCCCTACTAATTTTTATTATATAATAAATATATTGCTCTGTATATATTTTTACAAATTAGATTGAATTAGGTTGAGCATTGTATACACACCACTGTAAGATAGTCAACTTGTCATCCTTCTGTGTTGTGCCTTCAGACCAGGGCATGCGCATTCTCGTCATTTGATAGAACTCTATATTATGATTTTACTTTTTACTCGCGTCACGAGCGTCGCTAGTATCGAGGATTTTGAAGTTTCCTGTCACTTGTCAGTCAGTTTGGTTACTCTTTAATGTCTTTAAACTTTGATTTTTATAATTTGAGAGTTTTTCTGTTTATAAATGCTTGTGATTTTACTAAATTTGTTCTGTAACGGTGTGCATTATATATTATTGACAATGGTTTTTAAGTGTTCGATACCTGGGTGCAACAGTACCAATAATACTGCAAAAATGCACTTTACCAAAAGATGAGAAGGTAAGTTTTATATAAGTATTATTTAAAATAAATAATCTCCGAGTATTGCACCATCATTTTACAAAGTTTTACTGGGCAAATCCAAATCAATACATAATCTGAATTAATTTACAATTTTATCTGTTGTTAGTTGTTCCAACAATAATTAGTGTGAAGATAACTGTAAGCATCACTTTTTTTTACTAGTTGTACTTTATGTTTTGTTATATCCAACTCATATTTGCTTTTTCGTCAAATCTATGTAGGTTGATATTTAAAGAACAAGAAATCAAGAAATATGATTGTTGTATGTAAAAAATGAAGTCTATCTTTAAACATTCTTTCGAATTCGAAATGTATAAAAATGTTTCTGTATGTCTACATTATTTATATTGCTATTTCAGAGTAATTGATTTATGTCTGTAATTTTATACTTACCATTACAACTGTGTAGTTTAAAAAATTGAATAAATTTATATTTTCTTTTACAGATTAGTCATTTGTAGTGCCAAACTATTGGTAGAAGTGATCTGGAGGTTTTATCTGATAGGAAAACATAACATACCTTTAGAGTTTGCGAGAAGCATTTTGCAGAAGATGCTACATTTCCCACAGAAAAGAATCGAACAAACTTAAAATACAATGCTGTACCAACTTTACTTCTTAAAGGTATGTAGTAACTTAATGTGTTAAACTTAAATAAATTAATTAAACTTTTTAAATATACTCTTTTACCAGACTGGAGGATTTTTTTTAAATGTGTAGTTGTTTGACAATTTTTTAGAATTATTTTATTTACAGTTTGCCCTGATACAATCAGTACAATGTTAGCTTCTAAAAGTGATACAGTTACAGCCCAAGGAACATCTGCAGTGGAACCTACTTCATATGCTGGTGAAGGTATAAATTTAGATTTTCGTGTTTATCAACTACTTATACACCCATACTCACTTAAAAAATTTAGACAATAGCTTTTTTGAAAGAAAATTTTAAAGAAAATGGCGTGGCAGAGGTATTTATCCCTGAAAAATAAAAAAAGAAAAATTGAAAATGTAAAGCAATTAGCTTAATAAATGTTGTTTCTGTAGCCTATAAGATTTAGTTGGTTATTAATGTGCAAATGAACTTGTGTACCTCAAAGGCAAGGTACATTAAGTTGACAGCAAGATTTCGGAGAAGAGCGATGTGAAAGTAATTGAACTAAACAATCCTTTAACCGTTAAGTTTTTTAAACTTTCAGTATGGAGTTACATACAAATATATTTAGAAACCAATGTTTTGTCAAATAATTTAATTTCTCAGTATTTAAACTTAAATGTTTATTGAATTTAGTTTCAAATGCCAAATTAATTAACAAAACTTTGATATCTAAGTTCTTACATCAAAGGCATACTTTCTTATATAAGCCCCAAATCAAGATTTTTTTTTTTTGATGACTTGAATATAAAATAAATTAAAATTTCATTTATCAAATCATTCCCAAATATCTTGATTTGGGATTCTATGACAAAGTAGTCCCTGGATGTACAAACTTAAAAATCAATGTTTGGTTAATTAATTTGGTTTTAGCATTTGAAACTAAATTCAATAAAAACGCATGTTTGAATGCTCTAAAATTAAATTATTTGATAAAACATTTATTTCTAATTCAATTGTAAAGCTAATTTTTAAAAACCTATATTTTAAATAGCGCGCCTTAAAAAAAGTTGCGAGCTCGCGTCACGAGCGGTGCTACAAATGCCTTTTGACAGAAGGCTTGAAGTCACCATCTAAAAATTTTTTGGTAACCTATGTTTTAGACTATTAATCAGTATACTCTCTCTATTTTTTTTACATGTTAAAAATAATATTTCTATCCTTTTTTCTCACGCCCCATCCACTGTCATGTTCAAAAATTCTCGAAAAACGTGTTTTCCACTAAACAAAATGAAGTTCCATCATGGGCATCTCTTTTAAAAGTTTTTAACTTAATTTTTGTTATTAACTATGTAATTTTAAAAATTTTCAATAAACAGAATGATGGTTCGGTGCAACTGAATATGTCTCATTCATAGTATGTTTTTGCTTTAATAACCCACATCGAGTTCAAACTTATTATAATTAATTAGTTTATTTCTAACTTGTTTATTTTAAAATTATTTATAGAAAAGTCCTGAGGAAGGGATAAAATTAATCCAGAAAGCTTGACAAGACAATAAAGGGGTTCCACTCCTTTATTTAGTCTTTTATATATATAAACTGCATCTCCACTATCCTGAAGTTTTCATATATATATATATATATATATATATATATATATATATATATATATATATATGTATATATATATATATATATATATATATATATATATATATATAAATGTATATATATATATATATATATATATATATATATATATATATATATATATATATATATATATATATATATATATATATATATATATATATATATATATATATATATATATATATATATATATATATATATATATATATATATATATATATATATATATATCGGGTGTCAACGAGATCGTTTTACACAGCACCATCCAATTGCTTTTTAAGCTAGAATCTTGATATTTGCTTTGAAGATATGTATTCTTAAGACACACATTTTTTTATGAAAAAACAGTTGAATATTGTTTTCGGTTCTTCCGGAAATAGACCTAACTCAAGAATTTCAAATAGAACCCTGTATATTTTTTCACACAGTTTGATAGCGCTTAGAATTCCCTTTTTTTTGAAAATGGCGGACAAATTATTAAAATAATAAACAAAATGGAAGCAAATTCAAAATCAAAATGTTTTTTAAGTTTTTGTTTAAAATCAACTTTTCAATATGCATTTATGCAAATTCAATATGGCAGCTGTTTCCGATATCGATGATATTTTTGTTAAACAAATTATTAAAATAATAAACAAAATGAGGGTTTTAATGAGTTTTAATCAAATTCAAAATCAAAATGAAATATGTTTTAAGTTTTTGTTTAAAATCTTAACTTTTCCTTAAATTTTCTCAATTTTTTTAAATAGAAAGTTGCATTTATGTAATACTAATATCTTATTATCAAAATAAAAATGCATAACACAATGTATTTTTAATTTTCAATTTACACAAAAAAATGCGAAAACTTTGTTACATACCTTTTAAAGATTTTTAATTTTTTTTTTAATAATAAAAATAAATTTTAACACAATTAATATAAAAGTCACTCGGTTAAATGTTTTATGCGCTGTCTGCCTTGTTCTTGGCACAATGTGACTGTGTGAATGTCAAGAAAAAATACTCCTATGATGAAACACAGTATTTATTCTATAATTATTTAAAAACCAATTGCAATAAATAAGTCGTTTTTGAACGTCGCGTCATTTGGAAATAGGTGATGAAGAATTTTATACTTAAACGAAGGGAAGCAGTACGGTCAAACTAGATGTATGCTAAAACGTTTGTTTCAACTTCTTCGCTTACTATGAAGCCTCGGTTGCCATTAACATGAACACCGCCATTATTTTTTAAATGTTGTACTAGTCAAGGATAATATGCATGTGAGGGAGCGTCAGGATCCAGAAAGTCTTCGTGGTATCATCTTTCGGCGTCTCTGGAATTTTTCCGACATTCCCCATAAATAAGGAGCATGCCAATTTGATGTCACTCTTGAATAAACTATATTTATTTTTAAAACTAACTAGAACCACTACTCAGTGTAAAAATGTAACGAAACTTATCAGAAATATCGGTACGTTTGACGTTTCTGGTTAAACCTAATAAAAATTATAATGGCATCCTTATGCAATTGTTTTCAAGGCCTATTTATCTTAGTTTAGTCATCTTACTGCACCGTATCTACCGGTGAAATAAAATTAATACTACTTTTTTTCGACTTCTTAAAATAAGACAATAAATAACATAAAATGTCAAAATATTAGAAAATTACTTATCAATAAAAAATATTCCAAAATTTACTGATTAATAATATTTCTGTGTTTAATGTTATGTATTATAAAAAATGTATATCGCCAAAGCTTTGTCAATTATTTCTAAAACCAAAAGCGAAAGTACGCAGTTATTTACTAATATTTAATAAATCCAACTTTCTATTTAAAGTATTTGAGAAAATTTAAGAAAAAAATTCACATTTTAAACAAAAATTTAAACTTATTCCGTTTTGTGATACATTTTTTGATTTGATTAAAATCCTTTGAACACCCCATTTTGTTGATTATTTTAATAATTCGTTTAACACAAATTTCATCGGTAACGGGAAACGACCGCCATATTGCATTTTGAAAAAGCCAGTTTGAAGAAAAATACAACTTGTGATATGCATTGAAAAGGTAATTTCTAAGCTCTATCAAACTATGTAAAAAAATATACAGGGTTCCATTTGAAATTCTTAACTTCGGAAAAATTGGCAGTAATATTCAACTGTTTTTTCATGAAAAATATGTCTCCAACACAAATATCAAAATCCTAACCTAAAAAAAAATTGAATGGCGTTGTGGAAAACGATAACGTTGACACCCGGTATAAGAGAAAAATACGGACGTAGAGAGATAAATAAAGATATGGAGAGATGACTTGTACCAACCTATTACTTAGGCCTCTCAGGTGAGCACATTGTAACCTCCTTCGGAGTCTTACTCATCAGGCCTTCCAACAGCATTGATTTAGTTCAATAATGTGGCGGTTCCGAGCATCCTCCAATTGTGACCATTTCTAGCTATCTTTTCCCATAATAGATTCTCTGGTATTTACGAGAGCTGGACAGTAGCAGTTTCGTCGTGCTAGTCGCACCCTCTACAAGTGGGATCCCGGAGGACGCCCAAGGTGTGAAGGTGTTTGTTTAGCTTACAGTGTCCCGTTAGCGTTCCGATCAGTTTTCTACAAGTGTCTGAACTCTTGTCTATCCCATCTCTCCTGTAGAATCTTTCGTGACTGCTCATTTATCTTAAGATCGATCGCCTTAGAGGACAGCGGTGCGAAGGGTTCTAGACCGCATGGTTTGCCCTTTGCTCTGTTACGCGCGAACCTATCTGCTTCTTCATTTCCTTCGATTCCGCTGTGTCCCTTAATCCACGACATGACCGTGTTCTCTTGGGGGACCTATCTCCAGACTCTGGACACTCAAGAATGTTATTTTACTCTTTTTTAAAAATTTCAAAACCTGTTTGCTGTATGTAAGAATAATAATGTTTATACCCATTATTATTTCATTTTCTACTTGTATGGCGCCTTGCAGAATCCCAAGCAGTTCTACCTGGAAGATGGTTACACCCTTTGCCTATGGCCATACAATTTCCAGGTTGAGTTCTGGTATATACACACAAGCTAGTCTCAGATTGTTTCTGCGAGCCGTCTGTGTAAATGTGTATGTCCGCCTATTTTCCCGGTTCTGTTGAGTCGCTGTCAATTTTAATTTATTCAAATTATTGAAAATGAAGCGGGGAAACAGGGCATCCGTTCGGTGTTCCACAAAAGTTTGTCCAGCCTCCAGGAATACTCGGGCCTGTCCCGAATCTACACCACAGGTCAACGGCATGCATCCTGATTGCCTCTCAGAAATACATCAAGAGGCTGCAAGCACAGTAGCACCTGCCAGCCATCGTAGGTGTGGATCTCCTTGCGCCTGAACCGCCAGGCATGCTAATCTTTGCAGCTGTTGCATTTTGTTATGTGCTACTACTTTTATGGCTTTGGCCCACCACACAATGGCTCCGTAAACGAACATAGGTCGGATTACGGTCGTGTAGAGCCAGAAGACAATGCTGGGCGACAAAACGCAGACTTTTACGATAGCTCCTCTGCACTGCCAGAATGTTCTTGTGACCTGTTTTGATTTTTGCTTAAGTGCTTATTCCAGTGAAGGATAACTCCTAAATATTTGACCTCTTTTGACATACCAAGCTGCATGCACAAAAAAGGTGGTCTTATGCTGACCAGCTTCCTTTTCCTAGTGAAGAGTACCAGCTTTACACTTCTAAAGGTCGCTTTGTCGAAGGCGCCTTCTATATCTAGGAAGGCTCCTAGCGCCGACTGCCTATGGAAAATCGATTCCTCTATTACTGGAACCACACAATACAGAGCGCTTTATGTTGTCTCTAAATTGGTAAGCATGTTTTATTAGGGTGTATTTCCAGTAAGGGCAGATTTGCATCCCTAATCCGTCTGTCACAGAGCCTTTACCGAATATTCATAACAAATGAAGTTAAGCTGATAGGCCTTTAAGATTTTGGGTGAGAGTAGTCGGCTTTTCCAAGTTTAGGGATAAAGACGACCCTTACTTTCCCTATTTCATAGCTTATGGCTAGACATGCCTTGAACAGAAATTTTAAGTGTCTGATAACACCCTCCAGACTCCATTAAAGCACCGCTGGGAAAATGCCGCCAGTTCCCGTGGACTTAAATGGATTGAAGGCATTAATTACCCAGGCCATTTTGTATTTCGTCACCGCTGTATTGATGATCTGATCCAGTTCGCTTTGATGGTGTCTGGATGATTGTCAAGCAACATATGACCTTCGGTGGTGTCGATAATTTTACATTCCGGAAAGTAACGGTATATGTTCTGTCGCTCTTTCTTAGACTTCCCGGCTACATGACAGGGTCTTTAGAGAGCCTCGAGGCAGACAACGTGTTGGAAACCACGTTGCAGAAGTTCCTCCACACTCTCCTTCTCTTCAATTCTAGTTTATTTTTAAAGATCCTGAGATGTTCTTTGTAATTTTCCCAGTTGTGGGTTCTTCTAGCCACACTGAAAGCCTACCTTGTGCCTCTCCTGAGTTTTTCCATATCTCTATCCCATCCAGGGTTTTTGGTATCCTCTCTATGGGTAAGGAGAGTAGGTCTCAAGGCTATTCTTTAGAAAGCTCAGACACTTCTCTACTGCCTCTGAATTGTTTAGAGTTTGCAGAAGGTTTCCTCTTCCTATTATTTCCGTCAGAGCGTTTACAAACCTCATGGTGTTAATCTTACGCGAGATTCTGACAGGTATATTATTTGGTGATTTAACAAGCAGTTTACAGGATATTCACCTGTGATCCGACCTAAAAATGTCGGAGGAGACGTGCCACCCTTGTCATGTATATTGGATAGATGTAAGAGAGAGATCTATTATTGTTTGGTGTATCGAGGTTACAAACGTAGGTTTAGAGCCTCTGTTCACTATTGGACCTGGCCTAATAGTTGGATAGTAATTTACCTATTTCGTTGATGTTTCTGTTTCCCCACACCGGTTCTCCAGGATCTTGTGGGAGATATGCGGAGGCCAAGGTGACCTCCACCGGGTCATTTCCTTCACCCGCAGAGATTCGGATGACGATGCCGTCCGGACTGCACAACTGGTGAATTATGTTTGCTTGGAAGTGTTTAGATATGTATATACATGTCCCAGGCTTACATTCATTCATTTTGTATCGGACAACGCCTTGGAGTCCACCGAACCCACATACTATATTTTCCACCACTCAGGGCTCTTAGATTAGCCATAGTGTTTTATTTTTGCCAAGGTGGCGTTGCATGTTTGCCATCGCCGCCCGGCAGTGTTGAAGTTTCCCCTGGATGACATTTATAGTGTCCATCACAGGTGAGAAAGAATCCTACATGTAACCGGGGGGACTGAACTATCGAGAAGCTCATTCTCGATGTTGGATGTGTGGTTGTCAATTTTCATGACAGCCGTCTCATCTGCCACCGAAAAGGATTTTCCTGAATCTCCCGATGTTGTCACGGGGCTGCGTCCTACGGGCAGTCCCTCGGGGGGGCCTTTCCAAGGTCTGATCGGGGAGATCAGTCCGAAATACGTATAAGAAAATATTAATTTCGGTTTTCCAATACAAAACTACACTTAAATAATTACGAAATGTATAGCTACTTGAAACCTATATATTGTAACCCATCCTAGGTAAAAAGTAAACAACTCTTAAGGATAATACTTAGGATTAATCCTTTATCTACAGCGTTCTCAGCCCCTTAAATCGGAAGAAAAATATTTGTAGATTGTCAATTGAGCTATTACATATTTGTTATATGTTCCAAAAACCTTCTATATATCTTAAAACTGTCAACATACACATATCATTTGCTGATATATTTATTAGGCGCTTTACATGTTATTTTCAATAACAATGTTAATTTTTAAGAAATATTTCCTTAAAATGTGAACCTTTTACCAACACCATATACTTGTAAAAACATACATTTAAATGGCAGGCTGTTCGTTAGTGTGTTGGGAAAATACCTTTGGTTATTTTTTAAAGGTTTAATCGAAGCTGCAAATAGAGTAAGTAGATTTGTACTGTAATGGTTATTAATTTTCTAATATATGCCATTTACTACACACTGATTTACTACAACAAACACAGGAGGAGGTTCATATATACTAATTAGTAACGCCACTGGTTTGGCTGATATAGTTTGTTCTACATATCACCGAATTTGTGCTATACCTAATGCTAAATCAATCATCAATATGTATTTTGAATTTATGAGGGAGATTTTTTATATTTGTGAAGGAAAATAAGATAATTCCCAGCCACTTCAATCTGGAGAAAAGTATTTACAGATTGTCGTTTGAGCTATGACAAATTTGTTATATTTCTAAAATCTTCTATATATCTTAGAACCGTGCCAACACCAACATATTTCATTTCCTGATATATTTATTAAGCGTTTCAAAGGGAGGCAATAATAATGTTAATTTTTAAGAAATATTCTCTTAAAATGTGTACCTTTTACAACATCATGTACTTGTAAAAACATATATTTAAAGGGTAAGCTCTTCGTTAGTGTAATGGGACAGTACTATTGGTTATTTTTTACAGGTTTAAGCGAAGCTGCAAAGATAGTAAGTAGAATTGTACTGTAACGGTTAATTATTTTCTAATATATGTCATCATACAATACAGGAGGAGCTAGCTTCATATATAGTAATTAGTAACGCCACTGGTTTGGCTGATATGGTTTGTTCTACATTTCACCGAGTTTGTTTTATGTCTAATGCTAAAGCAATCATCAATATTTATTTTGAATTTATGAGGGTGATTTTTTATATTTGTGAAGGAAAATATAGTAATAATATAATCACAGAACATAGATCAACATTATTTTTCTCGTGTTTTTTTACGTAACAATAAACCTGCAAATAAATTGATGAATGATAGATGGCGCGCGAGTAAGCAATATAACGTGCCATTCGTATCGAGATTTTTTTAGTTTTATAAAGAAAAAATCGTCTTTTTTAGTAAAAGTGTGTTGGGGGTGTTTTTGTTGGATCGGTCCTATGTTTTTCAGTATTTTTCTTACTGATATATTCTTCATCTAAATTCTAACCTTCAATATAGTGCTGCTGCGAAATGACATGAATGAAATGCGCAAAATCGTTTCAAATCAAATACCAATCAAACCTCTCTAATTAATAAACTCGATGTTAATGAAGATTAGGGATGACATTGATACTCTCCAGGGAGAGCTGTCACCACTCAGGAGAGAGATCGAAAACCTGAAAAAATGTCTAGACTCGTAGGAACAGTTTACCCGCAATCACAATTTAAGAGGTGTTTAGTATTAAACAGGAGAAAGTCGAGAATTTAGCGAATTTTAGTTTACACGAGAGTTAGTCTGGTTGAGCTTGTTCAGGAATTGACGACTTTTCATTATAGATCATTAAGAAGAATTAATATGAATAACTTTCAAGCAGACTTGGCGGAACTTTCTTGGACTAATATTCCTACTATTCTGCACGTTGGTACATTCGGCGTTTTCAACTTCAAAAACATATACTCTTCGAAAAATTTTTTTTCAAATAGTTCTATCAATAGCTTTACTTCGCAAGAAAAATTAAAATCGCGTATGCAGCCGTTTTTAAGAAGTTGGCAAAAACTTGTTTTAATGATTTTTACTTTTTGTGTAGTAGCAGCGTAGATATTTCACTGTTAGTTGACGGCTTAGACCTTATAAATAAATTAACAGCCACCTGCTAGATAAATTTTTTACATCTGCAGAGCTGCCAGACATAAAATGTTCCAAAAATTCGGATGCCTTCGTACATTGTAGTGATCTTCTTGTGTTGGTGTCATACATCTTAAAAGCCAGAGAGTTCCAAGATGAGTTCCACATCAACATTGGAATAGATGGGGATGGCGTTTCCCTGAAAATTTGTATAACTATACGGCCTCTTCATGAATCGGGATCTGAGGAGAAATATAAATTTTCAGGCATAAAGAAATTATTTATTATGGGTCTAGGTCCAAATTTTTTGGAGTCGTATGAAAATATAAAGACCCTACTAGCTGAGTTGAATTTGCATGCTATATGTGGAGTATGTCTATATAGTTTTGCAGTAGATTTTAAGCTGATTATGATGATTCTTGGACTACAGAGCGACTCTTCAGCACATCCATGCCCTTGGTGCAACATAAGTTCAAAAGAATTGAAAACCAAAAGTTTTTCTAGAACTGTCGAGAGAATGTCAGATAAATTTCGTAAGTGGCATAAAGAAACCAAGGGAAAGCTGTCTGTAAAAAGTATGGTAAGTAATATTATATGTACTTAACTTTAGGCATTGGTAATATCATATTCTGTATTTGTAATTTGATTTTTACTTTTAGAAAACTGTATCGGTTTGCCTTTATTGACTGGAAACTCGAACAAACCGGTGCTCCACTACATACCTCCTCCAGAACTCAATATTATTTTGGGTATTGTACAAAAATGGTTTGATACGATACAAATAGAATATCCTGAGGTAGCAACAGAATAGGTAAAGCGATTGTTCATTGGCTTTGACCACTATAGAAAATTCAGTGGAAATAGTAAGAGTCGGTAAGAAAATAAAGAGTGAATAATTCGCAAGGATTAACTGATTATTTTCTTACAAACAATAAATATGCAGCTGTGTTTTCTGCGTTTAACAATGCGGTCAGCAGTTGTTTGGATCAGCAGTTGTTTGGACGCATTTTAGATCACAACTACAAAACATTAATTGATCAATTTGACAAAGAGTTAAAAAAGGCCAATATTACTTCCTATGCCGAAACATCATGCTTGAGTGCATCACGTCCCAGAGTTTATAGAGCTGTATCAGAGGCTATTGGGTTTTTTTTTCTGAGCAGGCTTCGGGGCAGATTCATCACTCGTTCAGTATATTTGAAAAGAATTTTAAGTTAAACGTGAAAAATTTCGATAATTATAAGCAAAAACTATATCGCTGCATTCATTAGTTCATACAACGCATAACCTATATATATATATATATATATATATATATATATATATATATATATATATATATATATATATATATATATATATATATATTCTTAGTCCTTCACGGATGGAAAAATACAATTCATTCCGGGTGTACATCCGTTCACTACTGTCGTTCTGAAAAGAACAGTTTTCTTGACGTTTCGCCAAAATCACATTTGGCATTTTCGAAGCTTTCTTTCTCGTGTGCGAATAGAGACTGAAGTGTTGGTGACAGCGACGCTTCCTTTTATACCCCCACCCGGGGCCGAAGGTTATATCTGCGCGGCCGTTGGTCGTTATTTATGTTTTCCGGATGGTGCTGTTGTTGTTGCGCTAATTGCGCTTGAGTTTTTGCGATTTTAGATTTGTCGATTATTGTCTTCCATACTGTTGGTAGTTTTAATGATTCGTACCTTTTATTCAAATCACCTTGTTTTTCAATTTCTATGGCTTCCTGGATTATTCTGGTCTTATAATGTTCTATATTGGCAATCTCCCTACACCCATCGAAATTTATTTTATGGCCGGTTTCCTGATGATGTAGGAATAAAGCTGAGGTTGTTTGTTTGTTTCTGATGCTAAGTTTATGCTTATCCACTCTTGCTGATATTCGCCTGTTAGTCTGCCCAACGTATAACTTTTCACAGTCCTGGCCAGGAATGCTGTAGACTCCGTGGTTTTCCAGTTTGATTTTATCTTTTGGGTTTCCAAGTAGTTTAGTTTATTAAAAAAATACATTTAAGTGTATTATCTCCATAACGGCTACATACGCGATTTTGATTTTTCTTGCAATGTAAAGCTATTGATATTTCGAAGAGTATATATTTTTGCAGTTGAAAACGCCAAATGTACCAACGTGCCCGGACATTAATGATAAAACATAACTTTTTTAATAATCGTATTTTAACACTATGCGACAAGTATGTGTTTCTTAAAACTAAACAATATACTACCCGCTTAACAGTCAGGTTTCTGACCTGGATATAGTTATGCAACATCCGGGGCTGACATTTCAGATGATATTTTCAGAGCAGCCGATGAAAGCAGGATCACCATGCTGATTTTGCTAGACTTTAGTAAAGCTCTTGATGTGCTTAATCGTGAGATACTTACCTCAATTCTTCAGTATATTCGGTTTAGTGAAAACTCTTGTCAATTTCTAAATTAATTTCTATCAGATCGTAGTTTAGCGAGAAGTTTATAAAAACGAAGTTTCCAACCCTCTAAATATTCAAATGGGAGTGTCTCAGGGTAGCATTTTCAACCCTTTACTTTACACAATTTTTACATTCAATTTGGTGAGTTCTCTTAAGCATTGTAATCAACAGTTTACGGGGCTAATTCGCAAATATACTTTTATTTTCTTGAGCAAAGTATTAATTAAGCAGAAAATATAATTAACACTGATTTGCAGAGTTTTTATGATGTAGCTACTAGGCACTTACTTATATTAAATCCTAACATATGTTCGGTAGTAAGTTTGGGAAACGATACATAAACTAATAAGGTTAAGAATCATATGACAATAAAATTAGATAACACCCCGCTTCCATTCTCCAATTCTGTTTAAAGTTATTTATAAAAATATGCATTCTTTCGCAGGATGTACGAAAAAAGCTTTATCAAGCGTGGATCTTTAAGTTTATCACTGCAGTGCAGTTTTTGCACCTTGCTTCGATGGGCTGATTCGCTATCGAGTTCAGAGGCTGCAGAATTCATGTCTGCGGCTAATATATGGCGTGAAAAGAAAAAACCATGTCACCTTGTTTGGCTGCACGGCTAATGTTTAACAGATTTAGGTTACTCCGTGCTAGGACATAATGAAAAATAGATCTCCTCCTTACCTTCACAAAAAAATACTTTCCGCACTGACGTATAGAATTTAAATTTGCGAAGAAAAGATACTCTTTGAGTGCCACAACATCGAAAGGAGATATTTAAACAAATATTTACTTAAAATATCAGTAGTTTGATTAACTCTTTAGATTTTGATGATCGCCGCTGGTCAGCTCAGACTTTTAAGGACACTTTTAGGTCAAGTCTTCTTGCTACCGAACTGCTTTATTATATATAAATATACTATTATTTTTCTTTTTCTTTTGTTTTGCTTGTCTCCCTCACTCTTTTTCATTAGTCATATATCTCCTACGCATCGCCTCTAAATATTATTTTAAGATATCATTTAGCTGTACTATATATATATATATATATATATATATATATATATATATATATATATATATATATTATAAAAAAATCTTTCTTGAGAATAAAGTTCATTGATGTTAGGTGATTTTATTTTTTAAAACATTTCGAACATGTTATACCAGAGTTACCTATAACAAAATAAAGTGGCTACTGGGAAGTTTAGTGTTATCAATAATAATTTGTAATTCTACATTCCTGTAGAGATACATAAGATACAAACTTAAAAAGTTTGAAAGAGTAATCTTTTTCGGTTTACCCTAATCTATTTAAGACAATCCACAAACATTATAACATGTATATTTAAAAATGCATAAAATAGGAGTCACAGGACATATATACATTACTACACATTTAATGGTAGTGTTTATTTATTTATCAAAAGTGCCTGCCTATAAAGTTGTTTACGGATGTTTTTATTATTTCCTTTCTTTTTGTAGTGATCAAAAGATTGGTTGCAAAAAACTTATTTAACATTTTAAAATTTATATTTATTAAGTTATTCAATTGGTGGAAAATACTTAATATGGGATTTTTATAGTACTAGTATTGAATGTTTCGGATGTTATGAATATATTTTGCTTAGTTTTTTTTAAAACTGTTTTACCATTAATAGAGTTCTCGGATTTTGTAATATAGACCATTTCCAGAAATTCTCGTTTTATTTGATTAATCTCTGTCTGCCATATTTTGGTTTCAGTTTTGTTAATAATGTTTGTAATGTTTACTTAAAGCTGTATGGATTAAGTCAAGTGTGGACCCTCTAACAATGGGCCAAGATAATATATTGTAGCAAAATACGAAACATAAAGTTAATATTAATACTTAAGAACATAATTAACTTTTGTAAGGTTGTAGTAGTAAGTTTATTACCCATCCTAAATATCAAAAAGTTCCTGCAGACGTTACGTTCAGAGCATGAATAGGGTATACAAGATCCTGACAGCTGAAGGTATTGTAATAATGAAATTTATCGCTTTATTGAAATTTTTGAAACTTACTCCTAACAAATATAAGTACTTCCAATATAAACAAGGATGGCAGTGGCAGGATCCTATATTTCTTAAACAAAGATCTGCACGTGGTCAATTTCCAAACCCCAGCAACTATGCGAATGTCCGAAATAAGTAGGAGGTATTGCCCCAGAAGATCAGGCCGTATTTCACACGATTGTAGAAGTGAGCATAGTAGTATGAATAGAGAATATCTTTTGTAGTTGTTTGCTTTAATCTGTATAATGTATATGATGTAGTTGCTAACTGTTTACAAAGCTTATCAACGAGTATATCCCAGCAAAGCTTGTTATCCAAATAGATACCCAGAAATTTAATATTTGTAATTTGTATTGATTTATTACTAAATTGAAGCAGTTTTGATTCACTGATATTGCGAGTTTGAAGCGGAAAGTGCAAAAAGTTAGTTTTGGACACATTTAAATTTGCTTTAAACCAATTATATTTTTTTTTAGCATTTCTTGAGCCACTTGAATAGCTCTTTGTGTACTGTTACTTATTAAAAGATATCTGCTATCATCTGCAACCAAAGTCGGGTTCCGATTATTGCTAACACCTAGTACATCATTTATAAATAATAAAAACAAAAAACAAAAAAGGCCCAAGACCTAACCTTGGGGCACATCCCAGATGTGTAATATTTAATTTTATAGACCTTAGTTTGTCAATTTCAACTACTTGTTAATGACTCAAAATATATGACTGTAACCACTCATGCACTTCCACCTCATCCCTCACTCATAAAGTTTATCCAAAAGTAGCACGTGATCAACAAGCCTTGATAAGATCCAAAAAAGGCCAATACATTTATTTTTACTATTTAGATTTTCATAGATATTGTATAGAAACTCATATATTGCGGATTACATGAATCGACCACTATAAAAACCATGTTGACAAGATTTGCGAATCCTAAATTGCTTAAGAAATGCCATAATTTGATCATACATAATCCGTTCTATAACTTTAGAAATTACAGCCGAAATAGCAATAGGTCTATAATTTTTAAGCACAAACGTATCTCCATTTTTTAAAATCGGAATAACCTGCGCTACTTTTAAACTATTTGGAAAGACACCACTCATGAGCGACAAATTAATTAAATACCTAAGTGGAAGCAACAATAAAATAGCAATTTTTTAAAAAACAGTTGATGGTAACTTGTCGAAACCAAAGGCAGTGGGACTTCTCAGGTTTTTAATTGTTGCCATTAGGAGGTCGTATCATTATAAAATTTGCAAGTAAACACCATCAGTTATAACATTTTGAAGGTTAGAAGACATTTGTTTTGGAACATTAATTAATTAAATATTTATTAAAACTATTTACAAATTCGTTTTTATCCTTTAAGATAATTCCTCCTAGTTTTTGTTCCTACTTTTTTATTATTATATATAGTATTATTAATAATTCTCCAGGCAGCTTTTGATTTGCTGTCCGAACATTTTGAAGGTTACAAGACATTTGTTTTGGAAGATTAATTAACAAAATATTCATTAAAGCTATTTAGAAATTCGTTTTTATCCTCTAAGATAATTCCTCCTAGTTTTCGTTCCTGCTTTTTTTTATTATTATATATAGTATTCTCCAGGTAGCTTTTGATTTGTTGTCCTTTTTACTTGGCTTTTTTAATTACATTTCAATATATTTTTCTATCGATCTCTAATTTGGACGCAATTTCTTTCTTAAACAGTTTTTTTTAAGTTTGCGATTTCCTTACTTACGTTAATCCAGGGCTTCGATAACTTTAACGGAAATGATAGATCAATACAATGCCGAATACTCATTTGCTCGGAATACCCCTTTCCAGGTCTCCCGACTCAAGTGTGTTTTAAATGTGTTAATGTTATTTTGGAAGTAAAATTGTTTATAACAAATATATTGCGAAGCTTCTAATTCTGAAGAAAAATTCATTACTTGAGCCAAGTGATCTGACACGCAGTTCATCCACACGGAGCATTTTATATCACTTATCTTATAGTTTGTACATATATAGTCGATAGACCTAGCTGATGTTTCTGTAATTCGAGTTGGTTCGTCTACAAGGTTATACAAATTATATGAATGTATTTATTTAAATTCACGAACAGTATTTGAAGATTCGAGAAAATCAATATTAAAATCTCCACAGAGTATCAATTTTCTGTTTAGTGTCTGAAATATCATGAAAAAAACTGCCTATCTCATAGTCTTCTAATTTATATAAATCGACTTCTGTTTCTGTTAACCAGTGTTCTGTTATGCAAGGAATTTTGATTTCTTTTGACTTTAATGAATATTCAATGGTATCTATTTTGTTTTTGAAACCCTATACGTTTCGCTGTACAAAATCGAATGATTGGTTGCTATTTATCGACACTATAGTTATCTTTTCCTTTCAATAACTATTCTTCGTAGACCTGACACTTTAAGTCATACATACAACGATTTATATCATAGTTTGCATTTTGATTACAAATAGCCTCCATACAATTATTACTTTTAAAATGTTTACTTACGCAGTCATTGGTTTTGTGATTACTCTCATTGCACCGCAAACATTTTTCCACCCCATAACACTCACTTGCATTGTGGCCATACCCGCAACACTGAAAACAGCGATACACTGCGACATATTCAAACACACGATAGATGGAAAAACCTATACATAGCTCACGCTTAGATTCCGTAACTGACCAAAATGTTTGCGGATCACATTCAAGTATTACCAATTTTTGTTGGTCTTTTTAATTATTTTTACTCCTAGATATGAGTTTCCATGCACAACAGACTGGTAAGTATTTCTCCAACTCTTCCTTTACTAAGGTATCCCCGATGTCCACTATTTTTATGTGCGAATTTTTTTGCCTCTGGGTATTTTATATCATATTTCTTTAACTTCTTATCAATAGTGTTTCTAAACCTATTTATTTCCCCTTTTGTGTCGCATCTCATTAATATACCACCATCCTTACATCTTTCATTTGTAAAATTCCAACATCCAAAGCAGTAGGATTGACACCACTTTTTATAGCTTCTGCTGTTTTTTTATGATCTTGTTTTCTTTTATGCCTAATAACCAGAACTTCCCCTTTTGGTTTCCTACTTACTTCCGCATATGTTGGTGTAAAATTTTCTTTCGGTTCTCGTACTGCCGTCGCATGCTTTATAGTTTCTTTTTTAGCAATTTTGTCCAGCTCACTTTTTATTACATCATTAAATTCTTCAAACTCCGTTTTAAGACTCCCAGGTGAGAGAGGAACTTCCCTGCAGCTGCGACAAAACCAGTGTAGACCCGTATATTTGTTTGCTTATTTGAACACATTTTGAATGGAAATTTATTTTACATACACCTTCGCATCGAATGAAACCAACCTCGTTTCGCCGAATTTTTTGGTTACATTTACCACAATCATCAGCCATTTCGATTTTCCGACCGAGACCACACGTAACCTAGGCCTCTGACCGGTACAAAAGCCGTGTTACACTTGCCTGTAGATGTGGTTCAACACAATGCTGAAATTTGGGTATTTCTATGTAATTGGTGTTTTATTTATTGAACTATGAATCTATGGCGATAATATAGTAATAAAATATTATTTTGAAGCACTACTTATAGGAAAGTTAATGATATTTATTATTTTCGGCCGCAGTAGCAATTCGCCTCGCAATCCGTTGTCGAACTGGCAACATTTTTTACTAGCGCATTACAGAAGTTCTCAGAGATGCTCACTTTTTGAAGTTTGCATTCATTTGCCAAAATTTAAGTTAAACGGTATTTTTATTATATGAGAGTACTAAATTGGTGAGCTGTTTATCTAGCTACCCTAAATATATAAAAATGCTGTTATATAGACATCGTACAAAATTTCACCGTCTTGTAAAAAAACCTAACCTCTTTTGAAATAAAGAAAATGTATTTATTGTAAAGTAGACGCCATCGTCCATCGCCCGTCAAAAAAACTGCCGGCAGATAAGCTAAGCGCAATACCTCAATATAAAGCCAAGTGTTTGGGTTGCAGGATTGGACTCGAAAATTTTTTTGCGAAAAAATTGCGGATAGAAAATAGGCATTTTAAATTATTGTTTCCAAACCATTTCGTGTGAATACATTTGCTATTGTAAAATGGCTCTCTTGTTAGGGAAGTAAGAAATAAATAAATAAATAACTTCCTCCTTATTTACCTGTGGGTCATTACAATGCGAATCAATAACTTATTATCATTATTCATTATAATAACGCTATTAGGTTTAAAATTAGGAATTAATGTATGCTTAAACCATTCTTCAAATATCTCAGTGTGCGTGTTTTTATGGTAATCACCGTTACATTCATCCAGTTTTTTCCACATAGTTTTAATGCATTTGCTACCCATCCATCAGTAGATCCACAATGGAGAATAACCATTCTAGACCCTTTACTGGGAGGTACACCTTTTAGTTGACACCTGACTAAATCATCAGTCCAACCGTTTTGCCGTGTCGTGGGTATCACACCTGGTCTCATATAACTAGTAAAGTGGTCGATTCTCGCTTCTAAATTCTCTTATATTTTCTAAATATCTATAACGCCATTGAATGATTCTACGGCTTTCCATTTTGGCCACTCGTTTATTTGCAATCTTATATTTAAACCCTAATTTTTTTAAGCCAACGCCTCAATGTTGTTTTTGGACAAGGTCTACACATTTCAACAAACTCTGTACATTGCGTCAATAGTCGAAATTTCATTATTTTTATATTTATTATAAAACAGACTTTTCAAACGTTTTGCAGTCGACCAAGTCAGTTATTTCTGTTTTCCAGCATCAAACCTTTTTTTTGTCTAATACCTTTATTGACAATATCGCGCATTGACGTATAGGAAATTCGAGTTAATGTCGTTGCTTTTTTATTCATACTTCCTTCACCGTTATTTTCTCGATCATTCATGAAATTATTATGCACATTCAGACAAATCTGCTTTGCTTGTTCGTTAAGGTGATACCTTTATCTTCCATTTCATGTGTTTTCGTCGTATTTTCCGAAATTCTATTCTTTATCGCTACTGCTGTCATAAATATTTTTCTGATGTCCAATAGTTCAATTGAGTTACTACAGCTTGGGCGCTCCCACGGATGAAACATTGTATTTAGGCGAAGTTGAATCTTCCCAAGGCCGAAACATTGCACAATTATTACCACTACCGTTACTACCATTAATATACAGGCAATCGTTTAACATGAACAAAATGTTATAATTATAAAACGAGTTAGCAAAAAAAACACGATTTCAAACGACAGTATTTACGATCAGTAATACATATGCAAATACAAACTAAAGCCAAACAGTTATGAAGGGAATTTCCTTAATACATTCCCGATCTACAGGAGCGCTAGTAGGCAGGGAGATCAAGAGACGGCTCGAGCGCGACGGAACGAAGTTTTGTTACTCCGAAATCAAATGGTTTCGGTAAAGATTATCGCAAGGAATATTCCTGTTATTTGGCCCTTTTTCATAATTTAACAACACAAAATGGCTTTCTCACAATAAAGACCTAGTTTTAGGCAATATTGATCCATATAATAGTTAATTTAAAAAGCAAATTCAGAACTCCAATTTTTTGTTGTAAGAGTATGTACTAAACGCGGCAATTGCTTTGGTTTCTTATGCGGGCGATATACCGATGGCGCCTACTTTATTAAGCGACATGTTTTATTCCCACACAGCTACACCGCACAAGATAAAATATATTAGACATGTTTCACCATTTTTTAAACAGAGACTATTTTTTTCTTTACGGAGCTGCTTCATTCCTTTCGGGCCGCCCTGCTTAGTGGATAAAATCATTCATTATACAAAAAAAGTAGGATAAGTTTGACATATTTCGCGTTTTAAAAAATATTATATGAACATATAAGTATTTACGCCAATGACTTTTAAACTTGTTGTTAATGTTTTAATTTATAATTTGAAAGAAATAGGTTTGTGACTTTTTCAAATATGAACTAACTCTTAAAAGAATCGGAGATCTACGTATATAACCCCTAATTTCTAATTTCCGCGAAACATTGAATATTTTTGGTGCAAATTTGAAACGAACTGGTTTGGCCATTCTCAAGTTTCCTGCTCACAAATTTTGTTTACACACCTAAACATCATAAACATTTTTCTAAAACGTCCTAAAAATCAACTTATATTTTGCGAAAGTGTTCGAAAAACTATTTTAGTAATACATGGGCCCTTATAGAGGGAAGTAAGTATTTCTGTTCATATTTTTACTACACCGAGTTTCATTCAATCTAATAATCTGATTTGAATATATGAAGTAAAGATATAAAAAAAATTCTTAAACTCTGCGTGTTGAAAATTACGCCATTTTGGACCTATGTCGTGTTTGTTTTATTTTATGCCAAGTAATCTCCCCTTATGGAATGGAGTAAAATAGATGTCCTACATGATTTTTTCACTAGACCCTCCCCTACACATCCTCAATCCCATCACGTCCTACTTTACGAAAAAATTATTAGAAATATTTATTTTTCATCCCTCTACTTCATTCCGCCCTACCTTCCCCAAATATTAATAAAAATATCTATTTTAGAATTTTCAATTAAACTTTGCCACAAATAAAATTTTAATTACAAAATGAAAATATATTTATAACTTCTTTGGTCATATTGACAATATATCTCAATGAAATAGGTAAACTTTTTTTCAAAACACGGAATACTCTATAATAAGTTTCGAAGATGTATTCCTCTAGCATTAAAGCGTCATACTTATGCCATTATGAATTATGCCTTAATAATTTACCACAATTCAGAATCCACTTTTCACATTGTACGTACAATCAGACTGGTTTTTACATACTTATATTTATATGGGTTTCTATCTCATACGTTCACCTACTCGAGTATTTAGCATAAACGATAACGCCGCCGGTGCAACACCACCAAAGTTTCTCGAATTAATCAACAAGAAAGTCTACTAACCTATACATATTTCTATATATAAACATCGCCTTACCTTCTCGTTCAAAATACCATGTTTGCAATTTGCTAAATAGTTTGTCCAAACTGGAGGGTTTACACATAGAAACTAAATGTCCTATGGCAATTGCGTTGTGTCTCCTAACAGCTGAATTTCTGTCAGTCAATCCGTTTACCAGGCTTGATAAGATTTTTCCAGCAAAAGGCTTCACATCGCTACCTAACTCCACTACTAGCAACGTAAGAAAATGAGCGCAAGCTATCCTCGTTCCCAAACCTACTGAAGGTTTCATAAGTTCTAAAACTTTTGGTATTAATTCTTCCAACAACGTCCCGTCTGCATAACGTAAACTCTGAAAAGAGATATATCAACTTGATATTTTAAACATTCTTCATTGTAAATAAAATCGTTATTACAAATTAGAAATTAATAAATAAATTCTAATCTAAGCAGTAATTTAGCTATATCATCGGAAATGATCACAATAACGACCCTAATTTATGTAGGATATTAATACATTCTCAATCTGTGATCAGCTAAATAGGATGCAACATATTTCGTAAGATTGAAACAAACAGGTCGAAAGCCCAAATTTTATAAATGTTTAAAGTATTAAATTTCATGTCGAATTTTGTTTACCAAATGAACGTCATTATAATAAAAATAATAGATAGGTGAGTTGTGTCAAACAAAACATCGGAATAGATGCTTTCTTCGGTATATGAGGAATTGAAAAGTAATTTTATTTTCATTTTTGGCTTTATAGGGGATACCGGATATCTGAAGTGCCGCTTATTTTACTATGTTTTGTGATTCCTTTATTATACGGGCTGGCAAAGCAAATCAGTCCGAAGTAGTTCCATTTTTCGGTCATCGGGAAGTAGTTTTATGAATTTAATTTTGCATTTTTTCCTAGGATATAAAGAAAAGGGTCGTTGGTTTTGATACTTTTTGAAACTTTTGTCTGCTTTTATGCTTATGAAACAAAGAAATCTTAATACCCTGTATAATTATTTCTGCGGATAGTAAAATTATAGTCTTATACTAAAACGTTTAAGACATTGTTTTTCATATTTCGGACAATAAATAAATAAAAACTCCTTTCAAGCAGATTTTTAAAACATACTTCCATGGAAATGTCTCACCAAGAGGCCCTAATCTTCTATTCAGTAATATTGCTTTTACTTGATAATTTATATTAATATCCACATTAAAATTAATTTTTAGTTATGTTTGAAGTACTTCATCTAAAGACCCTTAACGCCATTGCCAAACGGAAGTTCAGTTTTTTTAAAGTTTTTAATTATCTCCATCTATGCGCATAAAAACAATAAAAGGTGCAGAAGGCACACTTGTCGAGACGTTTAGAGTGAAAAGTGTCGACTCGGAGTTGAAAGCAGCACAAAAAATTAATTTTTAGTCGTAATAAATTCCTCTATTTTTAAACTACACAAAGGCGACATGTTAAGCGGCTATTAAGCAAGAATTATACTAAACATATTTAATCATAAAAACTACACGTTATTTGCTAATAATATTATAGCTATTGATGAAGCTGAAATTCTAAAATGAAAATTTAATAGAATTTCACTATTGGTTGACAAAATAATTTTTGTAAAGTTTATATTTATTACATTTTTACTTCCTTGTAAAACGGAAGTATTGTAATCGTAAAAAATCACCCTCTGAGATTTTTTCAGATCTTTACGTTTCAGGATCCCTAAATGCCGAAAAATATGTGTTCTCAATTCCGTCGGTTTGTCTGTTCGCGGCATAACTCAAAAACTACTTACCCGATTGACCTGAAATTTTAAAAAATTAAAGGTTTTATGGGGATCACCTGGTAACATTTTGGTAAAAATCCAATATGGCAAAACAAAATGGCGGCCTAGTGATATGTAAAAAATTCTTATTAAAAGCACCTTATCCAATTTATTTCAAATTTTGCATAAAAATCAAGTATTACGTAGGAATCAACTGGTAAAATTTTGGTACGAATCCAAGAACAAAATGGCGGCTTAGTAAAATATATAAAAATTCAACATGAAAAACTGCTGACTTCAAATTGTGTGCCATACATTATTATGGTATACAGATGAATTAGTAAAAATGTGATGCTAATTCAAGATGGCGGAACTAAATGGCGACTAAATAAAATATTTCTAATCGTGAAAAAAATCGCTATCTCTGGTTTTAAATATCTTCAAGATTTAGAGTCTCTAGATGTCGGTTTGTCTGTCTGTCCGTCAAATCACGGCATAGCTTAAAAACTACTTAAGCGATTGACTTCTAATTTGGGTGAAAAATTAAGGGTCATATAAGGATGATCTGGTAATATTTTGGTGAAAACCCAATATCGCAAAAGAAAATGGTGGCCTAGTGAAATGTTAAAAAATAAAATTACTAAAAAACTACTAATCCTATTTAACTCAAATTTTGCACAAAAATCAAATATTATGTATTATCAGTCTTTCGGTCCCTCTGCCTGTTTGCTGTCTGTCAGTTCACGGCATAGCTTAAAAACTAATTACCCTATTGATTTCAAATGTTTGACAAAAATTAAAGGTCATATGGGGATGACCTGGTAACATTTCGGTAAAAATCCAATTGTATTATATTGTATATATATATATATATATATATATATATATATATATATATATATATATATATATATATATATATATATATATATATATATATATATATATATATATATATATATATATATATATATATATATATATATATATATATATATATATATATATATATATATATATATATACTGTAGTTTTTATGCCGGCGTCCCGTCTGGTAAAATTGGCACCGACATTGCGACGATCCGAATTTTTATTCCCCAAATCAGTCGGGTCTTTATTCCGTCGTGCCGAGATGGTGAGCCGACGCGACGTTAAGGTGTGAATATGAATATCAACGTCCGCACGCCGTCGGATGCTACTTCCATACATATTTGGTGGTATTAATTACGTAAATCAGAAAACTCATTAACCACTAAACCATATGCAAGATTTACTACTTTGTTGTGAAGAGAGGAAACAATGATATATATCCGACCACCAGTTATATCAGTTATCATCGCATGACTGTTATGTGTTTCCAACATACATGCGAAATACGAGTAGACTAATTAATTGCATTTATAGGTAAAACAGGAACTTACTTTTGATACAGTTTCAGTAGCAAAATGTGATTTAGCTAACGACGCTCTAGCGTTATCAATTGCTTCTTGAGTTTCAGCTTGAGCTCCCATCATTGTACTAAGATAAGAGAGCTTCGCAGATTCCGCTTCGCCAGTAGCTTGTAGTAACGCAGGTATCAGTTTTGGAAGAAATGGTTTAACCTGACTACCAGCAGAATTTATTAACTCTGACACAGTCTGCAAGCTAAAAATAAAGATAATTTTTCTTAAATAATGCTTCTTTTTTTGTTTTACGATTATTTCATATAATAGTTTTGGAGCTTAATAATTTTATTGCATATATACCTGCCTAAATCCATTAGAGGCAAAACTCTTGTAAATAATATAATAATGCTTAGTTCATCTTTTGGCAAAAATTGAAACAGTTTGATCCTTAAAATAAATACTGTTTCTGATGTTGTTATCATTATTAACCCCATTAAGGGGTTACACCAAAACCCAACCACCAGTGATGCAAAAATAATTGATGTGTTCAAAAATTACGGAGAAATGAGAGTCAACAATATATATGGTATCAAACGACGAAAAACGTGGCTCGTTCAAGTAACCAAGAAAAAGTACACGAAGAAAAATTGAGTTCAAAGATAATACAAAAATTGCTATTGAATGTAATATTTTGTGGTTGAGAAAGAAATGCCTACCTGGATAAAATATTGACTGAAGTGCGAAAAGACGAGAGCATTATGACTATGAGCAAGATGACACGACACTGTGGAGAGTTCTAAAGAAAATGAACTTTGGTTATTAAAAATTACAAAGCAGAAAGTTCCTTTTTGGTGGAAAATGACATCATTTGCTGCCTTAGTCGATATTTAACAGCTGTAAGAAAACATCGGGAAGACATTCTAAATATCTGTTGCTTGGGCTAGACCTAGTTGTTACCAATACATACATAACAAGTAGAGACCCACCGAAAGTGAGTCTTCTGACTGAAGCCAAAAGAAAAATTTAACTAAGAAGTAAAAAATGCCCTGTCAAGTATATATTTGAATCATATTTTGATATTAATATCTCAAGTAGCAACTCGTCACATCAACAGAATGTATTTGAGGTTGTTGTTTAATACAATGGAAAAAGTGACAAATAAAAATATTGGTGCTCTTTTATTTTTGCATAAACTTTTTTTAAACAATAAAAAAATAACAAATATTCTAGTTTCTAGTCAACATAATACATAAAACAATAAAAACAAATCATAATAAATATACCATATTTATATAACTAATAATAAAAAAATGGATTAGACAATGGGTAACTAATAATTAAAATTAAAGTTTTATATTATATTCAAGAAATAGAAGTTTATCTGCGTGTTCACCAAGTAGATTAGCTCTTTAGTCGGCATACAGTTAGCCAGCTGAGCTAAATAACTGGTCACTAGCTACACTGGTGGGAGGCGTTGATAATTTTTTGCTGTCAGTTTTAAATATAAGGACTGGATTCCTAGTAATGAAATAAATCTTCATTTTTAAAAACAGAGATTTTAGTTTTAAAAAAAATGATTTTATTTTGGTTTTCGCCTTTTTTAGAAAACTGGAACAACTAAAAAAAATTTCCATCTTATAATTAATTACCTCCTCAACAAATAAATACTTTGCTTTAAACCTTGAGTCAAGAACTGTTGCTATAAATAACTCTGGAAAACTCTTATACTATGAGAATCTTTTGTTTAGCGATTCACGAAGGCGAAGTTTCAATATTGATATCTCTCCTGGGCCTTCTTGTGTAACGGAAGGCTTTAAATTTAGCATAGTTGTTAGTGAAATGATTATTGATTGAACATTTTAAAATGGTTACTAAATTATTAATAACCTTCCATTCAGCTATACTAGGTACTTCAAAATACCACCACATTTAGTCATATCTAAGTTAATTGCAACTTTTTGCTCAAATAATCTTTCCAACATTAAATATGTGCTGTTCCACCTTATTTCCACGTCTTGAATTAATGGATCCTTTAATAAATTGCGTTTCCTGGAACTGGTTCAAATATCTGCTCCTTTTAAAATGCTCTACAAATTTTTCGTGATTTTTTTAAACTGGCGATTTGCTCTTGTTTGAGTAAAGAATAATTAATAACTAATTGTAGTGTACATCCAAGAGATGTAAATTTTCCAATTCGCAGAGCCGCTCCCATATTGGCTGCGTTATCCCTTACGGCCATATAAATTTTGTCCGCTATTTTGTATTCACTAATTACATTCGTTAGTTGACCCTCAATAACCGTACCAGTATGGTCGTCATTAATAACCATAGCTCCTAAAACTTTCAGCCGTTTTGGTCTTTGAATAAAATGTGTTATAAATCTCAAAAGCGCGCAAGTTTTTGAAGGATTACTCCAAAGGTCTGTTGTAACTTTCTTATTAATCTTATTATATGTGGCGTTCTAAAAAAGTACGGTATATATATATATATATATATATATATATATATATATATATATATATATAGTATAGTATGTGGCTTATTTTTATACACTTCGTTTTTCACATACCCCCAAAGAAAAAAGTCTAACGGGCTTAAGTCCGGCGATCTTGCCGGCCACTCTATTGTCCCACGTCGCCCAATCCATCGTCTCGGAAAGGTTTCATTTAAGTATCTCCTGACATCAGCTGCAAAATGGGGTGGTGTCCCATCCTGTTGATACCATAACAGTTCACTGGGAAGATCCGGATCGTTTACATTAGGATGTAGGGTAGCTAATGCTGGTATAAGATTCTCTTCCAAAAATTGAAGATACATTTGCCCCGTTAGTGAGGAATCAAAGAAATATGGACCTATAACTTTATTGCTTACAATACCTGCCCGTACATTAACACTTTGACGATACTGTGTATGACTTTCCCTGTACCAGTTAGGATTTTCTTGTGCCCAGTGTCTAAAATTTTGTTTATTTACTTCTCCATTGAGACAAAATGTTGCTTTATCTGTGAAACAAATTCTTTTGACAAATAATGGATCATGATTACACATGTTGGTCACAATTTCGCAAAACTCGTTTCTGAATCATCATTTATTAATTCTTGAACGAATTTCACTTTATAGAGATAAAAATTTTCTTTTTTCAAAAATTTGGAAACTGTTGTTTGATGTATATCATTATCATAGGCTGCGTCAGTAGTTGAGGAATGTGGATTATCTTGAAAAGTTAAGAGAACGTCTAGTTTCTTTTCATCTGAGATCCTAGGGCGACCTTTTCCAAAGCGGTTCATAACACTACCAGTATCCGCCCATTTCCTTTCTATTTTGCTCACTGCAGACTGAGTAATAGGTTGCCTATGAGGATATCTGTTGTTAAACAGCTGACAAACTTCTTTTTGTGTCCTAGTCTTATCACCAGTACCAAGCATTATTAGAATTTCAATTCTTTCTTTCTCTGTTAAACGCATAGTCAATATTTGAAATCAAAATGGCAGATCGTAAATAAATTATATGACTTGTCAAAACAGTGACAGTGACAAAGTCATTTTTCTTTGGGATTACGCGACAGACATAGGTAGGGTATACAAATGTCCGGTAGGTTATTAAATACACAGGTTTTATTTAGATAAGAATATTTCGATAACTGTTGATTTTCAGTATAGGTTATGTTATACCAAAGATGTCTAGAATTTCATAGAAAATTCAAATCAGTAGAAAAAAATAAGGCGTTGTATTGAAAAAATCAAAGATGACAGTTGTACAACTTTTGTGAGTGACCCTGTATAGTTTAAAATAATTTCTAAATATGCGTAAAAATAAATCTAAATCGACGGGTTCGAGCGTTTTTCTATTACCTTTTTAATTTCCAAGATAATGAATTTATTCCTTAATTTATCATAACCCTATATATATATATATATATATATATATATATATATATATATATATATTTATATACATGATATGATATACTTCGAGAAAGAAGCGCTTAAGAAAGCAAGTTTAAAGCCCAAATTATGGATTCGTTATGTGGATGACATATTTATTATATGGTAATATGGTCATGCAAGCTCGAAAATTTTCTGACTCACGTAAATTCAATCCACCCCAGAATACAATTTACTCTAGAGTTAGAGGAAAACAACAAACTACCGTTTTTAGATGTTTTGGTCACAAAACTGCATAACGGACATTTCGAATACACACATACAGACAGATATTTAAATGCAAAATCACATCATCACCCATCACAAATTCAAGCTGTGGCAAATACTCTAATATCCAGATCCGTGCGATTAACTGAAACACAGACGAGACGAAACGAACTTAAGGCAATATCTAGTGCTTGAAAGAAAAATGGCTACACAAATCGCACCATAGAGAAAGCTATTAATGCATAGGTTTCCCGAACAACGAACAACAAAACTTATGAACCGGCAAAGCAACAAGTAGTCTTACCATATGTAAAAGGCACAATAGACAGAATCGGAAGAATTCTTAGAAAACACAACATACAAACAATACACAAGCCACAGACAACTATAGGTAAACTACTTGGAAAACCAAAAGATAAAATCAAACTGGAAAACCACGGAGTATACAGTATTCCGTGTCAGGACTGTGAAAAGTTGTACTAGGGCAAACTAACAGGCGAATATCAGCAAGAGTGGAAGGGCATAAACTCAGCATCAGAAATAAACAAATAAACAAACAACCTCAGCTTTATTCCTACATCATCAGGCAACCTATCTATATATATATATATATATATATATATATATATATATATATATATATATATATATATATATATATAAAAAAACTCTAAGAAAAAAATTTTTAAGGTAAAAGTTACTAGGTTTTTTCTGTAAAACAAGAATCCTTAATCAAAAATATACATTTTCATTTAAAAAATCAAAGTTGATTTGAAAATAACCTTGAAACCAAGGTCAAGGTCATTACCAAATATAACCATTATGTTTCCCTCTTGACACCAAACCACTTTTATCTGAAGAGTTTTTTCATAAAATGCGTAGTTTTTGAGATATATCGATGTCTCAAGTTAAATGGACCACCCTGTATGTGTATATATATATATATACAAGACGAATGTATCAGGCGCGATTTCCTCAACGAGTGGTGCCACACGTCCAAACTTTTATTAATATTCACCCAAGACTTTGTGAAACTGACAACTTTAAAAGGACAACAGATGTTCCAGAAAGGCCTGCAACAGTTCGAACAGTTGAGATAGAAGAAGCTGTGTTAAACAGAATTGAAGAACACCCGCAAACTAGTACACGGAAAATAGCCCTTGAATTGAATATTAAACACACACTTGTTTGGCAAATATTAATGTCCCAACAACTTTATCCTTATCATATGCAACGTGTGCAGGTTCTATTACCTAGAGATTTTCCCCTCAAACCCGATTTTTGTGTTTGGTTGCGTAATAGATTAGTACGAACCCCGAATTTCTTAAGCCATGTGCTTTTCACAGATGAAGCCTCGTTTTTTTCGAAATTCCATAATTAACTTTCATAACAACCACATCTGGGCTGAGGATAATCCGAATGCTATCAGAGAAAATATTTGGGTAGGAATTATCGGTGATCACCTCGCATTCTTCCGTAAAGGCTTAATGGCGAAGAATATCGAAGGTTTTTGGAGCACGAACTTCCTAACCATTTAGAAGAAGTTGATTTAGAAACCAAAAACAGGATGCGGTTAATGCACGACGGAGCTCCGCCATACTGTACCATACTGTCGTTGCGCGTCAATTTTTGGACGAGAATTACCCTAACCGTTGGATAGGAAGAGCTGGACCACAAGCGTGGCCTCCCAGATCACCAGATTTGAATCCTTTGGATTATTTTCTGTGGGGACACTTGAAGTTTTTGGTTTATAAAAGTCCAGTCCCAAATGAACAAGATCTAAGAAATAGGATATTTGAATCTTGTGCCATTATTAAACAGACACCAGGTATATTTGAAAGAGTTCGGCAATCAATATTAAGGCGACTTATTGCATGCGTTGAAGTAGGCGGTGGTCATTTTCAACAATTATTGTAAAATAATGTTATTAACTAGTTTAGTTTTAGTCTTGTATATATATATATATATATATATATATATATATATATATATATATTCTTATATATATATATATATATATATATATATATATATATATATAGAAGCTTATTTGCTGAAATATAAAAAAGGTTTAATTTTACGTACGCATACGAAATTTTGGTCAAAAATTCCAATATTTATTTTTTTAACTTTTTCCTGTTTTTCGAAAATTCTAAAAAAATAATAATTGTCTAACTGAGAAAAAAATGTTTTCTGTTAGTAACCTCATCATAATATTAATTTCTTATATCTAAATACTGCATAAACACTGTATTTTTTCGAAAAAAATTAAAATCGCTTCTCAAAAGTATGTTAAGCTTGATGCAAAGTTGTGATTTTGGGAATTTTAGGTATATATCAATTATATTAAATATTTTTGATAGTAATAGACAAGTCATAATTGACAAATTTAGGAGCGTTATCGAAATTTAAAACTATTTTTAAAATATTTAAGTGTCTTGGGTAAAGTTATAAAAATTGAAAATCAGAATTGCTGACCAAAATTTGACAGACATATGTAAAACTAAACAAACAAACAAACAAACAAACCTTTCTCTGCGTATTTTTTAAAGAAATGTCAATTTTGGCGGGAACAAAAGTTAGGTAACTATTTGGTCTAAGCCATTTTTCATACTTAATAAATAAAGTATAAACAAAATTAATTTTTGCCTGAAATTCCAAAATTAAATTTTTGTAACATTTGGGTTTTTCGAAAATTCAAAAAAAAACATAATACTTAAAAAAATATATTTTAGTTTCTTCAGCAAGAAAAATATAAATCACTTGTTTAAAGTTTCTAAGCTTGATGTAAAGTTGACGTGCTTCTAAGAATTTTAAGTATCTATTAATTAATATTTTTTTGGATAGGTATCTTAACACAGAAAAAAACGATAACAATGATGAACTAATTGAAAGTGTAGTTTTCAAAATACACCACAAAAGATTTAAATAATGAAGTCTGCATAATAACAAAATTCAGACTTTTTTGCCCTCCCACTACCCGTAAAAGTTGCTTTGCCTCTCTACAAAGTGTTATGTGGACATCAAAAATTCTCTTTATTTCCTCTTTAAAATATTTGTAAATTTTGGGTTCAAAACCCGTATTTGTGGTCAAATTTTTGTCTTAATAATGGTTTTGAGAAGGTACACATTGCATAGAGGCATTTTTAAAGAAGCAACGCGAATAATATTTTACAAATTGTCATTTCAAGGAAATACAGATATTCTGATAGTAGTCACACAAAGTTTAATCTAAAACAATTAGTATGTTAACTTTATAAGAAAAAATTGAAATTGTTTTGATTTGTGGAGAAAACTTATTTGAGTAACCTCACCACAAAATTAATTTTGTTATACCTTAATATTGCATAAAAATTCTGATTTACAAGAAAAATAAAAATCAGTTTAAATTTCAAACTTAATGCAAAAATGCTGCGCCCTTAAGGATTTTAGGTATATATTAGCCAAAGACTGCTTATTTTTTTATTTTAAAACTGCAATATACCAAAAAATGTTAAACAAATTCAGAAATATACATAATATTACAAGATCCGATGTTCTTGTAATATTACTAATTCAATAGGAGCAGCCCTATTTTTTTACATCTGTATGTAGTCCATCACGCTCAATGCATATTGTAGTTTTTCTACAAACGTCTTTAACAGCAATTATTATAAACTGCGGACTTATATCTCTAACACATTCGCGAATGGTAGTTTCAAGCTGGTCAATGTCTCGAAATGGTCTCTGTTTATAAACTTTTTGTTTGAGGTAACCCTACAAGAAAAAAAAGAAAAAATCTAATGGGGTTAAATCAGGAGAATAAAGAGGCCACCATAAACCAGATCAAGTCCAATTACTTTCCCTCAAAAAGTTTCTTAAATAAATGTTGTTAAAAACTTTAAATATACATCAGCATTTTAATTTTCCCTGACAAAATAAGGTCCAATTACTTGGTTGGTTAAAAGACCACATAAAACGCGCGTCTTAAAGGAATATTGGTCCGGGCATTCGACAACAAAATTCGGATTTTCTTGGGACCACTACCTGCAATTTGAGAACTAACAGTTTCATTTGACGTACAAGTTGCTTCGTCTGTCCACAAAATAGTATATGGAAATCTGAAATCTTCTTCATATTCCCCTTGAAACCAAACAAAAAATTCATATCGAATATCAAAAATCTCTTTCCTTTAATGCAAGTATTTATAAATTTCGGTTTATAAACATCTAACAGGCCTTCCATCTTAGCAGAAAAATTCTTTTTTCTGTTTTTCCGCAAAAAATTCATATCGAATATCAAAAATCTCTTTCCTTTAATGCAAGTATTTAATTGCTAAAATGCTGGTGTTTTTTACATCTGTTCGTTCAGCAATATCGGCAATACTGGTTTTGCCGTGATCGACAACATCTAACAGATCTTCGTCCTTCCATCTTAGCAGAAAAATTCTTCTGTTTTTCTGTTTACAAAGCCTTTTGACCATACTTTTGATAGATATTGTACGTGAGCAAGTTTTCACTCATGTTCCGAGATATGAAGGTATATCTTGTTGCTTCTTGGACCTTCATATATATATATATATATATATATATATATATATATATATATATATATATATATATATATATATATATATATATATATATATATATATATATATACTAAAAATCGATAAAAATGCGCTCTCACACATCTTTATCAAAAGTTCTTGGCCGGAAAAGATGTATGTATAATAGCAGAAATATATAATTTCTGCAGGTGCAAAACGGCCTAAAAGAAGAATTGCTTTCGATTATGTCACAGGGTACCCCTCCTGCGATCATGATTTCTGGGCCTCTATCCTCATCAGGCAGGCTTGTACCCAGGAAGATCTGAAATAACAGATTGCTCGATATGACAAAATCGAAAACGAAACGCCTATCATACTGAAACAGTACTACAAGTTAAATGTAACATTTAGCACCACCTATCGGGGCTCCGGTGATTTCCGGCTGCGAACCCGTAGGTAATTTAAAAAGCATGCACTAGCCCCATCATTTATCGATTTTTAGTATCTACTCTCCGCAAAGAAATTATATATTTCTGCTATTATATATATATATATATATATATATATATATATATATATATATATATATGTGTTGATTTTTACTCCTTCACGGATGGAAAAATACAATGTGTTTTCATTCCGGGTGTACATCCGTTCACTACTGTCGTTCTGAAAAGAACAGTTTTGCTGACGTTTCGCCAAAATCACATTTGGCATTTTCGAAGCTTTCTTTCTCGCGTCCGAATAGAGACTCGAGACGCGAGAAAGAAAGCTTCGAAAATTCCAAATGTGATTTTGGCGAAACGTCAGCAAAACTGTTCTTTTCAGAACGACAGTAGTGAACGGATGTACACCCGGAATGAAAACACATTATATATATATATATATATATATATATATATATATATAAATTTACTTTTTTTATTTTCCTGGGTTAGGGTCCTTGTAAACGAAAATTCTTTTGAAAGTCACATGTTACAAAATATTGACGTTTCCGTCAACCACGTGATCTTCATCAGAACGAATACAATGGAATTCTCCTATAAAGAAATTTTTAGGAATTTAAAGTTGGTAAACATGGAAAACAAGAAGTAAGTCTGACCTCTTAAAACTAAAATCTGAAGATTATATCACAATATAACATATGTGTATAATTATACATTTAGTTTGGACATAAATAAGACTTGCAGAAACAACACGGGAACGAATACTAAAATATATATTTTTCTATGGTGTCACGAGATTTGAATTTTTTATTTATTAGGGAGTCCAACGCAGTTTTTTAGATGTTGGTTTTGTTTTAAATTTGCTTATTACAGACAGACAGATTCTACAAACAGGTTGATGGTTGTGCTATGGGGACATTACTTTCTAGAGTGATTGCCCAGTTAGTTATGGAGAACTTGAAAGAAACAATATTAAAAAAAATGCTTCTGACAACCATTTTTTCTATAGATACGTTGACGATTGTTTAACCACAGTCCCAAAAACCAAATGTCATGCCATTCTAAATAGTTTTAATAGTTATCACCCAAAACTTCGATTTACTATAGAAAAAGAAACAGAAAATAAAATTAATTTCTTAGACCTCACTTTACACCACATAAAAAACCATAAAAAACTGAATGATATAATAAAGACACTTGGTCATCTAGATATTTACATTTCGACTCCCAACACCCTTTATCCCAAAAAGAATCAGTCGTCATAGATATTACAGACAGGGCTATCGGATCCTGAATATAGAGAAAAATCCATTAAAAAAGCAAAACAAACTTTCAAAAAAAATATAACCCCAAATAAAAAAACACGAACTACATGTCCCTACCACATATCTCTAAAATATCAGAAAGCTTACAAAATGTATTCAAAAAACACATTACAGTCAGTCACAAGGGCCATAACCTTTTGAGGAACAACTTTAGCAAACTCAAATTAAAAACTGCAAAAGAAAAATGAATACATATAGTATATGAAATTCCCTGTAGGGAGTGTCATGGTGTATACATTGAACAGACCAGTCAGTACTTAAAAAATAGAATACAAGGACACAGGTATGACAAAAAGAATACGACGGCGTTAACAAGACATATTAGTCAAAACCAACATTCATTCGATTTAAGTTAAAATTTTAAAAACCAAAAATCATCAAAAAAGAAGAGAATTCTATGAAATGATAGCAGAACAAAAGAATAAAAACCCCAATGCAAAAACCGATACAAAACAATTCAGTAAAATATATCACAATGATACGAAGTAAAAAGCAAATTTAAAACAAAACCATCAATTAAAAAACTGCGCTGGACCCCTTAATAAATAAAAATTTCATCTCTCGTGAAGAAAAATATATTTTAGTATTCGTTCCCGTGTTGTTCGTGCAAGTCTTATTTATGTCCAAACTAAATGTATAACTTTAAAAATGTTTTGATATATTGTGATATAATCTTCAGATTTTAGTTTTAAGAGGTAAGACTTACTTCTTGTTTTCAAAAATTTCTTTATAGAAGAATTCCATTTTATGTGTTCTGATGAAGATCACATGGTTGATCGAAACGTCAATATTTTGTAACATGTGACTTTCAAAAGAAATGTGGTAATTTTCGTTTACAAGGATCCTAAACTCAAACTCAAATATGCTTTATTGTTAAAAGAACATATAGTCTTTGTCAACAAAGCAAGCTCTATAAAAATAAAAATATTGGGGTCTTGTCATTGAAAAAATAAAATAAATAAACATACATTATAAACGAAGTAACTATATGTTATACAAAAAGGCACAAAAATAACCATATTAAAATCCACCATTAAGCATAAACGCGACATAAAGCTTTTAAGTACATCATTAGATTTTAGCCGTAGTTATAATATGCTTTTGCCTCCATGCTACATTTTACTTTTTTCTTAAACCATTTAAGAGATTCTATATTTCTAAATATTTGAGTTGATTGTACATTTGTTTACTTTCATATAAAATTTAATATTTTACTAATTAGTTCTGGGGATAGGAAGTGAGAGGTTCAAATTCTGTCTAGTATTAAAGGCCCTTTCAGTGATTAAATGTCCATGTTTTTTATGTATCAGAGATACAGATTCAAGTATTATAAGGCAACTAAGTATTAAATTTTATATCTCACAAAAAGTGAGTGGTCTCGGGCTCCAGCTTTGCACATGTAACGAACAGCTCGTTTTTCAAAACAAAAGTAGAATTAAAAAGTTGTTGGCTGCAGTAACCCCAAAAGGCTATATCATAAGTTATAGGTATGAATTTACAAATCCAAAGTAAGCTATTCTTGTTGCAGTAATGCCAAGCTCATTTGAAACAATACAAACGGCATAACTGCCTCTTGCAACTTTTTCATTTAGATTATTTATGTGGTTAGTAAATTTTAAGATATTATCAATATGTATTTCCAAAAATTTCGTGTTTGATTTGTTTTCAACCTTAGTATCAGATAGGTAAAGATTATCAAAGTTAAACTTAAACGTTAAAATATTAGTTTTTGTTACATTAAAACTAAGGTCATGCGCATCACACCATTTCTTAATTAAGATCAGATCCCTTGAGATATTTTCTTTCAACAGGTCTTCATCTTTATTTCGCCAGACAATGGTAGTGTCGTCCGCAAACAATGTTAAAGTTCCGTTTATGTTAAGGTCTGTTAAGTCGTTAATGTATAATATAAATAAAATGGAACCCAAGACTGGTGGCACTCCACCAGAAATTGTAGTTGAACTAGAAATCTTTTCTCTGTAGCTAACTAATTGACTCCGATTTCTTAAATATGATTTAAACCAGTTGTAGCAGTTATCATGGAATCCATAACGCTTTAATTTCAACTAAACCAAGAAAATAAAAAAATTAAATTTATATATATATATATATATATATATATATATATATATATATATATATATATATATATATATATATATATATATATATATATATATATATATATATATATATATATACATATGTATATATATGTATATACAGGGTGTCCCGAATTGCAGTGTCCAAACTTTAACAGCGCATTCTGCATTAAAAATATGCCCTAATTTTCTATATAAACATATATCGGGAAATGCTTCGTTTTCGAAATACAGGGTGTTAAAGTTTTAAGAAAAAAATTGTTATTTAGTCATAACTTTTTTAGTACTTGAGATATTGTTACTAAATTTGGTAAACAGCATTTGAGTAACAAAAGGCATTTTTTGATTTGAAATATTTTTTAATTCTTTATCAGTGGCGTCCGTACAGGATTTTTTATTGGATATTCTTGAAGAAAAAATGGTACGCTACTGCTTTTTATGAGAACAAAAATCATTCCTAAAATCCCCACTCAGTTTGGAGCAAATTTGATCCCTTGCCTTTTTTTCGTGCGATGCAAGGATTTCGAGTTAAAAACTAAAAACTATTTTTATGTATGGCGTAGTTAAAATTTCCATTATTGTTAATTATTTCAGTGGCAAAACCTTTAACATCTTGGTATGCCATGATTGCATTTTTGTGACAATTGAACAATTGCTAGTTTCGTCTTTAAAGAGTGACATTTGAGTTTTTAGAGTAAATAAATGTCAGGTACATTACAGTTTATACAAAAAGGTAATTATCAGTCTAACTAGTGATTTCAAAATGGTGTTATTCATTAACTTTGAGTATGCTGATATTCATTTCGTTTATGGTTTCTGTAATGGAAACGCAAATGCAACAGTACGGGAATACCAACGAAGATTTCCAAATAGAAGATTACCTTGCAAACAAGTTTTTAATGTTTATTTTGTTTTTTATGAATTTTGGACTCAAAAAGAATCCGAGAAACGAAGGTAGGAGAAATGAACAATATCGAAACGTAATTTTAAATAAGTTTGACAACGATAGGACATTAAGCCTACGAAGAGCAGCTCATAATTTACAATGCAACGCAGTTTTTGTTTCTAAAAATAAGGTTCATCGCGTTTTGAGGAAAGATCACAGGAAGCCATTTCAGATGCATCCAGTTCAAAACTTACAACCTAGTGATGCCGAAAAACGTGTCAGTTTTTGCAATTGGTTTTTGCGCCAAATAGAGGAAGACGAGAACATCTAAAAAAAATTGTATGGACTGATGAAGCCACATTTACCCGAAGCGGCTCAGTAAATTTCCATAATTTACGAATCTGGAGCCATGACAATGCACGTGTTGTACGAACTAGAGCATTTCAGCAAGAATTTT
Organism: Kuschelorhynchus macadamiae; assembly: GCA_030620095.1. Lineage (NCBI taxonomy): Eukaryota > Metazoa > Arthropoda > Insecta > Coleoptera > Curculionidae > Kuschelorhynchus > Kuschelorhynchus macadamiae. Next base: position 423,191 of record JAUTXW010000931.1, on the reverse strand, counting down.
CTGTTAATGTTTGGTGTGGTGTAATAAATGAATTTTTTTGCGGGCCCCATATTCTACCACCACGCCTAGATGGACAGTTATTTAATGATTTTCTGCAAAATAAGTTATTTCAATATCTAGAAAATATTCCTCTAAATCTTAGAAACGAATTCTGGATTCAAATGGACGGGGCTCCCGCGCATTTTGCACTTGTAAATCGCGAGTGGTTAAATAATAATTATCCAGAACGGTGGATTGGACGATTAGGAGCTACAGCCTGGCCACCACGTTCCCCTGACCTCACACCTGTCGACTTCTTTGTGTGGGGTTATTTGAAAAATTTAGTTTATTCCAGACCAGTTCATACAAGAGAACAACTGATTCTAAGGATAGAGCAAGCCTATGAAACTTTGCGAGCCAATACGAATTTTATACGCCATGCCACTGACACAGTTAAGAGCAGATGCCGAAGATGTGTCGAAGTTAGAGGAGCTTATTTTGAGCAATTATTGTGAATTTTAAGGCCCACATTAATCCTTAATGATATTTAAAGTGCTCTATAAATTTTTTTCACGATTTAAGTTAATAAAAGTTTTGAATTCTAGTTTTTGTAAAATTAATTACGAACTTAGTTAATAAAGAGTAGTTTCTGTAAAATGAAGTATCATCTTCAAAATTGAATTAATTCTAATTACCGTTTTACAAAATGAATCGACGATTTTAGAATTATAAACTCATCTGTCATACTTTAAAGCCGAACCTAGCAATTGTTCAATTATCACAAAAATGCAATCATGGCATACCAAGAGTCGACAATGAAGGAATGATGGTAAGTACCAAGGACATTAGATTTTAATAGGTTGCCTGCTAACTTCTGCGATGTCACCCTGATAACCCAAACATAATGCAAATCTCCATTACAACGGGTCGATGACGTCATCTCTCCTTAGTTGTCAGACAAGCTTTTATTTTAGAAACCCTACATACGTTGTTCAGAAATTATGAACTCACCCGGAATGCATGAAATAAATATCGGAAACCAAATAATTTTAAAAACTTGCTGTTACAATCCCACCTTAAAGGTTTTGCTACTGAAATTAACAATAATGGAAATTTTAACTATGCCATACATAAAAATGGTTTTTAGTTTTTTACTCGAAATCCTTACACCGCACGAAAAAAAGACAAGGGATCAAATTTGCTCCAAACTGAGTGGAGATTTTAGGAATGATTTTTGTTTTCAGAAAAAGCAGTAGAGTACCAGTTTTTCTTCAAGAATATTCAATAAAAATCCCGTACGGACGCCACTGATGAAAAATTAAAAAATATTTCAAATCAAAAAATTCCTTTAGTTACTCCAAGGCTGTTTACCAAATTTAATAACAATATCTCAAGTAATAAAAAAGTTATGACTAAAAAACAATTTTTTTCTTAAAACTTTAACACCCTGTGTTTCGAAAACGAAGCACTTGCCGATATATGTTTATATAGAAAATTAGGGCTTATTTTGAATGCAGAATGCGCTGTTAAAGTTTGGACACTGCAATTCGGGACACCCTATATATATATATATATATATATATATATATATATATATATATATATATATATATAAAATATTTAAACAAGAAAATAAGGGTAGAGTGTGGTAGGGCTTACGGTTAAACCACTGCCCTGCTCGGCAAAACCAAACATTATTGTGTAAGGTGTAAAGTGTAAAGAAATAACAATTACCAGAGGTTGATTTAAAAAATTTAATTTTTTGTTTTTTTTTGGGTTGAAGTAAAAGGTGTGGCAAGGCCAGGCACTTATAAAATAAAAAATGTTGAAAGTTATTTTCTATGGGACTCATAGTAAATAATTATTTCTCTAGATCCCAATGACGACAGTATAACCGACTACCCAGAAGACGAATAGGTTGTAACGGTATTACTGCCAAAAAAGACCCGTTTTAGGGACAAAATATTGATATTAAATGAATTCGGATCTTATTCTTTATTTATTTTCCTAATTGCAACATATACAAATTACTACTTGCCTATAGAAACGCCACTGACATATCAGTTTGCTTTTATATATAAATAATAAAATATATTTGTATGGAAATTAGTTTTTAATGGTTTTCATCATCTTCATAAAATATTTGGGGTGTCAGCGAGAAACTCACAAAACAACTTAATATAACGCAGAAATATTTTAGAATTAATTACATAATTTTTTTTGTTGTCTCCTCTCTAAAATTGAGTCGAATTCACATAATTAAAATCTCTGTCTTGTTAAAATATACTATAGCTAAAGCTATTAATTAGAAATATAATAGAACCTTTGAATGCAATAAGAACAAATAATGACAACTGGTTAAATAATACGACAGATGTAGAAATTTCGCCCAACATTTTTAGTTTTAGGGGCAGATATTTTTTATTGTTCCACATTGTTTGGGCATTGCATTTTTTTTTAACTAGTAAGGAATTTGGTATGGCTAATAATCCAAACATACGATAATTTTTTTTAACTTAGAAATATCATTTACAATAAGAGTAGATCTAGACGCGGGCTGCGCTTCCCACTCTCAATACTTAATTAAATTAAAACATTTGTTGACTTTATTAACTTTTATATAGTTTTCGAATATCTTACAAAGTGGACCTAATACAGATCTTTTGATTCTTAAATTAAAAATCGCTGTAACAATACGCTATATTAATGAATTTAATAAAAATAAATTAATATATTAAATAGAACCAAACTGCGTCCTATCCAAAACTTACCTCGCAAGTAAAAATTCTTAAAAATTATTTACTTAAATATGCCATTAGCAATTATGTATGTGGACTCTTGTGGTACCAATAAAAGCTTTTCATTCAGGTTGAAGCTTTAAGAGCGTGTTGTGGTTGATTATTTCTGTAATAACATCTCTGGATTCACATTTGATTGTAACAGGTAGTGGATCGGAAACGGCAATCAACCATAGGTTTTGGTTAAGTTCTTGGACATTGTAATATTTAGCAAATACGACTGATAACATGTCTTTGAAAGGCGGTTCAGTTGCTTTACATGATTCCAAATGCCGGACGATGATGAATGATAATGGATCATCATTTCGCGCAATGTATTTAATTGTAGTTATTAGAACATGATGAAGACCTGTTCGACTCTCCAATATTCGTATTGGATGTAAATGATGGAGAGTATATTTTTTTGTGGTTCTACCAGTGGTATATTAAGAAAAAATGTTCTTGAATCTAATTCATAAGCCTGTAGTTCAATAATATCTAAATACTGAGCTACATTTGAAGTGTATATTAGTAGTGAAACATTATTCTTTGGTAATGATTCTGATATATGCCTTAAAGATTCGATTAAATCAAAAGTAGTAGTAATAGCACTTATTATGTGATTTAAAATTTTCAATAAATGTATAGCTTTCCATTAGTGATTCTCACAAATCTAGGATAGCGCCTTGACCTAAGTAGAACTCAAGTGAATCTGAAAAGTCCATTTTTAATTTTCGGATTTCTATGATATCTTTATTAAATGTTTCTTCATTGATTTGCAATTTTTGAATTGTAGCATTAAAGGTTTTAATTTCAGAAGTCGTTACTGATATTTGATTATTTCGTAGATTTTCAACCTGATATTCATAATGAGTTATTTTTTCAATACACTCATTGAAATATTTATCATCAGATGCGTCTAAATTTCCCATAATTGATTTCCGAACGGTACCTATTCCGTTAAATATTCCACATTTTTCTCTATAAACGTATTTGGGGTCATTTTTTTAATTGCATTGTAAATAAAAAATATTACAATATATTAATTTAAAATGTTAAGATTATTTCCTAAACGGTTGGTCACAGAAATAAAAAACAAGACACACACACACACACACACACACACACAAGCATCAGAAGCGCATTAAAAAAATATAAAAAGCAATTGTGTAATACTAAGAAGTTTTTTTATAGAAGTCATAAAAAATGCTAAATACAAAAGTTTTAAGATTTTATCTGAATCGTCATAATTAACCAAAAAGATCAACAAATGACAATCGGAAAGTTAAAAAAATAGTATCAGCCTTGTTTTATTAAGTGGTATACCCTGTATAATGTTGTATATTTAAATTCTCTATATTACTCCATATTTAGTTTTGTCATATTTTGCGCCGATTCCAGATAACTCGGAAAAATATCTACATTTATGAAAAAACACTATGATAAAAAGAGGTATATGGATATTATGGATAAAAGAATAAAAAAGTGTAAATAATTATAAACGTTTTATGTAGGTCTGTAAACTTTAAATAACAGTTTCAGAAATTTGATAAAAAGTCACTACTTAAAAAAACCTGTGTACTGAAAACAAAGAACCTTGAACCACATGTTTACAGGGCCTTTTCTTTGCAAAATTAACTTGGAAATATGTCGTTACTTTTAAATGCTTCCTTAAGAAATACCCAAACACTTGTATTTGTCCTTCAGAGGTCAGAGGGTGCATAGAAACCAAATTTCGATTTTTTTTTTGAAAACGGTTCGTTGTTTCAAATAGTACTAAGAGACATGTCTTGTTTACTTTTGTTTATCTTAATTGTCAATTCTAATTTCAAAAATTCAGGGGCGTACTATTTTTGTTTGTTAAAAAAACTGGAGGGTATTGCCCATATTTGCGCACATGGTTATTTTTCATATGTAAGAAAAAGTATTTTGCTAAAGAACTCTTAAATAATGCCACATATCAAGAATGTGCAAGAGGCAAAAAGTTTCCTAAGAGAATAGAGAATTTGACGAAGCCATCAAGTAAGCTTAGCAGCCTCTATAAAAAAGTTTGGTACATTAAAAGGAATGTGGAATATAAATTAAAAAAAAAATACAATTTTGCCAACCTGTATCTTAAAAAAATGCGTTTTTGGAGAAAAGTGTAGTTTTATACTTAAAATTTTTCAAACAATACAATTTTCGGTATTTATTTCTAAATCGTATATATCAAGGTATACAGGGTGTTTCAGTTAAAACTTCAAATGTCAATTTCTCAAGAATTAACGAGTATCTTAAAATTTGGCAAAAAGGGTTTCTTTGATGTGGTAAAACGTAATTATTTACCGCTAAAATAAAATCGACGCCGTCACCAATATAGGCTAAAGTTTAAAAATCGTAAATTTCGGAAGTACGTCTATTTCTAAGTTATTTTTATTAGTAGCACAAATTTGATTATTATAAGGGTTACTAAGATATACAGAGTGTTTCCCTTAAATTTTAAACGCCGATATGTCAATGTTTAACAAAGATATCAAAATTTGGCGAAAAGGGGTTATTTAATTAAGTAAAATGTAATTATTTGGAGCTAAAAGAAAATTGACGTCGTCATCAGTACTGGCGTCGCGACGCCAAGAAAAAACAAAACAAAATGAAATATACGTCTATTTTTCAGAGTTTTTTTTTTATTTGCACCAAATTGATTGCTATATTGGTTTCCAACATATATATTTTACTACTCCATCGAATAACAACTTCTTACAAAATTTTGATATCTACATTAGTTTCCGAGAAAAGGGCGTTTAGAATTTTCACACTTGAAATGTGGGATTTCAGCTCCTACCATTCCTAGTTCACGATTTCTATTCAATTCGATCACTTTTACAAAGGCCCGAGCGTTTCAGCGATGAACACATCCCTCAGATAAGATGAGACCTCTGGAAAGGCGGAGACCGTAGAAACCCTTATATATGAACCTCGGCACGTGCCCCGAGGCCCGAAATGGGACATGTTTATTCCTGGACAATCTTTGCATCCGCAGAACACAAACACTATTTCCCCGAATGAGTATTCTCTCGTGTACGCAAACACAGTTTACCCTAGACGTTTCAACTCAGTGATGTCTCGCAGTGGATAACTACTTTAAAATATTAGGCCGGAAAAGGCACCGGGCATACCCATTCCCACGTCTAACCAGAACATGGCTCCTATCGTGATTAGCCTTTCCCGTACGACCGTTACTACATTTCAGTCTACATTCGGACGCGAAACAGACCGATGCCCCATGACACTTATTTTTGAAACGATTTTCTCCCCTCTGGCATTAAGGATGGTTATTATTTATGCAAAATGGAGTAGAATAGCCGAAATTTCTAAGAGCCCAGCGGGCAACAACACACTGATAAGCAAATTTGAAAATGTTATGAAAAGTGGAGATGTAGATCAATAATATCCCGTTTGCCATATACTGTAAAGATAAATTCATACAAAGTAGACGCAATAATATATACTGGATAACTTACAAAAATTTACTATCAAAACAAATTAATATGAAGTCAGAATGATTGCTTATGTACACGTTTAAAAAATATATTTATACATATATTGTGTAATAATATATACTCGCTCTCACATGGAAAAAATATGGCAATGAAGAACGCCACCTGGTTTAGTTGACAAAATGCCCGCATACAGGCTTGCCAGATTTGGCGATATATTTGCATTTTTGCGATTTTCATTCGAAGTGTAATTGGCGTTGACTTTTCTTACTTGGTTCTAAGTTCCTAATTTTAGCGATTCATAAAATGAATCATAAAATTTTAAGCAATATTTAAAAATTATACAATTAATAATTAATTAAGAGATTATTGTATAAATTAGTACAAAATATTCATGGTTTCAAATATTTAAACATAAGCAATCATTCTGCCTTTTCATATTACGCTATTTTGGCATTAAGTTTAATCACTTATCCAGTAGCAGGTAGCATTGGAGAAAATCGTTTAAACATATATGAAAAAAAATTGCAAATTAACAATAATTCGGTAACACACGTATTTTATTGGAGTTTAATATAAATTAATTGCAGATGAGAGAAATTTCATTTCAACTTTGAAAAATTATATATATACAGGGTGTCAATTAATGTCGTGGACATATTTCAGGGGATGATAGTATTCGACAAAATAGGAAAAAAATTGAATTAAAGAACAGAATTAACAAATGACCTGCCTCAGCCTACTACCTTTTTTTCCAGCTTCATTATTTAGCCTACACTTAATTTGCATCTATGGCAATTATTGCAAATAAGTCGAAAACTGTGATAGATACGAGAATAATGCCAAATACGAAAGAGCTAAAGAAATAAACAAACAGTTTAAATTTTATATCAGAATTCAAACAGGATGCTGCAAAAAAAAGTTCCGCAAGATAAACTTGTAGGTGGTGCAAAAAAATTTAACACCCTGTATACTACCATCCACGAGTTTAATATTTTATCGTAGACGTTCTTAAAAATAATACATGTTCTAAATTTGAACTAATTGTCTCAGAAAGAACTGGAAAAAAATTGAAACTTCGACACCCTGTATAACGAAAATGGTGCGTTTTTGACCATGTATATATTGGCATTTTTTCCTATGCTATCGAGTACTACCACTATACACTATATATATATATATATGAGTCTCTATTCGGACGCGAGAAAGAAAGCTTCGAAAATGCCAAATGTGATTTTGGCGAAACGTCAGCAAAACTGTTCTTTTCAGAACGACAGTAGTGAACGGATGTACACCCGGAATGAAAACACATTATATATATATATATATATATATATATATATATATATATATATATATGTATGTATATATATATATATATATATATATATATATATATATATATATATATATGTTCGACACTCTGTCAGAAGCGCCTGAATTGGCTTTGTCGATTGTCTTTATAGTATTTATACGTATTTAGCTCAGAAAATTCTGTATATGAAGACATGAGTGGAGCAAACTTATTTGTTGAGACAAAACTAACATAGGCGAGGAGATTAACCACTTTCCCTGGTTTGTTAAAAGAAATATTGAGATTAGCCATAACTTCTTTGATATTTTTTTGATTAATATATTTAGGACACTTTTTGTCGGTAGATGAATGAAAATCAAACTTACAATGATAGTTCCTTTTCGGTAAAAGAAGTACCAACCCCACGAACTAAGCCTTTCTTGGGTAAGAAAAGAAGCAATTAAATTATTTTGTTCAAATATTTGGTTGGATGCAATGTTATTTGCGCCGAAAACGGATTTACAGTATACTTAAACTCTATTACGACCCACTGTTTTAAGAAAATCGATATATGCTTCGTCTCCGCCAAGTGATACAGTTTTTCCACATTTTAAGGGGGTGTAACTTGCCAAAATACAAATACTTATGTTCAATGAAGAAACAGTAGTGATGGTTTACAGAGCTGCAGTACTAGTTACAAATTTCAAAAAATAATAATTTTAGTCCAGTCTTAACTTTTATCTTCATAGTTTTGTTCACTCCGGCAAAGCAGATTCTGTGACATGCAGTGACGTTTTCGTCGCGGCCCATCCAAGTCAACATAAAATTTAAAAATATTAAGCCAAGTGTTATGCAGAGTTTTTTGTCTAATCGTGTCCTCTAAGTGCAAGCTTAAAGGTTCCACACAATATTATAGCGTCTATAATTCTTGAAAGCACTACCCTTTTTTAATCACTGTCTCCTTGTGATTAGCGATGTTCTGCCAATATACACTGCCAGTTGTCCCTGGATATTAGTTTTTCTCAACAAAGTAAACTTCATTTCGTTACTTAAATACTGCTTCGAATTTTCATGAAGATTGGCTTTTTCATTTAATTATATTAAATCACTCACTTCACTACTTGTCCAATTTGAATCACGCCCAAAAAGTAGGCAAGGAAAACAAAATAAATTTTTTTTATTTCACAGGCACAAACCCAATGGTATTTTGAACAAATGCTCACATTAAACTTCCGCATATACGTTTTACCCTTACTTCGAAGAGCTTTTCGATTTTTAACTCAGGTGTAGAACGTCCATTTCGTTTAATTTGGTTTTTCAACAATACTAATTCGCGAGAAGTTTTTATATTTCGACAAAATATCCATCTTTTAAATCCCCGACCACGCGGCGATGCAAAAACACACTTTAAAATAAATGGAAATATTTATATTTCTGTATTATATATATATATATATATATATATATATATATATATATATATATATATATATAGTGTTTAGTTTTCTTGGGTATAGGTTTATGTTTTATAAAGAAACTTGCTATTTCCTTGACGTTTCGCTCGTCTTAGTAGGCCTTTTCAAAAGGTCTTATTTATTATATAAGTTTCTTTTTCCATTTTGAATTACATGTTAAACCTAAAATAATTTTAAAATTTTACAAATTGTTAACATTGATATAAAACTTACATTTAAAATATCATAGATCTTAGAAAAAAAAGGACAATACATTTTAAAATTTAAACGAAAATGGGACAAAAACAGGAACAGAAATTGGTACATCATTTTCTGAGTCCGTCAGTCCATGAGGCGGAAGACTTGATTCTTGCATTCTAGCAAAAGGCGGAAATTTTCAACAACTTTTATAATTTTGTTTTATTTTTAATTTACCTGTAATAATTTTATCTGATTGTTCATTATCATGTCGGTTGATTTAAAATAAAACTTGTTTCTTAATTTTTTGCTTAATTTCGTCTACATGCCATCGATGCAATGTATCGATTATTGCAAATAAGTCGAAAACTGTGATAGATACGAGAATAATGCAAAATACGAAAGAGCTAAAGAAATGAACAAAGAGTTTAAATTTTATATCAGAATTTATACAGTGGGCTCCAAAAAAAGTTCCGCAAGATAAACTTGTAGGTGGTGCAAAAAATGTAACACCCTGTATACGTCCATCCACGATTTTGATATTTTATCGTAGAGGTTCTTAAAAGTAATACATGTTCTAAATTTGAGCTAAGGGTCTAATAGGAATTGGAAAAAAACGCAAAAAACGAGAAAAAAATTGAAACTTTGACACCCTGTATATATATATATATATATATATATATATATATATATATATATATATATATTTATATGGAGTTTCTGGACCAATTGATTTATATTCTTAGGAGATTTTCTTGGATTTTTGGTCTGAATTATCTTTTTGAAAAATAAAACTTGTTTATTCTTCGGAAATCATTTTAATTTGTTTTTTTTTTCTTTTTTTCCCAAAAAAGAAATAACGAACTTGTTACGCGTTGGGAAAACAAAAACTACATATCACCTAGTTGTGCAAAAGACTTAAAAATCCATAATGCTCAAACACCAAAATTATACGGATTGCCAAAATTACACAAGGAAGGCATTCCAATGCGACCAATTGTCTCTTGTATACAATCACCACTAAACAACCTCTCTAAGTTTTTAAAACGAATTCTAGAAAATATCATAAACAAAAGCGCTACTTACATTAAAGATTCCTGGGATTTCAAAGAAAAAATAAATAATTTTCCCGTACCACAAAATCATATTCTAATCTCACTCACTGTGGTCTCTTTATACACAAATGTACCAATAGAACTAGCCCTCCAACTTATTGAAAAAAAATGGTCTGAAATTAAAAAATTTACAGATATACCCATGGAAGAATTTCTAATTGCTATCGAATTAGCTTTAAAGTCCACATTTTTCATGTACAAAAATAATTTTTATAAACAAGTAAAGGGATGCGCAATGGGTTCCCCTATATCTGGTGTGGTTGCACAATTAGTTATGGAGGAGTTAGAACGCAATATAATCGAAAAATTAGATATTCCTCTTCCATTCTTCTATAGGTACGTCGACGATTGCATAACCTTAATTCCCAGAGACAAATGCAATTATATTTTAAACGCCTTTAACAATTTTCATGAAAAGCTGAAATTCACTATCGAAACTGAAAACAATTCTCAAATAAACTTTCTAGATATGACATTACATAATAAGAACAATATTATCGAAACAGAATGGTATACAAAAAGCACATGGTCAGGCAGATATGTAAATTATTTTTCTCAACATCCAATGAACCAAAAAAAATCAGTTATTATCGGGCTAGCCGATAGAGCAATAAAATTAAACAATGTAAAATATCAACCACAAGCAATAAGAAAAGCTAAAAATATCTTAATTCAAAATAGCTATCCAAAAAAATTAATTAACTCTATATTTAATTCTAGAATGCATAAAATAAACAGCCCAAATCAAATTATACCAACCGAAAAAAATACAGATAAAAATAAGTTTCTATCAATCCCATACGTACAAGGCCTTTCAGAAAATATAAAAACTATTTTTGATAAACATAATATAACCGTATGCCACAAAAGTTACAACACCTTCCAAAAAAAATTTTTTAGTTCTCTCAAAACCCCAACTCCAACCAATCAAAAAACACACACCATATATAAAATACCTTGTAAAGACTGTCCTGGAGTATACATCGGCCAGACTACACAATACCTCAAAAATCGCTTAAATGGGCATAAATATGATAAAAAAAATAAAACTTCATTAACAAAACATGAGAATGAAACATCCCATAAATTTAATTATAAGGACACACAAATCTTAAAAACTGAAATAAATCAGAAAAAAAGGGAATTCTTGGAAATGATATACATTAAAAAACACGAAAATTCAATTAATGACAAAACGGAAATTAAAAACTTAAACCAAATATATTACAACGCAATAAAATAACTGCATATATTCTGCAATGTTCTCGTAAATCTAAATTTAAATTTTAAAATTAAATGGCAATTTGCAAAAATAAAAAAATTGTTCAATTTTCTACATTTTATCTTAAATGAAATAATAATGGGTACACTAATTACAAAAATATAAAATAAATGCGCTCGTTCCACATACCAAAATAATAACAATATAAAACACCTTGTTTTTTAACCCAATAAAAACAATATATATGACGAGCAACAGCAGCAAAACGAATCTTAATTTCAGTCAGTCAGTAGTTTTAAGTATGTATATACCGTATTGCCACATATATGTAGAACAAATCTTAAGTGTATATGTCCGATTTGTGAATGGATTAAAAAAATTTACCTTCTTAGGTGAGTTATAGTATAATTATACATCCAATTTGAACGCTTTGTTTTAAAAATAAAAAAAAAAGTAATATTAATTAGGTTATACGTGTTTATTAAATTTCTGTATAAATGTATATATCTGTGCAGGGGTGTACTTATGTATGGATGTATATGTATATAAAAGAACATTTTTATCCTCTTACACAAAACAAAAAAAAAAGTAGACATATTTATAAGTAAGAATCCAAAATAGCATTGTTTGTTAGTTTTAGTGACCTGTATTAGAATCCACTGATGAAGGCATGTTGCCGAAACGTTTGGGAAAAAAAGAAAAAAAAAACAAATTAAAATGATTTCCGAAGAATAAACAAGTTTTATTTTTCAAAAAGATAATTCAGACCAAAAACCCAAGAAAATCTCCTAAGTATATATATATATATATATATATATATATATATATATATATATATATATATATATATATATATATATATATATATATATATATATATATATATATATATATATATATATATATATATATATATATATATATTATTTACTACATTTAGGACACAAACAGGTGCAGCCACCCAAAAACGTATCCACTAATTAATTAAGCATATTAAGTTTAGCCTACGTACGTTTTAATATAAATATTTACTAAGTTAAAGTCTATTATATTCTATAAGACATAGCAACAAAGTATAAAAACTGAGAAATGCTTGAGATATTGAATACAATAATATGTATGAATATATAATATACCTAGACTAATATACGATTAAGATAATTTTTGAAAGAACACAATGATATAAAAAACAGGTCGATATTTTGACAATAAGAGTTAAAGTATGAGCCTATTCTAAAAATAGGAGAATTTCTGCCTAGATTGGTATGTGTCTGAAATAGATGAAGGCAGTATTGATGTCTGGTGGTTCTAGAGGGAACGTGTAAAGAAATCAAAGAGAGAAGTTCAGGTGCATTATATCTGTTATTGAATAACTTATAAATAAAAATAAGCTGAGATTTAATCCTTCGATTCTCTAGAGTTGGAAGATTAAAATGTTGTCTAGCTTCGGTGACACTAGCCACATTGTAGATACCATTTACTCTCGAATTTAAAAAACGTACAAATTTGTTTTGTAGGCGTTCTAGTCTTATTTTATATTTTACGAAATAAGGACTCCAAATAATGCTTGCAAAATTAAGTCTACTATAAACATAAGCAAAATAAATTAGTTTTATTGCCTTCTCAGAATTGAAATCCCTACACACTCTGACCACGAACCCCAGCATCCGAGAACACTTACTAACTACATATTCGATGTGTGAGGCAAATGACAGCTTGCTGTCGAAAAAAACACCCAAGTCCTTAATCTGAGTAACTCGATTTAAAGGTTCATCGTTGATTAAGTAATTAAACTCAAAGATATGTCTATTTTTAGTGAACGAAATACAAGAGCATTTTCCTATATTTAAAGAGAGTTTGTACTTATCACAAAAAGCCGAAACTCTATTGAGATCTTCCTGCAGTCGCATGCAATCATCCACACAGCGAATCTCTGAAAAAACCTTCAAATCGTCAGCGTAGAGGAGAAAACTCGAATATCGAAAACAGCTATAAATATTATTTATATAGAGACAGAAAAGAAGGGGGCCCAGGTGAGAGCCCTGTGGTACACCTGAAGTGACTAAAAGTGATCTGGAAAAACTATCAAAAATGGAAACTTTCTGATTACGGCCAAAAAGATACGATGAAAACCAGCGCAAAAGATTACCCTGTACACCGAGATCAGACAAAACAGCGATAAGAATATTGTGATTAACTTTATCAAACGCTTTGCTAAAATCTGTATACAGAGAATCGACCTGGACACGGTTGTCTAGGGCACTGGAAAGATACTGATGGTATATTAGCAAGTTTGTGTCAATAGATCGCACTGAGAAGAATCCATGCTGTTGAGGTATTATTATGTTTTGTTGGTTGATAGTTGGCGATGGATAATACTTTCCATGACTTTACTGAATATACAAAGTTTACTTATACCCCTGTAGTTGGAGACGGATGACCTATCGCCACTGTTTTTATAGATTGGGACTAAATGAGAGGTTTTCCAAAGTATAGGGTAGCAGCCACTCGTAAGTGAGGTGTTAAAAATAATGGTCAGCGGAGTACTCAAACTGGATGAACATTTTTTCACAAAATAAGATGGTATTCCGTCACTCCCCGCACCCTTATTCTCATCCAGACCGGACATCCTCTCAGAAACCTCCTCCACGCTGAACATGAGGGAATGTATATTAACACTGCTATGCGACTCATTATCAGGCGCGTACTTGGTCTGCGAATATGGTTCATAAACAGAGCTAAAATATGATGCAAATAGCTCACATATATCGTCCTTATGTGTAGCTGTCATCACTCCGTTTGACATAACACTGGGAATACCAGCATCCCGCCTGGAATCAGAAACAAAACTCCAAAATTTTTTTACGTTTGTTTTAATGCTTTGTTCAGTAGTTGTTACGAGACCTCTATAATCAGAATGCACTAAAATCTTGCTACGACGCCTAAGTATTCGAAATTCATTAAAGTCGTTAATGTTGCCATATGTTTTCCACTTGTGATATTTGTTCTTATCTTTAATACAATTAATAGTTTCAGTGCAAAAATATGCAGGAAATTTACGTTTTTTAATTTTAAATTTAGGGACATATTTATTAATTCCTTGAAATAAAACAGAATAAAATTTCTGTAAATTTTCATCGACAAGATTGCTACCACTGAACAAATCATTCCAATTAAAACTACTATAGAATGTATTTAACTCATCATAATTTTCTCGTCTAAAATTATTATAAACTTCGGAGTGCCTGTTTGAGATTCTTTTGATTCCATCACAGTAGAGATAGAATTCAAGCGGAGGATGATGTGGATCAACATTGACAAGAGGAAGATCGCCTATGCTTAGATTTTTAAGTTTACAATTTTTATACCAAATTAGATCTAGTATGCGATTATTATGGTTAACAATAGAATTACATTGCAAAAGCTCGTTAAAAGAGAATGCATCTAAGAGATCACAGCTTTTATCGCCCGGATTAGTAGGTTTAAGATCATAATTATTGTCTAAATTTTTAGGTACCCAGACGATTTCAGGTAAGTTAAAATCGCCACAAATTAAGATATTGTCATCACAATGTTTACGCCATAAAAATTGTAATTTATTCACGAACAATGCACACGCCAAATCGTCGTTCGGAGGTAAATATACACAGCATAAATGTACCTTTTTACTACCTTCATTTGATTGAACTGAGACCCAAAGATCCTCCGCACCGCTCTGCCAGTCAATTCTCTGAGTTGCGTAGAGATCAGTGCGCACGGCTATTAGCACTCCACCTCCATAACGGTTCTTATTTTCGGATGATTCACGATCACGTCGAAACACACTATACCGGGTAGGATCAAAAATTTCTGAATTGGAGACTACTGTCAAGGAAAGTTTCTGTTAAAAACCAAATATCGGCATCAATATTGTTTGAATTCACTTTTATATCGCGAGTTTTTGATCTTAATCCGCGAACGTTTTGAAAATAAACTGTAAATGACATTGTTAGGCTCGGAAAATCCAACAAAAATTACGCAAAAAAGCTAACATACGTAATAAAATCACAATGAGACGAGGTTATCCTTATGGCGAATAAGTTTCACCTGTGAATTTTCGTCTTTCCGAACAAAAATGTTTCCATTTTTTGTCCAGACAAACTTATAGGACTTTTTCCTGGCTGCCTCGCGTGTCTCCTTAAACAGCACTTTATTCTGTGAAGTGAGATGTTCATTGATAAATATGACCCGCGACAGGCCATTAATATATATATATATATATATATATATATATATATATATATATATATATATATATATATATATATATATATATATATATATATATATATATATATATATATATATATATATATATATATATATATATATTGTTCTATGTATACCATTGTTGAACCTGTTAGATATATTCTTAGGGAGTTTTCTTGTGTTAAGGTTCATGGGGGGTAGAGTTAATGGCTTTTTTCTTGTATCATATTTTTATTTCAAGATATTGACATTAAAAACAAACGTTTCAACCAATATTTAGTTTTCATCAGTATTATTATTACATAGTATACCTGTAATTAGGGTCAGGTTTGACAAACAAATAGATATTATATTTTAAAATATTTGACTTACCTATAGAGTAAAGTCCTTTACTGAAACTCCATTTATTCAATTACATAAAACATTATTAGACAACGGCAAATAATCAAAACAGACATAAAAATATTTACACACATGCAAATAAAATAAATATTTTTATTAATTTTCCGTGTGAGTTAAAATAAATAAAAGGTGGAAGTGCACCTATGTTGTTTTGTTGTCAATTCGATTCTTGGGTATAGGTATACACGTATCGGAAAGAAGGTATGCAGTTTAATTTATTTTTTTATGCTTAAGTGGTTATCTACCCAAAATAATCAGAATTTATATTTTTATTATTGGGAAATGTATTAGAGTATTTGTTTATGGTAGGGTTTTTACGTAAATTTTTATTTTGTTAATGTTAAAATTACTAACGGTTGAGAATTTTTCTCCCTTAATTAATTTATGATTTTAAAAATTAATTAAATAAGATCGTTGTGAATTTTGCTGAGATTCTAAATATCTGTTCTGTCGTTTATAGAGTTAATTTTTTCTATATATATATATATATATATATATATATATATATATATATATATATATCATTTCCATACATTCCCTTTTTTGTTGGTGTAGTTCCGTTTTTAATATTTTAGTTACTTGATAATTAAATTTACGGTTTGTTTCAGTTTCGTGCTTTGTTAAAGCTGTTTTATTTTTTGATCGTACTCACTCGTTATTTGCAAAATCAAGCAATGGGATTAACTTGATGTTTCGCCTATCATAGTAGGCTTTCTCAAAAATTGCTCATTCCTTAATTTTTTTTTTGGTATATATGGCTTTCCTTTCCTATCTACAATTAACTTAAACAACATTTAGTGGTCTAATTATAAAAAGACATTTACAATTTTCCTAAAACTGATTCAAAATTTTATGCTATTGACAATAATTATTACAAAATTAATAAAATAAGGTTACATACCTCGAAAAATGCATGTTGATTATTTGAATGATGGGTAGCAAGTTAGTGGTGTGCCAGGCAACTCATGGCCACAGTTTTAGGTAAAAAGGTGTTCTTATCGTAGTACGTTTTTTTTTTTGAGGAATTTAAAGATAATTTTTTGCTATTTTTTAATTTAAACCTTAGAGTAGAATCAGACATTCACAATAATATACTACATTTTAAAAATAACGAAGTTAAAACTATACTAAAATATCAAATTGAAAAATTAAATTCGTGTTTTGTGCTTTTTTCATGTTTGTGTAATGCAGTGGATGCATTCTTTGTTTACTTATGCCCTTTTATTCTATTTTCTAAAAGTTGGGTTGTCATACCAATATATTTCATAGGGCAGTTTAAACAAGGAATTTCATATACGAGATTAGATTTTTTATTTTTAAAATTCAATATTTCAAGAACTTCCTCTTCTAGGTATTCCATAACTATTTGTGCGATTGTAGAGGAAATAGGTAAGCACATAGCACATCCATCAAGTTGTTGATAAAATTGGTTTTTGTATTGAAAATAATTATTTGACATTATAAGATGTAAGGCTTCTAAGAATTCAGGATGAGTTAGAGTTGTAAATTTTTTAAAAATATTCCATTTGCCTTTTATACCACTAACTACGAGTTCATTTGGTATATTAGTATACAAAGAAATTACATCTAGTGATATTAACTTTGAATTTGGTGGTATTGTTAATGTATCTAGAAAATGTTTAAACGTAAATGAGTCTTTTATATAATAAGTGTTTTTACCTGTGATATTTGACAAATACTTTGAGAGCTTGTAGAAAGGAGATTGAATACATGAAACTATAGGCCTGAGGGGAAGGTTAGGTTTACGCGATTTGGGTAGGCCATATATTTTAGGCGTGACTGCATTATGAAATGACAAATTTTTAGCTTCCGCGTCAGTTAATAGATTTTTGTATAAGAGTTTTTTTACAAAAGTATTATTTTTGTTTTGAAACATGTTTGTTGGGTCATTCTTTAAAAGTTTGTAAGTACTGGTATCTTTTAAGAGCTGATTCATTTTTGTGTCATAATCAGTAGTATTCATTATAACTGTTTTACTGCATTTATCTGGTTTAAGTATGGTTATTTGAATTGTTGAATGTTAATTTAATTAAAAAGATAATGATATTAACCTAATAAGAATGTGTCAAAGGTCAAAATGAGGATCTTGTAGGATTTATTTTGTCTAGCGCAAGATATGCTAGTATTATTTACATTTATTTAATTTTTAGCTTCCGCGTCAGTTAATAGATTTTTGTATAAGAGTTTTTTTACAAAAGTATTATTTTTGTTTTGAAAGATGTTTGTTGGGTCATTCTTTAAAAGTTTATAAGTACTGGTATCTTTTAAGAGCTGATTCATTTTTGTGTCATAATCAGTAGTATTCATTATAACGGTTTTACTGCATTTATCTGGTTTAAGTATGGTTATTTGTGGATTATCTTTAATGAATTGTCTTGTTTTATTATGTTGTTTCTGTATTCGTTTTTGAAAATTGGTAATTTTATTTTTTTTTATGTTTAATTTTTATTTTATGATTGGTAATTATATTTACTACGTCTGACCTTATGCTGTCTTTTATTTCATTTGGTTTATCTTGTATAGTAGTTTCTACGCAGGATATGTATTCTGTTAAAGGTAAGTTTTTTTCGTTCTGTACAGGAATGTTTCCCACATTGTGTTCACAGGTACGTACCTCGACAATAAATTTGATGATATTATAAATAGCACAAAGGTAAAAATTTTAAATCTATGTATAACTGAAACAACGAAAGTTATAAATAATTTAAATAATCTCCTTCAACAAAAAATTAACGCAGTTAAATCAATAATTCCAATTGAGGTTTTTAATAAATTCATGAGGTTTGAAAACATTAAATATGAAAAATTATTGAATTCTATTAAACAAAAAAATAAAAAAAAAACTTTCTAAATTAATATCGGTCACTAAAAAAATGACATACAAATAAATACATCCTCATGGTTAGACAACATCTTTAACACAGATATTCCTAACGATGTCGCAGAAGTTCTTCCTTTAGGCGAAAATTTCTCGCTTCCTGTACAGAACAAAAAAAACTTACCTTTAACAGAATACATATCCTGCGTAGAAACAGCTATACAAGATAAACCAAATGAAATAAAAGATAGCATAAGGTCAGACGTAGTAAATATAATTACCAATCATAAAATAAAAATTAACCATAAAAAAAATAAAATTACCAATTTTCAAAAACGAATACAGAAACAACATAATAAAACAAGACAATTCATTAAAGATAATCCACAAATAACCATACTTAAACCAGATAAATGCAGTAAAACCGTTATAATGAATACTACTGATTATGACACAAAAATGAATCAGCTCTTAAAAGATACCAGTACTTATAAACTTTTAAAGAATGACCCAACAAACATCTTTCAAAACAAAAATAATACTTTTGTAAAAAAACTCTTATACAAAAATCTATTAACTGACGCGGAAGCTAAAAATTAAATAAATGTAAATAATACTAGCATATCTTGCGCTAGACAAAATAAATCCTACAAGATCCTCATTTTGACCTTTGACACATTCTTATTAGGTTAATATCATTATCTTTTTAATTAAATTAACATTCAACTATTTTCTACGGATTAATATTTAGAAAATTTGTTCAGAAAAATATTAAAAAGTGTATTGCACGGCAGTATGTTAAAAGAATACACCCCATTAATTTCATACCACTTAAAAACAATGCAAACCAATCAAAAACCAGAACATAACTCAACAAATGGAAACAAAAACGACCTTAAAACGTTAAGTATAACTTTAAAAAAATAATCCTAGTTTTTTCTTCAGTGTCAATCCTGTGCTAGGCAATTTGAAAGGTCTGCATAAAAGATCGTAATTGACAGCTAAGTAAAATGTTTCCGTATTTAGTATAGTTAAAAGGAGTTATTTATAGCGAAAAATAACATATATGAAAAAACTTTGCTGGCCTTTAAAACTGCCACCACAAAAATTGTATTTTTTTGTAATTTTAGTGTTTGAAATCCATTTGTTTGTATGTTTTGATAACCCTGTATATCTGACCTAAAGTGTATTACTGTCTAAACTATTTTTTTCTATAAGCACTAACTTTAATCAGAAATAAAAATTTCTTAATGTATACCTACTTAATAAAGTTTTCCATATGTAGCGTACTTTTGTGGACACACTTGGCATTTGGTTGTGAAGCATTAGCCCCGCCTGTGCACTAGCAAGAGTATATTCTAAGCATTAACAAGACAAACGTATATATAAAAAAAGATCATCTGCTTTTAAGCAGATTTAGCAATGAAACATGAGGCCAGCTTTCGAGCTAATATCAAATTTTATTAAGTGTCCAAATTTTGTATTTACTTTGATACAGGGTGTTTTTTTGGTTGGTGACAAAAAATGCAGGACATAATTTTTGGCTCACTTTAGGGCTAGAAGTTCATATTAACATCTGCGTGCAAGGCATTGGTTTTTGAGATGGGGAGTGTTAATATTTTAATTTTTTTTAGTTTTTATTATGGAACATTTGATGTACTGTATGCTGTGAATAATGCCTACAGAGTGGTTATGAAACATTTCAGAACACTTTATAGGGCATTACTTTTTCCCAGGTTGCGACTCCTTTTACCTCACAGGAATTTTTACTACAGTGCCACTAACCATTTTTACTATAAATGAAAATTCCTTATTCTGTTCTGTAACTTCTTGGTCTTTTACATTAATTTAATTTTCTGAACTGTTCAGAACTTATTAATGGAAATGTATATTTATGCTTGGTCATGGCACAGATGGCTCGTGGAAAATGGGAAAAAATGGTCAAATTGTAATTTTATAAATAGTAAAGAAATTTCAATTTGACAAGGTCTAAACCCAAAAAACATGATTTCTTAGTTAACTCCAGCCGTGAGAGCTTTTGTGCTAAATGGATGCTTCCTTTGATTCTCGTAAAGTCCCTGATTTCTTGAAAACATTAAAAAATATTTGTTAGAGGATGGATGATGTATCCTTGTAGACAAGTCTAAATCATTCATTCATAACTAAGATGGAAGATCTCATTTCACAATATTTAAGTTTTATCTAGTAAATATTACAACCTTTTAGATTTACTTTACATTATAAGAGATAAAACATATCTTACCTGAATATGTAAACTATGAACACGTATTTTCAAAACATTTAATGCAATTTTTAAATTTTAAAATAAAACCTTCATTAGAATGACGCCATAAATGCCCCACTGATTGGGAACTTCAAATCTTTTTGAACAATTGGTTCCAATTACCACCCTAATCCGATTGTTATAAATAGTATTTGAAAGCAGTTAGTTTTAATGTGTTAGTAACTATATAGACTTAAATATTGTTGCACTATTAAAACTTTACATTTTTTATAGCCTCCCTGTGAGTGGTAAGGTGTCAAAACAAAAAATAATAAACATTTTCTTGTATTATATAATCATATTGTTAAAAATAGTACTTGACAGCAGTTAATACTTTAAATATGTAAATAACTACAAATTTTTTTAATAAAGTTTTATATCCAAAGAATTAGTTTTATTTTCTTTTGTTAGTTAGTAATGATTACGACCCTTAAATGTGCAATAATTTTTTAACAGATAAACAATAAGTTCTTAACATTTATTTTCAGACCAAGGGTTTTTACATATGGAGGTAACCACAATCTAAAAAACTTTTTATTTTTTCATTAATTAATGATTAATTCAAACGCCCCATAAGATCAAATCAAAATAAAACAAATGGTAAAGTACCACAACAAAAACAAAAACATTTTCTTGCATTAATAATCTGATCGATAATCACAATACAATACTGTTAAATATAATACTTAAAATTGTAGTAAATATGATAAAACCATTTTTTCTATTAACGCATAGAAAATATTAGTCTATTACAAAAATGACTTCTTCAGTTTTTCGAATTACCCTATTCACAGTTAAAAATGTTTACTTAATATAATTCTCAAGTAATAAAAAATAAGTATGATAACTGTTAAGAATAAATAAAAATGCTTGTATTGCTTGAGCATATTGGCAACACAGTTGGGCTTCGCATAATTCAACAAGTATTTACATTTTTACACAGCGGGCTTCTTATTTCCTAAAAGCGTATGGGATTCATAAAACCTGGAAAATATAACGATTTCTGTATATCAAGAAAAAGTTACCACTCTGCCTTTGCTTGCAATAACTGTAAGATTTAAATTGTTTTTCAATAAAATACACTTTCTTCAAACCAATATTTAGGCCGGGATTCGGGTATATATATATATATATATATATATATATATATATATATATATATATATATATATATATATATATATATAGATTCTTTATAATTTCACGGCTGTTTGAAAATGAAATGGACAACACGAAATAGCGGGGTTGCAGCCTAATAATCCTATTGATGTTACTGGGACATTAAATAGATGACTCTATTTACTTTGTGAAAGCTTTCGGATTTATTTTAATCCTTCCTCAGTCACACTACAAAATGGTTTGTTAATATAAAGTAAATTATTAAAATATTTTAGACTTACTGTAAGTGAGGTTACAAATATAAACAGCTATCCAATAGGAAATTCATTTCTGTGAATGAAAGGAACACCTCTTTATATAAGTATTTAACACAAAACAAACAGACTGGAAAAAACAATAACAAAAAATTTTTTTTTTTTTTTTTTTTGATTACACACGAAACCGTTGAAAGGTAGGTTTCCAATGTATTCGACCGGAGTCGAGGCTTAACTAGAATATTAAGAATAAAATATGTGCACCTATTTGTTTCTTTTTTAGATAGCAAAAAAAAAAAAAATAATCCTTCTTTTGTGTTTTGAAGGCCAGGACGATTATTTGGTTTTAAGGTTTAATAAATTGCTATATATTATATTGAGATTCTGTATATCCGATTTTTTATTCATCGGGTTTTCCTGATTATTTATGTGCACCATTTCGAGAAAATTTCTTTTAAAATAATTAATTTCACATTCGAGAATCTCCGCCTCTGCGAAATTTGCTGAATGACCTGTGTCTCTTACGTGTTGGGAAAGGGCACATGCTTCGGGTTTTATTCTTATATCACTTTTATGAGATATTATTCTATCTTTTAGAGGCCTTGAGGTTTGCCCTATGTATTTTTTATTGCAATGTAAACAATCTATTTTATATACTACATTTGATTTGTTATGCCTTTTTGTTTTATCTTTAAGAGAACTAAAAAGTTTGCTCGTAGGTTTAACGGCTTTATTGGCTATAACAATATTTTCTTTTTTGAATATGTTCGCTAATTTAGGGGTTAATTCCTGAACGTATGGAAAGGAAACATACTTTTTTATTATTGGAGGGCTAGTAGAAACAGTTGGTGAATTGTTTGGTACTATAGTGTCAGTTGAATAGATTAATTTCTTTAGCAGGCTTTGAGGGTAAGAGTTGTCCAATAGTAGGTTATTTAGACGTTTTAGATTTTGATCCTTTAATGACTGATGACAGATTGACAAAATTCTATTTTTTAGGCCAAGTATGAGGTTTATTTTCATTTTTTCGGAATGGTATGAGAAATAATTTAAATATCTACCTGAGCTGCTTGGTTTTATGTACCAGTCCAATATAATTTTATTACTGTTGGTTCTAATAAGTCTTGTATCTAAAAATGGCACACTTCTCTCAGATTCCATTTCAATTGTGAATTTAATGTACTGATTATAATTATTGAAAATATTGAGTAGCTCTGTTTCGCTTCCAATCGGAATGGCGCAAATTAAATCATCAACATATTTTTTTAAAAAGGGTATTTCAAAGTTCAGCTTTGGGATGCAATCGTATAATAAATCATCCATTACGTATTGCGCTAAAATGGGAGACATTTTTGAGCCCATAGGGGTTCCGAAAACTTGTTTGTAAAATTGATTGTCAAAAGAGAAACAGGTATTGTTAAAAACAAATTCTATTATTTCTAAGAAGTTTGATTGATTTAAAGAACAGTGATTTTTGATTTTGGACCAATTTTTTTTAATACTAACTTTGACTAATTCTAATGGGATATTGGAAAATAAAGACGTAACATCTAAGCTTATAATGTGGTAATTTTCCGGTAGCTGAAACTCGTTAATAAAATTTGCAAAATTAAAAGAGTCTGCTATGTAGTATTCGTTATTATAATCGTATGCAGTGTTTAAAACCTCTGTAATAAAACCAGCTAGTTGAGCAGTTGGGGAATCTATGGAGGATATTATTGGTCTAAGAGAAATTGTGGGTTTATGTGTTTTTGGCAAACCGTAAAACTTGGGGCAAATAGAGTTATAAATCATCAATTTTTTCGCAGTAGCGTCCGATAGTTGTTTTGATTTTTTCAATTTTGAAATTATTTGGTTGGCTTTTTGTTGAATTGTAGATGTAGGATCGCGTGGAATTTTTTTGTAATAAACTTCGTGACTAAGTAAGGACATAGCCAGTTGTAAATATTGTTCTTTGTAAATTGCGACCGTGACGTTGCCTTTGTCAGATCTCGTAATGTAGATATCTGGGTGTTGTTTTAAAAAAATCTTGGTTTTATTATACCATTTAGTTGTCTCTGAGAAAGTAACCTCTTCTGTATGAAAATAATTGGTGATGACATTGGCCGCCTGTGCACTGTAAATATTTTTTTCACGCATATTGTCTACGTGTGATATTGTTAATTCAACGTCTGCTAAAATATGTGGGACTGAACGTCCTTTTTGGAAACGGGGAGTAATAAAAAACGACAGGTTAAGATTTTTGAACCAACAGTCCTTAATTTTAATGCGATTTAATTTATTTGTCCTGTCGTTTTTCCAACAGAAGCAAAAAATATCCTATCATTAGGGCCCAAGTTTTGTCTCCCCGTTTCCAAAAAGGACGTCTCAGTCCCACATATTTTAGCAGACGTTGAATTAACAATATCACACGTAGACAATATGCGTGAAAAAAATATTTACAGTGCACAGGCGGCCAATGTCATCACCAATTATTTTCATACAGAAGAGGTTACTTTCTCAGAGACAACTAAATGGTATAATAAAACCAAGATTTTTTTAAAACAACACCCAGATATCTACATTACGAGATCTGACAAAGGCAACGTCACGGTCGCAATTTACAAAGAACAATATTTACAACTGGCTATGTCCTTACTTAGTGACGAAGTTTATTACAAAAAAATTCCACGCGATCCTACATCTACAATTCAACAAAAAGCCAACCAAATAATTTCAAAATTGAAAAAATCAAAACAACTATCGGACGCTACTGCGAAAAAATTGATGATTTATAACTCTATTTGCCCCAAGTTTTACGGTTTGCCAAAAACACATAAACCCACAATTTCTCTTAGACCAATAATATCCTCCATAGATTCCCCAACTGCTCAACTAGCTGGTTTTATTACAGAGGTTTTAAACACTGCATACGATTATAATAACGAATACTACATAGCAGACTCTTTTAATTTTGCAAATTTTATTAACGAGTTTCAGCTACCGGAAAATTACCACATTATAAGCTTAGATGTTACGTCTTTATTTTCCAATATCCCATTAGAATTAGTCAAAGTTAGTATTAAAAAAAATTGGTCCAAAATCAAAAATCACTGTTCTTTAAATCAATCAAACTTCTTAGAAATAATAGAATTTGTTTTTAACAATACCTGTTTCTCTTTTGACAATCAATTTTACAAACAAGTTTTCGGAACCCCTATGGGCTCAAAAATGTCTCCCATTTTAGCGCAATACGTAATGGATGATTTATTATACGATTGCATCCCAAAGCTGAACTTTGAAATACCCTTTTTAAAAAAATATGTTGATGATTTAATTTGCGCCATTCCGATTGGAAGCGAAACAGAGCTACTCAATATTTTCAATAATTATAATCAGTACATTAAATTCACAATTGAAATGGAATCTGAGAGAAGTGTGCCATTTTTAGATACAAGACTTATTAGAACCAACAGTAATAAAATTATATTGGACTGGTACATAAAACCAAGCAGCTCAGGTAGATATTTAAATTATTTCTCATACCATTCCGAAAAAATGAAAATAAACCTCATACTTGGCCTAAAAAATAGAATTTTGTCAATCTGTCATCAGTCATTAAAGGATCAAAATCTAAAACGTCTAAATAACCTACTATTGGACAACTCTTACCCTCAAAGCCTGCTAAAGAAATTAATCTATTCAACTGACACTATAGTACCAAACAATTCACCAACTGTTTCTACTAGCCCTCCAATAATAAAAAAGTATGTTTCCTTTCCATACGTTCAGGAATTAACCCCTAAATTAGCGAACATATTCAAAAAAGAAAATATTGTTATAGCCAATAAAGCCGTTAAACCTACGAGCAAACTTTTTAGTTCTCTTAAAGATAAAACAAAAAGGCATAACAAATCAAATGTAGTATATAAAATAGATTGTTTACATTGCAATAAAAAATACATAGGGCAAACCTCAAGGCCTCTAAAAGATAGAATAATATCTCATAAAAGTGATATAAGAATAAAACCCGAAGCATGTGCCCTTTCCCAACACGTAAGAGACACAGGTCATTCAGCAAATTTCGCAGAGGCGGAGATTCTCGAATGTGAAATTAATTATTTTAAAAGAAATTTTCTCGAAATGGTGCACATAAATAATCAGGAAAACCCGATGAATAAAAAATCGGATATACAGAATCTCAATATAATATATAGCAATTTATTAAACCTTAAAACCAAATAATCGTCCTGGCCTTCAAAACACAAAAGAAGGATTATTTTTTTTTTTTTTTTTGCTATCTAAAAAAGAAACAAATAGGTGCACATATTTTATTCTTAATATTCTAGTTAAGCCTCGACTCCGGTCGAATACATTGGAAACCTACCTTTCAACGGTTTCGTGTGTAATCAAAAAAAAAAAAAAAAAAAAAATTTTTTGTTATTGTTTTTTCCAGTCTGTTTGTTTTGTGTTAAATACTTATATAAAGAGGTGTTCCTTTCATTCACAGAAATGAATTTCCTATTGGATAGCTGTTTATATTTGTAACCTCACTTACAGTAAGTCTAAAATATTTTAATAATTTACTTTATATTAACAAACCATTTTGTAGTGTGACTGAGGAAGGATTAAAATAAATCCGAAAGCTTTCACAAAGTAAATAGAGTCATCTATTTAATGTCCCAGTAACATCAATAGGATTATTAGGCTGCAACCCCGCTATTATATATATATATATATATATATATATATATATATATATATATATATATATATAAATAAATTCTAAATGAACTCCTTTTATTCAACAGAGGTTTCAGGTATCAAAGGTAGACACTGGTTATATCTAATAATCGTAACTAAGTTAACATTAAATTTGTCAATGCCAGGTTGTTATCACTTCGAAATCTCAATTACAACTGAAACAAAATGTGGCCTCGCGGCGCGCTTATATAGTCTTTAGAAAGGGATGGAATGATCTAGAAAATTCTAGAATAATCTAAATACTACAGGGTGAAGAAAATTAAGTCTAACGGAGAATAGTCGTTACATGAATACAAATTAAGGTAAGTCTACTTCATTAAAATAACAAATAATTAATAAATTCATCTAAAACTTAACAAACCTATAATTAGGGCTAAATTCGCAACATTGCCCCCTTTCCAGAGTTGACCGTCACGATCAAACATCTTCGGTATCTTCATAACGGGCTAGTCGATGGAGGTGCACCACTCTCATTTTTACATGAGGGCTCTTCTGAATCCGGTATACCAAGTCATTCAGATACGGGCCTTCCTATGACTTCTGCAACTTCGGCGAGCGTCCCTTAGTTCTTTTTGGATTGTATAACCAAACTTTTTCACCGACTGTAAATCCAGTGTGATTGACTCGTAGAGCATAACGTGACTTCTTTATATCGCTTTCTATCTGTAATTTATGGCAGACCTCTTCATAGATTTCACTGAGGCGTTTACTAACCTGGCTGGCATAATCCGTAGTAGTTATCTTACTGTCAGGAGGGCGTCCAGTCAAGTGGTCGTCGACTGGAAGCTGTAAATCAGATCCAAATATTACACTGGCAGGTGGTTTTCCAGTGAATTCATGAACTGCAGAGCGATAGGCCAGTAAAAATGGATGAATGCATTTATCTGTCACTTTGTTGTTCATTAACTTGGATTTTCAGGTAGTTCTCCAAAGTTCTATTAAATCTTTCAACCATTCCATCTGACTGTAGATGAAGAGGTGTTGTTCTTGTCTTATGAATTCTTAATAGGCTGCACGGGCTTTTGAATACATCGGATTCACAGTTCCTGCCTTGGTTGGAGTGTATTTCCCTTGGAATTCCATAACGGCAAATTCCCACTCTACGCAATACCCAATTTATTGGATATTGCGTAGACTTCTGGCCATTTGCTGAAGTAATCCATCGCTACTAATACAAAGCGATTCCTCGACTTACTAACTGGAAATGGTCCTGCTACATCTATGGCAATTCGTTCGAAGGGTGCTCCCACATTGTACTGCTCCATTTTGCTACGAGTACGAGTTTGAAGTCCTTTACTGGCGGCGCAGTCCTGGTAGGTTCTGCACCAATCTTTCACATCTGTACGACTTCCCCAACCAATAAAACCTTTCTCGAACTTTTTCAAGAGTCTTCGTAACACCAAAATGTCCTCCGCCGACACCGTCGTGTACGGCTTGTAAAACTTCAGGAATTCGATGTTCAACTTTAAAGTCATATTCTTGTAGGCGGTGCAACCATCTGGCTATTTGTCCCTCTAGATTCTTAAATTGTAGCAGCCATTTAAGTGACGCATGGTCCGTTCTTAAAAGGAATTTTTGCCCATACAAATACTTATGAAAGTGCTTCAATGTTTTAACAATAGCTACTAGTTCTTTCCTTGTCACACAATAGTTGGGTTCAGGTTTAGAAAGAACTTTGGTGAAATAGGCTATTACTGTTTCTTCGCCATCTTGTACTTATGACAA
Organism: Kuschelorhynchus macadamiae; assembly: GCA_030620095.1. Lineage (NCBI taxonomy): Eukaryota > Metazoa > Arthropoda > Insecta > Coleoptera > Curculionidae > Kuschelorhynchus > Kuschelorhynchus macadamiae. The sequence goes on along the minus strand of JAUTXW010000931.1, from coordinate 394,062 downwards.
AATACCACCAATAGCGGCATTGCTTGCATCGGTGTCTACGATAAACATGTGGGATGACTCAGGATATGACAACACTGGGGGATTACACAAGGCTTTCTTCAAGTCTTTAAATGCTTCTCCACATTCTTCGGTCCATACATAGTTGTGATTGCTTTCAGTAAGTCGATGTAACGGTGTAGCGATATTAGCAAAACCTTTTATGAATCGTCTGTAGTATGTACAAAGTCCCAGAAAACTCCTTAGCTCATGTCTGTCCTTCGGTATTGGCCAATTTTGAATGGCTTCAGTCTTCTCTGGATCGGTTTTTACTCCATGTTCGGTAACAACAAGTCCTAGATATTTCACTTCCTTCTGGAAAAACTGTCACTTCTTAGGACTGAGTTTTAAGCCAGCCATTCTCAGTTTCTGGAAAACAGCTTCAATATTCTTCAAATGACCTTCAAATGGGTTGCCAAGAATAACGATGTCATCTAAATAGACTAGGCATGTTTCTCATGTCATTCCATGTAATGTCAGTTCCATTAAACGTTCAAGTCGCTGGAGCGTTGCATAATCCAAAAGGCATAACTGTAAATTGCCACAGTCCAGTCCCAGTAGAAAACGCTGTCTTTTCTTTATCCGCTGGATTAAGCTTAACTTGCCAATAACCACTTTTCAGGTCCAAGGTCGAGAACATCAATTCTTGGTAAGGAAAAGCTATCTGTCTTTGCGACGTCATTGAGCCTGCGAAAGTCGACGCAAAATCTGGTGGAACCATGTTTCTTTTTAACCAGGACTACTGGTGATGACCGGGGATTTTGCGATGGCTCTATAAAGTCTTGTTTTTCCATATGCTCAAGCATCCGATTAACTTTACGCCACTTTGCCAAAGGTATACGTCTAGATGTCTTGTTTTTCCATATGCTCAAGCATCCGATTAACTTCATGCCGCTTCGCCAAAGGTATACGTCTAGGAGGCTGGTTTATCGGTGCTGCATCACCAGTATTAATTCGATGTTGAACTATATTGGTTTTTCCTAAGTCGCTGTCAGCCAAAGAAAAGACATCTTGATTTCTACTCAGACGTTCTTCCGATTTGGACACCTGAACTTTATTCAATAAATGTTGTGATGATTTCACCAGGTCTTGAAGTACCTTAGGTAAAGTATTTGCAGGTCCTGAAGGTGGCAAATTTTCTGCAGGTAAATATTGTATTAGCAGGTTGACAAGTTCCGATCTTGTCACCCTTTTTGACTTGCTGAGGATATTCTTTAATGTTCATCATTTTGACAAATATCGTATTTCTTCTACATCGACTCAAGGTTCTTGCTGGTAAAATTCCCTTTGCATGTAGCGGACAGTCTTGAATTGGCTCGAACAAAATAACTTCTTCATCTAAGTCATCAAGCACTGCTTTCACTACGCATTCCAACCTCGCAGGTAAAGTAGCATCTTCTAGCAAAATAACTTCTCGTATAGTGGAATTATTTCTTCGTGGCAGGTTCATAACTATTTCCTCATTTTTCGAACGGAGGACTCGTTGACATATATCAAGGACAAATTTATGTTCATTCATAACATCAAGAACATATGACGTCATCAGAACAGCGTGTATGAAGTTGGTGTTCCGCAGAGTTACTTTAACATCCTGGATGCCCTTCACAGATATAATTTCACCGTTGGCGGTTTCCAAGACATATTGTTTGTATGGATTTTCTGTCTTGCAAGGATATATAATGTTTGGCCTTACGATGATGTGGATTGAGCCGGTATCCAGTACCATTTCACAGTCCCGACCGCATATCTTCCCCAGTACTACCAAGCTAGAGTCTTTATTCTGCAGCCGGCATACTTTAATTTTTATTGTGGCATACTTTAATTTTTATTGATGATGATCGGGCTTGGTAGCACCTGGCCGGCTTTCGCCCCTTAAAACTGCCTAATGCAAGTTTTTCCTGAATATCTTCAGAAATCTGCTGGTACAGCGACTTTGTACATGTCCATCTTTACCACATTTCCAACAACGAATGCCTTTTCTTTGTCGGAAAGTTAAAGTTTTATTGCCATCTTTCTGATGTTTAAGAAGAATCTCTTTTAAAATGTTCGAGGTATTTTTATTTTTAGTCCTGTATTCTGGAGTGTACGGTAGTCTTCGTAGTTTTCCTTGACCCATGGATGTTTGTTTAGCTGTTTCAAACTGAAGGGCATATGCTAAAGCTTCTGAAATCTTCTTTATTCTAGCTATTCTTAAAGCTTGGTTAGTCCCAGGATCACGAAGGCCTTCAATAAAACTACGTACTGCCAACTCTGCTTGATCTCTTCAGGGTAAGATGGATAAGTGAAGTTTATTAGTCGCACAATATCTGTTTCATACTCTTGAACACTTTCGTTATATTTTTGTCTTCGACATTGAAGTTGGGCTTTATAAACCTCCCGTAGATGTCTTTCACCATAACGCATTCCTAGATGGTTTACTAATGTCCTAAAGTCATTCTGATTATCTTCTATATGTTCCTTAGCACCTCCATTGCTTCACCACGCAAGGAACAAACCAGTGCTCGTGCCTTTTCGGTGGATAGCCAATTATTTCCAGTTGTGGCAGTTAAATATTTGTTTCGAATTAGAGCTTATACCAGGTGATAAAAAAGCGTATCGAACTTAAAATAATTAATATATATGTGAAATATAGAGGATTTAATAGCAGTCGATCACGAACCAGACTGGTGGTAATATATGCCTGTTCCAGTCGACAGAACGTGTCAAGAGTGTAGATGGAACTCAATATCTCCAAACATCTGTGCGTTTTGCCACTGTGAAAAATTTCACAAAGAGGTTAACGGACAAAAGAGGATTAATAGACATACCGTTTTGTATTATTTAAAAGAAGAGTGCGAAAGAAGGAGAAGGCTGCAAAATAATGAGTAAATTTGTTTTACTTTTCTTTAGTATTCTATTCAATTATTATGTCCTAACTAATAGTCAATCAACGACGGCGACGACGACAAAGAGATATTATCCAGAAGAGCGCAGTTATAATTCTGTTTTAATTAATAATAGACGATATTATATTTTGAGAAATGTAAGTTTAAGAACATTTCAAGACACTGGTTATAATGTATGGTTTCACATACATTATGATTTAATAAAACCTAATGAAAGTGTAAAGCCAAACGATAAAATATTTAATTTGGCTAATCACCAAGTAGGTCTGGTGCCTCACTTAAAAGACAATGTATCAAACGTAACATATGTTCCTGTGAATATTAATGAACCTGCAGATATATATTGTAACTGGTATACTGCCAGATATTTTCGAAATAAAAACATTTATCTTGAATATAAGCCTGTAGAACTAAAAGACATTTTTAGTGCACATTCCACTGTTTACAGCACTGATCAGACAGAATTACGAGACATTTTTAGTGTAAATTCTACTGTTTACAGTACATGTCAAATTATATATTTATTATAATAAGACCCTGTACGTACACAAAATGGATTTTGAAAGAACTCAATTTACATGTCAAATATGTAATTGTTTAGTTGAAAAAAATATTAATAGACACTAAAAACATAGAGTAAAGTTATTAAAATTTTGTGATACTTGTTTAGTGAATTATGTATTTGGCATAAATAGTATTAGGTCTATGATTTTAATGTCAAAATAGAACAGTACAAAAATATTGAAATTAAAATTAAAAAAAACTACTATGGTTTATTTTATTTGTTTTTAGTTTTACTTAGTGGGTGAATTCACGTGATTTTTACTCACCAATAGAACAATAATTAAAAAGTGGTAGAGTTTTATTTATAAAAAAAGTAGATTGAACTAGGCGTCAGTAGTGTGTCGTAACTCGAACTATGGCAGGAGGAAATTCGATTTTATATCTTGATATCCAAGGATTTAATTGTGCCTCTGGATTTATTCCAAAAGAACTAGCTGTGTATGATGGAACACGTTGTTCAAATTTTCTTTTCAAACCACCATATAATAAAAGCATGTTAAAAGGTCAGGATTTAAAAACGATATCTTATCTCGAAAACTCATATCATGATCTAATATGGGAGTCTGGTTTAATAGACTTAAACGAACTAGCAAATGTCTTAGAACATGTGATGAAAAGATATGATGCCCCAAAAATATACGTCAAAGGAGATGAAAAGGTGAATTTTTTAAGAAAATTTATAAGTGCGGAAAAAATTGTTAAAAAACCTCTGGAGAGTGAACCAAAGCTAAGAAAGTTCCCGAATGTCACTTTCACAAGGATCCATATGGCACTACTTGGCATTGTGCATTATCAAACGCTAAGTTGTTATATAATTATAAATACTGTGTTTTTGTTTCAAGATAAATAAATTATTTGTAAAAAACATTAAATAAATAAAACGTATATGAAAAAAACATTTATTTTATTAAGTCATTCTACATTATTTTTATCTATTCAACTATTATGCTTATGACTGAAACCTAACCATTTTACAAATACTTTATTGTTTTTACGTTTTAACACTTTTTCAACCAAATAAATGTCTGGATATTTAACTTTTTGCAATTGAAGTTCATATAATCCTCCTTTAATGTCTTGTTTTTCTGCATCTTGAAGTAGGTATGTCACTGGATTTGTAAGTTGAACTTTTTTTACACTAAAAATTTCTGTTGACCAATTTGGCTGGCATTGTTTATCGAAAACTTCTCTAAATTTGGAAATTCTTACATGATCGCCTATCTTGAATTTTGGTTTCGATGTCATTTTAATTCGATTATAAACTGTGTTTAATAGCAGTTTTTCATGCTTTTTTGAAATTTCAGCCGGTTTTAAACCTGTGGTAGTGTGTACTCGATTATTATAGGAATAAACGATTTGTTTTAATATATCAAACCGCTTGTATGATCCTTGCAGACTAAATTCTTTTCACATCATTCGTTTAAGGGTTCGATTTATACGTTCAACAATAGATGCTTTTTTCTCACTGTAAACTAAATAATGATTGACATTATATTTTTTCATTAAAATCATCATTTCTTTTCCAGTAAATTCACCACCGGCGTCTGTACAGAGATGTATAGGTGTCTGTTCTTTGAATACATTTTCCAACGCTTTAGATAACTCTTTGACAGTTTTTGTTTTCAACGGATAAGCCCAAACGTATTTAGAAAAACAGTTAATTACGACGAGTATATATTTGTATCCTTTGTTTACTTGTACGTATTCTTTCATATCAACCAAATCAGCTTGCATTAAGTCCAATAGAGATTTGATAATAACCTTTCTTCTTTTAAAATTTACTCTTGATGATTTATGAAGTTCTTCAACAATATCTTTTTTTACTTTGGTTACAAATTTAGACATATTTTTATTCTATTATATTCGCTTCTCGTAATTCTTCAATAATGGTCATAATCTCGTTAACGTGATTTGTATTACCAGCAGCCTGAGACGCAACTAGAAGCTCCAATCTCTCAACCAACTCATTAGGATCATCCCAGAAAACATAATCAATAGGATTGTTTGAAAGTTTCATAGAAATTCCCTCCCCCTGTTTCAAAACATCATCATCATCGTCATCATCATCAGTTGGACTGGTATAATTACTCTCAGTTTTATTTATTATTGGTTCAATGAATTTTCTAAATTTCTTATTTTTACTTGATTTTACATTTTTGATAGCATTTGTTTTAAATAATATGTGAGTATAGCTTTTTGCATCATCATTTGTATAGATGGTGGGAACATTCTGATTAAATAACAAGCCATATAATCCATTAGTGCCTTTATATTTTTTTCCTGCAATTATCAAATCAGCTCCATCGAAATCTATCGTTTTGTTACCGCTAGAAAACCGTTCGATATCCTTATCAAACTTTACTCGGAATTTTCCATCAGAATTACTATTATTTGGATCCTTTACAAACTTTTTGATGTACTTTAAAGGTAAACTATGATATTGATCAGAATAATCGGAAAATGATTTTTCTCTTATAGTTTGATTTAGTATTTTTTCATATTCCCTTTGTTTCCTAATTTCCTCTTCCTTGATTTCATCCTGCACGTTTTTTATTATTTATTTTCTGAGTTATGGTTTTCGTGACGACGATGATTTTGTTGTGGAAGAAAATAATTTTCTTTTCATTTTTGGTACAGTTTGATATGCATGTGTGATTTTGTTTCCTGTAGGAGTATCCTTAAACTCTAATGAGATAGAAGTGGAGGGTATAGGTTCCGATTTTACTGACTCGTTTTCCTCTTCACTATTATGGTCCGCAAAAAGTTTCTCCTCGTCATCTTTATCATCATTATCATAGTTATCGTCATCAGAAAATTGTTCCCTTCTTTTAAGTTCCGATATCAAACTTTTAGGAGTGTGCTTCTTTCGATCCGATTTGTTCTCAATCACCTCCAAATGTTTTGTTATAGGCTGAAATACATTCTCGTGGGCTATTTGTCTATGCTTTAAGATATCTAGGTTATTCTTTATATCGTTTCTAATTGAAACTATTTTTTTCTTAACTGATTGATGTTTAGTTTTTCCTTTTTATTTTTCGTGGTACGAGCAGGAGCCATGATGATAACATGATGATGAACTTTCAACGTTCAACTATGTAATAATTTATAAAAGCGACACTACAGATATGTATATATATATATATATATATATATATATATATATACATATATATATATATATATATATATATATATATATATATATATATATATATATATATATATATATATATATATATATATATATATATATATATATATATATATATATATATATATATATATATATATATATATATATATATATATATATATATATATATATATTTATCAAAACATAACCGATATCGACCTTTTATTACACTTAAATATAGATAGAAAACCAAATGGTTCTTTCCAACAGTATGAGCATATGGTTTTAAAGCTGTCAAATGACATATCAGTACCAATATGATCTGAGTATACATGATGTAAATTTAAGTCATCCTGTTTAAATAATATTAAAACGTTAGCATTGTCTCTTATCAAATGTTTGGGTATTTTTGCATATGTTTGACACAAGTAAAAACAGTCTATATTATTGTGACGTCCCATACTAAAATATTCTCTGATAACATCCTGTTTATCACACGCGACGTCATCAAATATGAAAATTTAATTTGCTTTAGCGTCAGATGGAGATAAAAATAAATTTCAATCCATTGTGATGTTCAAGAAGGCTTAGCATATCCCGATATGATGCATCGTATAGTAGATGGTAATAATATACTGTGTTTAATATTTTTGTTTTTTTTCACATCATGATTATTTACTGTTAAAGATGTCCTTTGTTTCACAATTTTGATATGTTTCTTCTTTTCCTCCTCCATGTTAAATATCAGATGTAAAACTATTTATAAAGCCATAATACGCTGTTATTTATATACAGTCTTTATTTACTTCTTTTAAAATGAGGTATTATTCGACTGATCGACAACACCAACGAACGATTAATGGGGAAGATTTGTTAAACTCAATGATAAACAAACTTCCATTTGAATTATATCTTCTAGGGTATAACTATTATGGTCCAGGAACTAAATTAGAGAAACATTTACGACGTGGCGATAAAGGAATTAATCCGTTAGATGAAGCATGTAAAAATCATGATATTGCCTATTCAAAATATCAAAACATATCAGATCGTAATGTGGCAGATAAAATTTTACTTAAACACGCTTTAAGCAGAATAAATTCATCAAATGCATCCTGCAATGCAGCTGCAATGCAAACTAAAATAAAGCTAGGTATGGGTACTAGCAGTGGGGATATAAATTTGAGTCATAACCCCAATTTAAATAAGTCATACAATAGAAGAATCCATGGTAACAAGTATCTTAAAACAATAATGGAACACAGTGTGAAGGCTATGCGTGATTATGTGAAAAAGATGGAGATTTTGCTAAACAAACTCGAAGAAGTAAAAGGTCAAACTGGAAAGGTGTATCGCAAACCAGTCAAAAAGGGAACAAAAAATAAACAACAAAAATACGATAATTATCATCAGAAGAAAATAAAGCAAAAAATGAAATACCCTTCTAATTTTATTGAGAATGATGATGAGAAACGAAAGAACTTAGAGAACGACATTGAACAAGATTTGCAACAAAATCAAAATAGGGCACTCAAACGAAAGATAGATAACTCTGATGATGATATAATGGATGGGAAAAAACTAAAATTTGAAACAAAATTGGCAAACTTATCCAATAAGGGGAAATTAAACGACGACGAGGACGATAATTTTCATGAAGAATTTGCTAGTGACGCATTGAAAAAAAAGTTAAATAATAGTATATATTTTCATTTATCTGGCTTCAACGTTTAATGTATAAAAAACTTTTCCAACAGAAAGCAGTAAACATGGTAGCAATTAAAAAAAGTAAACCTCGGAAGCAGAAAAGCAAAAAGGCAAAAAGACCAAACGTTAGCGGGAAAAAAAGAAGCAGTACAAAATTAAAAAGTTTTCAATCAGTTACGAAAAAGATTAAAGGTAGTATTTTAAATCAAAAACCATCCAATATTTACGAAGCTGTTAAGATAGCTATGAAAGCAGTTAATAATACCAAAATCAGACAGCTAAGAATAATTAAAATTCCAAAAACTGGAGGTTTTCTTCCTTTGATCCCTATTTTTGCGGCAAAGAGTGTTAAGTGGAGGAGCTGCCGGCATCGCGAAGGCCGTATCTGATGCTCGTGCTGCTAAACAACAATTGCAAGAAAGCGAACGCCACAAGTCGATGGAATCCATTGCATTGGGAAAAGGTCTCTTTTTAAAACCATACAAAACAGGTTTAGGTCTTTTTTTAGGAAATCATGTCAGGAAAAAAAAATACCGATAATCTTACCTAACCGTGCCTTAAGTAACTTTGATATTGAAAAGTATACTAAACTACTCAAGGTACCCTATTTTCGAGGAGTGTTTACGAAGGATCGATTACCGAAGAAAATTTACCAAAACGAATCTGGTATTATTAATTTAGACAATTTTTCTGGACTGGGAACTCATTGGACTGCTTATTGGAAACATAATGTTTATTATTTTGATAGTTTTGGAAATTTAAAACCTCCTCTGGAAGTGTGTAAATATTTTAACTCTAATGGTATTTGTAACATATTTTATAATCATCATTGTTGCCAACCTTATGACTCGTTTATATGTGGTCACTTATGTCTGAAATTTTTGTATCATTCTGTAGATTTAGAATAAATACCAATATAACTATAATTTTTGTTTTATTTAATGTAAATACTTTGATCCGAAAAGTAGTTAAACATGTCTTATACGTTTACCTTATCGGGAACGGAGTCTGTATTTTCAACCAAAATTTATCCACCTATTGTTTTGAATGAAAACGAAAATTATGTTTTGGGTTTAATAAACTTTGAAAGTTACAACTCAATTCCTAACATTGATAGTAGCAATAACAGTTTTCATTGTGGAGATGAGCACGTTGTTGTACCTGAAGGATCCTACGAAATTAGCGATATTCAAAAATATTTGACGACGTATCTGAGACTTCATTCAAAAGAAAAGGATCCAATCACACTTCGTTTAGAAGCGAACCATAACACTTTACAGTGTGAAATCAAATGTAACCGTAAAATTGATTTCATCAATGAAAATTCAATTGGCAGTTTACTGGGATTCGGTAGCAAGCAACTCGAGCCCAATAAAAGACACATTTCCGATAATCCTGTAAATATATTTTCATAGTTCATTTAACATGTATAGAATGTAATCTAGTGACAAAATCCTATAATAATAGAGATTTAGTTCATATTATCCATTTGTTTTATCCAACAGTGCCACCAGGTTTCAAAATAGTCGAGAAGCCATCGAATGTTATTTATCTACCAATCAGCACATGATATATCGATGAGATAATCCTTAAAATAACTGATCAGGATAAGAAATTAGTCAATTTCAGAAACGAGCTAGTAACGATTTGGTTACATTTGAAGCGAATTCTTTAAAATGGTTTTTCTGTATAATCATAATTCTTTAAATATACCAAAGGACTCGTTTGAAAATCGTCATAAAACCCAATTAGATGAACAGACAACTATTAGTTCCACCAGAACGTTTAAGGAGTTAACATCCAAAAATAAACGTGTACTACTCTCACTGGGATTCAGTTTACAGGAAGAGGGGAAGAAGAAAAAGGAAAATCAAAATTATAAATTGGAAAATTATAAAGGTTTTGGTGTAGTTTTTAACTACGGATTACTACGAGTTTGGAAAAAATGTTTATTATATTAGTTTGCAAGTGTAAATACAGGCACAAAGACAATGAGTTAACATGTTAAAAGTGGGAGAAAATACGCTAAATGATGACTCAATCATAAATTATCAATACCATACACATCAACCTTATTCCTCAACAATTCTAAACAATAACGATGAAATTAGAATACCAATACAAACACAAGATTTATACACCTTACCGAATCAAAGCTTTTTATACATTATGTAACTTTTATCAATAACGGAATTGTTCATTTGTTTGATGAAATTCGCTATGAACTAGGAAGAGTGGTTATCGATCGGGTTCGAAATCCCGGCATAGCCACAACAATGAAAGATTACGTATCATTTTCGAAAGCTGAATATTTTGCACTTCAGAATGCTGGATGGGATTGTGAAGACAATCCGAAATTTTGGATGGTAACGGTAGTTTTAATGTTTGTATTCCGCTAAAAATGTTAATGGGTTTTACGGAGGATTTTTATAAAATAATCATGAATCTTCGTCAAGAATTAGTATTAATTAGAAGCAATTCTGATACAGAGGGAATCATGCAAAAAAATGACAAAAAAGAAAACCTATAAAGTTACCCTGAGTAAGGTATGTTACCGTTAGTGATACTCAAAAATTACGTTTGCTTAAACAATTTGAAAGTAACATGGAATTAACGATTGCTTTCAGAAGTTGGGAAATACATGAATACCCACAACTGCAGCAAAGCAAAAACCACACATGGGCAGTGAAATCATAAAATCAATTGGAGAAGCCTCGATTTATCATCATTGGTTTTCAAACTGGTGTGAAAAATAATATTGCGAAAAATGCTAGTCATTTGCAGCATTGCAGTTTATTAAATTTGAAGGTGTATTTGAACTGTGATATGTTTCCATACAATAATCTAAATTTGGACTTTGATAACAATAAATATGCGCTTGAGTATGAAATGTATCAACAATTTCAAAAATCCTATTATTATAAAAATCAGAGTGATCCGTGTTATAACCCAACAACATACAAGACTAAAGCAGCATTAATTGTTGTTGACTGTTCACGTCAAGGTGAAGACATCCTAAAAGGTGGAGCTGTTGATATTCGCATTGAATTCGAAACAACTAAAACAATAACAAACAATACTTCAGCATTCTGTTTGATTCTACACGATCGTTTAGTCAAATACAATCCTTTAACCAGTACAGTTAAAGTATATTAAATTTCAAAGTGTGAAAAGTAAAACGTCAGTCATCGATTGTTCGCGGTAAAAGGTGGAGTAGTCTCAGCAGCAGCAGTATAGTGAACGTTTTGTAAAGAGTCATGTTTGTAATAGATATATAAGGATTTCAATATGGCAGCTCAACTTTTTTGTGCAAGGAAATTGCAATTCTTAATACCTCAAATAAAAATTATAAACATGCTTCAGTTAAACTTCCTTTTGAATTGGGCTTTTGCAAAGACCAAATTAGAAATCACATGAAATGATTAACCAACAACGTACATGGCTTGGAATGGTCAAACGATGCTTTTGAAAATTTGGAATATGAAAATCTGACTGAGTTTATAAAAGATTTTATTAATGAAGAAAATGGATATGACACTGTGGACTCTTGTAATAACGACTACACCGACAATATCATTGCAGTAAAGGGAAATCAAAAATTGGAGTGGTTGACCAGATTATTGTTCAAAACAAATTACACCGTTATTGATTTGGAAACAAGAGGATGTCCACCCTTGGCCGAATTACAAATTATATTCAAGTCATATCGTTGTCAGCAACATGATAGTAACACATTAAATTGTACCTTGGAAAACGTGTACATTTAAATATTATAAGATCATATTATGCAAATCGTTATCCTACTTTTAGATATGTTATTTTTTTCAGACATATCATTGCTAAGGTGTCTACATTCAATCCATTTTCAAGGCGTCTTTCTATATATTTATCACGACGATTAAGATTTCTTGGAATACAATTTTCAATTTTCTTCATTTGATTAATTTGAATTGTATGTAACGAATTATTTTGCCTAAATAAAGCAGTTTTACATATATCTAAATAAATTACTTATCGTATGTATAATTAGTTCTTCAAAAGTTAAATGGTTAGAGTTTTCTTTCAAAAATATCAATTGTAATAAAAAACCTTTTTTGACGACAACATTTCGTAAAAAAAATTTTGTTGAGTAATTATTTACAGTTGTTATACTTTGTACACTTCTATAACCATTTTCCTTAAGTTTCTCTATCAGTATATTTAAAATCAATAAACATACCGCTTCACATACAGGACTAAGTTCAATAAACATGTCAATATCTGCGTAAGTTTTGGTTCGACTTAAAATAACTAGGATAACCACCGGCTACAAAGGATCTGCACGGACAAGATTTTAGTAATAGGTTAATGATTTTTACCTCATCCAGAACCTCAGTAACAATCACATCATGTAATGATTTTGAAGTCCAACACTTTTTTAAGCTTTGGTAATTATAACCTATTATCAAAGTTAGTTGATTTTTCTGTAATAAAAGAATAAATATACTATTCTAACTATATTTAAATCTGAAAAAAGAACACTAAAATTACTAAAATGAATTTACATTTGTTTGTTCTTGTTGTTGTTGTTGTTGCTCTTCATCCTCGCTGGAGGAATAGACCTCCTCCACAGTCAACTTTTGTCGTTTCGACGACGACGGCAACGACGACGACGATGATGTTGATGGTAGTGTTCGTCGTTGGTGCTCACTAACAGTTGTTTCCACATCCTTGTCCACAAGATTAAATTTGAACCGTTTTACCACTCTTTCGAGTATCCTAAATTCCTCATCATTATTGATTTTTGTCCGTAGATAGCGTACGGGGAGATTTCCAAATTTTATTTTCAAGGTTTCTCTCTGGGGACTATAAGTAAGGTGTATATACACCTTATCATCCCTTTCGAGAATCCTATCAACACCATATCTGAAAGGAAAAAAAACTTCTCTAAATACTCGTTTTATAACACCTCATAGGAATCATTTTTATATATTCAGTATTTTTGCAAAAATAAAAAATATTGCTTCACTGAAAAGCTTTCAAAATTAAAAAAAAATGTGCTATATAAATTTATGGAATATATAAAATAAGCTACAGCACCTAGCTAAATAAATTCTTGCACAAAATGTAATAAAAGGAGCTGTTATTGTAATAAATGGTACGTTCACTAACACTTTAACAAAAAAAATTAACAAATACTTACTGAAAAAGCTGTTTCATAACAACCAAGACGTGACGCACAGGAAAGTTTATTTTATCTTCAGAAAATACAACAAGTGTACTGGGTACTGTTGCCATCTTGAATATTTTCGTTTGGCTGTTTCCAAAAAACGGATAGACATAGAACTGATACCAAACGCAAACTCTGGATGAGTATAAATACAAATTTATCATTGAAAAAATTAGCAATTTTGACGTAGACGACGATAAAAGTATTCATTAATTTCAAAGGAAATTTTCAACAAAATTTGCTCCGTTACATATTATAACACCACGTCCACAGTAAATGTTTCTTTATCTTTTATCATAATTACTAGCAAAAACAGAAATTTTCCTAATATTTTGCAACGTGAATTGTATTTGATAACGAAAAAGAAAAATGCAATGTACGTCGTGCAACGTGACTTGTATTTGATGACGGAAAATAAAAATGCAAAGGTCATGCAACGTGACCTATATTTGATAAAACATGTTTTTGGTGCAACGTGACTTATCTTCTGGAAAATTTTACATATACATGATTATACCATGCTACTTTGCGTGTGTGTGTGTTGTCAATAGAAATGACGCGAATGATTGATAAGAGTTTTGTATATAAATTATCATGCACACACCGAACTTATTCACACTGCAGTCTTTGTAGTCCTTCTTGCCACTACACTAAAAGAAAACAAAAACCAAAATGTCGTCCAGCAGCAACAAAGTCCTAGATTCATTTTCAAGTGAAGCGGTCCAGAAAACTGAAATGGTAAGTAGATTACTTAAAACAAAAGAAGATTACCAAACACATATTCGTTATCTAAAAAAATCAATTGCCATTATTAAAAAATGTTTAAAAAATAGTTCATGTGTTTCTAGTTATAGTAGAGTGGAAAGTAATTTGTCAATTTTAAAACACTTTTTATTGCGTTTTAAATTGCATTTAAAAAATAACAAGGGTCTATTAAAAAGAAAATTAGTTTGGGAAGATGTTGATTCTTGTTTTAAAGGGAGAATAAAAACGGGAATTATTAACAATTTAAAGATGAAAGAACCAAGAGAGTTTTTAGTGCTTTTCGTATTTTTTCAAACAGGATTAAAACTGAACTTAAAAATTCTATGATTAAAGTAAATGTTGTGTTTTCAGGTTTATTTATAAAACCTCAAAATTTAGAAAAATCCGCTAAAGATTTTACAACGAAAAATTCACTAATTGAACCATCTACGAATCTGACTGAATGGTATAAGATACACGTTACTGATAAGATTTTGGTTCAACTTGAAGAATTTCAAGAAAGAGACAGTGGTTGGGCCTTGTGTGAAATTTGGTACTTGAAAGTAAATATTAATTCTTTTAATCCAATAAGCGTGGGGTCTTCCACTTATGTGCAATTGCCTGAATTCATAAAAAAAACTAAAAGTGTTATCAATATTAAAAATAAAGACATTTATTGTTTTTTGTGGGCTATCATGTGTGCTGTACGTGGACCCAGAAAAGGCAAAAACGTTTCACGGACGTCATCTTATGATCATTTCAGTCACTATTTGAAATATGATGGAATTCAATTTCCAATTGCTCTAAAAGATATTTCCAAGTTTGAAAGAATGAACAACTTAGCTATTAATGTTTTTTGTTTAAGAAAGAGAGAAATTTTACCCTTATTATTAAGCAAAATAGAATATTTTACAGATACAGTTAATTTACTTATACTACCTTGTAATAACATTGAATTAGAAAACACACAATATTTTCTCGAACCTGCAAACACAACATTTCATTTTGCATGCATAAAAAAATTAAGTGGTTTATTGAATACCCAAATGGGTAATAGAAAACATAAAAAATGGTTTTGCGAGCGTTGTCTCAATCATTTTAAAACTGAACCCATTTTGAAAAAACATTCCAAAGATTGCCAATTATTGAATAAATGTAAAATTACATTGCCAAAGGAAAATGAAAAAATTTTAACTTTTAAAAATTTCTCAAATAAATTATTGGTTTCTTTTGCAATTTACGCAGATTTAGAGAGCATGCTTGTCAAGTATGAAGACAAGCAATGCACTAAGAAATCAAAAAAATATCAAAAACATGATGATTCGCTATCGGAATTTCATTCATATACTGGAGAAAAGTGTCAAGAATGGTTTGTCAGGGAACTTGGCAAAATTGCTTATAAAGTTAATTCAATATATTCAAACCCACAATCTATGATACCTCTAAGTAAACAAGAAAATGAGGCTTATTGTCAAGCAAAAACATGTCATTTTTGTAATGAACCTTTTTTAGGGGATAACTATAAAGAAAGAAACCATTGTCATTTAACGGGGTTATTCCGAGGAGCTGCACATAAATCATCTAATTTAAAATTTTCAGATAAAAAAAAAACTGTGCCTGTAATATTTCATAATCTATCAGGATACGATAGTCACTTCTTAATCAAGGCACTTTCTACAGAAGTGAAAGGTATAATTAGTTTGCTTCCACTTAATAAAGAAAAATACATATCTTTCACCAAGTACGTTGAAAATTTAGATATCAGCTTTAGATTTATCGATTCATTTCGTTTTATGGCCAGTTCCTTGGAAAAACTAGCATCCTATTTAGAGGATCACCAAAAAATTGTTACAAGATACTACTATCCAGATGATGTTAAATTTAAACTAATGACCAGGAAGGGGGTATTTCCTTACGAATATCTAGACTCTTGGGAAAAACTGCAAGATAACAGTTTACCTCCAATACAGCTATTTTATAGTTCTATTTCTAATTCAAACATATCAACCGAAGAGTATCAACATGCTTCTACGGTGTGGGATACGTTTAAAATTAAAAGGCTTCAAGAATATGCTGAATTGTATCTTAATGTCCTACTTTTAGTTGATGTCTTTGAAAACTTTCGCAAAGTCTGTTTGGAAACATATCAATTGGACCCTCTACATTATTATACAGCACCAGGATTAGCATTTGATAGCATGTTAAAAATTAGTGAAGTAAAATTGGACCTCTTAACAGATATTGATATGGTCATGTTTATTGAAAAGGGTATAAGAGGGGGAATTTCACAATGCTCAAATAGATACGCTAAGGCTAATAATGAATATATGGGGGCAGAATATAACCCTGACAAACCATCTAGCTATCTCATGTATTTCGATGTTGTAAATTTATATGGTGCTGCTACGAGTTATCCTCTGCCTACTGTAGACTTTCAGTGGGTTGAAGATATCTATAAGGAAACAAATATTTTAGATGTAGCCGATAATAGTGAATATGGGTATATTTTTGAAGTGGACCTTTATTATCCAAAAGAGTTATTTGAAACACATAAGGATTTACCACTCTGTCCTGAACATTTAGTACCACCAACTTCAGCTACTTCACTTCCCAAACTATTAACCACTCTTTATGATAAGAAACGTTACGTTATTCATCACAAAAATTTGCAGCTACTCACCAAATTGGGTCTTAAAATTGGAAAAATTCATAGGTGTTTAAAATTTAAACAATCTCCATGACTAAAAAAATATATAGACCTAAATACTACTCTCAGAATAAACAGTAAAAACGAGTTTGAAAAAAATTTCTTTAAATTGATGAATAACGCACCATATGGAAAAACAATTGAAAATGTACGCAAATATCGTGATATAAAATTAGTTTCGAAATGGTCAAGCACATATGGTGCAAATTATTACATTTCACAACCTCATTTTCACAGTTGTGAAATTTTTACAGAAAATCTAGTCTTAATCAAAATGAACCGATTAAACATAAAATTTAATAAACCAATTTACATCGGTATGTCTATTTTAGATATTTCAAAAACGATAATATACGATTTTCATTACAATTTTATTATACCGAAATTCCAGTCTAATGCTAAATTAATGTACACTGACACTGATAGTCTTATTTATCTATTTTCAAATTATAATATTTATGACTGCATTAGGGAAAATATACATATGTTTGATACGTCAGATTACCCTAAAGACAACGTATACAATATTCAACAAAAAAATAAAAAAGTTTATGGGCTAATGAAGGATGAATGTTGTGGTCAGGTTATGACTGAATTTATCGGCTTGCGTTCTAAAATGTATTGTTTTAAAACTTTTAGTGATAAAGACAGCGCTGCAAACAAAGAAAAAATTGTTAAAAAAGCTAAGGGTATTCAATCTTCAGCATTGAAACAAATTTCTTTTCATGATTATTATCAGTGTCTTTTTAACAATACTACCATCGATGTTGCGCAAAATTTTATTAGATCCAAAAAGCATAACGTATTTACTATTAATCAAATTAAAACCGCTTTGAGTCCTTTTGACGACAAGCGAATAGTTAACTAACTACACGAACTATTATCGACAGTTAAATACAGACACTCTACCGTGGGGATATAACAATGTTTAGTTTCATTTATTCTTCTTTTGTTACGGGTAATCTACCATATTCAAAAATTCCGTCTCATCCAGTTAAGAGGTAAATAGTTATATTTTAAATATAAATGCAATATTTAATTTGAAAATATTATTTCAGACCACGACTGATATCAAATATTTGGAGGCAAATGATCGCAAAAGATTTCACAACTTGACCCATGTCATATATACTCCCGCTGCTACTACAAGACAGAATAAACGGATTAAATTAGATGTCGGATCACAACGAAAACACGAACCATTAGCTACAATTTACTGTCACCTCTGTAAGCTACATTTCTGCTTTTGTCAGGAATCAATTCGCATTCACAGAGCACAGTCATTTGTTGGAACGACGTCGGAACTTGACTTGTACTTCAAGGAATCAATACCCCAGTCATAGAATTGTTTTTTTTGTTATAGCCACATCATAGCTGTCCCATTCCCACCAAACAACAGTTTTTGGATACCAAAAGTAACCTCGTGACAAACGAAATGGACAAATGTTTTCATCTGTATCAAGCACAGCCACAAGATGATTGGGGATGGCGACAGATGGATGAAGATTATTTCTATGCTAACATCAGTGACAACTCGACTCAAAATTACTGGACCCGAATTAAAATGGAAACTTCGTACAATATTGCACAATTTGCTTTTTACGAAAGAAAGAAAAGAAAATTTCAAGAATAGTGTATTTATTAATATTGTTTTAATAAACATTATTTGAAAGGATTGACTTTTTTTTATATTTCTATCTGAAAATTTAAATAAATCCAAATTATTTCAAAGTTGAGTTTTATTCCATTATCTTAATAGAAAATTAGACCAGACTCGAACTCTTGTGGCTCGAACACATTAATTTTAAATAGTTGAAAACAAATCTCGTTATATTAATTATTTTAAGCGCTATACGTTTTTTATCGTTTATTATTCGAAATAAATATTTAACTTATCTATAAAACAACTTTTTATTGCTCATCTCAATACTACACAAACTTCTCCTTATCTACATCCTCGACCTTTTCTTATCTGCGAACCTGACCTCTAGTCTTACGTCTAACATATTAATTAACAGAAAAACAATTCTCGGTACTCGACCTTTTCTTATCTGCGAACCTGACCTCTAGTCTTACGTCGAACATTAACAGAAAAACAATTCTCGGAATTCGGCGAGGCGAGGCTCGGCTCTTGTGATGACGCGAGGCTCGGCAAAGCTCGCTTCTTGGAAGTTTTTTTCAAAAATAACACCTACCTGTACAAACCAGGTGTCACGCTTAAGACAGGTGCACAAAAGTGACAGGTGAACACTTCTTGCAGGCAGGTGAGCCGAAGAGCTCCTGGGACCGATCGGTGGTCAAGATGCCCCTGCTATACTACTTTGGTTAACTTTAAATAAGAAAAACGGGTGAGTATGGTTTCCTATTTTAATTATTACAGCTTTACTGACAAACCTAATCCATGTTTTAAGACAGATAAAAAAAATCTCACTAAAACGCAATCAGAGTTTAACTAAATTAATTGCTTATATTATTATGAACTCTATTGATGTCACATCTGATTTCACATTTAGTGTGGAAAGGGCAATTGTCAATATTAAATTAGATGACAAAATTATACCTACATCCCTTATGCTTGCATGTATTTCTCCTCTAATATAATCATTAATTCTGTAACAAACTTCAATTGTTTTACATGATTAGACTCTCAATGTAGTTTCTACCTCGATGGTTTTATTATAATTTTCAAAGAACTCGTTAATGATGGAAATCTTTAAAACATGTTTTGCAGCTTTTGTACGCTAGTAATCTGAGACAATAAATAGATAATTTATAAAATATATTAGGAATCAGGATTAAACAAAAGAATTGAAAGTATCAAAATATAACCTTCAATTATCAATAAAATACTACTAACTGTTTCCAATTTTGTTGTAATTAGCCAGAAATACTCTCAAAATAAGGTAAAAAGTAGATTAAAAATATTTCTCGCATACATTTGTTCGCAACTCCCTAAAGCCTTTCATTGTCTTCAAATTTTCCTTTGTTTTGTTTAGAAAAAGATGCTGAGCTCAGTGTCTAGACTTAACTTGCTATATTTTTGTCGCAAATACTAATTAATTTTTTAGATTGATCTCCGTCCATGACTTAGTCAGAGATGGGGTGACCAGATAATTTACATCTTATTCCAGTTTGGAGACGTTATCGGTGGGTTGTCCGGATGGCGGGTTCGAAGCACCCCGATTCCTTTAAATCTCTTTTCAGATTATTCCTCCTTTTTGAAGTGCCTCTTAAGATTATTACTGGTATCACAAGATGACATTTTCTTTCAAGCTATCTCCTCACCTCTTCCTACTCCTGCCTGAGAGCGGCCATTGCGCTGAAACTATGTGTAGAACTGAGTAGACGAACAGTATAGAATGCAGGAACAAATAGGCCTCACGCGTTCACAGCGTCTGCTCATCTGCTCCCTTTAGTTTTAGTCGTTAGTCGTTAGTTTTCAAACAAAGCGGCAAAATTGTACACGTGGAACCAGTTATGTTAAAACACAGAAGTCTGCCTTCCAGGAGGGAATTCGATAGCGCCCTGTCGTCAGACTTAGGTCGTCCATTTTCAGCTTAATTATTTTCCTCACTTTCTCTCATAACTTAACCGGCTAAGCAAAGTAAATACGCTTCTAGTAACGGTAAATATGTAGTTAACTATACTCTTGCCGATCTTACCGTTTTTTGGTCCTCTCTGGAGACATATTATATTTCAAAATATTTTAAACACAATTTTATGCTTTCTTTTTATAATTAAATACATAATTAAAAAACTGAAATAGTATACTTTCCAATTTATAACATTGTTTCACTCAACATCCCCTATATTTATTCCGTGTACTTTGCCCAACATTCATATGATAGATCAATAAAGCTATATTTGTCAATTGATATTTTCAATAGCGAATTTTTTTATTTTGTGCTTTATGTTGGCGACCATTATCATTAAAAAAAAATGCAGTAAATATTTAATTTCAAACTTTGTAAAATTTCATTAAAGTAACAGTTTTTAAATCAGTTTATTAGAAATATTTTGTTAAATAACGCTAGTTACATGTATGGAAACTGCTGACAGAAGTAATTCCCACGATAGCGATTTCAAGAACGGATGACGATTTGCTGTTGCAGATTCCCAGGCCCGAAGTTAACATACATTTAATCATTTTTATGTAATTCATTCTCATCTTTAGGCTCTTACTGTTAAGACATATTTTAGAAATAAAATTGTTTTTTAAAAAATAACTTTTAACTTCAAAGTATTTAAGTGGCGCAGTCGGTAGGATAGTGCGGTGGTAATAATTTCGAATGGTCCGGAAGAATTGCTGCTTGATGGTTTTAACCCTTTGGCGCTATCCATTGAACCTACAGTGAGTGCAAAGAAGAGGATCGGAAAGGGAGAAGAAATACATCGTTGTAAGTGCTTTTCGGTTTTGCCCCTCCTAAACCCTCTGTATAAGGGTTTTTGGTTAGGGATAATTTTAGGAACAGTGTATCGAGCACATTAGGTTAAATTATCTGTCTATTGAAGATACTGAAAAGTTTTTTTTTTCTTTCATATTT
Source organism: Kuschelorhynchus macadamiae (assembly GCA_030620095.1). NCBI lineage: Eukaryota > Metazoa > Arthropoda > Insecta > Coleoptera > Curculionidae > Kuschelorhynchus > Kuschelorhynchus macadamiae. The sequence continues at coordinate 372,533 of JAUTXW010000931.1, read as the reverse complement.
GTTTAAGAACAAAACATTTACAACAACGTTTTTATATTTTCATAAATAAAAGAGTGGTGTATCGTACGACAATATTCATATTCAATAAAATTATTGATATATGAACGATTTAGAATATTTAGTAAATAAGTTTAGTTCAATTAAATTAGATCATGAAATACAGAAGCCAAAAATTACCGAAAAAATGGAAGGCAGTGTTTCAGGACAACCCAAAGTAACTTGGGAAATTTTCAAAAGTAAAATAGAGAATATTAAGCCTTTTGATGGCGACAGTAATACTCTAAATAAATTTATTAAAAGATGCGACGATTTAGTTAACAAATATAAAACCACGTCAAATTCCTCCGAGAAGATACCCAACTAACAGGGAAGTTTTTGGTCCCCCTCAAAATGTGTTTAAGCCAAATCCAAATCAGGCTCAACAATTTCCGAAACCCACACCAATGTTAACCACATCTAGGAATCCAACTGTCATGAACAGGCGAAACCCGCCGAATCAAAACTTTCAGGCCTAATTTTAATAACCAAAAACCAAATTTTGTCTTCCAGGAATTACACTAGAATGAATATTCCGACGACGGAGAGAATCATTACGGCGAAATGTATAACAGTTATGCTGATAATTGTTATTTCGGCCCCCAAAACTATTATGATGATAATACCGAAACCCCAACATAGGACAAGCATTTCGAAAGAAATGACAATCAAAAGCAGACCTACCAAGAAACCAAAGTAGACGACCTGCAAAATTTTCAGGACACAGGTCCGCACGACTCCCAACCTTGATAGAAATAAAGATTCTCTCTAGCAACGCACTTCCATATGTACAAATTAATGACCCAAAAATTAAATTATTAATTGACACAGGAAGCTCGCGTTCTGTTCTAAAACCATCGATAGCGGAAAAATTTTACCCAAACTGTATATACCAAAGTAAAAATAAAATAAAAACAGCAATCGGTAGCCAAACCACACGTTTTCAGGCTCCGATACAAGCTTTTGCGGAATTTAAAACAAAATATGTCATTGATTTCATATTGTTCGATTTTCATGATTATTTCGACGGCATTATAGGTTTACAAGATCTCATAAACATGAATTTAAATATCGATTTAGTAAATAAAAAATTAGTAGGCAAAACATTGAAATACAATTTAAATATAGGCAACCGGAAGACGTGAATTTTTCGTTCTCGTTAAATCCGAATGAAGAAATAATTAAAAATATCCCAGTCACCATTTTCGAAGGAGATATTTTAACTAAAGCAGGCGCAATCAATGGTCTTTTAATTCCCCAAATTTTGACCCACTCGAAAAACGGAATTGCCCCAATAAAAATTCAAAACAATTCCAACAAAACTATTTCTGTGACATTAACAGAACCTATTCCCGTAGATTATTTTCAAGATAACCAGTTCGAAATCTTTACTTTGGAAAACATTACCCAAAATTGCCAAAATTTTAAATCCCAATTTAAAAAATTAGACCTAGAAAATGCACTTCGCACAGATCATATGAACAGCCAAGAAAGCTGCTATCTTCAAATTGTGCAAAGAATTTCCAGAGATTTTCTATAAACCCGGAGATAAACTATCCTTTACTTTGAAAATCAAACACAAAATAAGGACAACAGATAATATTCCCGTCCACACGAAATCACATAGGTACCCCTATGTGCATAAAGAAGAGGTCCAACGTCAAATTAACGAAATGCTTGACAAATCAATGAAAAGAGTATTGATGACCGCTATCTGATTCCTGATATCACGGACATACTCGATAAACTAGGTAGGGCACAATATTTTTCAACCCTAGACTTAGCGAGCGGATTCCACCAAATAGAGATGGAAGAAAGCTCCATAGAAAAGACCACGTTCACAGTGAATAATGGGCATTATGAATACCTTCGAATACCTTTTGGACTCAAAAACGCACTCTCTACCTTTCAAAGAGTCATGGACGAAGTCCTTAAAGAAGTGCAAAATAAAATTTGTATGGTCTTCATGGACGATATTATAATATTTAGCACCGGTTTACAAGAACATATACAAAATCTAAAATTAGTGTTCGCAAAACTACGCGAAGCAAACCTAAAAATTCAACTTGACAAATGCGAGTTTTTATGTAGAAAAGTTGAATTTCTCGGACATGTTGTAACGGCAGACGGAATTAAACCCAATAGTAAAAAGATTGCTGCTATTCAAAAATTCCCAATACCCAAAACACAACGTGACATAAAATCATATTTAGGCTTGTTAGGATACTACAGAAAATTTATTAAAAATTTCGCTAAAATAACTAAACCAATGACGCAATGTTTAAAAAAGCACGAAAAGGTCGAACACACTAAAGAATTTGTTGACTGTTTCAACACATGTAAAAACCTTTTAATATCCGAACCTATTCTAGCCTACCCAGATTTTTCTCAACCCTTCGAACTTACTACAGACGCGTCTCAATATGCAATTGACGCAATTTTGTCACAAAATGATCATCCTATTTGTTACGCATCTAGAAGTCTTAACCCAGCAGAAATAAATAATTCCACTATAGAGAAAGAATTACTCGCTATAGTTTGGAGCTGCAAATATTTTCGTCCTTATCTCTTTGGACACAAATTTACTATTTTTACCGACCATAAACCATTACAATGGTTATTTTCTCTTAAGGAACCCAACTCTAGGCTAGTACGCTGGCGCCTTAAGTTAGAAGAATTTGATTATACCATAAAATATAAAAAAGGCAAAAATAATCAAGCCGTAGATGCTCTCTCTCGTAATCCCCCAGATTCAGATTCAAATGCACTCGAAACACTATCAACTACTAACAACCCTGGAGTTATCGACAAATTGATCGAAGATTTTCTCGATAACCCTGACGATTTACCGCCAGTAGATCAATCAGTTATTAACGAAATTTTACAACCTCATTTACCTGAACATCCAAAAATAAAAATAATATCAGATGTGCAAATAAAGCTTCCAAGAAATCCCCGCGATAAAAACAATCAAATTGATCTAGAAACCGTGCATTCTTCTCAAGAAAACCCTATATTCGGAATTTCTATTTCTGAGAGATCCTTAAATAGGTTTAAACATCAAATAACAATAACAAATGGAGATATCGATAAAATCAAATGTAAATTCGAAAAAGTTCTCTATTTTAGATCTTCGAAATTAGGCGAATTTTTCACAGTCACTTTACAAAACATTTTCAAAAATGCATCTTTCAAACTGGTCCAATGCTCGAAATTTTTAGAAGATATCGAAACATTAAATGAACAGAAAGAAAAACTCGAATTATACCATACAACAAAAACATGTCATAGAGGCATAAATCAAATGAAGGAATCTTTAACTTCCAAATTCTATTGGCCCAATATGTCTCAGGACATAGAACATTTTGTTGATAACTGTGAAACATGTTTAAAAAATAAATATGATAGGAACCCACCAATAATAAAATTTAACCTTACACCCACCAGTTCAAAACCTCTTGAACACATACACATGGATACTTTTAAAATATCCAACGAATCATTTTTGACAATAATCGATACATTTTCACGATACGGCCAAGCGTATCATTTAAGTAGTCTTACAGGACCGGCAGTAATCGAAAACGTCCTAAATTTCATTACTCATCATGGATTACCTCTAAAAATTACAGATTGCGGAACCGAATTTAAAAATAAAGAACTTAAAGATTTTTGTAAATTGTACAAAATAGAACTTCATTACACTACACCGAAAAATAGTAATTCAAATTCACCCGTGGAAAGATATCATTCTACTTTGATAGAGCATTATCGATGCTTAAAAGAAGAAAGTAAAGATTTCACTCCCGCTCAATTAATAAAAAGAGTAATCTTAGCCTATAATAATTCTATACACAGCGTTACCAAATATACGCCATTTGAAATAATGAAAGGACATATAAATAACACTAACCCTTTTGACCTTAATGATCACATAATCGTTTCAAATTATGTACAAAGTCATAACGAAAATGCAAAAAGTCTGTACGATAAAATTCAAAAGGTAAACGCCAACACTAAAGAAAAAATAATCTCGAAAATAAATGACCCTGTATATATAAAAACTAAACTTAGAAATAAAAATTGTCCAAAATTCAAAAAATGTAATATAAAAAACCAAACGCATGTTAAAGTTACAACAGACAAGGGTACTTACCATAAAAATATAGTAAGGAAATCTAGAATTAAATATAAACCAACTTTTCAGGGTAACAATGAAAAGGATATTGCTAATACTGCTATTGACGTTCCTTCGCCTTCAGGAATCAATCAGTGACCTGAACGATATTCAAATAACCCACTTTAAAAATTCTTAATAAGCATACTTTTATTCATTATGTAGATTTAGAAGCTATAATATTACAATTAGGAAACATAGAAAAGTATTTTATAGTAATTAAGAAATATTATACAGAAAATGTAACTAATCCTATATCTTATCAGGGCTTATCCGAAAATGCTATTCTACGAACCGAATACTTAATAAAATTAACACAAGATAAACTTGAGAATTTACGCCCACACATTAGACATAAGAGAGGTCTCATAGACTTAGTGGGAAAAGCGAATAAATGGCTATTCGACACTTTAGACGCGGATGACGGCGAACGTTATGATAAGGCAATTAAAAGTTTAGAGCAAAATCAGAAAAACATTATAACCGAGTTAAACTCTTAAATTTCTCTTTCTAAACAACTAATCAATAATTATATTAACACAATTTCGATCCTACAAACAAACCAAGAAAAATTAGAATATAGTTTAAAAATATTCAAAGAAACAACCGAAGGTAAAATTAACGATATAATCGAATATGTTAGTCTCCAAAGTATAATTCATCAAATTAATTTAGACTGTCAAAATTTAATAAATTTTATTGACAACCTAGAAGATGCTATTATGTTTGCGAAACTAAATACGTTACATAATTCAATAATGTCTGTATCAGAATTACAACAAATATTAAAAGAATTAAAAGTCATGTATAACATTAAAGAAATACCAAATTTCCGAGATGTATTCTCGTATTATCAGTTTCTAAGCACTCAAATCAGTTTTTCAAATAGAAGGGTAATTTTTGCTATTCATGTTCATATAATTAGGCCCGAAAGCTTTACCTTCTATCACCTTTTTCCCGTTATCCAAAATCAATAAATGTTTGTCCCAAAATACCCATACCTAGCACAAACGACAGAGAAAACTCAATTTAAAGAAGCCGCCTGTCCCTTGCTAGAAGAAACGTACTATTGTAACGAAGATTTGCACCCCCATGATAGTTGCACTCTCCAATTAATGCAAGGTTCCAAAATGGAAGACTGTCAAATTTTCCGAATAAACATCGATGAGCCAATTTCCGAGCAAATTACCCAGGACGAAGTACTTATTCTACCTGTGAAAGAAGAAAGAATATTTTCAAAATGCAAAACCGACCAATACATCGAAGTTAACCATCCTATCCTACTGAAAATTCCGAAGACGTGCCAAATTCAAGTGAGGACCAAAACATTTGTAAATAGCAGAAGTATCCGACAAGGAAAACCACTATTATTGCCTAAAATTCACATTCCAAAATTAAAGACAAAAAACACTTTTCAAACTCCGAACCTTACGAAGAAATTTACCGTCTTAAGGACATCGCAACTAGAATATCACCAATCGAAGAAAGAAAATCAATCGATACTTCTCCAATAATCAATATCCCTACAATAATAATAATCGCCATTTGTATGGGATTAATTATATGGAAACGAAGAACACTGAAGAATTATATCGTTACCACGAGGGAGGAGTTACATGTATGGAAACTGCTGACAGAAGTAATTCCCACGATAGCGATTTCAAGAACGGATGACGATTTGCTGATGCAGATTCCCAGGCCCGAAGTTAACATACATTTAATCTTTTTTATGTAATTTATTCTCATCTTTAAGCTCTTACTGTTAAGACATATTTTAGAAATCATTTTTTTTTTTTAAATAACTTTTAACTCCAAAGTATTTAAGTCGCTACCGGGTTAGCAGATGGGCGGGGGCAGGATCACGGAGGCTACCAGGTTAGCAATATGTATTAGAAGGTGGGAGCGCGGCAGCGCGGAGGCATCTTCTTTAAAGCTATATCTTACTAGTGTATGATCTATTATAGCTTTGAGGATGATGCCTTCGCGCTCCAGGAGATAACACGATGCTATCTAGTTATTTATTTAGTAAAATAAAATATTATCTGAATAAATTTTACAATTGAATAATTACTGTGTTTTCTTCTTTGAATAATAATTGTCATCAACATTAAACACAAAAGAAGAAAATATCTGTTTTGAATATCGTCGTCGCAAAAATTTGAGGTAAATGTGCAGTTTGTAGTACCTTCGTCGATTTTAACCCTTCTTGGTACACTAGTGGATTTTGATGTTATGATCACGAATACAAATTCACATTTTTTCGGCGACGTTTCGTTTTTAAGATATTTACCTTCAAATTTCTTAATTCCGTATTTGCTTATTTTTATACACATTTGTAGAAAATGTTTTCTTCATAGACTTTTATTAGAAACAATCATTTTACGTGCCAAATTATGTACAATATATATTTCTGCAATTCACTTATTTTTTATATAAAAAATCGGGCTTTGAAAACTCTATACATTCGCAGTGACAAAATTAATATCACATTTATCACTTGGGTTTTTTTAGTTTGGTTTTTATGTTGGATATGCTTATTTTAAATGAAATTATACGATACTTTCAATCGCCTGCCAGTAAAACCAGTCACAACATTTTAGTGCGCGCGTATTTCAAATCTGATTTTCGTTCTTTTGGGGTGTTACGGCTTTATTGATGGTTTTATGGATGAACTTGAGCTAACCTAATACTAACGGGGCAGATCCACCTAACATTATAGATTTTCTTAAATCTTTGTTTATAATATAGATTCGGAATTTCGTTTACCTGCTAGCGCGCGCTTTGTTTACGGCGAATCTAAGCATAATTGTTTCAATTGCCAGCGAATCACACCAATCAGAAACGTTATTTAATGTGCTTACTATTGGTCCGCCGTTCATTTCCGCGAAGTATAGGCAAGTTTTGTTGATTGTTCAGCGCGGGCTACCTATCTCGGTGGTCCTGGTAGGATATTCGGGGTTGGAAGCTGCGCATATGTGCCGGATCCCTGTTCAAGCGAATGACTTTAAATATAATTAAACAATATTGATTAGGTTAGGAGTGGTTAGGATTGCTGTAAAAAATCGCGCCATACCGCGATGAAAAAATTACGGGTCTATATTAAAACACGATTTTTTTTATTAATAAAACATAAATTGTTGGGTAAATCTGTCCCGTTAGCAATAGCTTAGCTCAGATTAGCCGACAAAACCATCATTAGTCATCAAATCATCGAAAATCAGATAGAGCGGGCGGGACTATAAAAGCAAAAGTTGTACCGGCTCCCTAGATTTTTCTAATTTCTACGAAAATAACAGTACCATGTGCCATTCGCGTTATGCCGTGCCGCTTCTCCGCTTCGTGTATATTATGATATACTCAGTTTGAGCGTGTGGGAGCCTAAGACATTTTTGCGTAAACCGATTGCACTTTATCATACTACACCACTCTATGAATATGGCTTATTGTTTACGGAACACCTTGCATGCACCCAGTTTTTTCTCTGATAGGTAAGTTAAAAAACGATTCTTAGCGGATTAGATAAAATACGCTGCTTTGTCTTTAGAGGTGCTAGAAAGATTGATGTTTGATAGTTTTATTCTTTTATCTTGGACTACGATATACGAATCAAATTATTTACCTTTATCTTTTATCTGATTTCGACTATGAGTCAAAGGAATTGCCCTAGCCAAAGTTATGACGCTACCAAAATTGAAATTATTGGAAATAAATATTTGATTTCGCTAAATATATTAATAATAGGTAAACCGTAACCGTATGCTTATTAAAAAACAGTCATACGATTAAATTTTACAAAATGTACACAAACTGCTGAAAAATCTTGCACTTTTAAGACAACCTAAACTTTAATTAATTAATTTTACCTAAATTGTTCAAATTAATTACCATTAGGGTTGCGGCTACAAAGAATTGCCACGTGTTATTTTGTTGAAAATCTTAAAAATTACATTTTCTAAGCACATTCCTTGCATGTTTATTAATGTAGTATGTCTGTTTATTAAAACTTTGTACCGATTTTGAATCTCGTGAATAATCATGTGTATGAGTCACTAAAAACGTCAATCGCGTGTTACTGGCATCAGCTCGCGATAGACGAATTGGCAACAGCTGACTTAGATCTAATAATGGAAGAGAACGTATTGTAAATCCTTAGACCTGTATAACTTATATGCCTTTGCATGGCGAAAAAACTGCTGCTATTTATTATTATTTCTAGCCAGAATTCTAATTAATGCTAAGGTTCAGTCGTCCAGATACCCTCTATAATAATGAAATTTATGTATATGTCGTAGCATAGTTTTATAGAGAAATCCGTGTTTTCGCGAAGATCTTAGTCAGTTCATGAAGCGTCGGCATATTGAGCAAAAACATAAAGTTGCAGGATCTGCCTGGGATGCCTAAATTGTAATCTTGCAAGTTCGTAAAGTGTCCAAGAAAAATTGTCTTTTATGTTTAAATGCCATGATATTTGTGAGACGCAGAATTATACAAAGTGATCCATTTTGAACATAATATCCATGACCATAGCATCTGTATGACTGTATGGTAAGAAAATAACTGCAGATCACAAAGTAAGTATACAAATTATACAATTATGTACCAGATCCTTATAATACCAAGAGTATTGTTAGGCAACAAATGCAATTCTAAAAGTTTTATTAAATCCCTTTTATTTACTAATACATGGACAATTTTGTGAGTTGCAGGTTTGTTTTAAACTGGTATAATGATTCTATGGCAACGCTTTCCTTACTGACAAAAAATGTTCAGTATTTACTTTAATCTGATTTAATTATACTTGTATAATTAAATGTATGACTTATAATAATTACTTTAATATACATATTAAACAACTTTTGATCATTGTTTTTTTTGATAATATCTAGAAATAGCAGAAAGAAAATTATCCATTACAATGGAATCAAAACAAACACAATTCAACAACTGGAATGCGTTACTTCATGAAACGCCGATTTTTAATGACGCAAGATGGCGAAACTTTATGAGCTCTTCATGAGGAGACTAGGCAGATTCTGTAAGCTCATATTTATACACAATATACCGACGTTTCATGAATTGACTAGGATCTTCGCGAATAGAAGGATTTCTCAAGACTAGGAGATAAACATCTAATACATTTTTGTCCTAGTTTGAGTTGATTCAAAGTTAGTTTGGAAAAGTAAATGAGTTGAATATTTTTTTTATTTTTAAAAAGCATTAGGTATCCTTATTATACACATACTACTAAGAGTGATCATAAAGTAGTTACTTCGTCGTACAACTAGAGCATATTTAACAAGACTCGAGTAGCGGAAAGTAATGTACTTAAAATTTATGATTTCGTTTTTCTGATTTTATCAGATATATATCGTACTCGACTCTTCCAGTTTAAATTGTTATCAATAAACACTTATAAATACTTGAAACGATGTATTCTTTGCCCCTGTAGTACTCGTTTTTTCATGTCACGTTGAGTCATAAAGCCTTATATTCTAAATATTGGGCAAACTATTGTGACTAAGACCCAATAAAATTAGTTTTCTCCATGTTTAAGGACAACAAAGTAATAAATATCTAATCATTTCTTTAAATGGCGGTTACCATCTCTATAACGAATTGCCACTTAAATTGTCAAAATAACAGCATGTATATATATATATATATATATATATATATATATATAAAAATATATGCTCAACTAATTTTCTCTTTTGTCACAAAACTCAATCACCTCATCTAGTACTTGAATCTTCGACTCTCCTGATTTTTCTGTGAATAAAACAATCTATATTTTCAGCTTTCACCCAATTCATAAATACTTAAAAATATCCAGACCAGTGATAGAGATAATACTCATTTTGTCGTAGCGTCGTGAAGTCTTACATATCTAAAATAAGAAAAAATCATCTTTGGAAAAAAGTAAAGCCGTTTATGGTATATTTTGTGTAGTATACTATATTGGGCCGATGGATAATAAAACGTATTGGATACGTCCTTACTAAAAAATTTTATATAATAACTTAATTCTCGAAAGACGGCCTTTACCTTGCATATAAATCGGATAAAATACCACTTAACGAAATCACTGATCATTTAGACAACTTTTCATTTTTGTCCTACATTTTATTTATATGAGATGTAGCATTGACCTTATGTTGTTATTTACTTCCTGTGGTGTCTGATGACATTGGTAAAATTTTAATGTTGCAAAATTATATAGTATTATAATATTGCGGATAAATTATATCTCCAACAAATGAATATTAGCATAGGAAAGTTACGTGATGTAATTCAAAACGATTAGTGACGTCTTCTTTGTAAATAGCATATTATAAATATTTAATTCCAAAACACGCAGAAGAAAGTACGGAGAAGGACGAAACACCATCGGTACATTAGAAACAAACATAGACTGCAAATTTTTAATACGTCGAAATTATTTAGGTTTCAAACTAATACACCGCCCGCTAGTAAAAGCAGTTAAGTCTACCTACTTTCTGGAACTAATAGTCCAATGCCAAAATATGTATCGGCAGTAGTTTTTGCTGCCATTAAAACAAATATTTAATTAAATCCTCAGGGATTACTTTACTCTTAAAAATTGTATAAAAAATGTGCCACCATCTTTGTTTTTCATTCAAAACCAACATAATTCTAGACCTTAAATAAACATTGCAAATGTTTAATGCTGCCATAAAAATAAATATTTAATTCAGCACCTAGGGTGTACTTTACTCTTGTGGATTTTATAAAAAAATGTACCATCAGTATGTTTTCTCAACCACAATCAACGAAATTTTAGATCTTAAATAAACATTATAAATGTTTTACGCTGCCATAAAAGGAAATGTTTAATTAAGCCCTTAGGGGTTATTTCACTATTAGGAATTTTATACAAAAATGTGCCAAAATCAACGAAATTTAAGATCGTAAATAAACATTGCAAATGCATTATGCTGCCATACGAATAAATATGTAATTAATCTCTCAGGGGTACTTTACTCTTGAAAATTTTGTAAAAAATTTTACTAACGTTTTTCTTATCGGAAATCAACGAAATTCTAGATCTTAAACAAACATTACAAATAATTTATGCTACCATGGAAAGAAATATTTAATTAAGCCATTAAGTGGTACTTTACCCTTGGGTATTTTTAAAAAAGTGTTTCTCATCCAAAATCTACAGAATTCTAGATCTTAAATAAATATTACAAATGCTTTATGCCGCCATAACAATAAATATTTAATTCAGCCTTAGGGGATACTTTACCCTTTGGAATGTTATAAAAAATGTGCCACTATCGTTGTTTTCATCGAAAATCAAACCAAATCACCAATACATCGTGCGTTATGCTATCATAAAAAAATATTTAAACCCTCAGGGTGAATTTTTCTCACCGTTGCATTATGCTTCCATAAAAAGAAATATGTATTTCAGCCCTTAGGGGGTATTTTATTCTTATGAATTTTATAAAAAAATGTACCACCAACGTGGTTTTTCATCAAATGCTATATGCTGCCATAAAAAGGAATATTTAATTCAGCCCTTAAGTGGTTCTTTACTCTTGAGGATTTTATTAAGAAATGTACCACCACCGTAGTCTCTTATCCAAAATCAACGAAATATAGGTCTTAATCAAACATTACAAAATTAGATGATTTTTGTTACCATAAAAATAGATATTTATTTAAAACCTGAGGGGTACTTTACTTTTGAGAATTTTATAAAAGATTTGTGCTACAACCGTTGAGTCTTATCCAAAGTCAACGGAATTTTAAATCATAAATAAACATTATAAATGATTTATGCACAATAAAAAGAAGTATTTAATTCCGCTCCCAGGGGAAGTTTAACTCTTCGGATTTTATACCACCGTGATTTCGTAACCCATATCAATACATCGGGTGGCGGCTGTAGCCAACCGTGAACCCACCAAGTTAAAGAAAATGTAATGAATGTATTCATAGTTTACTATTAGTTGATACCAATAATCTTGGTCGTCCGAAGCTTCTTTTGATGGGATTCGTGTGAGATATTTTTCCATAACACTATTTAGGCACCATAGGGCGTTCAATTGGCCCTTGCCTTTGTCGTACAAAGTTTTAAAATAAAAAAAACTTCCCAAACTTCGATCATGCCAATGTTAAGTAGTGTTCAGAAGACCACTGATCGAAACGTTTTCTAACAATATCAAGTTAATATTGTAATAAACAACGCCTGAAAAACCTGATTTTTTTATAATAGACAAAAAACGAATTTTGTTATCTAGTAAGATATTTTATTTTGATTCTTAGGATTTATATGGGGAGTGATTTTTACATATTTTCAGGTGTTAAATTAATCGTTTACTTAAAGGTTTTTATTACCTTTTTCTTTTGTTCTAAGATTGGGGACTTTAAGTAAATTCCAATTTTAATTTAGGTTTAATCATTTTCTTTTTGGTTTCACATCTTTTTATTTCTGTTAATACATGTTTAAGTTGTTTAAAAAAAAAACAAAATTTTAACTTAAATAAAACATCTGTTTGCTAAAATATCTATATTGAAGAATGAGGTACCACTGTTGTCGCAGTTTTTACTGTTATTTGATATATAAGTTGCCGCTAAACTGGTGAGATAAGAATTTAGTTAATTATTTCTAACAATTATATTTGATAATATTGTAAATGATAATCTAAGAAGAAATCTACAGAGTACCTTTGATTTTATTTATTGTACCTTAGTTAATTTCAGTAATATGTTAGGCCACAAATAAATAAATAAATTATTATAATTCATATAATCAAATTATAATTATATAATACTATCTAATTATAATGCTCGATTAAGATATATAACTTTGTTACAAGAGGCATACGGATCAATGTTGATGCCCCCCTGATAGGCATGACTAAAGAAGGCACGTCGAATGATAACCCGTCAAATCAGACTCCATAGTTGTAATTGTAAAACAATAGTAAGAGTGAAAAAAGAAACTTATCTCCGTATATGAGAACAATACTTAAGAATATATCTAATTTGTGATGTGTAACGGATATGCAAGCAGCAGAAAGAAAGTATCTTTAGACTCAGAAAAACCAAGCTTCTGGGCGGCTGCCTTGGCAATTGATAGAATGGCATCATGCCAGCGGAAGTCTTGTTCAAAAGCAATACCAACTAGATTAAAGAAGTCTTTGAATTGTGTAACTATTTAGGTTAATTTATAAGATAGTGAACATGAATATTCCTTAGTAATTATAAGCTGGAGAGGGTTTTAGTTCTTCATTATACGAATTTACGGAGGTCCTGTATTAAACATACACCTAAGTTTTCGAAACAAATCCGAAAAATTGTATTAATTTGAGCAGATTATCGTAAATTGTGCTAGTGGTATAAAAACCAGATAATTGATTTGTAGGTATGATTTAGTAGATGCCACCCCTGTAAAACGTTTGCGTTGATCTTATAAAAGCTATATGATCGGCCATTTATCAATGTGAAAACACTTCTGAAGGAAACTGAAAATCCAAACATAAAGTTTTTGTTCATAGGCGAATAGTAGTGGTATGCTTGTATACAAGAAAATTATTTTTAATAGTTGAGATATGAATAAAAAAATAACAGGAAATCGTTTCAAGTTCATCATCTTCGTACAGCAAATACAACAACAGTTAAAAGTAGACACGAATGTTATTGCGACAAGCGTGCAGATATCTGTTTTTATTCAAAGCTACTACTCATTAACGGAAATTACTAAATATATCTTAAGGCGAACAAAATTTTATTTGAAGATATACTTGCTTAAATAAATCCCTAAACATTTTTTCGACTCCCTAAAAGGTTATATTGGGAATACCATCAGGCTCGTTGGAAAATCACTAATTTAGTCATCGCATAGTAGTTAAAAAACTCACTAACCAAATTATACCTCGGTAAATGAATGAATATCTTTGATTTTCATTAATAATAAAAATGCGAATTTAGATAGATTTGGTAGAGTTTAGTTCGCGTCTAAATTTATGGCCGTTTTTTTGTATCATTTTAATTTCCAGCAAAAATCGATTTACTCCCACAATGATATTTTTTAGAAAGTACACTAGCCTATTTCCCTATCGAGGTAAAGGTACTTAAATGCAATTATTTCATATTAAACGTTTGGATTTTTTAAACACCTTAGATTCACATTACCTTATTACCATAAAAGGTACATTTTTTTCGCAAAAATGATGAAAAAATATTTTATTTTGTAAAGCAAATTTAAAAATTCTTATCTTCAATAGCCCAATTAATTATGGGTACTGAATATTTTTTAAATATGTTTTTAATTATTTGTCATTCTTATTATAAAGAAAATCGGCATTACGTTCTACCCTGCTTACTTCTCAATACCAATGCGTTTTTGTAAAGGTTGACATTTAAAGTATTACTTTGCTAATTTTAAACTAGACTTTTTAACTTTGAAATGGGTGGTGATTTGTCTAGTCTATCAAATCTTTATAATAAGTTATACAGATAATAAGTTACTATTTATCCTACAATTTCCAAAATTTAAGTTTTGTGTAAAAATCACAAGTATCTACTTTTACCCATGGTGGAAAAGAAAACAAAGTGTGCTCGACAGCCAACGCATCTACGTCAGACGTGAGGTAGCTTTCGAAAAACAGGTTATATGCTCTGGAAATAAACTTCAATAAAAATTGTAGGTTAGGTTACTAGTTTGACAACAAATAACAGTTTTTAATTTTTTGTACAAAATAATTTTTACCTCGGAAAGAAAAGAATTTTATTGTTAGAGTCATTGGGGTATTAAAAATCAAGAACAATGTCTTGTGAAGATACTGGTTGCTCCAGACACAATAAAACGAAGGATAGAATGTAATATAAGGTCTCATAGATTTCCTAAAAACCCTGATTTCTACAGTACTGAGGTTTTATGCTTGCCACAAATATGACAAAATTAACTTATAAAACGGTAAACATATGGTTAAACATTTCTAAACCAAATAATTTTTAGCGGTTATATGTTAAGCTAAGGATTGTGAAAATAAAAAGAAAAATTAATGATGCTACAGAGAGCAACCTGCTCCAGACTTGTTTAAAAACCAATAATTGAAATAATAAAAGAAATATTACACATCACACTGTGGATCGGATTTTGGCAGGCCTACCTGATAACAGAATATTTGGGTAGACTAAATCAGATAAACATTCAGCTAAAATGTGTATAAATGGTAACATATATTTTGTTCAGGTGTTCAGATACTTGATATCCTCACATACCTACTGTAACTAGATGTCCTCCTATTATTTTTAAGCATGTGTGTAGGCATCTAGTATATATTTTGTAATTTATCCGAATTGTTCCCTTTTTGTTCTTGAAAATTACAAAAAAAAGCATATAATTATTTTTTTTTCCATCCGATATAAAAAGTTAGGACCTTTTCTTTTAGTCATTGGTTTAGATCAAGGTTATTAGTACTAAGATACAAAAGGGGTGATCTTTTGTTAGTCATTTGTTGGTTCAGATTAGAGGAATTTTGCTTTAGTAGATAGTATTTTAAACACTTGTCCGTTTGAAGTTATTCGAGTCTATTAACTTCTAAGTCTTTAGTTCTATAAAAACCAGCTAAAAAGTTACAAAAATAATACACTTTAACATTCTGTTTTTAATCTGTTTTATTTATAACCATTGCATTAACATTTTCTTTCCTTTTTCTCTTTTCATTTGATTATCTTTCATTTGTATTTATTTTTTGCTGGTCTTCAGTTTGTTTTCATTCTTTCTTAGATATCCCAGATTGACATTTCTAAAAGCTATCCACCTTAATTTAATTAATTAATGGATTAAAGATTATTTTCAGTGTTAACATTTATACCACTCCACCGTTAACCTTACTAGTGTATGCTACTGCATCTGCAATTTCATTTCAAAGTGTAAGCTCGAAGGCATATCAGTATTTAAAAGGAAATGGCTATCCGTTGTCAGCCTTAAGTACCCTTCGAAGGTGGGCTTTAAACATTCAGCTGAATGCCAGGATTTTGTCACATATTATTTAAGGTAATGAGACAAAAGTCTGCAGCATTAACATATTATCATTTGGTAGGTAAGTGGGTAATTATTAAG
Source organism: Kuschelorhynchus macadamiae (assembly GCA_030620095.1). Taxonomy (NCBI): domain Eukaryota; kingdom Metazoa; phylum Arthropoda; class Insecta; order Coleoptera; family Curculionidae; genus Kuschelorhynchus; species Kuschelorhynchus macadamiae. Next base: position 356,217 of record JAUTXW010000931.1, on the reverse strand, counting down.
TTGACATGATTTTCACTTTTAATAAAATGTTTTCGACACCCACAATAAACAATAAATTTGTTTCCAATAACAAATAAATACATTACACTGGTATTCATTACTTACAAAAAACTCATTTACCAAATAACATATTAGCACCTAGGTGTTAAACACCCGTATGCGCCATCAACACAATATCAAACAAAATGTAATACTTATGAGCAACATCATAGTTTTTTATTTACAATTACTGTCCCACGAGGATAGAAAGAAGTAAAGATATAACAATAAGAAACAAGAAACAAGAAATACACACCAAATTCTTCAAAGAATATAAAATAAAATAAATAAAACCAATAACCCCTAGTTATATACTTCTTAACTTAGATATACTTTTGTACTGTGTAGTGTTAACTGCTCAAAACTAATTTCAACTCTAGAAAATGCTTAAATCTGAAATCAAATTCCATTAGGTAAACCGAATAAACTGATAAGTACTGAGTGTAGGTTTATCAAAGTGACAGGGATTCCCAACCTCAGGTCGTGCCACAAATTAGAAATGTGATGTGTAACAAAAAACATTGCTGTATGCAATCTTTTGTAGATTTTTTTTAAAAGTAAAATAAATTTAACCTACCTAATTTCATTTATTTTTAATATTTACTTTGTTGAGGTAATATTCATAGTTTCTATCAATCTAGTATAAATAATAAATTTGGGGTTGTCTATTAAAAAATGTTTTAGTTTTAAATCTAAAAGGTTAGAATAACTAATCATTATAATAAAATATCCTTAATCACTAAAATACAACATAGATACACCGTAGCAGTAGTTTTACAACCAGCATCTACTCTATACACACCTAACAAGGTTTTGGGTGACTTGTAAAATATCAGCATTAAAAAAAAACTTCTAACACATGAGGGATCCAGTGTGTCCAATAATGATATTCTGTTGCTTCACTATTATTTGAAAAATGTACACACCATTTTACTGCCCAAGTTAAATAAGTATATTCTACTGTGTAAATGTTTTCTACAGAATTTTACATAGAACTGGAATAAAGTACAACTAAACGCTTATGGAAAGTATATTTTTTAAACCGGCCTATTTTTACTCATTTTCTTTAGCTATAATAGACTTAACATGTGTCTTACAAACTTTCTTTGAGGTAGGCTACAAATAGCGGAAACAAAAAATATGCTGATACTGGAAAACTCCTGTATTCTCAGATACACAACTAAAAACAACATTTTCTTAATCCTAATTAATTAAATGCATACCATGCACTGTTTATGTAAATTGAATACAGTTTTAGTTAATACCACTTAAAACACACAGTTGGCAGAGATATAGTATTGGTTTATTTCTACTATGATATTGATATGAATTTTCCAATGCCAGTAATCTAATTTAGTTTTAATATGTGGTTACAAGCATATATCAAAATTTTCACATTAGGTATATCTTCTTTAAACATAATTAGGTTTGTGCAGTCAGTGCTAAAATGTCATCAAGTTCTTCTACACAGTAGCTGAACACTTCATAGTTTAAAGAATACAAATTCGCACAGAAGACTTAAAGTAGGACTATAAAATATACTTATTATGGTAATTGGAGGTTTTTTGTTTTATTTATTTCTGCCTAGAAGTTCCCTCTGAATGAGGGGTAAGCTCCAGGGTAGGTAACTGTTAAACATTTTCAATTATATTATTTTCTTTTGGTAATTTCCATCATGAAATGTATGTTGTTTGTTATCCGTAGTGTATTCATTAGACAGCATTCATATGTATCAACTAAAACAAAAATATCTAGTTAGGTACATATAAAAACTATTGAAACATATATAATATTTATGCTTAAATAAGATTCTATCTACATAACATCAAAAAATGTATTTTATTTACTATGAATTGTATTATGTAAGGCCTCAGGGGTCTGCTTTCAGTATTTGTCAAAGTAGTTACTCAAATACTTATAAATATTAAGTATCATATTCAGCTACACATAAGATAATTAACTTATTATACCATTTGAAACCAAACATATTTTTTTAAAATACTTGAGTTTAAAATGTATAGCTTGAACTATCCCAAATAACAATATTTCTACATACTGTCTTGACTTCTTTTACATCAGTTTAATGACTATTTGTGTATTTACATACATCATCTAGTTTTTTAAGAATTTCTTGAAGTGAACAGTTTGGTATGCTAATCCTATCGAACTACATAATTTTCTCATTATATATGTATCACTAGAAAATTAAATAATACATGCCTGCACTTCAAACGATATATAAGTTTATTCCAACAAACAACCTAACGATCTGCAACTATCATAGTCCAAAATTCGACGAAAACACACAAATACGTATGAAAAAAATCACAGAAATATATTTTAACCTCTACCTGTCAAATTAACGTTCGCTCAAAACCACAAAAAACAAAAGTGATAAACAAGGTCTAGGGTGATTTTATGATTAACAGCTCTTTAAGCGATAGACATTTCCGTCTCTGTTTTCACCGTAATCATAAAATAAGATGGAAATATGATCGATACATGAATTCCTTTAACAAATTTTAGCAAAAGTGTACTGTAATCTTTTGAGGCTTTTACGCAATGAAAATATGGCTAACCTGTCATTTTAATCGGCCCTGAATTCGCCTCACAATATACGTCATCAAAACTTGCTCGTAGACACACCTTGTTCTCTTTCCACCATGCTTTTACCTAAGCTTCCTTTGCTTAGTACAGCATCTTTAAATTTTACGTACAGGGTGAAAAAATGTCCCTTGTTTCCTTAACCTTTTTTTAGGTAAGCTAAGGAATTTACAATGTAACTCTTTAAATACTGTTTTGTAGCATCCGTACTGTGGTCTACTTTATGTTTTTGTCCTATTTTAAGAAACAACGTGGCTTCAATTAAACTTTTATGGGTAAAAAGTAATAGAGTCTTTTTTTTTAATTTTTGGGACACCAGTGGTTAGGCCAGGGGCGGCTCGCGGGTGAAAAAGTAAGTGAAGTGCAAATGAAGCAAGAAAATATCGCAATAATTTTTTTTCCAGAATTTGTTTATATGTGGAGGGGGTAGAATATTTTTTAATTAAAAATTTAATTTTTTACGACTTACCTAAATTTTGTATACTAAATCAATTCTCCTATCCTTCATAGCAGCAAATTTATTTATAACATCCTCATAAAATGGATGAGTTGCCCTAGTCTCCTCCAGAAATTCCTTTTGAATTGAAATATTGCCAAAAGAAGTAAGTCTTTCTTGAGATATTGTATTTCTTAAATAAGTTTTTACACATCTGAAGCAAGAAAAACTTCTTTCCACTTTTCGACGGTATTGTCAAAATAAGAGAAAACAATTTATATGCTTCGGTAAAAATATTTTATTTTTATTTTTTTTTTCACTTGCTCTTGCAGCGATATATTCCAATTACTCTCATTGGCAAAAATAATACCAAGCTCATTTTTAAGTCGTTAACTTTTTGAAAATATTTCCCCATATAACTGTAACAAATTTGCAAACGGGCCAGTAGGAAAATTTAAACTAGCAGAACCTGCTGAACATGAATGTAAATGTGAATTTGTAAAAAAATGTAAGTTTTTCACAGTCTTGAAATCTTAGTGTCATTTCCATTAAAATATGGTCCAATATTTCATAAAAAAGGGTTCTATACTTTACCCTAATTTCTTCAGGTTAAAGCTTAGCAAGCTCACGTTTGTAATGATTTATTTCTGTAATAGAATTTGCTTTATCAAACATGGTATTAAAAAATGTTCATTTCTTTTTTTACAGAGCGCCTCACGACAGCGTTTTATATTGGATATGCAAAAATGAATGTCAAGTGATTTTTTTTTAAGAACGTCAAATAGTATGTCCGTGATTGAGAAAATGTCATTAAACACCAATGCCAGAAACGTGAATTCAAAATCGTTCATCTCACCTCAAAATCCTTTTGCAAGGCGGATTGATTTTCCATTAGATTTGTCACAGTTTGTAATAAATTCGTCTTTTAATTTATTCCAGTCTTGAACAATCACAACTTCGAATTTGAAGTTGTAACAACACTATAAATGCAGCGAAATCCGAGAAAATAAAAGTAAACAACCACCGCAAACTGAACGACACGTGGGTGTAGTGTACTGCGCCTACAATTCACCGAGAGGATTGTATGGCCCTGGGCTCAACGTCATCGAGTACGCGTTGTCATGGCCGGCAACATAGTAGGAAAATCGTAAACTAAACATAGCACCTCCAGCACTGCGCCACTGTTATAGTTGTTATAACAAAGTTCGATTGAAAGTTTTAAATAAATAAATAAATAAATAAGTTCTTTATTTCCAACAGGCCAAAGCCCAATTACAGGAAGCTGTATAATATGACTGTAATAACAAATAAATTATATAATATGTAACAAATAAAAATAAAAATATCAAAAAAAAAAATTATGAACTTAAACTAAGTAAAAATGAACATGAATATAAAACTCAAATCAAAAACAAAATAAAATGAAATAAAACAAAATAACAATGCAGGCACTCAACTCGGTAACCAAAACCAACAGCCAGACAAGGAGACATAGGGAAGATTAGGGGGGAAAGCCAGAAGCCAAGAGCAAATGCTGAATGATATTGGGCAGATTATCTGAATGGATATCGCAGGATTCAGATATAGGATTAAAGTTGCTACACATAATGTGAACGGGGCTTTGGTAGAGAATGTTGGAATGTGCCAGGTCGAGAGCAAAGATAGGTTGACGTCTGGCCGCCAATCGCGGTACATGAAAAGGAATTTCTCCATTTATCAGAAAAGGGCAGTCAATATTCCCATTAAGTAGACGATATAAGAATGTCACCGACTGAATGTCTCGGCGGAGCTCCAATGGCAACTCCCCAAATCTGGACAACAACAAGCCATGATCGAACCCTCTATCAGGGTAGGCACCATCTTCCTTGAACATAAGGTATTTAAAGAATTTCCTCTGAACGGTCTCAACGGAAATTTTATGGCAATTATATATAGGATACCACACGATGGAACCGTAGTCCAACTTGGATCTGACGAGAGAGTAATAGAGCAGCCTAAGAGCCAGCGAACTATTAAAATGCTTACAAGTCCTGATAACAAACCCCAACATTCTAGAAGCACTCAATACCATCTGTTTAATGTGAGGAACAAATGTGAGTCTATCATCAAATACGATTCAGAGGTCTCTCACGGTTGTAGACCTGGACAGAATATTGTCGTTTATAGAGTAATTGAAGATAAGTGGTGACTTGATTCTATGGTAGGACACGACGTGGCGTTGGCAACATTGAGGCTGAGCCGATCACTAACTATATCAATATTTGACTGCAGTAGAAGGCAATCATTGAAAGTGTCAATGCGATGAAAGATTTTTAGATCATCGGCATAGGCGAGTTAGGAGCAATTTAACACTCGAATCAGATCCTCCACGAACATATTAAACAGGAGCGGTCCAAGGTTAGAACCTTGCGGAACACCAGATGTCGGTATAAATGACTCAGACCGAAAACCGTCAATCTCGACAAACTGCCTTCGATTACATAGGTATGATTGTAAGAGTGTAGTGAGGCCTCTAGAAAAGCCGACGAGATTGCGTGCTTTTTGTAGCAGCTTGTGGTGATCTATCTGGTTGAACGCTTTGCTGAAATCTGTATAAATAACATCGATCTGACCTCTGCAGTTAAGTGCGACGCAGACATTATGTGAGAAAGAGCACAAATTAGAGATGCATGATCTCTTTGACATGAATCCGTGTTGCTCGGGGGAAATATTGGTTCTGATACTGGAAAAAATGGACTTATGTAAGATCATCTCAATATATTACAAACGTTGCAGAGAATAGAAATTGGCCGATAATTTTCGATTAAGGTAGAATCACTTTTTTTAAGGACAGGGCAAACCCGAGCAACCTTCCAGGCATCAGGAAAGACGCCAGACCTTAGTATGAGATTAAATATATGGCATAGTGGACTACATAACGCTAGTGAACAATCCCTCACAATGAAGCTGGGAATCCCGTCAGGGCCAGAAGTGATCCTGTTCTTGAGTCTTTTACTCATTTCGATTACATCATCGGTAGTAATTGACGGGATGTCTACGGAGTCAGAATGTGCTATCATAGGAATGTCCTCAATAGGCTGTGGAGATGTTTTATAAACAGTCTGAAAAAACGCAGCGAGGGCTGAAACAACACTATCCGGACCAGAGTGAGTAGTGTCATTGGAGTCGGTCATAGCAGCTGGAATGCGAGAAGCGCATTTTTTTCCTTGTATAAAGGACCAGAAGTTGGAGGGATCAGAGGTTATGTTGGTTTCAGCGCGGTGAATGAAATCTCTATAGGCTATGTCAGACTTCAACCTAATTGACTTACGCAGTGTCCGATAGCTGGCCAGGTAGATGGCGGACTTTCGAACCTTAAACCTACGATTGACCCTCTCCTTCTCGAACACCATATCGATAATTTCTTTCGTAAACCAGGGAGGAAACCTCCTACGTCTACGTACTTTTAATGGTGTACATGCTGCAAAAATATCATTTAGAATGGCATAGAAGTTTTGACAGGAGCTGTCAACGTCGGAGCCATTACGAACTGGAGACCAGTCGGTGCCAAGCATTAGCTCGTACATTACAGGAAAATCAGCCTTTCTGAAATTAAATTGTGGAGGCTTGTTCCCGTTTACGGGAAAGCTGGGAACATGTGGGAGAGCACCTTGGAAGCTGACCAGCAAGGACGGATGCCAAGGGTCCTCATCAACAATAGGCACATCATTCCTCGACACACTGACTTCAAAGTCAGTGAATACCAGATCTAAACAGCGATCGCTGATGTTAGGTATAGTGTTGATTTGCCTTAGATTAAGAAAATCGCTAAAAGTAGACAAGGATCTATGCTTGGCCTTGGGAGGAAGGTCGGAGGTATATGACGGAATATTAAAATCACCAAGGAGTAAGATATTTTTGCCCCTAATCATATCCACTAATGAAAATGTTTCCAAAAAGCTGTCTACTTGGTTGTCGGTAGCTGAGGGCATCATATAAATAACAAAGACATAAAATACAAAATAACTTACAACTATTCTACAACCTAAGACGTCTATTAACGGAATCTGATTGCTAAGGGCGGTAAGGTCGAGTCGCTCAGATGCAAATCTGTCTGAGACACCAAGCAAGACACCGCCACCGCGCGATGCATCAACAAGGTCTGTTTTTCGATCCGAGCGGTAGACTGTGTAGGACTCCGGAAACAGCTCGCTGCCGAAGGCATCAGGCTGAAGCCATGACTCAGAGATAGCCACCAGGTCGTAGGAGCACGCGGCGACCGAGCTATAGAATGCATGCGTTTTGGTACGCAGGCCACGCACGTTCTGGTAACAACAAGTGATGTCATTGTTGGTGCTAGAGAGACCTAGTTTTTTGGCACTCTTGTTGCAATTGCAGGAACTCCATTTGAGTACTTGATAACCAAATTCTCCTCCCCATCGGAGCGTCGCCTACTCAGCTCATCCCTGATGCCATGAAGATGCTCCAATTGTCCTAGGGATAGGTCTGATTCAACGTAGACTTTTCTAGAATTGACAAGCTTGCCTCTGTTTCTCAGGATGGCCGACACATCGTTGGCGTTAGTAAGAGTGGCTCTGATAGACCTGTGACTACTGCGATTAGGTTTTCCAACTGTAGATGTGTGTGTTACAACTATGTCTCTACCGAGTGCTTCGCCAAGTAGGGAAGAAATCTGGTTCACCGCCGGCTCGTCATTGTTGAGGCTGAAGTTGAATATCATAATGTTATTCATGAGTTTTTGTCTCTGGAGAACTTCTTGCATTAACGCATTGTCGTTCCTGCTGGAGCCGGTAGCCGCAACGCACGCCCCATGATTATGATTGCAAGCGTTTGCCGTAATTTCCGTCAATCCAGATTCTAACTTTTCCCCCATCTCGACGATCTTCTCTTCCAGAGAATTTCAGAACTGGTTAAATCGGAGCAGTCATAGTGAAAGCGCTGCCTGCATCCATCGCATTCAACATACTTGCTGCTATCTCCAAATTGTTCATTACATTTAAGACATGTATGCGCCATCTGGTTAAATTTTAAGTGTATCAAGTAAAGTTGCACAAATATGTCGATATGCGGGACCCCGACAGTGTTTACACGTTGCTACGAAGAATGGGTTAAGGTAAGCGAGGTTGTAAATAACTGGCTTAAGATAATATAAGCGGTGGAGTACTCCAATAGTGTTACGTTCCTTAGGCGTATCTGTCAGTTAGTTTGACAATATCGATATGACATTTGCAAAATGACACTTTACAGATGGTTTGTTTACATGCAAAACGTGGAGAAGCCTACAGGAAATTATGAATTTATGAGTTATATCCTCAACTGTACTGTGTGTAGTACATTACCAATCTGCGGGCTACGAATCAACACAACCGCACTGAACTCGACATTTATTTCACTCAGGATACTAGTTAAAAATTAGAATTAAGGCAGGTAAACAAATGCACGCTGTTAAGAAAAGTTTTAAAAAGACATGCCGCCAACGGTCAAGTAAAATATTTATTCGAGATGTACAGTTTATTTTTTACCAATTAGGTGAATAAATAAATGTAAAAACTAAAATTTTAAGAGATATATGATAAATATAGTTAAATGTTTGCTTGTTTACTTTTCCTGGTGAGATAGCACTTCACCTACTTCACCTGAATAGCCGCCACTGGGTTAGGCGAATAGTAAATAAACCAAAATGAATAATGAATTAGTGGGATTAGTAAAGCAAAATGTTATCTATATTTTTTTTAGATTATTTGTTTTTGTAAAAAAAAAAAAGAGCTACAGCATTTTGTCCTTTTCGTTACTGAAATACCTTTTGTGAAATTGTAACGGGTATATTTCCGTAAGCGTGTGTATCTCACTTTGCACATTAGTTCGCTTATATTTTTTGACATAAACCTAAAATGCTTTTAAACAATTGCGCGGTGACAGGTTTTTTTATTTCTATTACTTTTTGTCTACAGATATACAATCGATTACAAAAATACCTGTAGTTTCATTTATTTGAAGATAGTACCAAAAGTATACATACAATTTAGATACATGTACATAACCACAGAAAAATATAACTCAACAGAAATCCGGCTTGATCGACAAGAATTCTGTACGAAATACTACTGGAAAGCACCATCTCCCAAATAAAAGCCAAGTTTGTATCAGTCACTGTTGCCGATCGTTTTTAATTTTAGGTGATTTGAGGACTAATCTTTTCATCTATACTCTATACCGTTGTTTGAGTAAGTAACATAGACACAAAAAACAAAAGATCTATCAACGGCCAGTTCAAATCCTTGGACTTAAAAACATGAAATTTGAAAGATATATTGTTCTTAGATTGTTGGTGCTCATTAAAAGGTCATTTTTAGAAATTCGAAACCTGAATGGTTGATATATTATCGAGGATATTTCCATCAAATGTTGAAAAATTACAGTACAATATTTTGAAAAACGTTAAAATACGTAAATCCTATTTTATTTTTTGGATATTGCAGATTTATTTGCCTTTCATAGGGTAAACGAAAACATTTAGACAAATACTAAAAAATATGTTTTACATGCCTACAATCATTTTATTAAAAAACCTCTTGGAAACATTAATTTTGCTTTAGGTATCCGCTTATATTGTTATACAGGGTCGGGCAACTATTTTCCTTAATACATTTATTCTATTTCACAAACCCTATTTTATTTTTTGCATTTTCTGATGCTTGTTATACAAAGTGGTTTGTAAAAAAACAGCTTTAATACATTTATAAATCAATAAATAAATCGCTAAACCTAAACTGCTGCGCCATTAAAAATGTGATATGTGTTATGACCCTGTTATGAACAGAAACAAACAGCACCCCAGTGTTAATCTAAGGTGTGACATGTATATTTGTTTGGATCCTGTTTTATATTTACATTGTCTGATGTTAACTGAATTATAAATATTATTTTATAATTATATACAGTTATTTTTTCTTATATATATATATATATATATATATATATATATATATATATATATATATATATATATATATATATATATATATATATATATATATATATATATATATATATATATATATATATATATATATATATATATATATATATATATATATATATATATATATATATATATATATATTTTATTATAAAGGAAATAAAACAACATACACATAAATAAGCCTTTATTTATCTGATGTATACCTAACATATTATATAAGCTAATTATTTTATATAAGTTATTAATTAATTATTATTATTAATTATTAATATATTTAAAGTTAACATTAATTAATTTAAATATTATATATAAGTTGCAAATCTGAATTTAATTGTCTTAAGTTTTTCTTTTATATATATATTTTTTTAATTTATGTAATAACAATATGGATAATTTAGAAGGACAACTTTCGTCTTCAGTTTGCTGAATTACTTGTTTTCTAAAATTAGATTTGTACTTTTTAAAATAAAACATTTCTTTATAAGAGAAACCACAAAAATGATTACATAAATATTTGAATTTATTTTCGTTTTAATTTGAAGGACGAGACACATGTTGTGGAGGACTATTTACATCAGGTAGGTAAGAAACATGTTGTGGAGATCTAATCTGCAATAAACGAAATAGATAATTATAAAGGGAAAATTAAAAAAAATATACATAATAACAAATAAATATTAAAAAAATCGGAAAATTGGCGATTTTGTAAGGTCTTACGGAAAACCTTATAACTTTTTTCCCTTTAGAGATAGCCAAATGCGGTTTGCAGCATTCAATTCAGAAATGGCAAATTTCAAATTAGTTTTTCAATGTATGCGTTTTAGAAGTATTTTTAAAATATCGACGATTTTAATTAAAAATAAAATCATATACCGAAAATTAAGATAGATAGCGAAGTGCGGTTTGCGCTATTTTATTGAGAAATAATGACTTTAAAACATATTTTCTTAGTGAGGCGCTAGAGCCGCGGGAAATGTAAAAAATAAATTTCTTAATGAAAATTTAGTCATATCTTGAAAAATATTTATTCCTTGTCAATATTAATGTGTTTAATGTTAATTCTCAGCTCAAAATGCCTATATAATCATATATCTTCAAAGCATTTTCCAAGAAAGTTTTTTTTTTGAAATGGCATGTTAGACAAATAAGTAGGTAATATACCATGTAAAATTTTATAAATAAAGAAAATATATATAAGCATTTTTTTAACTTTAAACTCTCTTAACATATCCCTAATCTTACAATACCTATTAACTTTCAAGATAATTGTTAAATCATGTCTCTGTTTTGCAACAATAATATAATGTCGAACAGTACTCAAAGTGAGAAGTCAAACATACCTCTACTTATTCTAAAATATTTATTTTTTTTGCAAATTTTATCTAAAATATATGTTTATCAAACTTGAGTTTATCATCAATTATTTAGCCTAGATATTTACATTCAGAAACATACTCGAGTTGCTCCTCAAAAATATAAAATTTTTGTCCCAGACTTATCTGCATTTTCAAAAAGAATTACCTTTGTTATTTTTGTATTTAGAAATAAAAAGTTAACATTTCGCAACTTTTCAAATTTCTATAACTGTCTGTAATTTTTCTTGTACTTGTACTGTATATTCCTTAAACATTCTAAAGACATTTGAACGGGACTTTCACTGGATATTTGGATTATATTCCCAAAGCATTACAAAAATGAAAAAAATCTGTCCAATAGCTGGATTCAAACTCGAACATCTAGACTTTATTATTCAACCAACTACATAAACAATCACCTAGACACCTCGACTATCCACCTACGCAAATGCTTTATATTTAATAATGTAGATATCCTAATCTATTTCAATAAAGTTAAAGTATTTCAGTCATATACATATTAACTACTTGATTTTCTATGTATATGGTTTCAGCAGTTTTTAAAATATTTTACCAGGTTTGGGTTATCAATTTTTGAAAATTTGAGATTTCTTTACCAATTTGAGGGTCCAATTTTGAAAAATCCCGCCTTCTTAACTGGAAAATTACTCCTAAAATGTTCTAGCTTTAATACTGTTTACTGTTCGTGACGAATGAGTACTCTGATGTTTGCGGCACCGTGCGTACTATAAAAAAAAATCTAAAATGTGGAAAAAAATAAAATGGAAACCTTAAAGGCATATAAAAAAGGAAAATTCTAAATTTTAATTATAATATTGTTGAAACAAATGTATATAATACAAAATAATTATATTAATTACCTATCTAAAATCACACCATCTTGCAGGGGATCTCGTCGAAGCATTTCTTTTTTCCTCCCATTATAAAATGAACAATAATACTTTATTTACCAATATCGTATACTTAAAATACAAATTGACCAATTTTTATCAATAAATTTAATTTAATTGATTGTGAACAGGAATGTTTAACAAAAATTTCATATTTTAAATATTATGAATCTTGAGAAATGTCAGTTTGGTAAACGTCAAGTTTCGATTCACCTATCACAAGCAAGATATTCGACGCATCTTTAAATTTTACGTACAGGGTAAAAAAATGTCCCTTGTTTCCTTAACCTTTTTTTAGGTAAGCTAAGGAATTTACAATGTAACTTTTTAAATACTGTTTTGTAGCATCCGTACTGTGGTCTACTTTATGTTTTTTTGTCCTATTTTAAAAAACAACCTGGCTTCAATTAAATTTTTATGGCCAAAACTAATAGTCTTTTTTTTGAAAATTTTTGGTACACCAGTGGTTAGGCGAATAGTAAATAAACCCAAATGAATAATGAATTAGTGGGATTAGTAGAGCAAAATGTTATTATCTATATTTTTTTAGATTGTTTGTTATTGTAAAAAAATGTGAAAATAGTACCGTAAAACGTGGTATATAGGGACAGTCCGCCAACTTTATGAAGATGTTGTGGCTTTACTTTTTATTTTAATATTAGTTTCTGTGGGGCAAAAGTCCGAACATGATGTGTACTTTTCATACCCAAATAATGGCATTTTTAAAAAAATGTTAAATGATTGTTTTTTTTTTAAACTGCGTTGTCCCTTTTCGCCTGGAAATGTGGTGATTAGGGACGGTCATGTTATTCAGCAGTTATTCTCATTTAAATGCGGCTGAAGTGTAAAGGGACAACATTTAGAAAAAAATATATCGTGTGATACCATTAAAATTCAATATAACATATTTTTTTTTTATTAAAAAACTTAATGATCTTGCAAAAATATTTATTTTGTTAAACTCTTACAAAAATACAACAACAGAACTAAAAAACACTCTTTTAAAGATTTATAAACATAAAAACTAATCTCTAAAAGGAATATTCTCATAATACTGGAACTGCTTAATCCTAAATTAATTGAAAGTCGTTGGTATCCACATTCTGGAATGTGTATATCCACGTCTTTCTTTAAATAATTCTAATTTTTTGATGATCTGTTTCTTATTAAACTCTGCATCATCCGGTGTATTGGGATAATAGTAAACGGGACCAGTTTTGCCTTTATCACTTTTTTTTTCGTAAAAAAGAGCCAACAAAAGTTTCATCTAAAAAGAAATAATTTTTCCTATATAAACTCTGTTTTTTATGCAGGCAGTCTTTCATTCTACTGGGAACTTAACTAAAACCCAGTCACCTATGCTAAAATCACAATTTGCCTTAAAGCTATCAGTCTCATTAAGTGGTAAATTATCATTGCAGTCTTTGATTTGGGAAGTGGTTGGAGATTCACTGGATTTTTTTCGCATCCAATTAGGTAGAGGAAGATCTTCACTATTATCGTCGATTAATGTAGCATTAATCTCATTGGCGCTTTGCTCGGGAGAATCATAAAAATCTTCTTCTGCTAAAACATAGTCTTTATCTGCATAATTATTAAGCATTTCATCCTCATGTAAGCGGAGATCGCTTTCGCTGGAGCTATCACACTGAACACTTTTGGCAGGTTCAACTGGTAATTTTTTATTTGTATTTTTTTTCCTTGGTTTCTCTGAATATCTCATCTCTTTCAATAAATCGATCATTGTAGTATTCAATGCTTCTCTTTCATCTTCATCTAATTGTTCTTTGGGCAATAACTTTAAGACTTCTTCTTTGTTTAATGGTATTATTCCTGTCTTTCGAAACCCAGAAATGATATTGGTTTCGGCATTCTCCGATATTTTTTCTAATAATGCTTTTAACAAACAGGGAAATATCGTTTTTACGATACGCCCTTTTGTTTTTTTCCATTTTTCTAAATTATTACGCCATGCTACTTTTAGATACCGAAAAAAGGCGACGTCTAGTGGCTGAGTCAAGTGAGTGGCGTTGGCCGGCAAAAATACCATATCCACGTTGTGATTTTTCAATTCCATTACTATGTCACAGGAAATGTGTGACGCCAAATTGTCTCCAATCATATTTTCCTACCTTCTAGTTGTCTAAAATACGGTATTGCAGTTGATCAAACCACCCTGATGGTGTCCGATTATATCTAGTGTTACGTGGTCCCCTTCAGTCCATGCAGAATATAAATTCTGAGGTGGCTGACTTTGTAGTATTCATAATACGTTCTGGATGCTTGCAACCCCTTCTAGTTATTATTTTTTTACGTCCTAAGAACAAAAGATGACATTACCTATATGAATATTACCAAGAGAAATTATATTTTACCAATATCATCTGACAAATTTGTCTCATCGTAGTTTATAATATTGCAAGATGGCACATCCTGTAAAGCAATCCAGAGATTGGTGAAATATTCATTTAATAATATGTCACGTGAAACTTGAGCCCTTGATCTTTTAATGTTTTCGCACATTCTTTTCAAAAGTTGTGATCGATGTCGTTTTAAAAAACTCGTTACAAATTCGGGCCCTGAAAGATTATGCTTAAAACGAACAACTTTTCTACCCAATTTGTCTAAATAATTTTTGACGATCAATCTTAGGTCATAACTATCGATTGGATAACCCCAATCAGAACATGTGTTTATAATTATAATTTTATTTTCACCCCTGCTCTATTCAAAGGTTGTATGAAATGCAATGTAGTCCATGAAATAGTCTTTGGTTTTTACACCAAAGTCTCCGATCGTTGTAAACACCACTCCCACTTCCAAAGGGTGGGGATGACGCATAGCCAGAACCGATGCAACATCAGTTGTGATGGCAACACTCGCCCAATAGTGAGTACTCCCTTCGAGCAAATCTTGCCTTTCTTCCGCATTTTTGTTCGCAGTCACCACTGTCGAATTGATGACAGATGATATAAGAAATAAGAAAGTTTTTCTTCAGCAACCCCAAGTACCCGCTGCAGGACTAAGGAGGACATCCCCTCCCGTCATCCCAGTCGGCATCCGAAAGTGCCTCTATAGACTACACACAGTATCGAGATCCATGAACAATTCTAAGAGCTCATGCGCCAGATTCTTTGCTCGGATGACATACTATGTATGCGACAAATTGACACCGCCGAATGTGACGTGTGTGCACAAGGGGTAGCCTTCTTGGAAGTGAAAAACATTTCCAAAACTTTATCTTTAACATCGACAGTTTCGCCCTGTCGGGGCTTATCAGTGACATGCAGCAGGTTGCGAAACCTGCGAAAAGCCAGACTAGATCGATAAATTATTTTAAAAAGAGTACCTAACTGAGATTTAGGAATTCTTTTATTGTAATAGAGAAGCTTGCAACAAGGCAAATGGTATGCGCAGTTGTTTGTTATGCGCTACTAGTTTGCCGAAGACCTAGACTAGACTCGGGTTTACACTGTCTTCACCCAAGTCGAAATCACCATTTACATAGATCCGATGAACTATTTTCTACTTTGTATAAAAACCAAAGATTATTTCATGGGCTACATTGCATTTCATACAACCTTTGAATAGAGCAGGAATGAAAATAAAATTATAATTATGTTTGTATTTTATTACTTACGTAAAAAATCCTCTGCATGCAATGGCCTTTTGGCGAAAATAGTTCATCCGATCTATGTAAGACTAATAGTGTGACCACCACTACCAGTTTCATTGGTGATTTCGACTTGGGTGTAGACAGTGTCAACCCGAGCCTAGTGGTCTTCGGCAAACTAGTAGCGCATAACAAACAACTGCGCATACAGTTTGCCTCGTTGGAAGCTTCTTTATCACAATAGAAGAATTCCTAAATCTCAGTTAAGTACTCTTTTTAAAATAATTTATCGATCTAGTCTGGCTTTTCGCAGGTTTCGCAACCTGCTGCGTGTCACTCATGAGCCCCAACAGGGCGAAACAGTCGATGTTAAAGATAAAGTTTTGGAAATGTTTTTCACTTCCAAGAAGGCTACGCCTTGTGCACACACGTCACATTCGGCGGTGTCAATTTGTCGTATACATAGTACGTCAACTGAGCAAATGGATCTCGATACTGTGTGTAGTCTATAGAGGCACTTTCGGATGCCGACTGGGATAACGGGAGGGGATGTCCTCCTTAGTCCTGCACCGTGTACTTGGGGTTGCTGAAGAAAAACTTTCTTTATATCATCTGTCATCAATTCGACAGTGGTGACTGCGAACAAAAATGCAGAAGAAAGGCAAGATTTGGCTCGAAGGGAGTACTCACTATTGGGCGAGTGTTGCCATCACAACGTCATCCCCACCCTTTGGAAGTGGGAGTGGTGTTTACAACGATCGGAGACTTTGGTGTAAAAACCAAAGACTATTTCATGGACTACATTGCATTTCATACAACTTTTGAATAGAGCAGGGGTGAAAATAAAATTATAATTACGTTTGTATTTGTATGTGTATACAATTAATTTATTTAAAATTGCCTTTCACCTGTCAATTTTGTTAATTTTTTGGCATCTTTTAACATTTTGTACTATACAAGGCCGTACAAAAAATATCAAAAATAGTTTTAAGTTAATTTATTTCACAAATTTTATAGCGTTTTTTAAATTATTTTTTTATTTATTTTGACGTATGTACATAACAACAGGGTGGTCTACAAAAACAAAATTCTATAGGTATAACGTTTAGTTGAAATTGCTAGACCTAGCATTATAAACCATATTCATTTTTGTTGCAAGCTCCAAGCATGAAGGTACTTTTTAAACTTCGTCCCCTAAAGAGGTAAAACATAACCCCAAAAATTACCAAGAATTAATATCTTACGACAGAATTCTCTTGAAATACAGCGAAAGAAGAAAATTTTATTTTTTGTATATTTCATAGGTATATCATTTTTCATATTAAGTTGTTGTAGAACATACTGGATGACGCAAAATGTGTGGGAAAATTTTAAAAAACATCTTTTAAATTTATAAGACATAGATTATTATCAAAAATCTCGTATTTACTTTTGTTTTGCCTTTTTTTTTGTTGCACATTTTAACTTTTTGAGTGGTCTTTAGAGAATAGGTTCGATATCTGTAATCAAGAAAATCAAGTAAAAAGAGAACTGTGTTCATAAATTAAAAATATCTCATAACGGGCAAAATACTTTGAAATGCGCTGAACACGAATGTACTACTTTAATTTTTGTTCATATTTTCGATTTTTTTTTAGAATATATAGAGCAGGGGTGCTCAAATGGTCGATCGCGAGTGCTTTTTGAGTAGATCTCGAGAAGAAAAATGTTTTTAATAAGTAGATACTTAACTAAACTACAAAAATTTATTACGTAATAAAATAACACTCTGCTAGCGGCAAAAGGCGGCTTTATCAAAGGAACGAGCGGTACTTGTCAAAGAAAAGCTTCGTTTTTTATTCTTGCCGCTTTTCTAGAAATTTCGGGTGGCGCGTTTGACGGGAACATTCGAGACTTTCGTTCACGCCGATATAAATGATGCGCCTACAGGAATTGGGGTCATTCTGAATTGCAACTTGAAGGCAATACTACTTCGATACAAAGTTTATTATTAAATAGTACAAAATGAGTGCAACGAAGAAATCTAAAACGTATTATTTTAATAACGATTGGGAGGAAGAATTTTTGTTTTGTATTGTGAAGGATAAGTGCATTTGTCTTATTTGTCGTGCGTCAGTTGCAATACCTAAGCGTGGTAACTTAGAGAGGCATCATAAAACGGTTCATAAAAACTAAGAAAAGGATTTTCCGCCACAGAGTGAATTAAAAAAACGAAAAGTACGTGATTTGATATCTTGTTTGAAAAAAGAACAAACCATGCTCACAAGACCAGCCAAACAATCAAAAGCTGCTACGATCGCGTCATTTAAAATATCTCATATATTGGCGAAACACGAGAAACCATTCGAAGATGGATCGGTTTTGAAGGAAGCATTTATTGAAACGGGTGAGACTTTATTTGGAGATTTTAAAAATAAAACAAAAATCATATCTGCTATTAGAGAACTTCAGTTATCTCGTCCGACTGTCACAAGGCGTATTGAAGTCATGAGTCAGGACATGGCAGATAAACTAAAAAATGATATCATGGAATGTACATACTTTTCTTTACAGTTCGACGAATCCACCGATATGACAGACACTGCCCAGCTGTGTATTTTTATTCGGATGGTATTCAATGACATGTTGGCTAAGGAAGAATTTTTGACAATCATTCCTCTGAAGGGGAAGACCCGTGGCGAAGATATATATGACGTTTTCTTCAATTTTGTAAAAAACTACAAGCTACCAATATATAAATTAGTGTGCATTACAACCGATGGAGCACCAGCAATGACTGAAAACAAAAACGGTTTTGTGGCATTGTGTCGAGCTAATGAAGACTTCTCTTCATTTTTTTCAATCCATTGCATTATACATCAACAAGTTTTGTGTTCAAAAGTTTTAAACACAGAGGAAATTATGGGCATTGCAGTAAAAATTGTGAATTCCATCCGTGCACATAGCTTGCAACGGAGGCTCTTTAAGTTGCAGTTGGAAGATAGGGAGTCAGCTGAACACACTGATTTAGTTCTTCACACGGACGTCAGGTGGTTGAGTCGCGGAAAATTCCTAAAAAGGTTTCAAGAATTATTGCCCGAAATAACAGCTTTTCTAGACGAAAGAGGTGATGACACTCAGATGTTGAAAAACGAAAAATGGCTGACTGATTTGGCATTTTTGACTGACATCACAATGCACTTAAACACCATTAACTTGGAGCTTCAAGGTAAAGGAAAAACTGTTATTGAGATGATTAGCGCAGTAAACGCATTCAAAAGTTAATTGCAACTTATGATAGATCAACTGAAAAGAAAGGATCTTGAAACATTTTCCGTCTTTGAAAGCAAGGATTCCTCAGTTGAATTATGATACGTATGAGGCTGAATTATCAAATATTTTGGGATAATTCGAAATGCGTTTTTATGATTGTAGTAAATTGGCAAATGTAGCATCATTTATGAGTTATCCTTTTTCATGTAAAAACATTGAGGAATTAGCTACTGAAATAGCAAGTCAGTTTAATATGAACTCATGTTCTGTTGAAAATGAGTTGGTGCAGATTATATCAGATATACATCTCAAAGCTACATCATCTGATATAAATTTCTGGTGTTTTATATCTGAAGGTAAATATCCGAATCTAAGGCAAATCGCCCTTCAACTGACAGCAATGTTTGGGTCAACTTACTTGTGCGAGTCTGCATTTTCTGAAATGAAGATAATTAAGTCAAAATATCGCAATCGACTAACTGACGATCATATGTCATCATGCTTACGATTAGCACTCAGTGGTTACGTACCATGTTATGAAAAGTATGCTGAGGACATGCAGTGCCACGCTTCAACATCCAAAGTCACTCCTTAGTTAAGTTTAACATCATATGTAACTCTTTTGTTTTGTAAAAACCAATAAACTCGCAATTTTGAATAACTATGAGTTTTTTATTGATATTGTAGAGAAGAACCTAACTAAACCTAACCCAAACCTTGACTAAAATAATGTATATTGTGCAGAAAGCTAATATCTATATATGCTACGGTACACCCTACCTAGGCAGGTAGGTAGGTAGGTAGGGTGTATGTATCGTGTATGTACGACAACCCTGCATCCCACATAGTTGCAGCCTCTCAGAGTCGATCGTAAATAGTCTAAAAATTTTGAGGTAGATCGCCAGCAGTTCAAGTTTGAGCACCCCTGATAAAGAGTAATTTTTTTAAATGTGTAAAGTAATATTTTTTAAATGTGTAAAATTAATTTCATCAAAAAATCATCAGATACGTCAATTTTACTTTAATTCTTTTGCATGCTTTGCCTTTTTTACTTCCCTCGTAAAAGAGAAGTATTGTAATCGTGAAAAAATCATTCTCCAAGATTTTTTCAGATCTTCACGTTTCAGGATTCCTAGATAACTCAGTCTCAGTCTGTTCGCGGGGTAACTAAAAAACTACTTACTTGACTAATTTAAAATTTCGGTAAAAAATTGAGGGTGATATGGGGATGATCTGGTAACATTTTGGTAAAAATCCAATTTGGAGAAACAAAATAGAGGCTTAGTGAAATGTTAAAAAAATTATATTTAAAAAACTACTTATCTAATTTACCTCAAATTTTTCAAAGACATCAAGTATTATGTTGGAATCAACTAATAACATTTTGTTACGAATCCAAGATGGTGCAACAAAATGGCGGCGTAATAAAATATTTTAAAATTCAGTCTGAAAAAACTGCTTAATGGTTTGATTTCAAATTGTGTGCAATAACTAATTGTGGTATATGGGTTCAACTAGTAAAATAGTGGTACTATTGTTTGTGGTGGTGTATTATTTGGAGTTAGGATCCAGTAAAAAAAACAAAAGTCTTTTTTTAAACTGTCGACGTTTCGCAGCTGTTATTGTTGCATTCTCAGGACACATATAGATTTTATATCCTGCATGAAACCCATATTATCAGTCAGGGTTTCTAAATGGTTTTCGCTAACGATATTCTTGTTATTAGAGTGGTGTACTATTTGGGGTTAGGACATATCTGCACATCAACGGAGTAGGTAAAGACTGATAATATGGGTTTCATGTAGGAAACGACATTTTAAAAAAGGACGTTTGTTTTTTTACTGTATCCTAATAATACACCACTTTAACATAACAACAATTGGATCGTTAACGAAAACCAGTTAGAAACTTAATATCTGGGAAGTATCTGCGGACCAGCGGAGTAGGTAAAGACTGATAATATGGGTTTTAATTTAAGATGGCGAAACAAAATAGTGGCCAAATAAAATTTTTAAAAAATCAATGTAAAAAAATGTTCAGAAAAATTAGATGTCAAAATGGCTTAAACTGGTAAGAATTCAATATGGCGCAGCAAAATGGCGGTATATGTCAATGTGAAAATTACCTATTAAATTTATTTTATTATGCCCAAATGGGCATAGGCAAAAAGAAAATGGTCAAATTTTGGTAAGAATCCAATATGATGGAACAAATAAAAATGGAAAGATAGTATATAGCACATATATACTGTGACTTTGTACTCAAATAAATTGGGTCATTTCGCTATTTCTAACAAATCGAAAAAAGTTATAACGAGAGAAGTACCGGGTAAAGAAATTTAGATAAAACTATTTGATGTTTATGCAACATTTGAAATAAATTCGACAAGTAGCTTTCTCATAATATTTTTTCTTAACAGTTCACTAGGCCGCCATTTTGTTTTTGCCATACTGGATTTTTACCAAAATATTACCAGATCATGCAGAAAATTTGAAGTCAATCGGGTTAGTCCTATGCTCCGTACTGACAGACAGACCGGGCGACGGAATTGATGAAACGTATTTTTGGCATCTAGGGACGCTAAAACGTGAAGATATGTAAAACTTGAAAGTGTGATCTTTTTCCCGATTACAAACATTTTATTTGGCCACCATTTTTTCCGCCATCTTGAATTAGTGCCATAGTTTTACTAGTTGACCCCTATACCACAATTAGCTATGGCGCACAATTTGAAATCAATTTATTAAGTAGTTATTCAGGCTGAATTTTTAAATATTTTAATAAACCGCCATTTTGGAATCGTACCCAAATTCTACCAGTTTATTCCAACATAATGCCTGATATGTTTTGCAAAGTTTCAGATAAATTGGATGAGCAGTTTTTTACTAATAACTTTAACTTTTGACTCGGCCGCCATTTTGTTTCGCCACATTGGATTTTTATTAAAATCTTACCAGGCCATCCCCATGTAACCCTTAACTTTTGGTACCAAAATTTGAAGTCAATCGGGTAAGTAGTATTTAAGTTATGCCGCGAACTGACAGACAGACAGAACGATCGACAGATGGACCAACGGAGTTGATAAAAGTATATTTTTTGGCATTTAGCGCCGTTAAAACGTAAAGATGTGTAAAAGTGATAGGGTGACTTTTTCACTTTTTTTGAATTAGTACCATGATTTTACTAGTTGATCCTTATTCCACAATTAGTTATGGCACATAATTTGAAATCAAACAATTAAGCAGTTTTTTCAAGCTGAATTTTTATATATTTTATTAAGCCGCCATTTTATTTCGCTATGGTACCATTTTATTTTCGTACCAAAATATTACCAGTTGATTCCAATATAATACTTGATGTTTTTGCAAAATTTGAGATAAATTGGATGAGCAGTTTTTTATATATAACTAAATATAAACGCCATTTTGTTTCGCCATATTGGATTTTTACCAAAATGTTACCAGGTCATCTCCATATCACCCTTAATTTTTGACCAAAATTTCAAGTCAATCGGGTAAGTAGTTTTCTAGCTACGCCGCGAACAGACAGAGAGACAGACAGACAGAAAGAATCTCGGAGAGTGATTTTTTCACGATTACATAACTTCCCTTTTACGAGAAAAGTAAAAAAAACTTCTGGTAACAAAGATCTTACTTGTAAAATGTACAAGATGTACCATTGCGGTTTTTGTAAGCATTCTATATTTGTACCTACAGAATGAATACCATCAACTGCCTATATTCAGAACAATATGTAATAACTAAAATTATAAATGCTATATTACTAATGTTACAGAAGAAACAACTCAGCATATTATATTTCTCTTATATGCATTTACCAAAATAACAAATAAAAAAATAATAGAAATATCACTGTGATTTAACTTAATTTATGTACCAAACAAAAAAATTTATAATTCGGCACAGGCATCGAAACAGGAATATTTGACTAGTATTACAATCAAAATATCGGCCCAAAAATCTGCACGGCTGCTATAGGGTAAGTGATTATTTTGATGTCTTGTTTCTAACACTCGTTAGTAGTCTGTAAAAAATTGATCGGAGAACGAGTCATTTTCTTCCTTAAAAAAACATGATCAGAGAAATTATACGCCAGGAGCTGACGGTAATTAAAGGTGGATCGGCTTCGCGTTCTCATTCTCGGAGTTAGCGAGGAACTTTCTACCCTTAAGGGAAAGCATGCTCTACCTTCCAACTGCGGATTACTGTTTAAAATAAACCCCGAGGTAAAGGCGGTCCTTTCTACAACACACGTGACCGGAGATGCCACTCATTCTGGGTACCAGTTACACATTGGTAACGAATTGTCTGCGATGGGGAAAGCACTCAATGTGGTTCTGAAAGAAGAAAATAACACTCATAAGGATATTCGGGAAAAAGTATTATCTATTCTTAGTGATTCAGCACGTAATCTTGCTGCGCTTTTTTTATGATATTTCCAATAAGTCCGGTTCTGAACAAATTGGTCAAGGCATTAACCGAAAATACGACTCCGGAAGAATTCCTGTTTGGTCGGGATCTAGGCGAACGTGACAAAAATCTAAAATCATTATAGAGGGCAGGTCAGGAATTGCGCCTTCCTTCTACTTCCGCACGTAATATATCCCATCCAGGACGTTCATTCAGTCACTCGGAAAAAAGAGGGGGCGAGCCAACTCATCAAGGTCTACAGGGGCGTTAAACAGGTTTCTCCCGTCTTACCAAAGGAGTGAGGTGAGACGCTACAAGGGCAATTCCTCGAAGCAGAACAGGCGTCAACAGTTCAAGAAGCGTTAAAGGTAAAACATGCTCCGTTTGCTAGGCGTCTAAAATTGTTTTTTCAGTCCTGGTCCCAAATTACATCAAATACAACAGTCTTGTCCTGGACTCAAGGCTATAGGATCCCAAAAGCTAGGTATAGAAAAGTGGTTAAAGTTGGGAGCTATAGTTAAATCTAAGGTAAATCATGAACAGTTTATCTCCCCAAACTCATATTTTCAGAGGATTTGGCTTCTAATCCAATAATAAAACGTTTCAAAAAAAGGTTTATCCCGGCTTCGACCGGCTCGCCCGAAATATACTTCTACTTGGGATCCTTCACCTGTTCTAAACTATATTGAGAACCTACTGTTACCCCTTAACCTTCAAACCCTGTCACAGAAATTAGCTACGTTGCTAGCTCTTATAACAGGAGAAAGACTCTATCTACCTTATTCGTCTTTCGAATATTATACATGGCCCTGGGGAAACGGTAATTAACATTTCTGACCAAACCAAGGCCAGTCGGGTTCAAAAACCTCAGCCCAGTATACATATTTCAGTTTTCCGACAAAATCCTCTTCTGTGTGAGGCCACCATCCTGAAAGAACAGTCTCTCTAAGAGATCCTGAGAATGATTTCCTTTTTATAACACTTAAAACTAACCATGACCGAGCATCTAAAGACACCATCAGTAGATGGGTAAAAAAGACACTTACCTCTTGAGGAATAGATACAGGAGTTTTCAAACCCCATTCAGTTAGGCATGCCGCAACCTCTGCGGCATTGCGGAAAAGTGTCCCGATAGACATTATATACAAGACGGCTGGCTGGACGCAACACTCCACATTTGCAAAGTTCTATAATCGTCCACTCAAACCAGATAGCGACTTTGCTAATGCAATTTTGGATATTAATTTATCCGATTAAAAAAAGGCAAATATATATATATATATATATATATATATATATATATATATATATATATATACATATATAAAAGTACGTGATTTGATATCTTGTTTGAAAAAAGAACAAACCATGCTCACAAGACCACCCAAACAATCAAAAGCTGCTACGATCGCGTCATTTAAAATATCTCATATATTGGCGAAACACAAGAAACCATTCGAAGATGGATCGGTTGTGAAGGAAGCATTTATTGAAACGGGTGAGACTTTATTTGGAGATTTTAAAAATAAAACAAAAATTTTTAAAAATAAAACAAAAATCATGTCTGCTATTAGAAAACTTCAGTTATCTCATCCGACTGTCACAAGGCGTATTGAAGTCATGAGTCAGGACATGGCAGATAAACTAAAAAATGATATCATGGAATGTACATACTTTTCTTTACAGTTCGACGAATCCACCGATATGACAGACACTGCCCAGCTGTGTATTTTTATTCGGATGGTATTCAATGACATGTTGGCTAAGGAAGAATTTTTATATATATATGTACAGGGTGTTCCAGCGAGGACTGAACAGGGACCTATTTTCGACCTTCCTTGTATTTTGGAAAAATTCAAAATAGCCAATCGATGTATTTTTTCTTGTAGAATCCAAAAATGTCATCGAAAAAATATTTGAACCAGAAACAAAAGAGTTACGCTATGCATCAGGTTTTTTTAAATGGAATGTATCGTTTTTATACGATTTTTGGAAAGAGTGATTTTTTTTATGTCCGTTCTGATTAAAAGATTTGATTTTGCGATAGCTGTTTATATTACATTTTAATGTTTTACAAACTAAAATTTTAGCTTCACCTGTTTAAAATATACGATAGGTTGGTATAGGTGATCAAGGTAAAATGACGTTTGAATGCTTTGTCAATAAAAATTGACATTATTTTAATTATTGTCGAAGTCTTCACCTAAAAAATATATATTTGACTCTGATCGAAATGAAATACTCTTTGGACGAGAGACTACAGATTGTTATGCTATTTTACAAGTGCCAAGAAAATGCAAGAGAAGCAAGAAGAAGATTTATTGCAAATTTTCATAGAAATATATCCATCAATACAATTCTAAGGATAAAAAACCTATTTGAGGAAAATAAAACTTTACATGATAGAAAAAGAAATTCAATAAAAAATAATTATTAAATAATAAAATAAAACTACTAATAACATAAGTTTTCAATGTGACCGCCGTTTTTCTCGAAACAACATCGATAACCCCTTTGTAGCCTTTCTAAACTTGCTGTTACAATATGATTTTCCTGGTTAAGGCGGTTTATTTCATCGACAATTTTTCTCATGATCTCTTGAATATTTTCGTTTCGTTGTCTGTATACGACGTTCTTCAAATGGCCCCAAAGAAATGTATCCAAAACTGAGAGGTCGGGGCTATTGGGCGGCCAAGCATATGTTCCATTTCGCCCTATCCATTCGTTATGGCGCCGATTTAAAAATTGAACCACATCATGCACGGCATGAGGAGGCGCCCCATCATGTTACCAAATTAAATTCTGATATTCTGCCAATGGTAAGTCTTCCAAAAAATTTTCAATTTCGTTTTCTAAAAACTCATAATATCTGTGCCCATTTAAAGTCCCGTTAAAAAATATTGGTCCCAAAATTTTATTGTTTTTTTATCCCACACCAAACATGAATAGAATTCCTCCCTTGAAATTTAATAGTCTGGAGTTTTTTTGGATTTTCAACGGCCCAGTGGTGATTATTATGTTTGTTGAATACTCCCGATGTTGTGAAAGTAGCTTCGTCTGTCCACACAATATTTTTGAATAAATCAGGGTCTTCGTTTTCTTGCCGAATTACCATTTGCCAAACAAATTGGAAGCGAAGTTCTTTTTGTGCCGGTGTTAGGTGCTGAAGTGGAAGGATACGAAAAGGCCTAAATTTATGAATTTTCAGAGTCCTGTGAACAGTCCCTCGGGTAACTCTTCTGCGCCTTACACCGCCACCATACTGAACTTCCCGAACTGCATCCGAAATAGATTTGGTTGGATTAACTTGAAAATAATTTATAATGGCCTGGTCCCGATTTCTTCTTCTTTGTATATTTCTTTTTCTATCATGTAAAGTTTTATTTTCCTCAAATAGGTTTTTTTATCCTTAGAATTGTATTGATGGTTATATTTCTATGAAAATTTGCAATAAATCTTCTTCTTGCTTCTCTTGCATTTTCTTGGCACTTGTAAAATAGCATAACAATCTGTAGTCTCTCGTCCAAAGAGTATTTCATTTCGATCAGAGTCAAATATATATTTTTTAGGTGAAGACTTCGACAATAATTAAAATAATGTCAATTTTTATTGACAAAGCATTCAAACGTCATTTTACCTTGATCACCTATACCAACCTATCGTATATTTTAAACAGATGAAGCTAAAATTTTAGTTTGTAAAACATTAAAATGTAATATAAACAGCTATCGCAAAATCAAATCTTTTAATCAGAACGGACATAAAAAAAAACTCTTTCCAAAAATCGTATAAAAAACGATACATTCCATTTAAAAAACACCTGATGCATACCGTAACTCTTTTGTTTCTGGTTCAAATATTTTTTCGATGATATTTTTGGATTCTACAAGAAAAAATACATCGATTGGCTATTTTGAATTTTTCCAAAATACAAGGAAGGTCGAAAATAGGTCCCTGTACAGTCCTCGCTGGAACACCCTGTATATATGTATATATATATATATATATATATATATATATATATATATATATATATATATATATATATATATATATATATATATATATATATATATATATATATATATATATATATATATATATATATATATATATATATATATATATATATATATATATATATATATATATATATATATATATATATATATATATATATATATATATATATATATATATATATATATATATATATATATATATATATATATATATATATATATATATATATATATATATATATATATATATATATATATCTTACTATCAATAGAGCGTCAATATGTTATGAAATTACATTCATAAGAGCGTCATGGTGTTTACAGCGTCAGTATACTGACGCTCTATGCACTTTCCTGTAATTTTTTGCCTGTAGACCCCCCTATACTTATGCAACCTGTGCACAAAATTTTGGATGACGCTATAAACGCGACCAAATATTCGAAGCAATACGGCAAGCGCATATCGATAGTTCAGGCGATTTTCACGCTTGGCGCTAGTATCTCGGAGGAGAATATGTATATTCTGCATTAGATCGTATACTTTCTCGCGTATCAAGCGTCACCCAATTTGGCAACATTTCTTCGGTAAAAGAAGTATTGTTAGATTATATTTTTCATTCAGTTCATTTATGGGATGTATATAAAGTAGATCTAAGCTTGCGAATAATCTGTATGTGGCGCCAAAATTTTGTGAGGTTATAGTGATTCTGTGTGAACTTATATGCGGTTTATGGCATCATGAAACGTTTATTTGGTGATGAATATGTAAGTTTAATATTGAAGTACATTAATCTAATCAATCAGGCTTCAGTTATAACGAAATATCTGTTACTTTTTGGGTGGCATTTCCCAGAAAACTTTGTCCTTGATAAAAATTTGGGCTTGAGGAAAAATTAAGTTTGAACCATAGTGCTGAATATGTTGTTTTTGTCGTTATTTTTTCATTTGTATATCTAAGTTTTGCCCAAATTATTCCTTATTATACAATATTTTATTAACCTTATTTGCCAACTAAAATACAACTTCGATAATGCGGACAGATATTGTTTATTTATTTATTTCTCAAGCAAAGATTAAACTCTATTACAAAATAATAATATATACATAGCTAAATAATAGTAAAATATATATATTTATATCTTTCTAGCAATAGAGAGTCAAGTTATTATGAAATTTCAATCATTAGAGCGTCATAGGACCTATAGCGTCAGTATATACTACCCTTATTAGAGTTTTGTTTTTGGACGGTTCTGAAATCGTTCTGAATAGTCATCCAGGACTATGCCACATTTTGTAATACTTGACTTTGATAGCTCGTTTGTTTTAGAACCGTCAAAAAACGCAAACCGAAAATGCCACCTATACTCATGCAGCTTGTAGCCGTAGTACATATTATACAATATGTATTATTATAAATTGGATAAGGTTTGTAATGTACATATATGTAATAAAAATATAGTATAAAAAAGTTATTATTTACTGATTGGAAAGTATGTTTAACTAAACTACTGGCCATAAAAATATTGCATCAATAATTTTTTTATCAAAGTTTATTATTAATTTATTATTAAGATATTTTAGTTTCAAAACCCAATATCGAGATGCGGTTTTCGGTGTTCCTTTTATCGATCTGTTGGGTTTGCGCTTCTAATTGCACGGCCGTATATTTGCACCTCAAATAATACATACAGGGCGTAAAATAAAACCCTTGCATTTTCCCAAAAGTTTGTTACCTCCTAAAATTTTCAAAAAGTTATAAAATTCTCTGATAAAATACAAAAAACAATCTTTGGTATTTTTTGATATTTTCGTTTCTCTGCAATATACAGGGTTTTTACGAAAATCTGGACATCTTCATATAAATGGAGTTTTATCTTATCAACCTGTATAAAAAACAAAATTTTATTACCTGAGTTATGATCAGTAGTTATACCGCTAACGTTACCAATAATGGGTTTAGATAAAGGGCGTATCAAAACTTAGCTAGAATTTACCTAACACTGATTTGATGTATTCTATAGATTTTTTTATTATTCGATTTTGACATTATGTCAGGCGTAAAACGATTACAATGTACCTGTTGTTATGCAAGTTTTGTGAACTATGGACTTTTTCGCCGAAACGGTTTTTTCATTTTTACTCCAGCCCTTTTATTAGTCTAGATACAGGGGTATTGGCTTTTAGTTGAAAAAGGGATATATCAATGCACCCTGAAAACCCAAAAAAGACAATTTCATTTAAGATATGCAGAAGACAATTTTATTGATTCGTAGTACCAGGAATTGATATAAAAAATATTTAAGAAGAAATTGAATTTTACTGACTTACAGGGTGTTACAAATTTGAATGTATGCAATGTGCATGAAGATCTGAAAAACCGTAAGAGATACAAAGTAGGTGAAAAGGTAAGCGAAGATGTGCAATATGGTGTTTAAAAGTGTTCCGTTTAAAAATTGATAAAATTCCCAACCACTTCGGAGACATTCGCATAAATACGATTTTTCCCGTTTTCGTATTTACTTTTTCCTGACTTTATTTCCATAGGCATTTAAAAATACATTTTAGATTATTGTAGCCACTTTATGTTCTCACCAAAACGTCATTATCAATTTTTAAATGCGAAGTTTCTTTTTCGGACCGCCATCATCAAATTGTTTGTTTTAAATACAGACCTGGATTTTTAACTTAATTTTGGAGAATCTTTCAAGGGTTATTGAACAGGAGTGGGAAAACGTACAAGACTTTATTAACAATTTAGTAATAAGCATGCCCAGAAGATGTCAAGAGGTGTCTAATGTGATGGGAGGACCTACCAGATACTAATTAAATAATATCCTATTGGCTCAACCAGTATGATTTTATATTACCCACTGTATGTGGTGCAACAAATTCGAGTAAATTCATAGAAATTTATGAAAATTTGATTAGAGCAAAGTTGTTCAATTTGGTTCTTTTTAATATATCTTTTACGAAATGATATGATTTCAATCCACTTCGGATTTTACATAATTTTTACATTTATACGATTTTTCCCGAATTTACATAAATACGATTTTTTTCCCGAATTGGTTTTTATATTTTACTGGCTATTTTAATACGTATTTAAAAATAAATTTTGCCAATTTACGGCAAATATTTACTCTACAAGGTGGAATTATAAAATTTTAAGAACGAAGTTTCGTATTCAGGTCACCCTCATAAACTTTTTTTTTTAACAAATGTATCTCACTTGCCCAAAGAATTTTTGTTTTTAACTGATAAAAATTCAAAAAAGTCCGCAAATATTAATCTTTCTTAAACTCATTGCTTCTTATGAGAACTATCTTGATTACACATTCTTTATGCAAGTGTAATAGATCATTGTTACTAAAAAAATCAAGATCCGTATTAAAAAATGAATAATTTGTTGACGCTGGCTCGAAAAAGAAACGTCTCATTTAAAATTTGATAATGCCGTCTTTAAGAGAAGATAAAGTGGCTACAATAATCTAAAATTTATTTTTAAATACCTAGTGAAACACAGCCAGGAAGAAAGAAATAGAAAATCGGGAAAAATTGTATGTACCCGATTATCTCGGAAGTGGTTGGGAATTTTATCAATTTGTAAACGGAATACTATTAAACAACATATTGCGCATATTCGCCTTCCTTTTAACCTACTTCGCATCTCTTACGGTTTTTTTCTAGATCTCCATGCATAGATATTGCATACACCCAAATTTGTAACACCCTGTATGGTCACTAAAATGCAATTTCTTACTTACTTTTTGCATCAATTCCTGGTACAACCAATAAAAAAATTGTCTTTTCTTGTCTTTCTTAATTGAAATTTTCATTTTTGGGTTTTCAGGGTCCATTGATATATCCGTTTTTTCAACTAAAACGAATACCCCTGTGTCTAGACTAATAAAATAGCTAAGAATACATCAAATCAGTGTTAGGTAAATTCTAGCTAAGTTTTGATATAAACTCATTATTGGTAACGTTAATGGTATAACTACTGATCATAAAACAGGTAATAAAATTTTGATTTGTTTACAGGTTGTTAAGATAAAGCTCCATTTGTATAATGATGTCAAAATTTTCGTAAGAACCCTGTATATTGCAGAGAAACGAAAGTATCAAAAAATGCCCAAAACCATTTCATTGTATTTTATTAGAGATTATCTTTATCAGAAGCAAAAAAAATTTGAAATTTTTTTGAAAATTTTTGGAGGTACCAAACTTTTGGGAAAATGCAAGGGTTTTATTTTACGCCCTGTATGTATTATTTGGGGTGCGCAAATGCGGTCGTGCAATTAGAAGCGCAGACCTAACAGATCGACCAAACGAACACTGAAAACCGCATCTCGATATTGCGTTTTGAAACTGAAATATCTATCTTTAAACTTTGATAAAAAAATTCTTGATATTTATGGCCAGCAGTTTATTTGTTCTTGGCGTATTTTAATTTTTATAACCATACTTTTATTTTCTTCCCGGCTACGCGCGCCGGCTGAATACAAAAAAAATCTGGACTTAAGTCGCTTACACATCCTATGTAAACGTTTATAAACCATTACACTATGTTGCAAACCATGTCCGGATTATAGATGCAAAATTCATCGATAACTAAATTAGAGGTATCCGAATTACAGTAGTGTTCGATATCTAACTAAGCTCAGATTCACGAATATCATGGAGCTTTTATCTCATTTTTTATATTAAACTCAGCATTTTTAAATTTTAGTAGTGCCAGTTGACAATAGATCAATGACATTACGATAACAACAGGATACATAATAAGAATTCTACTAACGTAATCGTTCCCGCTTCCTGTTCGAGAATCTGTGCCCTGGTGTACTGTATATTGTTGTGTTACTAAGGCATTTTTGGTAAATACAGGGTGTTTACAAAGTAAGTTAAAATATTTTAAGGGGTGGTTCCTTAGTTAATTCTAAGAAAAAAAGTTCATATGAACACATGTCCAAAACGGCCTAGTTTTTAAGGGTGTTGAATATTTTTAAAAAAATCAGTTTTTTTTCAAAACTTTACAAAACGCATGCAGATGTTCTTTTGAAAGTTGTCACAAGTTAACTCCCAAGAAGGTACTTTTAGGCCCTGACAGATTTATTTTACTTTTATCAGTGGCTTGCGCGGGGGATACGCATTTAACAATTGTAAAGAAAAATATTTAGGAAAATGGTCAGAAGATGCACGCCTTGATGCGCTTTTTATTATTTTTCTCGCAAACGGTGCATTGTAGCGAAAAAATATGAAAGGCAGTTTTTGTAAATTTCTAATAGGGCAATCATAAAAACTAGTTAGATTTTTAAGAAATCAGTAGCGTACCGTATTTTTCTTTATAAATATTAAAGACTTATCCCCCAAGTCTATCATGACTTAAAAATACCTCTTTTTGTGATAGTGACCTGTGCCAATTTTTAGAAGAATATCTGGACGCGTTTTGGAAATATTTGGAAAAAACTGATTTTTTTTTAAATATTCAACACCCTGTATCTTAAAAACTAGGCCGTTTAGGACATGTGTTCATATGAAGTTTTGATCTTAGAATTAACTAAGGAATCACCCCTTCAAATCTTTTACCTTACTTTCTGATTCTGAACACCCTGTATATTAGGGTGCCTCACCGAAACTTAAAAAAAAATCTTACCGAACCCTTGAGCATTTGTTTTGCATTTGTTGGCAGTAAATTAATTGCTGCTTCAGGCTCAAACTTCTATCAAGAATAAAATTTTCCACGTTTCCTTCTAGTCAAAAAATATCGAATAAGAACTATTTCATAGTACAAATCTTGCTCCGCAAATTCCATAAAGCGGCAGGGTAGCTTTTTTTGTAATAGACCACTGTCGCCTTTTCCCCGAAATGACCGAACAGAGACTATCATTAAACTATGCCGAAATCATAATAATGAAACTATGGAAGGGCAAGAATATTTTACAAAACCAGTTCCGGTGTTTTTTAATGACCTAAATGGAAGCGCGCAGGTGACTTCGGGTGAACAGGTAGGTCGAGGTTCCAATAAGTTGACTTATTAGATTGTTTTGTTAGAACATTGTTGTTTTAGAAACAAAAAACGTTTTGATCTTTTATTACAGTACGACGTTTGTTCGGAAGATGCCAGATCAGATGAATGTGTTTCATTTAATAAGTCATTGTCGCCTGTCCAAAATGTGAACAGTGGAACTGGGGAAGCAGTACGCGATACAATCAAACCAGTAGGGTTGTTTAGTGACGATAATGCAACTTCGCAGATTTATTGTAGTACAGAACATGTAGAAGCACGGGTGAGTATGCTATTCATTAATTCTCATTAGCATAGATAAGGTGTTATCGAACAAGAGTGACTTTATTTTAGTACAAAGTTTGTTCCGCAAATTCCATAACCCAAGAGGGTAATTTTTTCTATAATACACCAATGTCGCCTTTACAAAATCATAATAATCAAACTATGGAAGACCCAGGAAATAGCCCAAAACCAGCAGAGCCGCTTTCTCATGATCAAAATGCAAATGTTCAGGTGACTTGCAGAACCAGAACTCCGTCTGAACAGGTAGGTTTTAACATGATAAGTACTATTTAGTTGATGTGTTAGAACTAGTTTGTTTTATTGTACTCAAATTGATCGAATAAAATGTAAAAAAATACTACTAAAAAGCTACTTAACCTACTTACCCCAAACTTTACAGAAAAATTATTTGTGTTATGGAGATAAAGTGATAAAATTTTGGTAAAAATCCTAATAATGTTAAAAAAGTATTATTATTAAATCACAACAAAATGGCGACCTAATTAAATATTTAAAATATCAGTATAAAAAAAATTAACATTGATATTTATATGTGTTAATTTTTTACTGAATAACTATATAGATATATGTTTGTGATGGCATCGGATATGAGGAAAGTCCGGGTAAAGGCCAATTTACCGGTGTTTTTTGGAAAGCGTTTTTGTATTAATTCGAGAATAATTCAATAAACACTTTTTTATAGAATGAAGCACAAACGACAATAAGTCCGAATCAGAGGGATCAATAATATCAGATAGTTTATGTGAATGCAGATCCTGATTTTTCATTGGGCTCAAACTCAGACCAATCGGAAGATGAAAATTATGAGTTACATCATGATGAGGTAGATAAATATAATGTCTTGAAATGTCCCGACTATGATCTGACGAACTGTAATAAGTCCATAGATACGGTAAGATTTTCTTTAAATAATATTACTTTTGCTCATTATATGCCTACATTATCGTTAGGTAGTTGATATTTGTTTGCTAACGTGTTTTTCAAAAGGGTCACTATCCTTTTAGGTTAATTAAAGGCGTTAAAAACGAGAACAAATTACTCCATGTTCACTTAGATAACGGGGGAAGTAAAGGAATTTACCGATTGTTTTTATCTTTCAATTGTCATTTGTTTATTTATTCAGCCAATCCGCACAGTAAGGTGAAGACTCTGTTCAAAATATATACAAAAAGCTTGTATTATCTTAGGAATATAAAATTTAAGAAAATATAAAAATTTGGAAAATATACACAGCCTATGTTTGTTTAAATGGGACACCCTGTATATTATTATTCCATTAAAGCGGTCTCGTCTTACTGATTATAAATATATCGGTATCGTTGAAGACATTGACAAAAAAGCATTGTATTCGTATTAATTCCACATTTAGAAGGGAACAGTCTTTTTCTCTCTAACGCATTGCGTCATAATAAGGTATCAAATCTGGTATATTTATAATCTGTAAGGTGAGACACATTTAATGAAATAATATACATAGTGACATTCGAAAATTAAGCATGTTAATAAGTTAACATAATTAGTAGACAATGTAGAATACAATTGAATGTTCTCAACATTTTAGTTTTGTATAGCCAAACCACAGACGTATTCTTAAAATAAAGTAATCGTTCAGAATGCTTGCCACAGCATATTCCTTTAATTTACCCGAACTAAATATTTTTTTCTTGCAGCGTGTTGGAGTGAACCCGGGTGCAGTTCAGAATCATAACGAAGAATCTGCAGATATCCTGGGTGAGACCAAACAGAGCGGCGGAAAAAAAAAGGAAATAAAAAGAAGAACTTTTGTTTGTTTTGTGAAACCTATGTACTGAACTTCAGTAGACATGTCTTGGCAGCTCACTCAATGGAAAAGGAAATTCAAAAGATTAGTATTCTTCCTCCAAAAAATAAAACTAGAAAAAAACTGCTAAGTGAACTTAGAAAAAGGGGCAATTTCATAAACAGCAGTTCAATATGCAAACCAGTTCGGCGATCCCAGTTCAATCTTAGAATATTACCTTGTACTAATTGTATAGGTTTTTTTCATCAAGGCAGCTTTGGCGCCATCGAAAAAATTTTGTAGGTAAATCAGATAAATTGCACCAAGCCAAAGGACAAGATTTGCTTGTACGAAATTTACAGGTTGATAAACAGTTAAGAGAACAAGTTTTCCCAAGAATGAGACCTGACGATATTTCTTTGGTTGCAAAATCGGATACACTAATTTGTGCATTTGGAGCACGCTACTTCAAAAGTCATCGTGAAAAACATTTTGTAAACGTGACATCCCGTAAGATGAGAGAACTTGCGAGACTACTTATTGAAATTAAAAAAATAAGCCCAAAAATTAAAAACCTTTTTGATGCACTAAAACCAGAATATTTTGAACTTCTTGTGAAGGCTACAAAAAACGTAGCCTGTTATAATAACGAAAACGAATGGTTTGACTCAGCTTCAACAGCGCTAAATTTAGGAACGGCCATTAAACAGTGCTCACAACTAGCAATTGTGTTTGTGCTTAAAAGTTTCTCGAGGTTTATTCGACAATCGCTTCTGCTGAAGCTGAAGCTAACCTCAAGACGCTTATCCAATTAATTGATAGTGAGTGGCGCTTTGAAATATCAACCCAGGCCTCCAATGATTTTAACGTAAAGAAATGGAATAAACTCACAATGGTGCCACTTGCCAGCGATTTAAAAATAATTAAAAATTATTTAATATCAAAAGCCGCTTGGACTATAGATCAGTTGAATTTATATTGCAATGATAAAGAGGCCTACGTAATTTTAATAGAAATAGTATTTTGTAATGTTCTTCTATTAAATAGATGACGCCCAGGAGAACTGCAGCGGTTACCCCTTCATGTATATAAACCATCCAACGAGCATCCTCAGGCGTATGAAGAATTTGCCGATATAATCACAGAGTCAGAAAGAATTCTGCTTAGTAAATTTAAAAGAGTGGTTAAACGTGGTAAAAGGGGAAGGGGCGTACTAGTCTTGTTTACCCCTGAGGTACAGGAATGCATTGACGTTCTCTTAAGACATAGGGATAAGTTTTTTAACAAAAAAAAATTATATTTGTTTGGAAATCCAAGTACCATTCAGCCCATATGCGGCTATAAAACAATAAAGAAACATGCAACTTTATCCGGGGCAAAAAATCCTGATGCAATCACGGCAACTAAACTTCGTAAGCATTTAGCTACCCTTACTCAGGTATTAAATATGACTGAGAGTGATATAGAACAATTGTCAAGCTTCATGGGACATACTGTAAAGTTCATCGAGGGTCCTATAGACTGTCACACGATGTATTTCAAACCGCAAAAATATCCAAGCTATTGTTACTTATGGAAAAGGGACAAACAGCCCAGTACAAAGGAAAAAGCTTAGATGAAATAGACATAGACCTTGATATAAATATTGATGAAAGTGAAAGTGATGATGAAGAACAGTCGGAAACTGCAGTTCATTACTCGATGCCAGGGACTAGCCAAGATTTTTTAAACGAGACCCCAAAAAAATCATACGATGAACCGACAAAGCGTAATAAAACTAAAAGATCCTTGATAACCTGGACTGCTGAGCAGAAACCCGAAGCCTGTTCATTTTTCGCAATGCATATTAAGAAAAGGAAAGCACCTAGGAAACATGAGTGTCTGGCTTTAAAGGAAAAGCATCCAGTTTTATTTGAAAACAAAGATTGGATGAAAATAAAAGTTTTTATCCAAAATGCCTACGTAAAACA
Organism: Kuschelorhynchus macadamiae; assembly: GCA_030620095.1. NCBI lineage: Eukaryota > Metazoa > Arthropoda > Insecta > Coleoptera > Curculionidae > Kuschelorhynchus > Kuschelorhynchus macadamiae. Next base: position 318,534 of record JAUTXW010000931.1, on the reverse strand, counting down.
AACTCGTTATAGTTTACAATTGATGGTTTGGTGAAACTAATAAATAATTTTATCTAGTATGTCGTTTTAATTGTATGAGCTGTGTTTAAATAAATACATTCTTTGCGTTTATCCTCATTCTACATATAATTTGAAAGATTATTTAATTTCTTAAAATTGCAACTGTCTGCTCTTTCTAACACGCGCGCTCCTCTTTGACACCTCTTAGGTTTTCAGATTTCTAGCAACATAAACAAAATTTTTAATTAACATTTATTAAACCCCATCGCAATAAATTAGCGTTTACTATACTGCTAAAAATGAACCAGAACGCATCGAAACGGTTTTCCGGTTCCTGAAAAAGTTAAATTAATCCGTTCTGGTTCGTAAATGTTTGTGTTTTTAGTCCTACTTTTAATTTTATTAGAATGATGAAGTCCTAAAACATGTTTAGCATTTCTGTTGGTAAAACATCCAATTTCCTGCACTGACTTATTCTCTACTTGCCACAATATAATATTAATCTATATTTATAAAAACAAGCTTTATAAAAATTTACTTTCTGGAACGTTTATACTGTTCTTATTATTTGAGGATTCTGGACCTTCGCATTATCTTTTGGAAATCCGTACCTAAAAATTCAAACACAAAGCAAGTTCAACACATTAAGCTCAATAGTAAGGCAGCTCCAATAGGTTGCTAATTAAGTATGTTAAATAACTTAAAGGGATAACTCGGCTTGATGTGACAAAAAGTTCACATAAATGTGTTTCCATCATGGCTACAAGGTGTGACAAGATTTTAAAAAACTATAGATTTGTTTTTTTGTTGTTTCCAGTATGGTAGAACTTATTTTATTGTGACTTAACACATTCCAATAGGTAGTTAAAGGTTAAATTTTGCAAATAATTCCTAATTTTTAACTTAACAAGACTACAGACTACTGGTTTTATAATAATTTATGGTGATAGTTTTCAATTGCACTAATAGTTTTCGGGAAAAAGTTTTTTATCTGCTTTAACTTTAGTCCAGTTTTAAATAGGAGTTAAAGTTGATCAAAAGTTTACAAACATTGGTAATAAAATATGTTTTGTAAAAAATATATATTCATGAATTCTGAATAGTTTAAAGAAGACGTTTCAGTAAACCTTTTATTTTTTTTAACCCTCTCTAGTGCCCAATTTTTGTCATTTTTGATAACTATAACTCCATTATGTTTGGACCAAAATTGATTTTTTATAAAAAAAATTGAGAAGGTTGCTTCTGTTTACATCTATGATTAAGTTAAATAGTAGCTTATACTTTCAAAATGTAACTGCTAGAAAATGTAATTTCTTAAACAAATAGCTTTTACCATTTTGGAAATACAAAAAAATCTATAATTTTTTTAATGTTTAAAACCTTGCCGTTGGACACCCATGTTAAATGTACTTTGTCCCAAAATCAAAAGCTATCCCATAAAATTTGTCCACATACTAAATTAACACCCTGCGGATACAGATTTGTTTACTTGTTTAATTACACATTTCATTTTCGATATATTCAATGTACCATAATAATAAACTTACCTTGTATTCTTCAGTGCTTCTCATGCAGTGGTTCGGATTTTCTTTTTGTGCTTACACCGTTTTTATTTTAATTTTTTAGTTAAAGACACCGAAAAATTCATGCTAGTAAAATCTTGTTTGTCAATAATATTGTTGCACAGTATCCATCTAACACAAAAAAATTGTTCTGTCATATGAGGGATTGCGGATCTCATTCGCAGTATTGTGAAAAACACCTTATAGCACCGAAAAAAACCGCTGCAAATTGGATCACTACTTCCACATAATGTTTTACTCACAATAAATAATAAAAAATAAGTGAAATATATACCCTCGAAAACCCATAGAACCACGTATTACCTAAGTTTTTAGTAAAAGGTAAATTTCACCCCTCCCCCTATTCCGCCCCTCAACATTATTAAAGGTACTATAAATATCAAATACGTTCTTAATCTGGGATCGGTTTATCCGGGAACCCCAAAACGACATAATACACAGTTATTTAATTATTTTTTTTTTACCAATTAAACCCCCGTTTTTGCAACTCTTCCCCTCTTAGTCGAACAATCCGAATCGTTCTCCTATGTACCACTCCCTGTATACATTTCAACTCCATAACTAGCTCAAGTACCTTGAAAGTTATCGGGAAAACTAACAAACAGAAAAATTTATGTTAAAATTAAAAGAAGAACAGAAATATTTTATCAGTTTTTTTAAATTGTGAAATATATATAGAAATATTACACTGAAAGTTATAAGAAGACGGAAACCACAGAAAATTATTCGATATTGGCAACATCACCTATACATTGGTGACGCTTTAAATGCTATTGATTGAACGCCCTTTCGTATATGTACGACGCTCTATAGGCAAATGCCTGAACAGACGTTTCAATGACGAAGCATTGTATAAAAAAAATATAAATGGAGAAAATTTTAGCATTATATAATCATGTGTGGCTAGGTCATAAAGAATTAATAAAATATTCGTGGGAGGGCAGTAATTAAACGAATTTGGCGCTAGTGACGCCGTAAACAGGTTTTCTGTCACGGCGCTCTAATGATACTCAGATGTATATATATATATATATATATATATATATATATATATATATATATATATATATATATATATATAACTTAGATATAAGCTTGTTCAATTAATTATTAAGGTTGTATTTAAAGGCTATGTCATGTTAATAATTAGGAGCCTCTAGATGGCTGGCACACGCTCAAAATATGTTATGTTATGTTATTTTTCCTTTTTAGGAATTTTGCTTTGTGTTCATATTACGTTTCGCTAAGGATTTCAGCAAAATAGATATAGGGTTTTGGTGATTTGAATTCGTTGTTTCTTTTTCTTTTTTTTCTCTCCAGAATCAACTGAAGGTTGCTCGCAACTTTACTGCATCTTTAAACATCTCCATAGTAAACAAAGTGATGTCTTCGGACTGGACCCAAAGTATAATTAATAGATCAAACGAACTTATCTGAAGTGAAGTTCGATCGTAATTATACGAGGGTCCAGTCCGAAGACATTACTCCCACCTTTATTGGACCCTCCCAAGTTGAGAGTAAAAAGTGATTTCTTTTAAGAAATGATCTTAGGCGACAAGCACATGGTGGAGGCCGGGCCGGAAAAAGTGTACTTTATCTTTTTCTAATTTGTGCGCGATTAGTACTCCAGGGGCAAACTGCTAGATCCAGCGGCCCGCGACTAATATATTTCTAATGAATATGATTGTGCTCTTGCTCTAGCCGACGAATTTCCCCGAATTACGATCCGATTTTGGATTTCGCGCGCGTAGAATGCGATCCGAGCCATTCCTCTAAACAGTCGCAGTCATCGCATTGACAACCGCGCTGTCTAAACGGGGAGAGTGGAAAAGTCTTTGAATAAATAGACAACAGGAAAGAGCCCCATGCATTATTTTAAATTAGCAGGCTTTGACGGAACTACGTCATTTTTGAGACCTTATTTTTCTGATGTTTACGTTTTGGTTTGTTGACGTGTATTGTCAAACCGTCGTCCTTACAAATTTAAGCTTAAGTTTTAGCAATTTATAAATAATATACACATCGAATTAATATAAAAGTTGATTAATAAGTTGTGCTGTGTGTTATAAAACGCAACAAACACATTTTTGGTCGTTTCCATTATCCTAAACACAAAAATTGGTCAGTTGTGTGGCGTCCGGTCGTAGCCGTATTAGAAGTACAAGGAAGCAAGGAATTCCGTTCCAGCGGTAAGTGCATTTGTATTTCCATAAGTAAAAAAATTAACTAGACACTTTTAAATCTGATTTAAGGGCAAAAATAATTGTTATTATAATGAAAATCATAATTCTTAAGAATGAACAATCGTAACAGAAAATATCCAGAGAATTTTATTTAGCTTTGTATTACGTCAGATTACGTCTGCAACGATTTACTACTGTGATTTCTTGTTCCCTATTCACAGCTGTCCTTATCTGGCTAAAGGCACCGACCGACCCAGACCATACGGTTGCTGCTAAACCGCTAAACGCAATCTAATTTCTTTTATTTCGATGCAGCTAGGCAGGACCGGCATTGCTGAGTACAAATCTTCTATTATGACAATTTTTTTGTTTTTTATATCTGAATGGTCAAAACTCAGATTTTAAGTGCACCATGCAAATCAAAATCCAAAATTAAATATTTTCAAAATAAATTAGATTAGGTATTTAATGGCCAATGTTGAAATATGTTTGCCACACATGTATTATATTACCTGGTAAACAGGGCTACAAAGTTTTATAATAATTACATGCTACAGGGTGCCCAGTTTTCGTTGACATTATTAGCAAATATACGGGGTTGGGGTTAAGGATATTTTTATAGAATTCATTGACATAGTTATCTTTTTACTTCTCTTGTAAAAGGGAAGTATTGTCATCGTGAAAAAATCACTCTCCGAGATCATTTCAGATCTTCACGTTTCATGGGCCCTAGATGACGAAAAATATGTTTTCTCAATTCGGTTCTGTTAGCGTAGCTAAAAATCTACGTACCCGATTGAGTTTAAATTTTAGTCAATTAAGGGTCATATGGGGATGACATGGTAACATTTTTGTAAAAGTCTAATATGGCGAAACAAAATGACGGCTTAATAAAAAACATTTATTATTAAAAAACTACTCATCCAATTTATCTCAATTTTTGCAAAAACATCTAGTAGTATGTTGGAATCAACTAGTAGCATTTTGGTACGAATCCAAGATGGCGGAATAAAATGTCGGCTTAATAAATTATTTAAAAATTCGGACTGAAAAACTGCTTAATGGTTTCATTTCAAATTGTTTGCCATAACTAACTGTGGTAAAGGGATCAACTAGTAAAATAGTGGTACAAATTCAAGATGGCCGAACAAAATTGCGGCCAAATAAAATGTTTGTAATTGTGATAAATCACCCTCACTCACCCTCTCAGGGTTCATACATCTTTACGTTTTAGCGTCGTTACATGCAAAAAAATATATTTTATCAATCTCGCCGAACCGTCTGTCGGTCTGTGTGTCTGTTCGGCTGTCTAACATTTCGCGGAATAGCATAAAGACTGTTTATCCTATTGACTTCAAATTTTGGTCAAAAATTAAGAGTTATATGGGGATGACCTACTACGTTTTAGCGTCCCTAGATGGCAAAAAATATGTTTTATCAATTCCGTCGGTCCGTCTGTCCGTGTGTCTGTCTCAATCTGTGTCAATTCGCGGCATAGATTAAAGACTACTTACCCGATTGTCTTGAAAATTTAACCAAGAATTAAGAGTCATATAGGGACGGTCGGGTAATATTTTGGTAAAAATACAATGTGGCAAAACAAAACGGCGGCCTAGTGAAATGTTAAAAAAATTATTATGAAAAAACTTTATTTAATAGACTTTTGTTTTTTTTACTGGATCCTAACCCCAAATAATACACCACTCTAACAAAATAACAAGAGTATTATTAACGAAAATCATTTAGAAACTTAATATCTAGGAAATATATGCAGACCAACGGAGTAGTTAAAGACTGATAATATGGGTTTCATGCAGGATATAGGATTTATACATGTGTCCTGAGGATGCAACAATTAAGTTGCAAAACGTCGACAATTTGAAAAAAGACACTCTAACAAAAGTTTTTAATCATTGTTCCGCCATATTGGATTTTACCAAAAGTTTACCAGGTCATCCCAATATGACCCTTAATTTTTGGTAAAAATTTTAAGTCAATCGGGTAAGTAGTGTTTAAACTATGTCGCGAACTGACAGACGGACCGACGGAATTGAAAAACATGTTTTTAGGCACCTAGGGACGCTAAAACGTGAAGATATGTAAAACCAGAAAGGGTGATTTTTCACGATTACAAAAATTTTATTTGGCCGAAATTTTGTTCCGCCATCTTGAATTAGTAACACAGTTTTACTAGTTGAGCCCTATTTCACAAATAGTTATGGCACACAATTTGAAATCAATGCATTAAGCAGTTTTTTCAAGCTGAATTTTTAAATATATACCGCTATTTTGTTCCGCCATCTTAGATTCGTACCAAAACTTTACCAGTTAATTCCAACATAATATTTGATGTTTATGCAAAATTTTAAGTAAATTGAATAAGCAGTTTTTTTATAATTTTTTTAACACTTCATTAGGCCGCCATTTTGTTTTGCCATCTTAGATTTTTACCAAAATATTACCTGGTCATCTTGATATGACCGTTAATTTTTGATAAAAATTTTAAGTCAATCGGGTAAGTAGTCTTTAAGCTATGCCTCGAGCTGACAGATAGACAGACGGATCTACGGAATTGATGAAACATATTTTTTGGTATCTAGCAACGCTAAAACGTAAAGATGTGTAAAAGCTGAGAGGGTGATTTTTTCACGATTACAAACGTTTTATTTGGCCACCATTTTGAATTAGTACCATAATTTTACTAGATGATCCCTATACAAAACCATTAAGCAGTTTTTCAGGCTGAATTTTTAAATATTTTACTAAACCGCCATTTTGTTTCGCCATCTTGGATTCGTACTAAAATATTACCAGTTGATTCCAACATAATACTTGATGTTTTTTGCAAAATTTCAGATAAATTAGATGAGTAGTTTTTTAATAATTTTTTTAAACAATTCACTAGGCCGTCAATTTGTTTCGCCATATGGGATTTTTACCAAAATGATACTAGGACATTCCCATATGTCCCTTAATTTTTGACCAAGGTTTAAAGTCAATCGGGTAAGTAGTCTTTAAGCTATGCCACGAAGTGACAGACAGACAGACAGACAGACCGACAGACGGACCGACGGAATTGATAAGACATTATTTCTCGCATCTAGGGAAGCTAAAACGTAAAGATGTGTTAAACCTGAGTGGGTGATTTTTTCACGATTACAAACATTTTATTTGGCCGCCATTTTGTTTGGCCATCTTGAATTACTACCCCTATTTTACTAGTTGTTCCCTATACCACAGTTAGTTATGGCACACAATTTGAAGTCAAATCATTAAGCAGTTTATTCAGGCGGAATTATTAAATATTTTATTAAGCCGGCATTTTGTTTCGCCATTTTGGATTTGTACCAAAATGTTACTTGTTGATTCCAACATAATAGTTGACTTTTTGCCAAATTTGAGATAAACTGGATAAGAAGTTTTTTAATAATAATTTTTTTTAAGATATCACAAGGCCGCCATTTTGTTTCCCCATATTGGATTTTTACCAAAATAACCAGGTCATCCCCATATGGCCCTTAATGTTTGACCAAAATTTGAAGACATTCGGGTAAGTAGTGTTTAAGCTATGCCGCGAAATGGCAGACAGACAGACTGACAGACGGAACGATGGAGTTTATAAAACATATCCTAGAGACCCTAAAACATAAGGATGTGTAAAACTTGAGAGGGTGATTTTTTTTCACGATTACAAACATTTTATTTGGCCCCCATTTTGATCGGCCATCTTGAATTAGTACCACTATTATACTATTTGATCCTTATACCACATTAGTTATGGAACACCCTTTGAAATCAAACGATTAAACAGTTTGTTCAGGCTGAATTTTTAAATAATTTATTAAACCGCCATTTTGTTCCGCCATCTTGGATTCGTACCAAAATGTTACCAGTTGATTCCAACATAATACTTGATGATTTTGCAAAATTTGAGATAAATTGGATGAGTAGTTTTCTAATAATACTTTTTTTAACATTTCACTAGGCCGCCATTTTGTTTCGCTATATTGATTTTCACCAAAATGTTACCAAGTCATCCCCATATGACCCTTAATTTTTTACCGAAATTTAAAGTCAATCGGATAAGTAGTTTTTTAGCTACGTCACGAACAGATAGACAGACCGACGGAATTGAGAAAACATGTTTTTCGTCATCTAGGGACCCTGAAATGTGAAGATCTGAAAGAATCTCGGAGAGTGATTTTTTTCGCGATTACAATACTTCCCATTTACGAGGGAAGTAAAAAATACTATATTTTCCTATATTTAAAATATTAATTAATTTTTGAAACCAAATACTGTAACTATATAACCTCTAAAAGCTAAAAAGAAAAGAACTACTATTTGACTTGCAAAACGTCACCAAATCTTTGAATCCACCCCTGCTCGCAAATGTTTTAACACAAATTCTGTGTACTATAAATGCCAATATAAAATATGCCGATTTCAAGAAACAAGGATAGCAGCACGAAAAGACTGAGATGCGTTATTGGCTGTTCAGAAAATAAGATGGAATTATTTGACTTATATGATCATTTTGTTGATCTTGAGTTTATTTTTAAACCAATTAGGAAATGGTTCTGGAAATCACCTAGAAAAATGTTGATTATTGACGTGTGGTAAATTTATAATTAAATAAGTATTAAAAAAAAGCGGATTAAAACATTTTTATGAAATTTTGACGTTCCTTTATTATTTCTAAATATGTTTTGTATGTTTTTTAAAAAGAAAGAAATATAATAATTGACTAGTTTAGGAACACGACTATAGACTGGTTTGGGATTTTCTTAGAAAAATAACATGTGCGGCCATAATTTGTTCCAGAAAATCGACCAAAATAGTGTTAAATTTCAGGCGTATGTTTACCCTTAAAGTGTCAAACAGGTAAGTTAGGAACCAAGTGGTATATAAAAAACACAGTAGCGTAAAACATAATATTTTGTTAGGTCAAAATATTTAAATTACCTTGTATGTTTTAAAACGGGAAAAAAAGTTGGAGTTTCTAGGAACAATTTTTTGGGACAAAATAAGTTTTAATATCTAACATTATATCCTCCTTTTTTTGGGTCTGATACTGTACTGAAGTGGAAACAGTTTGATTATCTTTCTCAACAAATGTTATTTATTTAACAGACAGTAAAGGCAATCATGTTTTTATTTGTATAATTAATATTAATTTTACTGAATTTTCTTCTAACCGAATGTGCCTTAGATGTTGATATTTCGTAAATAGGTAGAGGAAAGTCGCCAATTATGGGGTACCATTTTAATTTTGACCAAATATTATGTTTTTTTTATTTTTGCTTATCTCTCATTTTAGTAATATTGATTCTTTATTATGCAAGTATGATCATACTTGATAAAAAAATACATATAATATTAGAATATTTGTAAAAAAAATAATATCTTAATTCAGTGTCTACCCCATATTAGGCTACTAGGTAGCCTAATATGGTGTCCCGGTATAACCTAATATGGGGTACCTGAAAAAAGTAGGTATTTAGTACAAATCTAAAACAAAAATAAAACATATTAAAAACTTTTAAATTTTATTGACAAAGGAACAAACCAAACCTAGTATAGATTTTTTTAAACTCTATATCGAGAAAATAATAGTTGTAACTTAAACAAACTAATAAACACATTTAAAAATATATATAAAACTCAAAAGCTTTTACAGAAGTCGCAAATGTAGTTCGGCGTATCATTTCCGGCACATTTGACATGGGCCCATTCCAGACATCCTTCACAATGAACCCACTCATCCCCACTTTTATCGTCCTTAAACATAAGGTGACAAAACATGCATTCTGTTTGAAGATCATCCAAATCAGAGTCGTCTGATTCTTTAAAACTCACTTCGATGTCTGAATCAGATGATGAGTCATTTTCAAGATTTCCCTTTCTTGTTTCTTTATTTTTATTGTATATTTTCTTTGTCTTTTTTCCTTTGTTCGATACTGAATTTTTTTCGCTCAAAACTTTTCTTTTCGTTGTTTTAGGAACAATTTTATTCTTTTTCGCACTCTCTTCCAGTTCATTTTTGTAGGGTTTGCTAGTAACCACAACGCACTTGCCCCCTCTAGTTTTTTTTCTGCTCATCAATCTTGTTGCTTATATTTGGAACAGGCAATATGTTGCTGGGTAAAATCAGTTTTTTAGTAGGAGTTTTGGGTGGAGTGATATGAAGCATCTCCTCAGAATTACACTTTGAAGTGCCTGGAACCGCATGGTCTGCAACTAATTTTGATCTGGTAGAGAGAGTACAATCCACACTATTTGTCATCGAGGTGCTCGGTATTGAATCTTTAGGTGTCATATTCATAGAAGCATCACCAACGTTTTACTTCTACAGGCTTTTATGGCTGCAACCATATTTTCAACATCCCAGTTTTTCCTCCTACCTTGACTTGGCACCTGTAAAAAAAACACGCATATTAATATCTAGTTACCTTTAATTGAAGCCTAATATGGGGTACCCCATATTAGGAATATATCTGATACCCCATAATAGGAAGGGTTCGGCAAATAATAAACAATGAAATATTTATGTTTAAACGAAAACAACAACAAACACCTATATACACAAAATATCTATTACCGACCCTACTATTATCCTATATATAACAAATAGGTAAGACTTACCTTGTATTGAAAAAAAAACAATCGTTATAATATGCACCAACTAAAACTTTTATCACCGCTAGAATGTGTAAACGAAAATGACAGAACAGCAGATTGGTTTATGGCTATAATATTAAGTAGAAATCGATACAAGTCTATTAGGTGTGCTTTGACCGTTGAAAGACAGATATCTCCACTTTGATTGCAAAGATACATGCATACCCCACATTAGGAACATACCCCATAATAGGCGACCTTCCTCTATTTATTTAATGTTTTGTTCTGTATTAAATCTGAGTAAATTTAAATCAAATAATAATATGTGTGCTTGTTTTTATTTAAAACGTAATTTGGACTGTACAAATAAAATTATTTATATTTAATTATTTATGGCATGTTGCGTCTTAAATGCGTTGATATTTTTTATCTACTTAACTTTTCTAAATCATGTTAGTAACTCAGAAAAAATATAATTTCCTAGTTCAACTAAAAATAACCATTCTTCTTATTAGATTTATTAAATTCGAGTAAAGTAATAAAACGAAAGCAGAAATACAAAAGGATAGTCGAAACGAAACAAACAAGAAAAATTCCATGTAGTTTAGAGCTTATGAAAGTCTAATATAACTTTCAAAATGAGTTTTTCCAAATATGCTCGCATATGGTTGCGCCGTTAAATCCTTAGTTGCAAGTACTTCTTAGAAGCAAGCTTTAGATCAAATTATTGTAATTACTGGGCATGTGTCGCGACAGTACATCATCCAGTATGCGTTCTCCATATGTTAATTTATTTTGCTCAGTCGGCAAAATTGCCACATTTCTTTACAACTCTGCTAAGCCGCTATTTCAAACCCAATGTCAATTTTAAAGCATCAATAACAACAAACCTTGAACTTAAACTCCTGAATACATGTAAGGGTATTTATACGAAAGGTTTATTATGTAAAAAGTAAAATTTAATAAACCTAAAGTTAGCTGTTAAAGACACGAATTTTAATGTTTCAAAAGTATACGTTTTCAAATTACTTCCTAAATTTCAAAGTAAAAATCAAAATGGATACGCCACTGAAAACCGGAAAAAAGGTGTCATTTTGACGGGCCATCGTTTTGAATCTTGGGACCTTCCCGGTATCGTCAAGGTCACGGCTAGGCTCTTTCCTGTACATTTATTCATTCAAAGGGAAAAGTCGTTGGCAGCCAGACACCAGGCAAATTTGAAAAAATATGCTTGGCTTAATAGTGGCGTTATCTAGTGTGATTTTGTCGAACCAAAAAATGGTCTGATTTCCTTCGGACTTCTGTATAGTGATGGGAAATCTGGATCTTTTTAAAGATCAAAGAAGATGGTCAACGGATCTGGGTCAGTTTAAAGACCCGGATCAGCGATCCGGATCTCGGATCTCTTTAAATTCATTAAAATATGGCCATATTCGTGATATTAGGCATTGGGTAGGTATGTATGCGTAGCTTCATCCATCTGAAAACTTTGTAAGAATGCAACGTCGGTTTTATAGACAGTACTGTCCGAACATTTTTTTTTAGTTTTTCGCAACGAGTAAAATGAGTGGCGACCTCACCAGTCTAGTTTTTGTTTACAAACTTGTATGCGATTTACAGGGATGAGTTTTAAGTGAAATAATAATTTTTAAAGATATTATACTTTCAACTTACAAGGCTTAAGAGTCTTGCTATAGGGATTTTGAAGTTGAAGTTTTTTATGTTTTCATTTTTATCTATTTATTTATCTACTAATTTATTAATTTATTTCTCAGAAAATCAATTTTACATACATGAACTATGTTTTGACTTTTTTATTTATGAAATATAGATTTTTATGTTTCTTTTTATTAACTATCATCCTATTATCATCACTAATTATAAGGCCATCTGAACTTCAATAAACACATCGCTCAAAAAAGTAGAGATTTAAATCTATTATCTAATCCACACAACATAAATCTAAGTTTTAAAAGACTGGTGTAATATAATGTTTTTACGATGATTTACGAAGTCAACAAGCTAATCAACCCCAAATTAAATTTTTACACGAGATTCTGGCTATACAGAAATTCATATTTCGTGGCAATCAGCATTCAACAAGCTAATGACCGACCGACCCATCCACCCCATCATTCTGCTCTTCTTATCGAACAGACCGGTTCGAAAATCGCGTTATATCGGTCGTCGGCTCCGCGGTTCAGCTCCCGACTCGAGACCTATAAACAATAATGATGCATTGATCGAACCGAAGAACTGACTGAACCATAGACAAACGGACCTGAACGCTTCGTTTTGCTTTGTCTCTATTTCAAAGATCCGTGATCCGGCTCGCAATATTTTCAAGACCCGGCTCCCGTGGGTCAGTATAAAGATCCGGATCTCAGATATGCATTAAGAAACCATCGAAAGTTTACATTTTTTTCTGTGGTTCTCGTGTAATTTTTATTCAAATTTCCTTTTTATATTCGGTATCTTCTCGAGTACATGTTCCCTAAAATTAAGGAATTTTACCATTTATACAAAAAACTATTACACGACACTCATACTCTGATTGTTTATCTTTCAAACGGTATAAAGTTTTCATAGGTTTAATTAAAAATAGAAAAAATTCTATGGGGAATTCCATATCCATACCATTGCGAGAGCATCTGGCGGTAATATTAAAATTATACATTAATCACGTGCCTTTTTAATATTTCTAGTCTGGAGGGAGGCGCTAACTCAGACAGGACCGGAATCTGTACCTAGCTCAGTATAACATCCGTTTAATCGATTTTGTAAGGGGTGTGCGAATTGTAGAGAATTCCGTTGTTACGTTAAAGTGTTTTAAATTAAGCTCTATATGATAATATTACCACGTTTTTATTAGCTTCACTTCTCGGCCTGTTTGTTTTTTAGTTGTTTGCCTGATTCAAATCTAATATATTTTTCCTATTTGGACTTTTTGATTCACTTTAAATTTAGCATTCATATACAGTTCGAGTGAAAATGCCATTTCGTACTTTCGTATACAAAAGATTTACATAAGTGGTATGTGCAAATTATGAATTTTTAGTCTACTTGTAAAAATTCAAAGCTGCGGCGTCAAAATATAATACGAATTTCAAAATTTGTGCACATTCGACTGAAAATCTTTAGGTATGTAAAATGCAAATTATTATTATTATTGTCAACATTTTAACATTAAGCATCGTAGCGTTAACATGCCGTTCAAAGCTTGGTGTTTGTGCAAGTCGTATATATAGAGGTATTTAAGAGTGAACATCTGAACAAAATTTGAAATTTTGAAATAGCGTCTCCAAATAGAAGAATTTTATTAGTTATAACGATTTTCCTGAAAGTTTGTATATGTGTTGTCGTGAGTGTTTAAGAGTGCAAATTATAAATTTTTAGTCAACATTAAGGCAATCAAAATGATGTCTGTCATCAACACGCCGAGCGAATTTTATCATAGGCTGTAGATTCGGTATTTGGGAAAACTGAAGAGCGCAATTATGACTTGTCCGCTTATATTTCAAAATGCAAAATGGAGTCGCGAACATAGCGGATGAATTTTCTTTTTGTGCCAATTCGTCAGAAAATCGGTGGTGGTTTGGTTTTTAAGAGTGCAAAATATGAACTGGTAATGAAAGTTTAAAAATTTAAAAAGTCGAAGTTAAATGGTGGGTGAATGAAAAATTAGGCACTTTTAGTCAACATTTAAGAATCAAACCGTTCACCCGATATGTAAACTTTGTCGTTTATATAAATTTCAGTGAAATTGTTATCAGCTAGGTTCTTTGTTTTTTTTAGACATACATTAAAGAAAAACCTGAGAATTCGCATGTCATGTTTTTTCATATTAAAAATAAATATAGCCCACTTATAAAAATGTCGTTGGCGTGACAACTGCTGTATTAAGGAGTATACTATAAAAATAAATCATATTTGAGGGCGCGTCTATTGGCCTGAACCAGTTTGAGTATTTCATTACCATATAAAATTTAACCGTGTTTACTAAATCGTTACTAACTCTTTTCAAAAATATTTGTTAAAATTTTTTACTGTGATGAGCTGTTTTCGACAAACATATTAAATATGTCTTTATGCAGGTCAAAATTATCAAAACTTTTTAAAATGTAACTTTGTATTCAGATGAAGAAACAAGAAATATAAGACAAAAAAATCGTTTATTTACAACCAAGTATGTAATGTTGACATTTCTGACATTTTAAAAGTTTGAAAGAAACATATTTCTGACTTTGGCATTTATCCCGATGAAAAGTGTCATTTCCCTGGGTGGAAAGTGATCACTTTTAACCCGGGGTAATTATCACTTTCCATCCACGCAAATGTCGATATTTATTGAATAACGAAAATGTTTCAATTTTATTTGATTATCTATTTTTTTTCAAACTTTCCGCGGCTTCTCTCAATTGAGGAGCACAAATGATTTCTTCTGAATCGCTCATTGTCTACGAAAACACTTTTTTATGACACGCTATCAAAAATTCAACTAATTTAAGTTTATACGTTTGGCTTGTTTGGTATCATAGTAACCACTGTCAAAATATCTTTTTTTTTATTTGTTGATGGTGGTGAAGCTTATGATTATACAGAATCTTACTTTGTTTATTTCTCACATAGTTATATTTGTCACAAAAGCGTGATTTGCATTTAAAAGATATTATTGTAAATAAAATAGTATAAAAACCTCGGCGGAAAAGATAAATCAAAAAACTATTACAGGACAGTCATACTCTGTTTGTTTATCTTTCAAAAGGTATGAAGTGTTTCTAGGTTTAATTAAAAATAGAAAGAATTTTATTGAGAATTCAACACCATTGCGAGGAAATATTAAAACTTTACAACCACAACGCAAAAATTCTAGGAAATTTAGATGGAAACATATGCGTTACTCTCCCTTGAACTGATCAATAGTAAAATCTCGCCATTATTTCGTGACTTTTTGGCCGATTTCGTAATCATACTTGGATAGTTGATTGGACAGTTGTTTCATGGAAATACAAGATTGCCACGTTTGCTAAATGTGTGTTTTTCAGATAAATGTCAGTTTATTATTGGTTGTTATTCGATACAATTTTTATAAAAATAATATCTGTAATGTTATTTTTATTTCTTTGTGTTTCTTGCAAGTTTGGTTCTTACCAAAATAAAGCAAGGACTTGAATGAAGATATATTCTAACTTTTTTTTTGGCGATTCTGAAAATAGTATCAATTTACAAAGAAATCTTTGGCGAATTATTTCTTTGTTAAATATGTTTCAGTGTTTGCTGTTGAAAATAGAAACAAATATGCATTTTGCTTATTAAAATGTCATTTACCGTATTATTAACGCTTATTTAAATTCAGTCCAATAGGTTATCCAGATGTTAAATAACATTTATATAAAGAAAATATATATTTGTTAAACTCTCTCCCGAAAAATATATTTTTTTAATGCCCGAAAAATATATTTTTTTTAATGCCAATTGTTAAACTTGCACAAAAATGTAAGGAGGCTTTAAATTAAAGCTAATGCAGTGGCGGTTCGTGGATTTAAGAACGGGTGAAGCGTAGCCTAGCTAGATGCACAACGCCGCAGGCGAAAATTTTTCGAGGTGCCACGCCCAAAATGGCTGTTTTTTAACCTTTTTATGATGTTAATTATCCATAGCTTTATAGCGTTTTTTAATACTTAGGGGAAATAATGCGTATTTATAAGGTTTTAAATACTTTTTTTTGTTCTTAAAATACAGTTATGCACCTATATCTTAAAGCCGATTTGATTCGATCGATGCAAAACTGCTTCAGTCTCCGATGATCCAAAAGCACTAACCTACAACATTAATTCTATAACAAGCGCGAACAAGCGCCTGCAGCCTGCAGCAGCAGTTTTAAGCCGCTCCCATTTCTATTTGGCTTACGGATATTCACCATTGCGTTGCCATAGCAACTGCCGTAAACAAATCTAAGCGCGAAAGCCGGTGTGTGGAAGGAGTCTGATGCGGAATTTGTTACTCCCGATTGTGATTCCTCAACGGGTCGCTCTTATGAAAACGTGTTCAGGGCGTTCACGTTTATAAGTCATTTTTTTTTTTTGAGTATATAACGCACTAGTTTTGATAGAAAATAATGGTATAATTAAGTAAATAATGTGAATTTATATAAAACATACTACATTTTTATAACAAAAATGTAGATTATAAAATGCTTAATATTTTAAAAATATTTTTATTTTTAAGTTGATTGGAAAATATAGGTGAAGCGTCCCCTGGCGAGCCGCCACTGAGCTAATGTCTCAAAATACGTATCAGACTTCACTATTAATTTTTTTTATAAATATGAAATACACAGTAATGAAAATCGGTAATTTTCCTTATTTCCTTTATCTGAAAATTCCCTGGTAATGAACCTTTTCTTTTATTAGGAACCCAATTTAGGTCTGCACATAGACATTTGGTAACATAAATATATATATATATATATATATATATATATATATATATATATATATTATGTTACCAAATGTCTATGTGCAGACCTAAATTGGGTTCCTAATAAAAGAAAAGGTTCATTACCAGGGAATTTTCAGATAAAGGAAATAAGGAAAATTGCCGATTTTCATTACTGTGTATTTCATATTTATAAAAAAAATTAATAGTGAAGTCTGGTACGTATTTTGAGACATTAGCTCAGTGGCGGCTCGCCAGGGGACGCTTCACCTATATTTTCCAATCAACTTAAAAATAAAAATATTTTTAAAATATTAAGCATTTTATAATCTACATTTTTGTTATAAAAATGTAGTATATTTTATATAAATTCACATTATTTACTTAATTATACCATTATTTTCTATCAAAACTAGTGCGTTATATACTCAAAAAAAAAAATGACTTATAAACGTGAACGCCCTGAACACGTTTTCATAAGAGCGACCCGTTGAGGAATCACAATCGGGAGTAACAAATTCCGCATCAGACTCCTTCCACACACCGGCTTTCGCGCTTAGATTTGTTTACGGCAGTTGCTATGGCAACGCAATGGTGAATATCCGTAAGCCAAATAGAAATGGGAGCGGCTTAAAACTGCTGCTGCAGGCTGCAGGCGCTTGTTCGCTTGTTATAGAATTAATGTTGTAGGTTAGTGCTTTTGGATCATCGGAGACTGAAGCAGTTTTGCATCGATCGAATCAAATCGGCTTTAAGATATAGGTGCATAACTGTATTTTAAGAACAAAAAAATGTATTTAAAACCTTATAAATACGCATTATTTCCCCTAAGTATTAAAAAACGCTATAAAGCTATGGATAATTAACATCATAAAAAGGTTAAAAAACAGCCATTTTGGGCGTGGCACCTCGAAAAATTTTCGCCTGCGGCGTTGTGCATCTAACTAGGCTGCGCTTCACCCGTTCTTAAATCCACGAACCGCCACTGCATTAGCTTTAATTTAAAGCCTCCTTACATTTTTGTGCAAGTTTAACAATTGGCATTAAAAAAAATATATTTTTCGGGCATTAAAAAAAATATATTTTTCGGGAGAGAGTTTAACAAATATATATTTTCTTTATATAAATGTTATTTAACATCTGGATAACCTATTGGACTGAATTTAAATAAGCGTTAATAATACGGTAAATGACATTTTAATAAGCAAAATGCATATTTGTTTCTATTTTCAACAGCAAACACTGAAACATATTTAACAAAGAAATAATTCTCCAAAGATTTCTTTGTAAATTGATACTATTTTCAGAATCGCCAAAAAAAAAGTTAGAATATATCTTCATTCAAGTCCTTGCTTTATTTTGGTAAGAACCAAACTTGCAAGAAACACAAAGAAATAAAAATAACATTACAGATATTATTTTTATAAAAATGGTATCGAATAACAACCAATAATAAACTGACATTTATCTGAAAAACACACATTTAGCAAACGTGGCAATCTTGTATTTCCATGAAACAACTGTCCAATCAACTATCCAAGTATGATTACGAAATCGGCCAAAAAGTCACGAAATAATGGCGAGATTTTACTATTGATCAGTTCAAGGGAGAGTAACGCATATGTTTCCATCTAAATTTCCTAGAATTTTTGCGTTGTGGTTGTAAAGTTTTAATATTTCCTCGCAATGGTGTTGAATTCTCAATAAAATTCTTTCTATTTTTAATTAAACCTAGAAACACTTCATACCTTTTGAAAGATAAACAAACAGAGTATGACTGTCCTGTAATAGTTTTTTGATTTATCTTTTCCACCGAGGTTTTTATACTATTTTATTTACAATAATATCTTTTAAATGCAAATCACGCTTTTGTGACAAATATAACTATGTGAGAAATAAACAAAGTAAGATTCTGTATAATCATAAGCTTCACCACCATCAACAAATAAAAAAAAAGATATTTTGACAGTGGTTACTATGATACCAAACAAGCCAAGCGTATAAACTTAAATTAGTTGAATTTTTGATAGAGTGTCATAAAAAAGTGTTTTCGTAGACAATGAGCGATTCAGAAGAAATCATTTGTGCTCCTCAATTGAGAGAAGCCGCGGAAAGTTTGAAAAAAAATAGACAATCAAATAAAATTGAAACATTTTCGTTATTCAATAAATATCGACATTTGCGTGGATGGAAAGTGATAATTACCCCGGGTTAAAAGTGATCACTTTCCACCCAGGGAAATGTCACTTTTCATCGGGATAAATGCCAAAGTCAGAAATATGTTTCTTTCAAACTTTTAAAATGTCAGAAATGTCAACATTACATACTTGGTTGTAAATAAACGATTTTTTTGTCTTGTATTTCTTGTTTCTTCATCTGAATAAAAAGTTTTGATAATTTTGACCTGCATAAAGACATATTTAATATGTTTGTCGAAAACAGCTCATCACAGTAAAAAATTTTAACAAATATTTTTGAAAAGAGTTAGTAACGATTTAGTAAACACGGTTAAATTTTATATGGTAATGAAATACTCAAACTGGTTCAGGCCAATAGACGCTCCCTCAAATATGATTTATTTTTATAGTATACTCCTTAATACAGCAGTTGTCACGCCAACGACATTTTTATAAGTGGGCTATATTTATTTTTAATATGAAAAACATGACATGCGAATTCTCAGGTTTTTCTTTAATGTATGTCTAAAAAAAACAAAGAACCTAGCTGATAACAATTTCACTGAAATTTATATAAACGACAAAGTTTACATATCGGGTGAACGGTTTGAACGGTAATGAAAATCGGTAATTTTCCTTATTTCCTTTATCTGAAAATTCCCTGGTAATGAACCTTTTCTTTTATTAGGAACCCAATTTAGGTCTGCACATAGACATTTGGTAACATAAATATATATATATATATATATATATATATATATATATATATATATATATATATATATAACTAACTGCCAAACCGGCAGAATTGATAAAACATATTTTTGGCATCTAGGGACGCTAAAACGTGAAGATATATAAAACCTGAGAGGGTGATTTGTTCATGATTACAAACATTTTATTTGGCCGCCATTTTATTCAGCCATATTGAATTAGTAGCATAGTTTTACTAGTTGATCCCTATACCACAATTAGTTATGGCACACAATTTGAAAGTAATCCATTAAGCAGTTTTTGATTTTTTTGAAAATTGAAAATTGATTTTGCACAACATTGCAGATTGGATAAATAGTTTTTAATAACATTTTTTTTTAACATTTTACTACGCCGCCATTTTTTTTTGGTCATATTGGATTTTTACCAAATTATTATCAGGTCATTCCCATATGATACTTAATTTTTGAACACAATTTGAAGTCAAACAGCTAAGTAGTTTTTTAGCTATGCCGCGAGCAGGCAGACACACAGAACAGAAACGTGAAGATCTGACAAAATCTCGGAGGGCGGTTTTTTGACGATTACAATATTTCCCTTTTACGAAGAAAGCAAAAACTAAGACATTGGTCCGACGCCGACGTGAAGAAAAATCCGATTCTTACTTACTAATTCTCCGAGTTTTTTCAGATCTTCACATTTCGAGGTGAAATTTTGCACAAACATTAAGTATTATGTTGGAATCAATTGGTAACATTTTGGTACGACTCCAAGATGGCGGAACAAAATGATGGCTTAATAAAGTATTTAAAAGTTCAGTCTGAAAAAACTGCTTAATGGATTACTTTCAAATTGTGTGCCATAACTAATTGTGGTATAGGGACCAACTAGTAAAACTATGCTACTAATTCAATATGGCGGAATAAAATGGCGGCCAAATAAAATGTTTGTAATCATGAACAAATCACCCTCTCAGGTTTTATATATCTTCACGTTTTAGCGTCCCTAGACGCCAAAAATATGTTTTATCAATTCTGTCGGTCTGGCAGTTAGTTCGCGACACAGCTTAAAAACTACTTACCAGATTGATTTCAAATTTAGAGGTCATATGGGAATGACCTGGTAATGTTTTGATAGAAATCCAATATGGCGGAACAATGATGAAAAGTTATTATTAAAAAACTAATTATCCAATTTATCTCAAATTTTTCACAAAAATCAATCAATAGAAATGAACTGGTCACATTTTGATACGAATCCAAGATAGCGTAATAAAATAGGCGCCTAATATATAATATTGCTCATTTGCAAAGGAAGATCAGCAAACATTATGCGGTTACATTAATAATGACTTGGAAATCATTTCTGAAGTTTCTTTGGTACATGGTCTACTTCTAAACAATGATAAAACCACGCTTCTAATATTTGGTCGCGATAGAGAATCTATTGAGAATAATATTAATTTCTGTCTCTACCTGAATAATGTTAAACTAACTGCTACCAATGTTTGCAAGAACCTTGGGTTTTTAATGAATACTAGTCTGCGATTTGATGACCACGTCGCCTCTTTGATTCAAAAATCAATTGCTAAGTTCAAACTTCTTTATATTTACAGGGATATTCTTTCGACCAATGTAATATTAAGATTGTGTGACAGCCTTATTCTGTCACATTTGGGTTATGCCGATGTAGTTTATTGGTCTTTTCTCACGCAAAGAAATAAAACCATCCTTCAAAGAATTCAAAACTCCTGCATTAGATTTTCATACGAACTTCGTAAGTTTGACCACATATCAGATCATTATGAGAGATACAAATGGCTAAATCTTTCCGAAAGGTATGAACTACGTCTCGCATGTTTAGTGTTTAAAATTGAGTTGTCCCAAGAACCCACGTATCTTCTTGATAGGTTGTCAAAGGGTTTAAATGTCCATAATATCATTACATGCCATCGAGGTCTGTATCAAATTCCCAGGCACAGCACCGCTGTTTTTCAGCGTTCATTCACGTATAATGCGACCAAGGTATATAATGCAATACCCCATAGCATCAAGGCAAGCCCGTCCGTAGATTCGTTTAAGTCAAAACATAAAAAATACTTA
Source organism: Kuschelorhynchus macadamiae (assembly GCA_030620095.1). Lineage (NCBI taxonomy): Eukaryota > Metazoa > Arthropoda > Insecta > Coleoptera > Curculionidae > Kuschelorhynchus > Kuschelorhynchus macadamiae. Next base: position 296,716 of record JAUTXW010000931.1, on the reverse strand, counting down.
ATCTCTCAAGGATAACATAGAGTTCTTAGTTGCTACATATTCTTAGGCGTGTCAAGCTACATTATAGTATATCACTATATAGTTTTTTTTTTATTTTTATTATTACTAGTACGTTGGCATATAAATTACAAGGTTTTTATTTAAGTCTATTTTCAAGGTGGTTAGATATGAACAGCCATGCTGGATCTCGCCACCATTTCAATTGTTAATGGTATCTTATTTCTTGTAATAAATAAAAAGACATTTTGAATTTGGATATTCGTTATCTATTCGAGTACATGTTCCCTAAAATTAGGGAACCTCATCATTTATTTTCTCCGAAAAATGACCCTATATCAAAAAACTATTACACGACAGTCATACTCTGATTGTTTGTTTTTCGAACGGTATAGTGTTCATAAGTTTAATTAAAAATAGAAAAAAAATTATGGGGAATTCCATACCATTCCGTGAGCCTCTGATGGAAATAATAAAACTTTACAACCACCAACCAAATATTTGAACAATTAGCCTGAAAATAGTACATATTAAATTTATTTCAATTTTTGTGATGTAGATAAACTGGTCAAGTTGTTATACGAATTTAATATGGTACAACAAAATTAAATTTAGTTTTATAAAATAACTGGAAAATTAAAACTAATATGGTATTTGCTTTCAGGTATTTTCTGGAGCAAAAGTTGTTTTTAAACAGGCTTTCAAGATATGAATAATAGTTTCAATTATTCCAGTCATATAACATTTTTCTTAGGCTAGTCCGCGAAAGTATAAAAAATTAAATTGATGTAATATAATACACATTACAAGCATTTATGTGCAAACCTTTGTCTAAACATAAAACCCAACATAACATCTCCAATATTTTTTCGGCTTGGACACGGTATAAAACAAAAATTATTTAAATAAGACAATCCTCAAGAAACCTACTTCTAAAAAATATCTAAATACGTCTGGCAACTGAATGAACCTGGATAGAAAGAATGCGGGCAAAAAACTTCCTTCTGTTTTTCCATATAAGTGGTTCCTTCAAAATATATATTTTTACTGCATCACGAATTCAAATGAAATAGTAAAAATATATTGATCGGTATCGATAGTATATCAGCGAAGATTTCCCAAACTCCGGCCCGTTCAATAAGCAATCATTGTCAGAGAGAGATAGCCGTGGTCGGCGCGGATTGCGTGGAAAAGAGGAAGATAAAAGATCGTTATTCCAGGCTTGGTTTGAATTATGAACGGACCGGGGTCTGATGTCCGATTTTCTGATCAGTGGTGTCACCAAAATAAGAAAAGTTAATTACTAATTAATATTTATAATATCGACTTAAGTTTTATTTGTGTATGTGGTTATTGCCTGTTTTTTTTTATTTTCTTGTGTGTATAATTAGTAATAACCATGGCCATTTGGAGAACTTGTGAAAATACTTGCAATAATGTGGAACGTGTAGAACTTGTAGCTGAACACTTTTTTCACAAAGATCTGGAAGAGCACACACAAAAGGTGGTAAAAAAAATTAAATATTTACGCCCATTTCCAGAAATTGTTTGAAATATTTTATGGGGGAGAAGTTTTTTCGCCATTCCAATTGACGTTAAATAAAAAATACTTCTTTTTAAACTCTGTTTTATTAATAAGGACTAATTAGTTGTTTTGTTAATTTTACTTGTTAGTTAATTATTTGCGATTGTTTAGTTATTTTATATTGAATGATAGACTCGACTCGCTTCCTGGTGCATTTCTTTAGTTTTAATTAATTAATAGAGTGAGTATATACACGCAAATTTCATACCTATTTAAATCTTAATACGTTTCTTTATTTGGTGACATATTTCTAGGTTTTAATAATTTCTTGAAGCTTATATATTTCTTACAATAATTAAATTTCTTCTTGAATTATGGAAAGAAATATCTTTTTAAAGAGAAAACCTCTTGCTGGCCAGTCCAGAGAAATTATCGCTAATGTTTATAGAGTTTGTGATGAGGAAGCGAGAAGTAATAATTTCCTTTAAAAAGGAAAATCTATCGCGTCTCTCTATATACTGGGGTTTCTCAAGACACCGTGAGCAAAATTCACAAAGAAGATGAAGAGAGGCAAAGGGAACGTCCAGGTGAGATGCACTCATCACCACCCAACAAGAAAACCCGTTTGTCTTTCAAAAAGGATTTTGATAATTTTCCTATCATTAGGCAAACAATAAACCAGTTTTATTTAAAACTAAAAACTGTGCCTACACTCAGAAAGCTTCTCCTTAAATTGCGAGAAACAATGGATTTTCCTTATAGTCGCGAAACACTAAGGATGTTGTTGAAGGCCAATGGCTTTTTTTTTCGTTAACAAAATAAACGAAAAATTCTGTTGGAGGGACCCGAAGTTTTATATTGGCGCTATAAATATACAAGGGCAATTCGAAATTATAGAGATGAGGGTCGTAACATAGTTTACATTGATGAGACATGGGTCGATAATGATTTAACTTTTGGGAAATGTTGGCAAAGCAATGACGTATTTGGAATAGTAAGCAATATTATATTATATTATATGTTTATGTACTGGGTGTTCAATTAAAAATGGCTCTCGTCGATATCATGAAAAGTATTTTCCGTTTCTGTTATACCCCTAGCGGCAATTTTTTGAATTTGAAAATATTTTCCAATGATTTCTCGTGGCCGTTTTCATCAAGAAAGTACAAAAAATTAGCGCTACAGAACGTAACACCAAAGGAAATAATTTCCTTTCTGTGATATCGCCGATGGCCATTATTGTTGGAACACCCTGTACAAAGTGGTAAAAGTTTTCTAACAAGATTTATATATATTTTCAATCAAATCTTTACTTTTCTTTGTGAAAAAAATTATTTCAAATGGAATACCATGTATACTTTTCAATTTCAAAGACAGACTCTTTCTTCTAAATATACCCGGTGATATATTTATCTTTGAAGATGACTGAGTGAATCGACAAAAAACCTTGTCATAAATATCATTGTGCTAGAGAGAGATTTGATTTTTACACCAATCAATAGAGCAAAAAACTAATCGTTTTTTGCCAAAAATACCAACCAGAATCCGAGTGCGCAATAACACACAAGATAGTCCATAGTAATATTCTTTTATGTTTCCCACTCGCGACTAGGTATCAACTTAGGTTATAAACAATTTAATGCAAACAAATACTATTTTTTTCGTTTTTGGCTTTTAAAATCGAAACTAATAAAGTAATCTTGATGGTATAATGTCATCGCCGACTTGATCGGATCATTAGAACAGGAGAAAAAGATGAAAAATCTGAAAAATTAGGCTTTTTCCAAAAATGCATGTCCTTATTTTTTGAAGATGTGGTGTAAGCCTTTGATGAAATAATAGTCATTGTTAAGTACTTTATGCACACCAAAACCAGGCTTTGTGGAACTAATAGTTTTTGAACGATTGCGCCTTAAACCAAAATGTTATGGGCTCATTCCTGTGTAACACTCGAATTTTGTGCCGAATTTTAGATACATTAGTTAATTACATTTTTAGCAATATACTTTTTAGCATTTCACTAGGCCACCATTTTGTTCCGACGTATTGGAATTTTACCAAAATATTATCAGGTTATTGTCATGCAATCCTTAATTTTTAACAAAAATTTAAACTTAATATGGCAAGTAGATTTTTAGCTAAGCCGCAAATTAACAAAGAGATAAACAGACAGACAGATCAAAAGAAACTCTATTTTTTTGGGACCTAGGGACGCTAGAATAGGAAGATACGTAAAATATTGATTTTTTTCCATGTTTATAAATGTTGTAGTTGACCGCCATTTTGTTTTGCCCTCTTGAAATCGTAACAAAATTTTACAAGCTCATCTCTATACAACAATTATTTCTAGAGCAAAATTTGAAATCAATCTATAAAATGGTCTTTTCGGACCGAATTGTGAAATTATTTATTAAGCCGCCATTTTGTTTCGCCATCTTAAATTCAAACCAAAATTTACCAGCTAATTTCCACATAATCTTAGTATTTCTTAGTAATGATATTTCACTAGACCGCCATTTTGTTTCGCCTTAATGGATTTTCACCAAAATGTTACCATTTTATCCTCTTATGATCTATGGTTTTTGACCAAATCTTAATAAGATAGTGGATAAATAGTTTTTGAGCTATGCCGCATACAGATAGACAGACTGACAGACAGAGCAATGGAAATGGGAGAACATGTTTTTCGAGGTCTAGAGACCCAAAAATGTAAGGATCTGCAAAAATCTCGGTGGGTGATTTTTTTCATGATTACAATCTTCCCTTTTACGAGGGAAGTTCAAAAGTAATATTTATTGATATTATCATTATTATTATTATTATTATTATTATTATTGTCATCAATATTAATGAATAATAATCTGATTAAAATAACTTCGCACGCCTATGACACGGGAAGATTTTTGACAAGATTCTCCCCTGCCCCTTCAGGCGTTGATAAGGTTCATTCGCTTGTCACACTGTAAATGAGACTGCATTGAAAAAGTCCATACAATCTCCCAACTTCCAACTTTGCCGGGCGATGTTCGAAAATATTGAAATGATTTAAGTAAAGCACAGTCGCCAAGCAGTGGCGGCTATTCAGGTGAAGTAGGTGAAGTGCTACTTCACCAAGAAAAATGAACAAGCAAACATCTAACTATATTTATTATATATCTCTTGAGCTTGGTCTTATTTTTGCCAATGAGAGTAATTGGAATATATCGCTGCAAGATGGCTAGTGAGTGAGTGATTCGGTTCGCGTGATCCGATCTTTGATTTTAATGAATGACTCGAGTCACTCATCTTAAAAACACTCGAGTCTGGAATCTCAAACGACTGCGAAGTTGACTTACTACGTACACTCTCTGACTTGTTTCAGCTCTCGTTACTCTTGTACAGCGGAACAATCTGTGAACCGTTCTTTCTTTTATGCCTGGCAGTCGGTCCCGGATGAATTAAATATTATTTAACTGTCAATATTTTTACATAACTGATAGGCGGAAGGGGTTTTTCATTCGCTTATTTTTTATTCCTAATACTACAAAAAACATAATTTATTTATTTCGATGCTAATCAATAAATTGATTATAAATGAGTGTAATTCATACTTGCACCCCAGACTTTCAGATAATAATAGAATAAAGTTAATACATTATAAATAAAATATAATGATTAGAACATTACAAAATATATTTAAGTATTTATAATTTACAAAACCAAACAAAACCATTAACTTAACGAGTTATACGAGTAAAGTATTCAAATACTACACTCATTTGTTTTTCTAATCTTGACATTGCTATTTAAACTTTAATTTTCAAAATATGATCCAAGGGCACACTGTTAATAATTGCAAATAATACCAATGATTAAAATATCATATCAACTAAACACATCTACGCAACATTCAGAATCCTGAATAACCTAATAATCATTAACCAAAAATGCATAAAATTCCAGAAATGTTCATCATCATCTGTTAGTTGGGAGCAAAAATAACGTTATCCGTCCGCATGCAAACCAAGTTGAAACCTGTAAATGCGAGTGAGTATCCAGCGAAACGTAAGCAGTACGCCGTCGCTCGCGGCAAGCAAGAAATCACAGGTATGCTCTGAACTCCCCTCCGATAAATGACTCGATGACTCGAGTCACTGACATGATTCATTTAATGCTGATGACTCGACTGACTTGACCCAATAAAAAGACTCGCTTTTGCTACCTCTACTGCGAGAGCAAGTGAAAAAAATCGCCAAGAAAATATTCTAAATACGCTCGCATCGAAATGAGTAGCAATGACGGTAGTGGGAAATGGTTAAGCTCTGCCTTCCGGTTTCTGTTCTCCAAGGTCAGCCGGTGAACTGTCCCTAGCTGTTTGGAAGCGATGCACTCTTTTAAAACCCCACTTTTAGGTTGGTTTTTCGATTTTTGCGCGAATACAGGAAGATCATGCCTATGAGAAATGTGATAAGCCCTCACTTACTACGACCGGAACCGCCGACGTGACAGATATTTGACATGTCAGTTTTGATGGATGTCGCTGCAGTGTTTTTTCCATTTGGTTGCTGATATATGATTTACCCGGTTCATAATTTCAGAAAAAGATTTAGTGGATATAGAAATTATATTACAATACCCTTTTATTTACGGGTATCACGTAAGTATATTCTGTTTTATTACAAGTATGATTTGTTTTTTCCTGGTGATTTAAATTCCAGTTTTTGTCGTTTTTTTTAACGAGGCAATAGAAATATACAGGGTGGTCCGAAATGAATGCGTCATATTGTAGCTGTAGATATTATGCGACAAAATATTGTTATTGAGCTAAATTTACCTTTGTACCAAAATCGATAATATCCGAGATACAGGGTCTGAAGGTTGAAATTTTATTTTATATTTGTATTAGTATTTTGATAATTATGGGGCTGATTAAGCTGAAAATGTGTACACAGGGTTTTTTTGAGATACAAAATAAAAATCTGATGTCTATTTTGTTACATCTGATCGAGGGCGCTACCTGTCTTCCTCTTTGTAAATTAATAACGTGTTAACTTGTTTCTGCATAACTTTACAGCATTCTGATAGCAAAATATGATTCTTCCAAGTTCTGTAGATAAAAAAGGTCTGTTGTTTTATTTCGATTAACCGGCCCTTTTTTTGGAAAAATTTGAACTTTAATTATTCAATGGAAATGGAAATAATAATTAAAAACAAATAACTACTAATGTTATAGTTTAATTTATACCCATAAAGAATGGGCAATCTCTAAACTGGAGATACTAGACACCAAAATATTATGATTGAGCTCAACATACAATACTCATACCAATGTTGCTGCTTTCGGAGATACAGGGCGTTCAAAAAAGGTATTTATAATTTAAATTCTATTCTGAAATTCTGAAATTTCCCATGAATTCAGAAAGTTTTCATAGTATAAATGTCAAAATTGGTAGGTTTAGATTTTTTGGCATGGACATTACGAATTTGAAACTTATTTCGAGGTTGCTTCTAGAGGGGGCTAGTTTCACCGTATTACTTCGGTAAATTAAAGCATATTTTTTTATCTGTTGAGTTATGGTTAAAACATGATGAAAATCTGAAAGAACGTTCAAATTTTCATAGAAAATGCACTCTTGTTTAGGTTGTCTTAACTCAATATCGGTTTTTGACTTATTTGCATTTAAATGGTTCAAGGTATTTTTCTCTGCTTTTTGTATAAGTACTTATTAGATGAAAAGGTACGAAGTAGCAATAAAAAAACCAATATTTAACAATAACAATTTTGATAATAGTAATAATAAAAAACTTCAAATCAAATGTTGGAAATGTCCACCATTTACCCCAATACATGTTACAATACACTTTATTAAGTGTCCTGAACGTAAAAGAAAACTTCTCTACTATTTTTAAGGGTATTCGCGGCTCCTTGTACTTGCTGCCGCAACTCCTGCAAAGAATTAACTTCTTCGGCATATACCAAATCCTTTAAATTTGACCATATTGAGAGGTCCAGAGTTTTGAGTCTGGACTCCTTCGTGGCCAAACAACTTTCACTTCTACGGCCAATCCACCGATGAAGAAACTGCTCATGTAACACTAGCAAGGCAAAATGTGGCGGCGCCCCGTCATGCTTAAACCACATATTATCCCTTAAAGGGAGTGGTATATCTTCTAGGCGTTCGTTTAAATGCTGCTAAAAGAAGTTTAAGTAGCTAAATCCAGTTAGATTGACTGGTAATTTAAAATGACCAATGAGAAAACCAGAAATTACACCACACCAAATGTTCATCTTAAACCCATGCTAGTAATGTCTTTCTTTTACGGCATGTAGATTCTCGGATTTTTCCATTTAAAAACTCCTCGTCTAGTAAATATTGACTCATCGGTAAAAAGAATCTTATTAAAGAAACTTGAGTTTTCGGTTTCCATATTTTGTAAAAATTGCGCAAATTGTAAGCGAGCTAGTAAATCTTGAGGCAAGAAGTGCTGAACCGGAGTATAATGATATGGATGCAATTTTTCTTTCTTAAAATTCTTTAAAAGGACAACTGACTTACCCTCGTCGCCGCACTTAACCCACGAGTACTCAAACCTGGATTTTCCGAAACACGAATTAAAATTTCGTCTTATTCATCAACGGTCATAGTTTTTGGAGCAGCATTGTTGCTTTTCGGACGAAATGTTCCTGTTTCGCCTAAACGGTTGTAAAGATTTCCGAAAAGTTTATGATTAGGTTGATTTCGATTTAGGTTTAGTTATAGATATCTTCGGAACGCCGCAAGTCCACTAAAATTTGATTGAGCAAAACACAAATCATATGACGCATCTCACTGTTAGAAAAATTATTATCATGGCATTTTGTCATTACCAGCTAGTACGTTTGCACAAGTAATAAATGATAAGCACGCAAAATAGACAAATATTTAATGACAGGTAAATTTGACAATTGCTGACACAAGCCTACTTAGAAGAGAAAAACAATATCATAAATTTGACATACACTGTCACAGGCTCACTTACAAAAACAAAAGCATTAATAGCAAATCAATGCCCTTCCTGACGGGGGTGCAAAACGTGCACTCGCAAGGGCGGCACAATTTTTTTTGTAAATAGCTGATATGTAAGTAATTTCTTGTTTGTCGCTTTTCTCTAATGCAAATGTGTTGCTAATAAATTCTGTACAGTTATTGATCTGTCTTGTCTCTATTATAGTTCTTTTAATAATGTGATTAATTAAAATAAGTGTATATAAAATGATTAAATCTAGCTATTTATTTCTATTATATTCTAAAATTAAATTATAAAAAAATCTAAAAAAGATAATAGAAGCGTACACAAAACTGGGATGAATACACAAAACACAGTTTATTAGATATGTAAATTCTGAGAAGGGAATACAATTTACCGGCCGTCTCAGTCAAATAGTGTACTAAAGCAAAAAAGAGATTAAAAGTGTTTCGCACCAAAAGAAGCCATCATCAAATCTAATATACATTTATGACCCAATAGTTACATATTTAACAAATTTTGGAATCACTGAGGATCGAACTAGGACTTTTTTGTTAAATGCTGCCTTAAACCAATGCTTTAATATATTCAGGTATAATACCGTTTGCTCACTTGTCCCGTGGTTTATATAGGCTAAACGGCGAGAAAAATCTCTAGCAGGCTTTAGGAGCTTAAACCATGTTGACAAATGCAAGAATCAGATGTGACTGATACTAAATCAGTTTCTCTAGTCATTTATTTTCAACACATTACAATTTTTTTCTTTCTGAAAATGTCATCGAAGTGGCGGAAATTTGATTTTGTTGGAAAAAATAGAGGTAACTAAACTCAAAGAAAGCCCAATTCTCATGTTTTTAATTTTATACCAAATTTTAATTTTTATTCATTTGAAAGAAATTTAAAATAGAACTACAGTTTATGCCTTTTAAAATTTTAACAGGATAAATGACCGAGCGATTGGATTCAAAGGAATTTTCCAAGTTTTATCTCAGCGATTCCAAAAACGTTTTATAATTATTTAATTTTTTTGTTGTTTGGAAAACATAACCTTGTTTCACTGTTTATTTAATTCTAAAGTTATGCATGTCATATGTTGTTTTTAGGTACGATTTTCATTTTTAAATTATTAAATAGCTAAAACTATTAAGCAGTGTTTTTTTCCATAGGTGTGTAAGACAAAAAGCCAACATTGGAAACATTTGTTTTAATATTTTAATACCAAATTCATTAGGGCGGTAATTTCCTTTTTTGCACTGGGCGGCCAAAATATCTTGAACCATTTAAACGCAAATAAGTCAAAAACCGATAGAGTTAGACGATCTAAATAAGAGTACCTTTTCTATGAAAAGATGAACGTTCTTTCAGATTTTCATTATGTTTTAACCATAACTTAATAGATAAAAACATTTATTTTGATTTACCTAAATAATACGGTGAAACTAGCGCCCTTTACGAGCAACGTCGAAATAAGTTTTAAATTCATAATGCTGCAACCCTTGCTCTGGTTTATAACCATAGGGTGCAAGATTACTACGTTCTTATTTTTTTTTAAATAATAAAATAGGAAATATTTTTATTAATTTACTGGAATAAAAAAAACTCGCAAAGGCATTAAAAAAAGGCAAAAGTATCAATTTTGCACCCTACGGTTATAAACCAGAACAAGGGTTGCAATTTGGCGCCCCAACGTGTTGGGGCCTTTGAACTGCTTTTTCATTTTCAGCCTTTAAACTGCTTTTTTTCAGTCTTTGAACATCTTTTTTAAAGTCTTTCAACTGTTTTTTTTAACCTTTGAACTTTTTTGAACTGAATAATTTTTGTGTAGGTTAAATAATCGTTTTCCCTGTGAGCTAAATAAGCACCTTATCTTTAATGTTTACTCACCCTATTAATTATTTGATATTATTATTTGATTATTTGTTGATACTATTTGATTATTTCCCTGACATTATTTGGTTATTTCTTTGATATATGCGTATTTGATTTATCTTTTTATATCTGATTAGTTGTTAGCCTTTTGTATGCGATTTTTGTTATTATTGATTTTGATTTTGATCTATACCTATTTTTGGCTTATTACTTTGAATTCTAGTGCTTTTATAGCTTTCTTTTACGTGATATTTATTGTTTTGATAATGTGTTAAATTCTTATATAGTCACGATGGATTATATAATATGCAGATCGGCTACCTTAAAAAAGATATGTTAATCTATGAACTGTCGGTTCGTTGTATCCCAGCCGATGATAATAAAACAGTAGACGAACTACGTACTGCTTTACGACCCGTTTTCACTCTTGAGAAAAAGGACAGACCTCTAAATTATCCGGCATATAAGTTAGATTTTAATGAAGAGCGCGATTACGTAACAAAGACTTTGCAAGAATTACAAGATCCAATCACCACAATTTCGGGTGAAAATGCTAAAAATCCTTTTGATAGGATCCAAACGCGATTGGACCATCTCTTAAATCGTGTAGATCGAATTTCGGTAGCTAAATTAAATGAGGAATCAATAAATGCTCGAGCGTCTCTGATGGGTGAAATTCTTATTCTTAAATGATCCTAATTTTAGTAAATCTCTGACTCGGATTCCCCTGAGTGCTCTGGTACAAGTACCAATACAAATAAAAATAAATTGGCAGGATCATCGCGTACGCAATTTACGCCAAAGTATAAGCCTTCTTGTAGTCACACTTAGGTACAAAAACTCAAAGAGTTGAAAAGTGGGGTCTTAAATTTACAGGTGACACTAAACATTTATCTGTTTATCATTTCTTAGAACGTGTCTCTGAATTGCGTATTGCTCGTGGTATTTCTGAAAAAGAATTGTTTGAGTCAGCTATTGATTTATTTTCAGGTGGAGCATTAAATTGGTTCCGCGCTAATCGCATTCGTTTTACAGATTGAAAAAGTTTATCTGATTTACTTTGTAAGCATTTTGAACCTCCTGATTATCGTTCTCGGTTATTTAAAGAAATTTTAGATAGAACTCAGGATCAATCTGAAAGTATAGTTGATTATTTGTCAAGTATGAGTGCTTTGTTTAGGCGTTATAGTGGTATGTCAGAAGGCGTTTAATTAGATATCATCTCCCCTAACTTATCTCCTTTTTATACTACTCAACTTCCTGTAGTTAATTCTTTAAACAAACTCGAGGAAAAGTGTCTTAAACTTGAGACAAAGAAATTTCGTGCTGATCATTATGTACCACCTTCTAGAAAACGTCATAACCTGGTTGAACCAGATTTTGCCTTCATAGCCTCAGATGCTTCATCTTCATGTAATCCGATAGCATTTGTTGCCTCAGATTCTTCTACCTCAACAGTCACTCCAGTTCCTTACACAAATAGAGCTCCTATAATTGCAAAGCATCTAGCCATGTAAATCGCCAATGCCCTCAGCCTCGAAAAGTTCATTGTTACCGCTGTGAAAATGCTAATGTCATCATCAGATCTTGTCTTAAATGTTCAGTTTCGGGAAACTGTTCCCGGGAGAGTCGATAGGTCGTAAGATGTCTCCCATTTCTAATATTCCATCGACCAACGACAACTTTCTAAATCAGTATATTCTCGATTTTATCATTTCTCATGCCCATGGAGATGAACGTCCATATTTGGAAATTTCAGTTTTAGGTCATCCTATGTTAGGCTTATTGGATTCGGGTGCTTCTCGCACTATTGTTGGAGAATCTGGCTATAAAATCTTACAAAATCTGGGTTTAAAACTTGTTAAACAACAAATTAGATGTACCGTAGCTAATGGCAATAGTTGTGTCAGTAGTGCGATTGCTAAGCTCCAGTAACCTTGCTACTTATTTTGGGTATTGATTTTTGGAAGACCATGAAGATCGTTCCAGATTTAAGGAAAGATGTTTGGCACTTTGCCAGTGATTCAAGCTCTCTGGAAATATGTTCAGTCGTTGATGGCAATACATTGTCCCCATATGACAAAGCTGCTCTGGACGCATGGGTCAAGAAGAAAATCTCGTTGATGGGTTCCGATCTCGGCTTCTGTAAAGTAACTAAGCATGTATTGAACTCGAGCCCGGTAGCCGGCCTATCAAGCAACGGTTCTACCCTGTTTCTCCCTTTAAGCCGAGAATCATTAACCAAGAAGTTGACGAAATGTTAAAACTTGGTGTCATAGAACCTTCGAAGAGTCCGTGGTCAAGCCCAGTGTGTTTAGTCAGGAAAAAGAACGGCAGCTACAGATTGTACATCGACTACCGCCGTCTCAATAAGAGAACAAAAAAGGATTTCAACCCAAGTTTAGTAGTGTCTCAGGAAAAGTGCTATTTCTGTAAACCTGAGCTTAAATATCTAGGTTACATCGTAGATGCCCGAGGATTAAGACCAGATCCAGAAAAAGTGCTATAGTTAACATACCCCCTCCTCGTAACATTACAGAGATCCGTAGGTTTGTTGGGACAGCTTCTTGGTACAGACGATTTGTATCCAACTTTTCGATTGTATTAGCCCCTATGACTCGACTAACTAAGAAAAATGTTAACTGGGATTGGACAGCTGATTGTCAATAGTCTTTTAACACCATCAAAGAAGCCCTCGTTACAGCTCCAGTTCTTACTTGTCCAGATTTTGATAGAACTTTTACTTTGCAGACAGATGCTTCATTCTATGGCTTAGGTGCTGTTTTAACTCAACAGTTTAATGATGGCGAAAAGGTCAGTACATATTTATCCCGTTCTCTCACCAAATGAGATAAAATTAACTGTTACGGAAAAAGAGTGTCTTGCAGTTATTTGGAGTGTTTAGAAGCATAGACATTACTTGGAAGGTGTTCATTTTAAAGTCATTACAGATCATCATTCGTTGTTTTGATTGCATGATCTTAAAGATCCTCAAGGTCGTCTTGCTCGTTGGGCTCTCCGCCTTTAACTATGACTTTCAACTTATTCATCGCAAGAGTAAAGAACATATAGTACCTGATTTTCTTTCACGTTCTGTACCAGTTAGTACTGACGCAGTCACTAGTGTCAATGAGGTCAAGCCGCCTTTAGATTTTTCTACATCAGACAAATGGTACCGTGAAATGTTGATAAGGTTAGAAGATCACCCAGAAAAGTATCCCTGTAGGCGAGCTGAAAATGGTAATTTGTATAAGTTTGTTAAGTCGGCAAATCTTAACTTTACAGATCATTCCAGTTGCTGGAAAATTGTCGTTCTCAAAGATAGACGAAAAGAAGTTGCCATGATAATCCGGTTGCGGGTCATGTCGGAATTTTTAAAAGAAGGTCGCTAAATTATTAGGTCGCCAAACGTTATCACTGGCCAAAAATGAGGGCCGATGTGACTAAATATGTTCGTTCCTGTAGAATTTGTGCTCAGAATAAAAGCAAAAACCCCCTACAGGTTTAATGGGTAATCGTCCTGAGATCAAAGAACCTTGGCAATCCATCAGCCTTGTCTATATTGGGCCATTGTCTCGTTTAAAACAAGGCAATACTCATATTTTAGTGGTGAAAGACTATTTCAGCAAGTTTGTCGAACTTTTTCCTTGCAGATCTGCTACGGCGAAGTCTTTGGTACAATTTGTTTAAGATCGTATTTTCCTCGTTTATGAAGCCCCTCAATTCTAACTTGTGAGAACGGCACTCAAATGAAATCTAAAGAATTTCAATCTCTTTGTGACAAATATAAAAAATATAAATATTTTAACACCGCCTCTTATTATCCTAGAGCAGATCACACCGAGCGAGTTAATCGTGTTATAAAAACTATTCTTCGTTCTTACGTACAACAAAATAACCACTGAACTTGGGAAGATCATTTATATTCAATTGCTTGCACTATTCGTACCTCGCGTCACGAAACAACAGGTTTTACTCGATTTCTAGTTAATTTTGGTAGGGAACACAAACTTTTCGGTCAAGATTTTTCAGATAGTATTACTAGACCCGATACAGAGAATCAGGACTACGTTAAAAAACGAGTTGAATCTTTTAAACAATTATATCTAACAATCCGCAAAAGAATTGAATCCTCTAGACTCAAAGGTAAACACCATTATAATTTACGTAGACGTCCTGTTAGTTATACTTCTGGCCAACAAGTTTGGCATAAAAATAATAGTTTGTCCGACGCCGCCAATTATTTTAGCTCTTAACTATCTCCCGAATTTATAGGTCCTTTTATTACTAAAAGAAAAACTGGCACTTGTACATATGAGCTCGCAGTTGAATTCGGTGCTAGCAAAGGTATTTGGCACGTTTAAGATCTTAAACCAGTGCTAATGGAATCTGAATCTGACTGTTCATGGAACTAATTTAAAAGATCAAAACAAAATTTATTACCATCTGTTTCGTATTGCTTATTATTATCTTTAGTACATTGCTAATTTTTATTTTTAAGTATAGGGTTAGTGACATTGTAGCTTGTTCTATATTGTAAGACTCGATCAGTAACTATTACCTGACTTGACTTATTATTTCCGATTGTGACTTCTTAGCATGGCGTGTCTGTTCTTAATGGCAGGCCTATTCCTTTACCATAGCAGTGAGCGGTACTACTACTATTTAGTTTATTTTTGATTTTTGGGCAAACTTACTTCTTTTGGTAGAAGGATAACATGTTTGTCGTTATTGGGTTACTTGACTACCTTTATTGCTGAATTTTTGAATAGTTCTACCTTACCTTGTTATCTTTAATATTTTGTTGGATTATTTATTTCCTTCTAGGCCGTTTTGGCTTTAATGGCCATCACCATGTATACATGGATTTCTTTGGGCCTATTTGGAATTTTGCTTGTTACCTTTATTAAGTTCATTTCTTTCTCTATACCGACCCTGCGGTCTGGGCCTTAAGAATTTGGTCGCGGCGGGTACCTGCCGGTGTTACAAAGTCCACCAAATGTCCACACTTAAAAAACTTCAGCTTTCCGTCAAAACATCATTGACGATGACGAGTCACACTCGGAGTGAATGAACCATTTACTTTTTACACTTTTACCTTGTATTATTATGGTTTATTATCTTACCTTTATTATTAACTTACCTTTATTATTATCTTATCTTTTATATTTATATCTGATATTTTAATAGTGATTAACCTACCTTTATTGCCGCGGTTTGGTCGGTTTTCTTAGTTAATTACTATCCTTGCTTTCGTATTGCTTGATTTTGCTATATTTTTAATTGCCATATTGCTTGGGATTTGATTTGTTTGTGCTTACGCAAGTAAGCACTTCATGATTGTAATTTATTTTAATCCTATTGTGATTACCTTGGTTAGGCTGGCTTTCTCAAGTGATTGTCGTCCTTACTTTGACATTGACTTAGTACCTTTATAGTCTTAGCTTAGTTGGCTTTCGCGTGGTTTTTTCCGCTGATTGATTTATTTGTGCTTGCACAGTATGAATGTGACTTGTTGTTTGAGGCGCCCCTGCTCTGGATTTATTTTTTATTTCTGTCTGGATTTGGATTCTATTTTTTCCTTTCCCTCTTGTATTTATTTTGGGTTTTCCTTCTCTCGGCCATTTGAAGCTTCCCTAACTTGACAGCTTATATAATAATGTAATTAATTTTACATTCTCCTTACTGAGCTTCAAAGAGCGGTACGACCAGAGACTGGGAAAATATAATTTATTAGTTTACCTCTAAACATTTTGCCTTTATTTTTTTTATATTAACTTTTTTGTTATGATCGGATGTCAACTTTTTTTAAGTTTCATTCCTTTCCTTGGAGAGGGGAAGTTGTAACACTCTAATTTTGTTATATAGTTAAATCTGTAAGTTTAACATTTATAATGTACTCTTTTAGTGTTAATTTTTAATAATTGATATGTGCGATTTATTTAAATTATATATTGGTTTTATAGTTTAGTTAGATTACCCATATCTCAAGCGAAGATTTCATTTGTTATACCGTATTATATTATAATGATTAATCGGTATGTATAGCGCCACCTATTCAACAACTAGCAGTATTCTAAAACTAAAGTAGTTCACCACCCCGTTCTAAAGAAACGTTTTACTGCAAGCTCGAACGTTGTTACATGGATGGCGATGCCTAGATTCATACGATATCATTCATCAATTAAAATTATAATTATTTAAAAAACGAAACCCAAATAACATCTAAAGATATTTATTTCTTATTATTACAGAGTAAATAAGAATTTAATTTTAGCAGTCTTGAAAACGCCCCTGCGTGCAGTCCATGGAAGCAAGGGAGGCAGTGCTTCCCCAGAAAAAAATTACAAAACATCTAAAATGTAATTTTTGATAAATATATATAAAATAGGAAACTATTAATTTAGTTTATATTAAAAATGCTCATAATAAATGCGGCCTTGACTCCGACCGAGCCACAATAGAAATCGAATAGAACCTACGCGAGCCGCTAGCTTTTCTGCAGCCAAGTCCTGTATGCTTGATTTTCTGTGAATCGAGCCAGAGGTTATTGAACTTTCTACCGGCTGTTTGCAATTTTTGCATTTCAGTCGCGTGCTTTAAGTAGGGGCGGAAGCTATCGTTGGAGTAGGTTCTTTGTTTGAACGGATATCCGTGTGTTGTGTGATACGTACCTCGCGTCGTGAATGGTGCGATATGGAAGACAATAATACGGACGTGGATATGCAAATACCGTCAACTTCGGCTGTCGGTAATAACGTTGAAAATGTTGGAGATTTAGTAAGAAGAGTGTGTGTGAATGTGTGGTGTGTGTCTTAATAATAAAGGATTTTCAACATTAAACTTCGCTGATAAGCTTCAAATAATTTCCAAATGAAGGGCAAAACCGCCTATGAAAAATTTAACTACAAAAATAAAAAACTGTATTAAACATTTTTATCCGGAAAAACAATACGAACAATTTAAATGGCTAACAGGGTGTGAAAATATAAGTAAATTATTTTGTTGGCCATGTTTACTTTTTGAAAATGAAAAAGGTCTCTGGAATAAAACTGGTTTTTCCGATTCAAACAATTTCCATAAAGCTGTAAAAAGACACAGTATGTCCAAAGCACATTTGCAGGCCGTCATAAAAGAAAAAGTCTTCGGCAAAACCAGAATTGAACACACCCTTAATAAAAGTTGGAAATTAGTCACCGCCAACACAATGAACTAGTCGATAAAAATGGGCAAATATTAAGAAGACTTATCGATGTTGTTTGTTTTCTCGGACAGCACGAATTGAGTTTTAGAGGTCATGACGAAACAAGGGTTTCTTCAAATAGAGGAAATTTTCGAGAGTTACTTAGTTTAATGGCTAAATTTAATGATTCCTTAAAAAATCATTTAGAGCAGTCTAGCGTTTTTCACGGAACGTCAAAGCGAATCCAGAATGATTTAATTTCCGCTGTTGCAACCATTATTCTAAAAAGAATTAAGCAGAAGATTGGCGAGGCGTGGTTCATTGCTATTGTTCTGGACGAAACAACTGATATCACTAATTTTAGCCAATTATCTATAGTAATACGCTACGTTAAAACAGACGGAAGTATTCAAGAGCGCTTTTTAGGTTTTAAGAATGTCTCCGAAAATCGTATAGCAGATGCATTATATACCGTAGTTTATAACGTTACTAAAGAAATTATTGGGGAGAAAAAATTAGTTGCTCAAAGCTATGATGGAACTGCATTGATGGCAGGACAATTAGGAGGTCTGCAAGCTAAAGTTCGAGAAACTTTCCCAAGTGCTGTGTTTGTCCATTGTTTTGCTCATAAATTAAATTTAATTTTATCCGAGTCCATCAATCACATTAAAAAGTGTAAAGTATTTTTCGTTACTTTAAGTGGCATGGCTGCTTTTTTTTCCAAGTCAACAAAACGTACACAAGCTTTGGACTCCATTGTTCACAAACGATTGCCCAAAGTAGCTCCTACTAGGTGGAACTATAACGGAAGACTTGTGTTAACAGTATCTGAAAATCGTGAATCACTGAGTGAACTATTTGAGAATATAATAGAAAATAATGAAACGTGGGACTCAGAAGCAATAAATAGTTCGAGGGGGTTTTTAGACTGTTTGAAACGAGATTGTAATTTTAATTATTTGTTGAACATATTTTCAGAAATATTTCCATTCTCGGACAATGTTTTTAATATATTACAAACTGAAACAAATGATATTGCTTTTTGCCTAAAAAAAGTGCATGATTTTAAGTACATGTTAAGCCAAAAAAGAGATGACTTTGACCTATTTTGGGAGAAAACGATGATGTTAAATGTAGAGCCACAAGCCAAGCGTCTTCGAACAGACAAGGTGGGAGATGTTTAAACATCATACAGATGCCTCTTTTGTGAAATAATCGATCAAATTCAGCAACAAATAAACTATAGATTTAACGGTTTAAATGATTTTAAATTCCTCGAGCTCTGCAATTTTGATGCATTTAAAGGAAAAAAACTTTTCCAGCAGATGCGTTTAAATCTCTTCTTCTTCATTATGGCCAGTTCTTCGACCGAGTATTACTGCGATCTGAACTAAAAGTAATTTACGAAACTGATGACATTAGCGCAAAAGATAACGCTAAGGAACTAATGCAATTTTTAAAAGGCAAGGAGCTGGAAGATGCCTACACCAAAGTGTCGAAATTGTGTGAATTAGTATTGACAATACCTGCCACAAGTTCATCAGTAGAACGCAATTTTTCAACACTTAAACGTATAAAAAATTTCGTGAGAAATTCAACGGGGCAGGAGAGACTTTCGCATAGATCGCTGTTGTCCATTGAAAATAAACTTCTCGAAAATATGTCAGAGCATCGACGTTTTTATGATGGCGTCATTGACGAATTTGCAAAAAATGATCGAAGAATCGAATTACATTACAAATAGGTAAGTTTCTAAAAATTGCTTCCCTTTCTTAAAATTTCACCGCACGCCCCTGCTGTTCAATATTATCCAAAATCACCTAGAGACTAATTTTCAAGGAGGAACCTTAATACAGTTTTTAAGCTCTACATTCATTAGGAACTCCAAGTAATTGTGATTTATTGTACATCCCCCAAAAAATTTAATAAAAACACGTTTACTTATTTTATCAGTAAAGGCTTTCTACTGATTTTCAGACCTCTATTACTTTTCAATTTAATATAAAGTAAATCATTTTAAAACTTCAGTCTTTATTTCTACACCTTTAGGGGTAAAATTTTGTATTTTAGTTTGGTTAGTACTTAATATTCCTGTAAAAAAATATTAGTTAACCAAAACAAAAATAAATGCTAATACATATACACAAATGTTATTAATACATTAAAATTATATCTAAATAATCAATTTTTGATTTTTCACCGTTTCTTATCTAATATTATTTTGCAATTCATTATAATTAATTAATACTATTCTTATTTTATTTTACTTAATTGCTTAAATCTAATAATAAATACCCCAGTCATTTACCAACAGATAAAGATACTATATTTAAGTGCACCTAAATGTTGAATTGTCACCTAAAAACATTTTATTGAAATTAAATAAAGTAGTATATTTTACATATTTATAACAAAATAGGTCAACCAACATCATCCCATTACGCGTTACCAAAGAAAATAAATATATAAAGGAGAAACAACTTTAAAACTTTCAAATTAGCAGCACTCTTTGTACGTATGTATAGACAAAGCATTTCAGTATGCACACAGATGACGTCACACGGCCGGTGACCGTAGAAGTTAGGCAACCTATTTAATATACCGATCTTAACCTTAGTCTACGACCAACAATACTACAAAAGCCAAAAGTCCATGTAAGGCAGCTACTACAGGGTCCACAGTTATTTAATCCCTTTACAGGGGAAACAAATTTCACATTAAAAACAAAGAACTGCCACCTAACACCCACTCTCTCTGAAGGTTTTCGGGGAAAAAGTAAATATATTTCAACACGAGGATCGAAATAGAAAAATCACTCAAACAAAAATTACAGAAAAAACGGCCATATTTCTGTTTCTCTTTAACCTATCACGAAAGATCGTACCACACTCTTCCCCCTGCATACAGCAGAGCCAACCACAATATCCTCCAAGTACCTATAATATGTACAATTATTACGACATTTAAATTTTGACAAGCTCTGATTTTAATTAGGCACTACATTACTAATTGTTCAATTAATTAGAGGAAACAAGTGTTTCAAACCAGGAAAAATTAATAAAAACTAGCTAATCTACAAGGTTCCGGTTGCTCTAGGGTATTTCATTAAAATTTGGTTGGTAGCACTAGCATGGTTCCATGGCTGTATTTTTAACGATTTAGAGATTTAAGGCAAAGTTAAATAGAATTGTTTTTCGCCTCTTAAATTCATACTAGGATTACCATGGCATTATGGCGATTTTCTGCTTATTATATTTTGACATATTCCATTTAATTAAAAATCACTAGGTGTTTTGTATCCGAGATTAAGAATCGAGTTTAATCACCCGCCGCCAGAGGACAGTTCGATAGACGTCAAAATGTTAACCAAAACAAAAACAACTCAATCAGTTTCCAAAGTCCACATGCATGCGAGTAATGCAATCACTCAGAGTCCCACTAATGCTTATACTTGTTATAGCACTCGACACGGAGAGTGTTATCTTGTCTCTCTATTTTTAAGTTTCCGTATTCGTTGTCGTCGGCGTGGTGGCAAATCGTCCTTTTGTTATATATTCAGTATATTTATTATGTGCGATAACTCGCGAAAAAGTTAAAATAATAACTTAAAATTTTTAGGGAACGTTCTCTTTTACGGTGCTGTAAGGTTTATTTTTTTGACAAAAACAAAAGAGTTTTAAATAACTCAATCTTTTTTCTACATCTTTCGGATTTACTGTTTGATTACAAAATGTACCCAAATACCATAAAATCTAAATTAAAAAAAATGCATAATTTTTAATATTTCGTCCCTTTAAATCGAGTATGCCTTGAAACACCAGAGGTGGAGTCTGCTGTCATGTGAGTAGTGTCAAGTTGTTATTGTATTTTAACAAGTTGAACTTTTCAGCGGGAAATGGATTAAGAAATTAGCAATAATATCTTCAAAGGCTATTAGTGGCGGTAAAACAAGGCATAGATCGGTAAGCAGGATAAATTTGAAACATTATATTTATATGTCATACATTCTTAACCTAATATACCCGTTCGAACGTATTAATGTCAGTGTTTAAATCTCTAGACATTCTATGAAATTATCGATTGTGAAAGAAACATCACCTTATTCGAAAAGAGGCAAAATGTTGAACTGTGTCGTTTTAGTTCAATAACCTATCTTGAAGAGAAATTATAATTATTATTTCCCCCAACTTGAAGTTAACTAAAATAATTATTAGGTTTATTTGTCCTTGCCCCTATTTCAGTCAAAAATTTTTTATGTGGTGCTAACCCGGATCCAATCCACGTCACTTCGCGCTCGTGCTGGTACTCCTACTTATGTATGTAATAAAAGTGTCCATAATAAATTTGCCCACAGCCGGCACGGATTTTGGCATGCCCACTCCCAGAACAAAAAAATAATTATTAAGAATTGCACATCACTATTTTCAAAAAATGAATTTCGAAAAATTGGGTATTGCACTCGACACGTTAATAATATAAAAAATAAATTCTAAAGTAACCGCTTCCCTGTGCTGAAAAAATGTATTTCGTTTTTCTTATGTAAATTATATAATTCATATATAAAATAAACTTGGCAACGTAGCATCCCCAACACACTGGATTTCCGTCGAACATGCGATTCTATTGTCTACAACTTTCAGATTTAGGATTTGTTTCTACGCGACATGTCTAAATACTCGAAAATCTAGCTTAAAAAAAGTATGCATATATTTGCACATATTTTTCTTATAATTCGAAAAATGACCGGGAGCAACCACAAGCGCATAACATCAACTTGCTTTATGGCCGCTGTCAAAACTAATGAGTATATATTTAGGTAAATTGTATTTAATTTTAGAACCTCAAAAACGTTTTTTGGGTATTTTTGAAAATAGCATGGTAAAATTTAGATATTTTTAGGAGGACAGCCACAATTTAGGGTGCAATATTTTTCCCAGTTTTGTAAAATATCTTTAAGGTGATTTGCTATGTTTCATAATTTATGAATAATGTCATCATTGATAGAAATGCTACTTGACTATCTTTTTAAATCAGTTTTTTAGAGCTGCATAATTGGTTACAGGACATATGCATTTTTTAGTATTTAGCACAGGATTTTTGACGTCAAAATATTTTTTTCAAATAAATTATGCCACTAAAACTTATATGGAACTGTAAATTTAAAAATTTGATTCGGTTCAAACCCGTATTTATTAATTTTGGGTAGTTTAGAAATTACGGGAGAAAGACAGTTTTTTTACACTTGGCAAAAATGTTTTTCTAGAGTTTGCTATGAAAACTGTATTTAAAAATATTGAGCAATTTAAAAGTTATGGGGAAAAAATTATTTTTCAGAGCTGTCAATTTTTTTTTTATTATATTGCTTCACTAAAAGTTAATTAAAACTGTAAAAACCGCATTTAAAAATTTTAAGCAGTTCAAGTTACGGGACAAAACAATATTTTTTTGACAGCTGTAACAAAATATTTTTTAAATAAATTGCGCCATTGAAAATTTCATGGAACTGTGAAAATTGTATGTAAAAATAAGCAGTTTAAAAGTCACAAGAGAGCTGTCAAAATATTAAAAACCAAAAAATACAAAATTAGAAATCACAAAAATCTGTGAACACAGTATTTATAAATTTTAAGCAGTTCAAAAGTCACAGGGAAAATGTATTTTTGTTGCAGTTGTCAAATATGTTTTTTAATAAATTAAACCCCTAAAAGTTACATGGAATATCCTATTACAAAAAAACCCAAAATCGAATCCTATTAAAAAGTTTCTACAAGAAAAAATAAAAAATTCCCAGTTGTAAAAACAAAATTTTGCCTATATATTACTTATGTAAATGTTTCACTATAAAGAATACAACTTTTTACGAAAGCGCAGAAGGGTCACAATTTTTTTATTTTTATTTTTGTAAAAAATTCCGACTTCTAACTCGGAATTCCGACTTCTATCTCGGAATTTCGACTTCTATCTCGGAATTCCAACTTCTATCTCCGAATTCTGACTTGTAACTCGGAATTCCGACTTATATCTCAGAATTCCGACTTCTAACTAAGAATTCCGACTTCTGTCTCGGAATTCCGACTTGTAACTCGCAATTCCGGCTTCGATCTCGGAATTCCAACTTCTAACTCGGAATTCCGACTTCTATCTCGGAATTCTGACTGGTAACTCGGAATTCCGACTTCTATCTCGGAATTCCGACTTCTAACTCGGAATTCCGCCTTCTATCTATTTTAATAAAAGACAGACTTGTGTAAAATATTAATTGCTGAAAACGGATTTACTCAAGGAAAAGACTACAATTCGGTTGTTGAATTATATATAAATTTAAGGGCTTTAATTACAAGGTTAATACTTTAGTAGTGCATGTATGACAGAAAATAAACATGAAAATCAAAGAATTCTTTTTGTTTTAGCTTGATTAAATAATTTAATTAAGTTTAAGATTTTTTAATTTATAATAAGCAATATTAAATATAATCAAAAAATATTTATTTGGTTTCTTCATTTAACAAAAAAACACGAAGTTGAATGCATTAATATAATATATTTAAGCTCGCAATTTTTAAAACTAATATTTTTATTAATTTTAATTGTACTTCCGTAAAAATGTAAAACAATAATACAAGTTACACCAGAACTTTAATATGCATGCTATTCTAGCGTTATCGATGAACAAAATTTCCAGCCATTTTAATTTTTTACGTTTTCGGATTTGTTAAGTTTTTTTACCTTTTTAGGGTCCTACTCTATTAGTAATAAAATTGTATAACAGGCACATTATTAGTAAGTTACAATAAATACTTGGCATCAAGCTGCCGTCCAGGGGTTGCTGATGTATGACGTTTATTGAATTTTAGCCGAGTTCTGTACCGCCTAAGGACTGCACTTTTTTTATTTATATTATATCTCATCATTAAATATATTGGTAACACCTTGCAACTAATATTAAAATATTTTGACTAGCACTGCGATCTGAGAGTATCTACAAAGATTATTAAATATTAAATTTTACAAATATTAAATTTTGTAACCCTGCCACCGCTACCACTTTTATTAAAACTGGATATTATTTCTAGATAGTTTGGCAAAAACCTCCTACAAATAGTTTGCCTTGTAGGGCAGTCCGGGGATGTCATTTAATTTGTTTAAGTTTTCAATCTCTTTAAGGCCTCGTTGCCACTTTTATTCATACTAGATAATATTTCTAGATATATTTGTAATAACCTCATCACAATTTGGCTTGAACTGTCATCAAGGAATGTCTACACGAGATAAAATATAAAATGTAAAATTTTCTGTCCTTTCTTAAAATTGGTTTAAAATTTCAAGCCCTTTTAGGACCCTTTGCCACTTTTATTCATATTAGATAGAAAAGTTGGAAGTATTGATTTTTTTAAAGTTTTCTACCTTTTTGGAGATTTTTTCTAGGCATATTGGTAATAACTTCCATTAAATAGTTTTACCTGGATTGGGGTTCAGGGGTGCCCACCATCGATAAATTTTGAAACTAATAATTTTTTCTCATTTTTAAAATTTTGTTTAAAATTTTTTTCTGTTTTATTATAATTTGTTGAAGCCTTCTACTTCTTTAGAGACTCGCTGCCAATTTTGCTTATACTAGATACTCTTTCTAGGCATATAGTTCATTCTACATATTATTATATGACAATAACCTCCTATAAATAAATAAGAAAACATTCTTAAATATTTAGTAGAGTCTGTTCCTGGTAGATGCTCTTCGTCAGCAATGCCAGCCAAACTATTTATACTAGATATTAGCAGTATGTCTAGAAATAGTATCTAGTATGATAAAATCTAACCGCTGATGGGGTAGAAGACAAAGAAATTTGAATAAATGTTTAAAAAATATTTAAATTATTAAATTTTATTCCTTGTAGGACACCATGGACGGCAATGCAAGCCAAACTATGTATAGGATGTTTTTACCAACATCTCTATTATAAATAATATCAAGTATAAATAAAAAGTGCAGCGAATCTCTAAAGAGTAGATAACTTAAACAGATTTTGATAAATAAGAAAAAAAGTATATTTGACCCCTAGTAGACTCCCTCGGAAGGCAGTGCAAGCTAAAATATTTATAGGGGGCTATTACCCCGATGTCTGGAAATAATATATATTATGAATTAATGTAGCAGCGGGTTTCGGAAAGGGTAGAACATTCAAATTAATTTTAATAAAGTAGGAAAAATTCAATTAATTTAATTACCAATGTGTCTAGAAATACCAACTGTATGAATAAAAGTGACAGGATTAGAAAACAGAAACAAATTTTATTGAAAGAGAAAAGTCATATTTTCATATTATGTCCCAGGTCGCGGACAAAACTAGGTAGTCAAAATATTAATTGGAAGTTGTTGCAAATAATAATACATAGTATGCATAAAAGTGGCAGTGAGGTCCTTAAGGGTAGAGGACCCCGGCCTGCCGAGTCATTCCGATATATTAATAATGTGTCTATTACAAACTTTCATGACAAGTAGAGAAAGATCCAAAACGGGTAATGAAACTCAATAAATTATAAAAAATGTAAATGACTGGGAATATTAGTCATAGAGTGTATAATCAGTAATGAAGTCTACTGTATTAGATATTTTGTCAGCAAACCACGTATATCAAGGTACAGATTTTGGATATTTTGGACAAATTAAAAGAAATACCTATTCCTTTTTCAACACGAAAAAAATTTTATAGCTACGATCATTGAGTTGTACCTTGTCAGTAGAATGCACTTTATTTGTAAAGAGGTTTACCGAATAGACAAAGCTAAAAGAGAGAAAATGGGATGCTTAAAGAAACAATCAAAATTATAATTAACTTTTCACTATGTTCCTGAAGTTTGTTTTGATGGATTGATGTCCTTCCACAAAGTTAGAAATAAGACCTATAAAGGAAATTTGATTTATAAGGACGTGATTTGCTAACAATTTTTTTGTTGAAATCATGTTACGGATTTTTGTTTTCAAACTTCATAAAATATCGATGTCTTCATTTGTGGAGGAATTCTAATAAATTATAGTTTAAAAAACTGAAAAAAAAGCATAAATCTTTCATAGGTGCAAGTTATTACCTATTTACTCAAAAAATATATTTTTTTAAACAAATATATTTCTTTTCTCCTAATAGAAAAATAATAATTAATATATTTAAATTTTATGTGTAAGAGTAAATAGTTGGTAAATTGTGAAAAGAAAAGTACAATACTTGGGAGCAAATGACGATAAGACTTGATGAATAGCGAGGAGACATATGCCCCCACACTACAGTGCACTTTATATAAATATCTTAAAAAAAAAAAAATATATATATATATATATATATATATATATATATATATATATATATATATATATATCTGAAAATGCGTGCACCACCCTTCATGCTATTGCATCTTTTTAACATAATATGGATCAGATGTTCTTACTAAATGGCGTTTTATTATTTCTACTATCTACGAAAAAGATAAAGCAAAGTACAAGATTTTATTTTTCATGTCAACCATATAGAAGCCATCGGAACCCACCCAGTCGTTATTTTTTAATTTGGACTTTATGCACAATTAATAAGTTTCCTGTAGTTTTACTTAGCTTCAACCTGATCCCTATGATTAAAATATTAATTTCATTTAGAATGAAAGCTTCATTTGACGTTAAAAGAATATAAAAAAGTGATTGCGCTTATAAGCGGGAGTATATTAATGACAACGCATTCCGAGATAAAAGTTGGAATTCCGAGATTGAAGTCGGAATTCCGAGATAGAAGTCGGAATTCCGAGACAGAAGTCAGAATTTTGAGATAGAAGTCGGAATTCCGAGTTACAAGTCGGAATTCCGAGAAAGAAGCCGGAATTTCGAGATAGAAGTCGGAATTCCGACATGGAAGTCGGAATTCCGAGTTAGAAGTCGGAATTTGTTACAAAAATAAAAATAAAAAAATTGTAGCCCTTCTACGCTTTCGTAACTTTTAACCCAGAATTTCAAAAAAATTTAAATTACATACTTCGGTTATATAATATAATATATGCTTTAACTGTATACTGAAAATCTGCAAAAATGTCAATAATCTCATCAAACAATAAAACCGGTTTTTTTCTTTTTTCCCTCTTTCAGGGGGCTGCCTCATCCATTTTGCACTATCTTATATAATGAACAAACATTATTTGTAAACCAAATACATACATTTGACGTGTTTTGCCGTTTTTCGAAATACTGCCTCAGTTTTATTTTAAATATGTATAATCGAAAGATAATTAAATACCTACGTCAATGAATTACACTATTTTTCAATGTTAGAACACTTACCCCAACTATTTATGTTTTCAATTTGGCTATTATATGTTTTGCGTTCTCAAAATATGAATTTTTACGCTTTTATACCCCTTAAAGAAAGATCTACGCCTATCATACCTAAAGCCTAATTCCCTGAGTTACTGACCTAGGCCATTTTTTGGTGGAAATTTAAAATTCACCAGTTTGGTAGTTCTCAAGTTATTGTCGGCCCAAATTTCTTCACATACACATATCCCTACAGAATTTTTTTGTTTAAAAATGTATTTTTCGTAATTTAAAAACTATAAAATTTCGAAAAAACCCAACTTGTACTTTTCGAAAATTTTTGCGACTACAATCCTGTTTATACTACTACCCCTTAGTCCAGAAGTCGAAAAATTTCCTTTACCCGAAACCTCCCTCGTTATGATTTTTTCCATTTTGGTAGGAATAGTGAAGTGTGACCCAATTTAGTACAGTACAAAGTCACAGTATATATGTGTTACGTTTACTGTCTTTTCAAACATTTTTATTGGGCGCCATTTTGTTTCATCATTATATTGGATTCCTACCAATATTTAGCAGTTTCTTTACACCTATGCCACACTTGACTTTTGGGCATAATTTAAAATAAATTCAATAAGTAATTTTTACATCGACACATACCGCCATTCGTACCAGTTCGTACCCATTCTCACAGTTTATTTTTCTGCAAAATTTAAAGTAAATTCAACAAGATTTTTTACGTTGATTTTTTAAAAATTTTATTTAACCGCAAGTTTGTTTTGCCAACTTAAATTCGTTCTACAACTTTGCCAAGTTATCTTTACATCACAATTAATTGTTGCACAAAAACTAAAATTAATTTAACGAGTAATATTTTCAGGCTGATTTCTTACATATTTTATTAGGCCACTATTTTGTTTTGCTATATTGGAGGGATGATAAATTGGATAATTAGATTTTTAGTAGTATTTTCACAGCTAATATAACATACAGCTCCACATCTCTCTTAGCGGGAATGGTTTGCGCCGATCCCTTCGCGCACGGCGGTTGGCAGCCATTTGGTGGGAAAAGACGACTGTGGCGTGCATGATTCGCTTCGCATTAATATTTTGCGTTCAGCAGCCATAGTCGTGCGTTGCGAGAGTTTAATTACATAGATATTTTTAAATTGTTTTTGCAGTATAATGAGTGAAAAAAAGATTGGACATCATCATGTTTGTGCAGTGCGATCCTGTTTTAATAAAGGCTATAACTCCAAGAAGAAATTTTTTCGATTTCCCAAAGAGGCTGACCGGTAAGTACTTATTAAAAGTTTTCCGGGCTTTTGTTGGCTTTTAGTGTTACTGAATTAGACAAATTTGAAATATGTTTTTGAAGCATTATCTTTTTTTAATGACTGTAACACACAAAAATGTATGGATGAAAAAACACTTTTTCACATTGCAGCCACGAAAGCTAAGTTTTTGGAAAAATGAAAAGTTGTATGAAAGATATTGTTAAAAACATATTTTTCATAAAATATCTTCTTATGGAATTTGCAAAGAACTGTTGCTTTATAACACTAATATCGATTATCTTTAACTAAAAAAGTATTGTTTTTTGTTTTTGAAAGTTCCTGCCTTCTAATCCAGTTCAATAACTCAAAATGGTGTTAATTCTTGTTATTGCTTCTAAACATATGCGCAAATTAATATCGATATTGGATTTGGAATTACGTCACATAAACACACATAACATTAAAGATATTAATAAATTAAGATAAAGAAAGAAGATTTTTGCAAATAACTCGGGATCTATTAACATTTTATTGATTTCTCATAAAAGGAGTCTATTTTTAATTAACAATTTTTTTATACTTTTCGGTAATATTTGTAGTCGGATAATTATTGTAAACAAAATTAAAATGATTTCGCTATACTATATTATTAGATTGAATTTTTGGAGTTCGCGCTTTTTTATTGGAAATTTCTTTCTCTTTAAGAATATTTCTAAATGTTAGTAGTTTCCGAATAATTTGCAATACACTAAACTACCTTTTTAAATAATAATTTGTTATTAGGCTCTGAAATTGTTTACGTGATAGTTTGAAACTTTTTCATATTTTTCTAGACGTCAGGCGTCATCCGCGCCATTTTTTTATATCTACTTTTGGTTTATATTTGATGGTTACTTGTTAAACAAAAGCCATGCATTTAAATGATTTCGCTTTGTGGAGACTTTACCACAACTGTACTAAATTATGAGATTAAGACGATGAGAGGTTATTAAATTAAAATTACTATTAACAGATTTCTGGAGTCCATGCTTTTTATTAGAAATTTTTATCTCATTAAGAATATTTCTAAAAGTTAGTAGTTTCCGGGTAATTTGCAATACATTATTTTTTAAAATCTTAATTTGTCAATAGACTCTGAAATTATTTACGTGATGGTTTGTTGAAGATAATTAAAGTCGTAAATAGTGTTTTTTATAGTTCTTTACGTTTTAGTTACCGCACGGGTTGACAAAAGTTTTAGTTTATTCGCTAATTTTTCCTTAAAATAATTTGAGGTTTCTTTTATTTTTCAATTACTTATAGATTTATAAAATGTTTCGATTAAGACAAATAAACCCGTTGGTAATACATCTAATCAGTTTTTCAGCCTAAAATGAAATTTTATTTATTAAAAAATCGGATAGGCGCCTCTTTGAAAGTATAGAATATGAATTTATTATTTTCGAACTTGGTTATTAAAATTTTAATTTAGGTACTTAAATAAATCTTGCAGGTAAAGGAAGATATATTAGATCAATAAAAAGGCTTTTATTTGGTGGGGCAGGTAGAGTAGATTTTTTTCGAATAATATAGGCCATACTTTGAAGTAATTAATGGTCTGGTATAGTAAAATGCAAATGACAACCCCGGCCGGCGCCTTTCGATCAGATAAAAATATTTTCTTGGTAGGTATTTCCAATGGTCAAAATCGAATAAAATTTGCATGAATATAATATGTCCTTTAGAAAAATAAAAAAAGCAATATTTCTAATACAGATTTATTATCCCGAAACTCCAAAGGGCCGGCGACTGTCTTGGTTTATGATGTTTTATTGCTTTTAAACGTGTGGTTATATAATTAGTACGAATGGAAATAAATATTTAGGTGCAAAAAATGCACTATGTCCATTAATTATCGAATGCACTGTTGTACAGAGTAAACGGGACAGGTGAATTTTTAGGTAAAATTTGAATATTTTTAAAACAAGAGATATTGAGATGCGGTTTTCAGCTATTTCTTATCTTGCAAATTTTATTGAATAATACCGATTTAGGAGTAAAACTCGCTTGAGCCAAAAATTTATTTATACAGGATGTTAAACAAAATGGCAAATTTTTCAATTATTTGTTCTGAAAATTTAGAAAAAAGATTTTTTATTCTGATTGCGAGATTAGCTTAGTTTTTTAAAAACACAATTGTAAGAGTTTTAGAATTTAAAAAGCAGATATTACTTCCACATCTCCAAAAGACGGGGAAGTATAGTATCGGCTTTGGTGTCGGCAAAAAAATGTCCGAAAAATTATTTTCGCTAAATCGATTTAAAATTACTCAAAACGTGTAAAAAACCTAATTTCGGCGAAAAAAATGTTTCTGTCTGTCGGTCTGTTTGTTAGGGGAGGGGTCCATAGGAGAATGGTTCGGATTGTTTTTGGGAAAAATCGGCTTAGGGGGAAGAGGATGTAAATCGGTAAAAAATAGTTATTGATTGTAAATTGCCGAGTTTAAATGACTCAAAACCTGTAAAAAAACTAATTTCGGCGAGAAAAAAATCTGTTTGTCTGTCTGTCTGTATGTCAGATTACGCGATAACTTGGGCTATTGCGCTGAAATTTGGCACACGAAGAGCAGTCCATAGGAGAATGATTCTGATCGCTTTTATGCAAAAACGGCTTAGGGAAAGGTGGGGTTAATCGGTAAAAAATAGTTATTTTTTGTAAATGATCATGTTATATGTCCTGCTTGAGATTTCTGTGAAAATAAGGGGTTTAGGCTATGTTAGGTTAGGTTAGGGGATGAAAATTATGCTGTTTAAAAAATCGAGTGTTACGTAGTTCTATGGGTTTTTGAGGGTATTGATTTCAATTTCAAAACTCGTTCATCATTTTAATAAAATTTTAGGGGAGGAGAGTAGGTTGAAATTCTAAATTTTATTTTTTTTTCGTCTGAAAACAAGGGTCGGGTAAGAAAATATATAGGTACTAGTTTGACACGATGTGGAAGTAGTGATTCCATTGGCAGCGGTTTTTTTTGAGGTATGTGTGTTTTTTTGAAAAAAAAATTTTTTTTTCATAGTACATAGTCATAGTTGTTTTTTACTAGAAAGCCCCTAACTTTGATTTTTTTACAATCTATAGAGTCTGCACTACACAAAAAATATATAGAACGTGCACAATAAATGACAAGATTAGTTAAAAACCTAGCGATTCTAACGATCGTGTGCGTATATTTCGAAGAAATTCAAATTTAAAAGATGTTTAAGTTCTAAGAAGTACTGAATATTTTCTGCAAGCTGTGGTCTTTATTTTCCCTTTAACTTTATCATTTTTGAAAATATAGGTGTTGCTTTTAGAACCAAGTTTGCTGTGACCGGGTGATACATGAGACAAGTAACAAGCTGATATTTTTGTGGTCTTAAAAATATCTATTTGAAATTTGAAACATTTGTCTAATTCCATAAGAGACAAATTTCCGATGCAAAAACAACTAAAAGTTACTTCGAATTTTGCCGGAAGTGACTCTGCTTTTTATTTAAAGAAAAAAAACCTGTATATTTTTTGCACTATTTTATTCAGCCTATAATAGTCTTCTACTATATTCCACAAGTTAACTTTTTGCAAAATGGAGGCTGGACACCTATTTCAAAATTCAACATTGCCGCATTTTACAAAAAATACAGGCGCTATTTATAAATATATGTTTTAAATAGTCCAAAATAAACTTATTTTTTGAATTTTTTACTTTTCTTTAATCGAAAGAGCATTTACTTTAATGGTACCTTGTATATTTTATAAGTCATTTTCGCCATAAAATTACGTTTTTAAAGATGTGTCGCATGCTTAACTTTATTTTCAAGATAACGATATGCTAGACATCCTTGACAAATCAGGTAGCCTTTCTCTAAAATAAATGGCTATTTTATAGTCATTGTGAAGTGTTCTAAAAAAAACAAAACAGTTTTAAATTTTGTACTGTATAAATGCATTTTTTTTTTATAAAGCGGCAATGTTGAATTTTCAAAAAAATTGCTGTCTAGTCGCCATTTTGAAAACAAAAATTAAAATATCGTTGAAAAGCTAAGTTTAGGTTGAATGCGATAGCACAAAAAAATATATACAGAGTCCTACTTAGTGTTTTAACACCTCGGAAAAAACCGGGTTTTTCCCGAAAAAATCCGTTTTTTTCCAAAAGATTAAAAAAAAACAAAATATGGAAAAATAAAATTTATAATTATCCTAGTTTTTATTTTTGTTAACATGAAAAATAAGTTAAGAAACAAAAAATGTTCTTCCTTAAAATTAGTAAAGAAAATTTAAAAAGTTAAAAATAAAGAACCAAAATGTATTAATTAAAAACTTTAAAATTAAATTAATATACTTCCAATTGGAAAAAAGTCGGTTTTTTTAAAACACTAGTTCTACTTAATTAAAAAAAAATAAATTAGGGGGTCAATTCCGGTAAAATTGAGAGCCAAAAGGAATTACTAAATAACATTTTTATTTTTTTATACTATCTTCGTTTTTTTTTAAATTTTACAGAGCTAAGGTATGGGCAATGAAAGCCAATCGAGAGGATCTGTTAGACAAATTGGAAAAAGCTCATAATAGCTACACTCTTTGTGAAGACCATTTTGAAGAAAAAATGTATACTAGTCATCTTCATACACGATTGAAAGCCACTGCAGTTCCTACATTATTTCCATCTCTTGAAGGAAGTTCTAAGAGCATTAAGGGTGACCACGCATATAGTAGACCCTTGCTACTTCCTGCGAAAATCAGAGTTCTGGATGACAGAATTTTAGTTCCAGCTATCACAAATACTGACCCAGGTATTTACGATATTCTATAATTTTGTATTGTTAAGTTGTAACAGCTAAATAAAAGTGTAAGGATCTTTTTTGCGAATTTTGCACCATGGTTGGTGTGAAGGAAATACGTTTTTTCTACGATCTTTGAATTATTTATAAACTGATGTTATTTTCTTCTTCTAGTAGGTCAAACAAACATAGTCAGAATCAAGCCTACAACCACGGCCAAAGACAAGGTGGAAACCGAGGTCCAAGTCGAGGGTGAAACTCAGGACGACCGCGACGTAGACGTGAAAACCGAGGACGAAATCGAGGTGGAAACCGAAGTTGAAGTTCCAGGGAAAACCGAGAATCAAACTGAAGCCAGACCCTTCGATGCTAGTAGTCCCCCTCTGATGTCTCCAAGTTCTACCCAAACATCAGCCAATTTATCTTTTGATACTCCGAGGAAGAAAAAATATAGACGCAACATTAAATCTCTTACTACAGAAAATCAATATTTGCGAAAAAAAGTTCAGACACTCGAAAGACAATTAGATAGTCAGTTAGATAATATAACTTTAAATCAATATATGTCTCTGACATTCAAATTTTGCAATTCGGTCGACACTGCTAAAATTATTAATATGCAGATATCACAAGGGCGAAAACATCCAAAGGGTAGACGTTATAGTAAAGAGTTCAAAACTGAATGTTTGTCCATATATTTTGCCGGTCCCCGAGTTTATAAAAAATATTTAATGCATAAATATAGCCTTCCAGCTCCCAATACATTGTTAAAAGAAATTCGAGCTATTAAAATAAGACCAGGATTAGAAAACGCTGAATTTTATAATTTGTTAAAAAAAAAGATTGACGGTTTTCAAGAGC
Source organism: Kuschelorhynchus macadamiae (assembly GCA_030620095.1). Lineage (NCBI taxonomy): Eukaryota > Metazoa > Arthropoda > Insecta > Coleoptera > Curculionidae > Kuschelorhynchus > Kuschelorhynchus macadamiae. The sequence continues at coordinate 261,934 of JAUTXW010000931.1, read as the reverse complement.
AAAATAGGTATTGCCTACTATGTTTTGATGAGATGTCTATTAAAGCAAATTTGTTTTATGAACGGTCTCAAGACTGTATAATTGGACTGGCCATAGATGACAAAGAAGAGAAGATCTTTAAACCAGCTTTGACTGCATGCGTGTTCATGTTAAGAGGACTTTATTGCAAATGGAAACAGCCTCTCGCCTATTTTCTTTGTCATACTTCTTGTCCGGCGCAATTATTGCACGAAAATTTAAGTAAAGCTTTGCAAAAATTGAAAAATATTGGCTTAAATGTTTGTGCAGTTACTTCTGACATGGGTTCTAATAATATCAAATTAAGTAATATTTTAAATATCTCTATTCAAAATAGCCGTTTTTGCCTTCAAAATCGTTACCTTTATTATATTTTTGATGTGCCCCATATTATAAAAGCCATTAGAAATATGCTAATGAAGTATGACTTTTACGTTGATGGTAAAAAAATTTCTTGGCAGTACATAATTGACTTTTATGAAATAGATAAAAAATTTCCGGTTAAAGCAGCACATAAATTAACTGACTCACATATATATCCCACAAATTTTCAAAAAATGAAAGTTAAACTTGCCACACAAGTATTTAGCAATTCTGTTTTTGTAGGCATGAGTTTTTACATCAGATTTGGTTCTCTACCTGCAGAAGCCACTGAGACTGCAGAGTTTGTTAAGAGAATAGACCAGCTCTTTGATATTTTAAATTCGTCACAAACTTCACCCGGTAAAAGGTATAATGCAGCCTTCAAAGGGGAACCCTTTCAAATGGAGTTTTTGACTGAATGCCTACCTTTTTTAGAGAAACTTGAAGTTAGAGATAGAAATAATGTAAACTTAACGAAAAAAGTTAAATTCATTAAATGTCTTCAAATTTCTATCAATAGTATTCTAAATTTATTTAATTATCTTCGTGAGAATGCTAGTTTTGATTATTTATTTACCCGAAAATTAAACCAAGATTGTCTTGAAAATCACTTTGGTAAAATTAGAAGTGAAAACGGCAAATGCATCAACCCAACAGCCATACAGTTTCACAGAACTTTTAGAAAGTTGCAGTGCGTTAACTTACTTAACTCAGGTGCAGAAAATTGTGAGGCAGATGCAGATCAAATGCTCTTAAGGCTTCCCGCTTAAGCCTCGAAATTAATAAAATAAATTATTCCCGAGATGAAATGTTAGAAAAAAATTTTATAAGGTATGTGTGTGGATATCTTTTAAATAAATCCCTTCGAGTTCACTCTTGTGATAATTGCATTAAATATAGCAAAGACCACAAAGATTTAGATGATTCATCCGTTTATTGTTTTTTAAAAGCATATGAAAATGCCGACAAAGATACGTTTGGAAACCTACAAATGCCAAATGATAAATTTGTAGAGTTTATTTGTAAAGTCGAACTAATATTTCAAGAACACTTTGAAACACTTGCAATAAAACCTAACCTTTGTAGCAATCTTTTTGGTTTAACTAAATCATTGCATTTTATTCATCCATGTGAATACTTTCCCAAAGAATTTGTCATTAATCTATATATAAGAGTAAGAATCTATTATACGCTAAAAACAATAAATGGAAACTTCAAAAATATAAGCAGGAATAAATTAATAATATGGAAAAATTTATAAAAATATTTCTGTTTAGTTTACTCCATAAGCATTTTTTACTATTAAACATTTGTGTAATTTTTTCTTTTTCATTTACTTAATAATAACCATTGAAATCATAAAATACCATGGAATTTTATTTAACATCATTTTCCTTTATCTATTAGTATACATACCAGGTGTCAACGAACATATTGGACAGGCCATAACTTGTAAAGTATTAGATGTATCAAAACGAAATTTCATATAGTTAAATGGTACATAAAGAGGAGAGTTCTCGTATATTTTTCACTTTTCAGTCATTTCCGGTTTCACCGGAAATGACTTCAGTTTCAGTTTTTTTAATGGAACACTCTATATATTTTTACATTTTTGGATTCCTGAGGCAATTTTGAATCAGATTATGACATTTTAAAAAGTTTTGACGCCTACTTGATTTTTACATCCATTTTTAAAATTGCAACTAGGTGGCCATGGCCGGACGCTAATAATTAATCTAAGGACCTGAAATGATGACAGAATAATACAATCGCTAAGTTTTAGTTATTAGTCTGATAACTAGGAGCAAAAGAAGTTGATAATAATCAAATTTTTGTGTCTAACTATTTTTTTTCCAAATGGCGACCCTTTTTAGACAAGCACTTTTTGAAAAGAGGATTTTTTTGCGAATCTAACGGTACTAACTTTTTTGCGATTGGATTAAACATAAGCTCAAAAATTAAATATTACTTAGAAAAATACTTGATAATCAATTATTAAATTTTATCAAGTGTGCCATGGATAGCCATGCTGGATATTAAGTAGGATTTTTTGTTTGGACAGTGACACTCACCTATTCTTTCTGAGCAGACATACGATTGTGTCACTGTCAAGACAAAAAATTTTACTTAATATCCAGCATGGCTATCCATGGCATACTTTTTCCTAAGTTATATTTCATTTTTGAGCTTATTTCTAATCCAATCGTAAAAAAGTTTGTTCCGTTAGATTCGCAAAATAATCCTCTTTTTAAAAAGTGCTTGTCTAAAAAGGGTCGCCATTTGGAAAAAAAAGTTACGACACAAAAATTTGATTTTATCAACTTGTCTTGTTCCTAGTTATCAGACTAATCACTAAAACTTAGCGATTGTATTATTCTCTCATTATTTTAGGTCCTTAGATTAATTTGCGTCCGGTTATGGCCACCTAGATGCAATTTTAAAAATGGCTGTAAAAAATCAAGTAGGCGTAAAAAGATTTCATATTCTGATTCAGAATTGTCTCAGGAATCCAAAAATGTAAAAATATTCAAAGTGCTTCATTTAAAACATTGAAACTGAAGTCATTTCCGGTAAAACCGGAAGTGACCGGAAAGTAAAAAATATGCTAACACTCTCTCCTTTATGTATCATTTACCTATACCAAATTTCTTTTTGATACGTCAAATACTTTACATGTTATGGCCTGTCTAATAGAATCGTTGACACCCGGTATATACAACTCTACGCTACTCTTTATTAAGACTATGTCGGTTATTGGTTTTTAATATCATTAATAATATTCTAATTATTCAATTAAATCGCTTTACAATAACCATATCAATGTAAATTTAAACATTGCCTACTCCGGTACTGTCCGTCACAAACTAGTTATTTATTACAATATTCAAAATCAGTTTAGTCTGGCTCTGACTTTTCCCACCAGCGAGAAAAGGAAACGACAATTTCATCTCACTTGGTTTTCGACCGCCAGAATAAAGGTGCCGACCCTAAGAAGGGGAGCTGTATGTTATATTAGCTGTGGTATTTTTTTTAACTGTCTAAATAGTTTTCGTCAACGATCTTCTTGTTGTTATATTAGAATGGTGTATTATTTGGGGTTAGGATCCAGTAAAAACACAAGCCTTTTTATAAATTGTCGGCTTACACAACTTTATTATTGCATCCTCAGGACACACATAGATTCTATATCCTGCGTAAAACCCATATTATCAGTTTTTACCTAATCCGTTGGTCCGCCGATATTGCCCAGATATTAAGTGTCTAAATGGTTTTCCTTAACGATCCCCTTGTTATGTTAGAGTGGTGTATTATTTGGGGTTAGGATCCAGTAAAAAAACAAGTCTTTTTTTAAATTGTCGAGGTTTTGCAACTTTATTGTTGCATCCTCACTACTTTGAAAGTAAATGTTTTGCGGCATCTACAAGCTGTGTAAAGCGCCTTTATGATAACCGCTATTCCGACAATTTTTCCTGGACCAAAACGCAGATCTGATTTTTTATTCGAAGAACCTCCGAAAAAGGCCATAATTTTAGCAGCATTGTTAAAATACCGGTACCGATAATCATATTTATCCCGCTAAGATTGAAATAACTCAACTGCCGTGGCTTAGGGGCAGAGAAAATCAAATCTTAGACGTTATGAAGGTGAACACGGTCATCTATTATGCAAAAAGTGTATTATTATAGTTACGGATAAAATTAAAGAAAATGCAAACGTTACATAAACCAACCTCGAACCGTTAACATTTTTAATCATGCTTTAAAGTAATGGTCTTTTAAAGACATGAAAATAATTAGTTTTTAATAATAATAATACATTTATTATTCAACCGTAAAATATTAGACAAATAATTTATTATATTCTAGTTTTTATGCTAGACGGTTAGACAAAGGGCCATAAAATGATTGCAGCCACCCAGACAAGTCCGGGTACTGATAAAGCCCGTTAAAAACTTAAGCATAGAAAATCAAATAGGTATATGACGCGTTTTCAGTTAAGTTACTAAATTTACTGAATTACGAAATATATTTAATATGTAGTTTTAAAGATATAAAAAAAAGAAAAGAAAAGGAATATAGAAAAGACACAAAAAGAGAAGAATTGAGAAAAAAAAGGAAGAGAAGAGAGGGGGGGAAATGATAGGTTATATTTGAGAAATTTGGAACGAAAGGGATTTCAAAGAATATCGGTAGTTTTTTTAAAACATAAGAATAACAATTACTGATTCTTGAATATTTTTTTCTTTATAATATGCTTAATAGAAAGACAGGAGAGATGTGTATTCAGAAAATGCATCGAGTTTATGGTTGTACACAAATTATAAGAAATCGACCTCTTAAACAGCTCCTTGCGATGTTGTGGAATTGTAACAATATGATTGTTTCTTAAATTTCGATCATGGACGTCACTACGAAATTTGAGCTTGTTATAAAGATACTGAGGTTTTTCCTATTTCGTTTTCTTATATGATAACATTGCCATATGCAGTTTTCGCTTATCATGCATACTCAACCAACCGGCATCTTTTAACTTATATGAAATATGGTTTCTTCCAGATATTCCGTAAATAAAGTGAAGACAGCTATTTTGCACTTTTTGGATACGCCTAACTTCAATATTTTAACAATATTGAAGTTAGGCAAGGCCCGTAAACGCAGTCACAATGATTGAAAACTGATAACACCAGAGAATCACAAAGTAGTTTTTTTGTCTCTAGTGTAAGGTAGTGGCGATGCGAAAAAAGTAATTTTAGTGTTGAATAGGCTACCTTCAGTTTATTAGTTACATGCTGCTTAAAACGCAAGTTGCAGTCAAGCTTTTGCAGGTGTCAACAAAGGGAATAAAAGCATTGTCCATTAGAATATTCAGGTTGTCTTTGGCCAAATTGCAATGTGTTCGGTTGCCGAATAGAATTACGGTGGATTTACTAGTGATAATTTTTAGCATGTGATCGGTTGCCGTTTTAAATAAGGCATTAAGATCACTATTTATGTGGCGATTCGCCTTATTACCATGAACTGAAGCGAATGACAAGTAAATTTGGGTGACATCAGCATAAAGATGATAATGGCAGTGTTTGATATTTTTGTGAAATTGTGAGGTATATAAAGTATAGAACAAAGAACCAAGTATAGTACCCTGTGGAACAACAGACGTTATCATTTGCCTTTCAGAAAATTTACCATTCGAAACCACTTGTTGTGACCTACCGCATAAATACGACGAAACAAATTTTCGAGCACCATGTCCAAAGCCGAGATAGTTAATAAGAGAAACAAGTACCTTATGGTTGAGCATATCGAAAGCTTTGGTGAAGTCTAAAAGCAAGAGCTGAGGCACAGCTATGCATTGATTGAAATCCGGATTGCTTTTCGGGTAAAATATTGTTGATTTCCACAAAAGATCTTATTTGGATTTCAATTATTTTCTCCAAGATTTTTGAGAATGCTGGCAAAATACTGATAGATCTTAAATGACAATACTCAGTGGGTTGTCTTATCTTAGGAAAGGGGACTCCAAAAGCGTGTTTCCAAACTGATGGATAGTATGCCTCCTCGATACATTTATTTATGATATGAGTAAAAAATGGTAACAAGAATAGCATACACATTTGAATTAACACTATGTTTACATTATCGGATCCGACGGCTTTGAATTTTATGCTCATAATTGCTCTCAATACATCATTCTGAGACACTTGCGAAAACTCAAAAATTCCTGTGATATTATTATTAATATTATTATTATAGTAGTTAAGAAGATTATCAGGTGGTTGATTTAGGTTAATAGTCGATTTAACAAAAAAATTGTTTATTTGATTTATATCAGACAAGGCCTCCGGAATTGGTTTTTGCTTATTAGGAAGTATAGAAAATGACTTTAACTCCCGCCACTTTTTCCGTGTGTTTGAATTCGACATTTTTGTCGTAAATATGCTTTTTTTTCAGCACGAGTTGCAGCAGTAGTATAATTACGAAGTTGTTTATAGTAATCGTAGTGCGTCGGAAGCTTACTCGATTTGTAACTTTTCAATGCATTATTACGCAACTTTTGCATTAATTTGAGGTTATCTGTCAGCCAAGGGTTATATTTAAAATTTTTCTTTTGGCAAAATATTTTTACAGGTTTATGTGCATCAAATAAAAGTAGGATTGGATGGCAAACGTACGAAATTTTGTAATCAATATTAGGAATATCATAAACAACCCTCTAGGGTAACCACTCCAAGTCTGCCTGAAAATAGTTAAGATTAATTTTATTTAAAGGTCGATATTTATACTGTTTTAATGAAGGTTCGGACACCCCGCCTATTTTAAACTTAAAGTACACTAAAGAGTGATCCGATATATGTGGATCAATTGTGCCACCATCAACCACACTGTCAAAATTGCAGAGAATAAGGTCTAAGAGCGAAAAAGTTTGATTCGATATTCTTGTCGGCTCAGAAATTAATTGTTTCATGTTAAATGTGCTAAGTATAGTTTCAAGTACAGGATACAAATTAAATTACTATCAACATTAAGAAAATCAATATTGAAGTCGCCCACACATATTATGTTCGCATATGTGGTATACAAGTTGCTCAAGATATGTTCAAAATGTCTGAAAAATGAATTGTAATCTGTATTAGGGGGGTTTATATATTGAGAATAACATATTTGATTCCAGATAAGCATAATTTTATGCAGACATACTCTAAAAAAATCAAAACTGCCGTGAATCAAAATATTACATTTGGTCTCTTTTTTTATATAAAATCCGACACCCCCACCCCAACCGACCCGATCTTGCCGAATAAAATCATAATTCTGTACCTGAACAACAGCACTGTCAATATTTTCGTGGACTCATGTTTCAGTCACTCATACAACATTAAAATCCTCGCCGTTCAAAAAGTCGCAAAAATTAGGAAAATTTGCCACAAGTGATCTAACATTTATTTGAGAAATATAAATATTCATTTTAATATGTACAGGTAGATAGGTTATGTAAAATAAATATAAAAATACCTACAAGAGAGAGAGTGAGAGAGAGAGAGAAAGAAAAGAAATGGAGGTAGAAAAACAAGGAGTTGGAAAAAAAACCGAACCGAGGAAAGAATAGAATGAGACTTAGTCTTATTTAAATGCTTCCCGCTTTTAAGAGCGGATGCACGGCTCAGCAATAGCTCTTTATGGACATCGATAATTTTTTGTTTTCTAAAGTTCTATTCGATTTTCACAGCATCACAATTAGAGTAATAATAAGAAAAAAAACATCTTATCTAATCATTTTAGTACAATCAAATATTAAGTACGAAATTGTGTATAAACGAAAGTTTTTTTTATAACATATAAAAGAATATATTCTTTTAATTTGATTCAAAGGAAATTAAAATATATTTGTACAACTTAGACATAATTTGACTAACATAAATAAAGTAATTTAACAATAATTGATATGTAGTATCAATATTTCATCAACATTTTTAACTTATTTTTTAGCTTTAAGTTTAATTTTTTTTATAGTAACACATGCACATTCAAATTTTGAACCTAGCACAGTTGCCGTCCATTATGCACCAAAGCATATCTAAAACTAGCAGGACATAACGTAAATAGCTATAAGTATAATGCAGTATAAACAATGCAAGCAATAAGAGTATGTTATGTATTTGTTTTTATTGACAGAATGTCTCTTTGTAAGCACCCAAACATGTCTATCTGTAATGGGAAATAAAAGAAATACCAATAGTTGAAATGCATGATAAACAATACAAGCAAGCAAGAGTATTTTAACGGTTTTATTGACATCGTGTCTATTTTTTTTTTCAGCGACTAACACAACATTCCTATATTAAACTTTAATAAACGCAAATTTGTGTATACTAAACAAAAGGGAAAATTATGAATGTCTGAGTGTGATATCTAGGTATATTCGATACAAAGTTATGTGGTACCGAAAAGTCGACCAAATTGCATTGTCCAACACGGTTTTCGTTAAATTTTTTTTCTCATCATTCTTCATTGCTAAATATAGCAAACCGATTTATTTGTGATCGACAAGAAGGAACTCATTCTAATGGACTTATAATATACAGTATTACATTTAAGAAACCCAAGTTCATTGATATCAGAAAAGCTAAACACCATTTATATTTGTATACACCACTAGATAAAAATTTGCACAATTCGAAAAATTGTTTGTATTGAGAACTTTTTATCAAAATCAATCTACAGACATATGACAGTTAATGGGGTATGCATTCGTAATAAAAAAACCTGTAGGTTAAGGTTATGTTAATTGTCAAGAGAGTCGGAACCTTACATGACTTAAAAAAATGCACTTACTCAATCACAAATTTAAATAGTCGTTAAAAACCTTAAACGCACAATAATTCGAATGCAAGGAATAAACGGTGGAAGCGTAAAAATTAAACAAGTCTAATGGTGGATTTTCAAGGGTATTATATGTTTGACAGTGTAACACGTGCTTTGATGGATTAAGAGTTTTGCATAGACGGCTTGCAACTTTATTTGTTAAATCTGATATGAAAATGGAAAACGAGTACTGATGTATTTGACTTTATGAATAAGTATTTACTATAAATTTTAGATACAATTATAGTATATCTAAATTGTATTTTTTACACTCAAACACTTAGTTTTAGTTATTTTTCGTTTCCATACTTTAGACTTTATTTGAAGTTTTATTTGGTATTTGGAGCAAACTTATGCAGAACGTATCTTTTTTGCTGTAAGGTCTGAATCGGATATTTCGAATTAGCGGACGTTTGTTAATCAAAACATAGCCGTAAAGGTTATTTTAACACTAAAGGGAATCAGTTCGAAAATTACTACTAATTAGGTACGTTAATTATAATTCCATATTTTATTTTTTTTTACTTTTTGAATACAGGCAATAACTCATTTAAAACATTGATCGGAATTCAGAAAAAATGAAATATCTGGAAAACTATAAATATTTTCTGATGAATATAAATTAGGATAATATGTGCTCTAAGGGAGATGCATATTTTTTTCATATACAATTTTCAAGTTTTTCATTAAATTTTAAATGTCAGTTTTATCGTAAGTTATAAGTTGTACGCAAATTTTTAGAAAGAGAAAATTTCTTTCATTACCAATTCTATAAATATTTAATTTATTTCTATACAATTTTATCAAAAATGAATAGTGATGATATTAAATTTTTGTGACATTTTCGACTTTTTATCATTTTATTTTGATACTAACAGCTGTCAAAATGTTTTCGTTTGCAACCATTTATGTACCAGTAGGACCAGTGGCCGTTTATTATACAAAACACAGCCGTCATGGATATGTTAATAGAAAAACACGTTCTGCGTCACACGTATAGGAATGCTGCACAATGCAAGCACCCAAAGTCCACAATTTTAGTACCAGTTAGTTCGGATTATCATGCGATTTATATAGTTACAATCTGACAGTTGACTTCAACTTTTTTTACGTATTGCATTAACGTTTTGTTTGTTAAAAAAATATTCCCAATAATTTCATTTTCAAATACGGTAGATACGTTTTATTGAGGTAATAAAAAAAATTGACATGTCAAATAAAAATTATTTTCTCTATAACTTCTGAACTACTTAAAATTTTTAGAAACGGGTTTAACATTTTCTTGTAACTTTTAAGGTCGTAATTTATTTTAGAAAAACATTTTTGCAGCTTTCCAAAAAACCGCCTAGTATTCCTAACTTTAAAATAATTAATAATAAATGTATAGCATATATCCGTAACCGGATGTATTGGACCAGCGGACGTTTGTTAATCAAAAACAGCCGTTAAAGTTACGATAATAGTAAAATAGGATCGAAAATAAGTATGTAGGACTAGACACCTAAGGTCACGCACAAGATCATACACGTACTTAGAGTCCGTAGGGACAACCTGACATATTACTTGTTAACAACGAGCCGCGAAGCCCGTTTGTTACTATGGCTCTCACACTCGGTGACGAAAACCTGGTGTGTGTGTGTGAAAACTATTAGAGATAGGGCGATTAATTTGCCATATGTTTTTAGAGGAGACCTAGAGCTACACGATTCGCTTGCAGATTTTTCTGTACCACATTTGGTACCGGAGATGTGGTACCGCAAAGTCGACCAAGTCAACTTCGATGTAACACGGTTCAGGTCGCAATTTTTTATTTTTTTTTGTCGAAACTTTCTGGAACGATGGCTTTTCATTGTTCTATTGTTTTTGGTTGAGCTTGGAACCCGTTTCGTGGTTTTACGAATTTTTTTCGTTTTGGGGCGCTTATAGCTCGAACTGAGTGCATCCTAGCGAAATTTTGCAAGAGACATTTTTCATTGGAAATATAGAGAAGAACAAAAACCTGTATGTATCTCTGTCAGAAAAATAACCAGAAAGTAGAAACTTTAAAGAAAAACTGAACTTTTTCGAAAAAAAAAATTGTTTTTGATACATTTTGTTTTGTGTACAAAAAAGCAGGCGTCCTATCGGGAAACTGATTGCGGCATCGGAAAGTGCTTTTTTTCTTTACCTAAACTTTTAAAAGATTTAATTGGAGTTTTTGATAATAGATAAGATATTTCTTGTAACTTTTACGAGTGTAATTTATTACAAAAAATATTTAAATAGCTTTTTAAAAAATGAGTTTACTTAGTGACTCTTTAAAATTTTTATATACGGTTTTTACAGATTTAATATTTTGAGAGCTTTAAAAATATCGAAATTCTCCTTGTGGCTTTTGAACTGCTTAAAATTTTTAAGTATCGTTTTCGCAGATCCATGTAGCTTTTAGTGGTGTAATGTTTAAACATATTTTGACAGTTCTTAAAAAAAATCCCCAGAATTATTAAACGTTTTAAAAACATTTTCATAGTTTTCTCTAGTTTTTTATAATGTAATGTAATTTTAATGTAATGTAATGTAATTTAATAAAAAGCAAATTCAACATTTATCAAAAAAAATGGATTGTGTTTTCGTAAATTTATAGATTAGATTATACGATTCCATGTAACTTCTAAACGCGCAATTGTTTTGAAAAAATATTTTGACAGACTTACAATAATTAAAAACGTTTTTTATAGTTCCATGTAGCTTCCTGGGGCGCAATTTATTAAAATAGAATATTTTAACAACTGTCAAAAAATATTTTTGTTTTCCTTCTGAATTGCTTAAAATTTTTAAATACAGTTTTTACAGTTTTTAACTTTTAAAGGTTTATTAAAAAAATATTTTAAGACCTGTCAAGTTCCTGTTCGAGAGCCTGTTTTTTTACCTTTTCAACTGCTCAAAATTTTTAAATAAAGTTTTTATTGTTCCTTGTAACTTTTAGTCTTACAATTTTAAGAGCTGCCAAAAAAAATTTTCGTTCTGGCTGCTGAACTTTTTAAAATTTTTATAAGTGGTTTTTCACAGAATGAATTTATATCAGAACAATATTTTGACGGCTGCCAAGAAAAATCTAGTCTATAACTAGTTCTATAACTTTTGAGAAGTTACTTTTTTTTAAATCAGATTTTTACATATTTTATGAAAATATATTTTTAATTACACGCCCATACTTTTGAATTTACAAAGTGACTGTCCAATATATGCAGCCCCTTTTTATGTATAGAATTTTTTACAAACGTTAACAATTGTATACGTAAAACGTGATTGTTTGTTACTACGGTTTTTACGTAGCAATGTCATGTTTTTTTTCAGAAAACTGTGTTTTTCAAATTTTTGGAGAGCGTATTTCGGAAAATATTACAGATAGGGCTATTAATTTCACTGTATTTTCGTAGGAAACGTGTTTCTAACACACCCGTTTGAAAATTTTTCTGTACCACTTTTGGTACCGCATATGTGACACCGAAAAGTCGACCAAATTGCCTTGTACAGCAGAGTTTTCATTAAATTTTCTCAACTGTCTTCATTAGTAAATGTATCAAACCAATTTATTAGTGGTCGGCAAGAAGGAACCTATTCAATGGACCTGTAACATAGAGTATTACATTTAAGAATCCAAAGTTCATTTATATAAGAAAAGCTAAACAAGTGTGTGTGTTGTATGCAAAGTATATTTGGATACAACACTAGATAAAATATCGCACAATTCGAAAACTTTTTTGTATTGAGAACTTTTTCTGATTTCTACAGACATATGACAGTTAATGGGGTACGTATTTGTAACCAAAAAACCTGTAGGTTAATGTTATGTTAATAATAAAGACAGTCGGAACCTTACATGATTAAAAAAACACTTACACTCAATCATAAATTCAAATAGTCGGTAAAAACCTTAAACATACAATAATTCGAATACAATGAATAAACGGATCAAATAGGCCTGATGGTGGATTTTCAAGGATTATTTTCATTTGACAGTGGAACAGGTGCTTTTATAAATTAAGAGCTTTGCATAAGCAGCTTGCAACTTTATTTCTTAAATCTTATATACAAATTTAAAACGAGTACTTGTGTATTTGAATTTATGAATAAGTATTTAGTATAAATTTTAGATACAATTATAATGTATCTAATTTATATTTTTTACATTAAAACAGAACAACATTTAGTTTTAGAATTATTTTATGTTAACATATTTTAGATTTTATTTAAAGTTTTATTTGGTATTTGGAGCAAACTTATGCAAAACGTAGGGGAGGTCGGGTACAGTTGTAACGCGGTACAAATGTAACAGCGGCTCCTAAAATTTACTAAATTAATTTTTAACTTTGGCAACTACGCGTTATTACAGCTTGCATTCATACACAAATGTTCTGGAAGTACGGCGAATTTACACCTGACGAATAGTGAAATATATTAAAATATTTATTTCAAAGACGTAAAGTAAAATTGTGATTGTGTTAAAGTTTTTCTCATAATATCTGGTAAGTAAAGTTGTTAAATGTTTCTGTGTGGTTAAATATTTTGTCAAATATGTGTGATTAAACACCTATGGTGTATTTGAGGTTATGTTTCTGCTAAGTGAAGATATGCATAAAAATGTGCTCCAACGTTGCTAGGGTACAAATGTAACATTTCAAATGGGTACAATTGTTACATGTTACATTTGTACCCCTACGAACAAATCTCTATAAAATTATTGTTTTTAGCATTATGCCGCGTCAAAGAATAAGAAAAACTGAGAGAGGACCATCAGATGATATTATGAAAAGGGCAGCCAATATGGTTATAGAGAGAAATTTGACAGAAAGGCAAGTGGCAAGAGATTTAAATATATGCCATGTTACACTTAACAGATACATAAAAAAAATGAATGCGAGTGAATCTCCTAAAATGGGTTACAATCCACATACCAGAATTTTAACCAAAGAGCAGGAAAATACATTCTTAAAGTACATACGGAGGTCAGCTGCTATTTACTTCGGTCTTACGCCAAAAGAAATCCGAAAATTGGTAATAATAAGTTTATTTTCGCTATATTTTGTTCGTTGTACCTATTTTATTTTTCTTACAGGTCCATGATTTTGCTTTAAAAAATAATATAGAAGTTCCCCAGCAGTGGTTGACAAATGGCCTTGCTGGAAAAGACTGGTGTACAAATTTTATGCATCGACACTCAGATATTTCTATAAGAACTCCTGAGGCAACCAGTTATGCACGTGCAATAAATTTTAATAAAGTGAATGTCAATAAATTTTTTGACAATCTTTCAAGACTCTTAGAATTGCACAAGTTCGAACCCTGCGATATCTATAACGTTGACGAAACGGGAGTTACAACCGTGCAGAAACCAAATAAAGTCGTAGCTGTTAAAGGAACAAAGCAAGTTGGAGCTGTTACTTCCATGGAACGTGGCACTTTGGTAACTGTTTGCACAGCTGTTAGTGCTGCGGGAAATACCGTACCTCCCCTTTTTATATTTCCACGAAAAAAATATCATTCCCACTTTATTCGAGGTGGTCCTACGGGTTGTATTGGTGAAGCGAATGGTTCAGGGTGGATGAATGAGGAAACTTTTTTAATTTTTATGCAACACTTTGTAAAGCATGTAAGACCTTCCCCGGATAAAAAAGTGCTGTTGCTATTAGATAACCATAGCTCACATTTGTATGTTCCTATGATAGATTTCTGCAAAGCGAACGGTGTGGTGCTTTTATCGTTTCCACCACACACATCCCATAAGCTTCAACCTTTGGACCGTGGTGTATATGGACCTTTTAAGCACTTTGTCAACATCGCTATTGATAACTGGATGAAATCTCATCCAGGACAAACATTGACCATTTACGATATACCCACTGTAGTTGCTGAGGCATTTCCAAAGGCAACAACTCCAAACAATGTAATGGGAGGATTCCGGGTCTCCGGAATATGGCCGTTTAATAGGGATGTTTTCGGAGATAATGAATTTGCACCTTCCTCCGTCACTGATAGGGAACGCACAATCACTGCCGATAAAACTCCTCTTGATAAAGACAGTAACATCACCAATGATGATGATGGGTCAAGAATGAGACCAGATAGTCCGGTCCCTGGGCCAAGCACGAGGCCAGATACTTCTGTTCTGGTTCCTAGCGCGAGGGCAGATAGTCCTGTTCCAGGACCTAGCACGCGACCAGATAGCCCTGTTGATTTTGATGCGTCTTTTCAGCAGCTAGAACAAATTCGTCCCCTTCCAAAGGCTCCAGCTAACCCTACACGGAAAGTAACAAAAAGAAGAAAAATGGGCAGCTCCGTTTTAACTGATACTCCAGAAAAATATATTCTTGAGCAAGAACAGCTAAAAAGAAAGCAAAAGGTTGGGGCAGTTACCAGAAAAATAGGTGATTTTGATGAAAAAAAAGGACCAGTACAAACTAAAAAATCAAGTAAGAAGGTTAAGAAAATAAAAAAGAGTGAAGTGCAAGGCTCTTCGGAGGAAGATGGTGATGATTGTTTTTGTCTGTATTGTTTGAAACCTTATACAAACAAACTCAATGATGTATGGATCCAATGCAATAAATGCAAGGAATGGGCACATGAAAAATGTGCCCATAAATTAAGACCCTTGTTTTTTTATTGCCTAGATTGCGATGAAGACGATGACCAAGAAGGAGAAAGTGATAAGGTGTAGTTACCATGTAAAGTGTTTTTGATATTATAAGTTGCATTATGTTTTTTATGTTTATTAAGAGTTATAACTTTGTTTTATTCTTAAAAATTAAAGCAAAACAAAAGTATAATGGGCTGTTACAATTGTCCCTCAGTATGTTACAACTGTCCCCACAGCGGGTACGCTTGTAACACTTTGAATGGCCACATTAAAAAATTTTTTTAATAAAAATATTTAAGGATTTTAAAAAAAGTATCTTTTCTCATAATTGATAAAACTATAAACTACTCTAGGTTAAATTTTCATCTTTTTAAGTTGGTTCAATTTGGCGAAAAAAAATTAAACGTAAAAATTGTTACATTTGTACCCGACCTCCCCTATCGTTTTTACTATAAGGTTTGAATTAGATGTATCAAATTAGCGGACGTTTGTTAATCAAAACATAGCCGTAAAGGTTATGTTGGGTATGTTAATAGTAAAGGGAATCAATTCGAAAATTATCACACTCGCAAAAAAGATATAGATTAGGCCACCTTTTGCTTTGGATCTGTACCATATCCGGCTATTTAATTTAGATTCGTAAAAGGAAAATTTAACTTATTAGGTACGTTAATTTTAATAACATATTTTAACATTTTTGACTTCAAGACATTGATATAAAATCAGAAAAACTGAAATACCTCGAAAAGTATAAATATTTTCTGATGAATCTAAATTAGGAAAATATGTGCCCTAGGGAGATGCATATTTTATTCATATACGGAATTTTTTCATGGTCTTACAATTTTCAAGTTTTTCATTAAGTTCTATAAATATTTAATTTATTTCTATACAATTTTAGCAAAACTTAATAGTAGTTATGAAAATTTTATTAAAATAATTATTTTTGTAACTTTCTTAACTCAAAAACCTATCCTATACTTTAATTTTAAATTCACAAATAAATAGAATTTTTGGTTACTATTATTATTATTATTATTATATATTATAACAATAACTTTTTAACCATTATCATTTTATTTCAATACTAACAGCTGCCAAAATGTTTTCATTTGCAACTATTTATGTACCAGTAGGATCAGCGACCGTTTATTATACAAAACATAGCCGTCATGGATACGTTAATAGAAAAAAACATTTTGCGCCACACGTATAGAAATGCTGGACAATGCAAGCAATCAAAGTCCACAATTTTAGTACCAGTTAGTTCGGGATATCATGTTATTTTTTTACTTTCAATCTGACAGTTGACTGCAAGTCTTTTTACGTATTGCATTAATGAATGTTTGTTAGTTAAATGAGGTCGAAAGTAAGTGTGTACACAAACATAAAAGACCCTTTTTGCGACCTAACGCTCGTACTTGTTTACTTTCGAGACATTTGGGCAACTTTATGTATGAAGAAGCACCGACGGGGTTAAACTTATTAATATTTACTTCTAGGTACAGGATTTTCTGTAGAGCCCAACCTGTAGAATAACAAACGATTTCATCCGATGTAGTGAACTATTTGTCGCTGCAAACGTCCTGTGATCATAGAACATATTGGCTAACTATAACCACATTGACCTTTATTGTAACATGAATCCTCAACATCTCGTATAACATTTTCGACTCAATTTCATTAAAAAACAGTGAGTAATCAGTATGACCATTGTCGCTGCTTATTCCATAAGTAGCAATTCTGCTTCTGAAAACATTTTGGATAATTTAAACACCAGTCAACAATCTTAAAAATGAATTAGTCCGATGCTGTAATGTTTTTCAATGAGCGGTCATTTTGTTTGTTGGCACTTGTATATTGCATCAAACACAAGTTTCCATACTCGATGTTGAGGGCTGTGATGGGATATGATCCCCTCTTCTTTTTCTGAGATGACCTCCATTACCAAATGGTGCATTGCAAGATTCCCTTTTGTGGCGTTGCAGACTATAACTTCGTGAAAATGATAAACCACAATCTTCACAGATATATCTTATAATTACATTAGCAAAGAGAACTTTTTATCACAAGCCGTTACAAGATACTGAATACACTCATCACCGCGGCACTTAATATTAAACATCCCCCACCGGTCAACATCTCAAGGTTAAACAACTTGTCCTTCAAAATATCCTTAGTCAACTTGACCTTCAAAACTTCAAGGCCAGACCCCCACCCCTCACCGGTCAACATCTCATTGTCAAACAACTCGGCCTTCAAAATATTCTCAAAGTCGGTGTCACTTATTAACAAGCACCTTCCACCAGTCAACATCTCAAGGTAAAAAAACTTGACTCATGGCCCATTATCTCTAAGATTATCTCGGTGAGCAGCTATCGGGCAAGGGTACGTGCGGGTGAGCCGGAGGTCGTGACGTCGACTGGCGACCCGATCTGACAAGGCGGCCAGTTTATTGCTTATTCAGCTTGACGTTTTCGTTGCGATAGTTGTCAGTTGTGTTTTCAGAGTATTTTTTGAGATGTTTGAACAGTTAAATAGTGTGCCTATAGTTAATAACAGTGCAAATAGTATGCCTATAGTTAACAAAATATGAAAAATACTTATAATATACATAAGGTGTCCCCATAGTGTGTTCTTGGTTGACATCTTGGTATCGGTTAGAAACAGAGAAGAAATGTATGGTAGACTATTAAAAACCAAATCAGGAAAGTGCAAACCGTTTTGTTCTAATTTGAACCGTTTAGTTTAGATTTGCAGCTATTCAAAATTGAAAATCCCAGTTTTTAAATGTCAATATATCGAAAACAATTAAACTTAGACCTCTGGACTATGTATGAAGTAGACGTAGGATTTTAGATAAAATACAAATATGTAATAAAATATAATGTGTTTCATATATGAAAAACTATTTAAGTGGGTATATAAGTCATCCTATATACTAATTTATATTTAAACTTTTTCTCTATCTCTAACCATTATCACCAAAACCGAGAACACACTCTTGGGACACCTTGTATACAAAAAAGTACATTTCCTAAAGTTATTCAACTATTTGTCATGCTAAAACTTTTTAAAAGAATATTTTTTAGAGACTTTAAAAATACATAATATTTGTTCAAATATGATGCGAACTTTTTGAAATGCACTCAGCGAAAGAACTGGGTGAAAATTTGAACCATCATCCCTAAACATAAGTTTAAAATTATAATACCTTATATCTTGAAGACTGCATTTTATTGTAAGAAAAAAGTTTCAATTTTGAACAGGAAAAGATTAACATATGTAATTAAACGCACACAGAAGAGATATGAACAATGCCGTGCTAAAGCAAAACGGTCGCCGAGTGACGTAGATCGCTCACACCGAGTTGGGATAGGTCAAGATCGCTCGAGGCAACTTATAGAGTTAATGGGTCTTGAACTTGACCTTCAAAACTTTAAGGTTAAACCCGCACTCCCCACCGGTCATCTCATGGTAAAACAAATTAACCTTCATAACTTCAAGGTCAAACCCAAGGGCAAGTGGGCGGGGCCTCCTCAAAGTCAAATGACGTCACAGGGCGAGGGAGTGGGCAGAGACGTAGGAGGGGGTGAACTATGTAAAGTTGGATAATATCGAGTGTTATACAAATTATAGCCTTACGGTTATGGTCTGCAAAAAATATTTGAAAAAATGATATAAAAACTAGACAAAACATCACGACATATAACTTCGCTTAATATTGTTTTAAAAGTTTCCTCTTACCTAGTATAGCAGCAGCATAATATCTACAAGTTTCGCCGCTATATTCTGCGCCAGTGACAGATCGCCATGACTCTGTAAGCTTAACATGTAAACTGGTTTATAACTACCATATTTTTCAACTTGGTTTTTCTAAATTGACTATATTCGCACAAGTTTTTGTTCTATATTTAAAAAAATATTTTGTTGGGCTTTGGTCTTTAGGGATAAGCCTCAACATATCTTTTAGGCGATTTTTTTAAATATTAAACTAAGCGCGACATACTCAGGCTTTTAATGTTTTTATGTAAGCCCTGAGATACCAATTATTTTATTGGCGAAAAGACGGCCCCCAAAGGTATGAAATCCATGATAACGGCTTTTTAGGCCAAAGTGTTAATAAAAAACAAAGTTATAACGTCCGTAGATACATAAATAAGAAAGAAATTAATTATTTAAATATTGTTTGTTCCCCCATTTGAACATTTCTTTTTAATGTGCACATTTGATCCGCAGTGGTCTTTTAAAATGTCTTTATGCATACCCCTGGCTTGCCATCATAACATCGAAGGTTTAAAAGCCATCCAAGTTCAAGATGGAGTGCATGTAAACAAAAGCAATACAACTTTAAATAAAGGTAACCGATTATGACATAAGTGTTCAGCAAACTTTGAAAGTATTGCGCAAACTTTTAATTGTATTGTGCGCACAATAACTTTTGTTTATATGCACCCCATCTTAAACTTGGATAGACTTTAGAATATTCTTAGTATTACGGTCCATAAATAAGTTATTATCTACTAAAATTTTCTTAATCCTGAATGTAACTTTAGTAGAATTATTACAAACATCGACAGTAAAAAAATAAAAAGAAATAAAGGCATTGGAATTAATAAAGTTAATTTATTTGATTTAAAACGTATCAAAGCGACTTAACTAGTATTCTCGTAAGTTGTAATTAGCACTAGAAACTGCAATAAAAATAGAGGTTCATATTTAAGAAACTGTCGTTTAGGATTCGCCTTGAAATATTTCTGATAAATTTTGGTGAATTTCTATTACACCTGTAATATATAATTATATTTAAACCTAATATTTTTCCCTTATATGAAATTTCCTTGCAGTTTGCACAATAATTGTACTTTAAAATGTTGCTTTGTTTAGCTCTTGCTTTGCATAGTAAAGTAGAGAACATGGTATAAATTAAACGTGGTTTAGAAATTTCTTTAATAATTTAGTGTATTGTTACCGACACTATAAGCAAATATTTTTGTCATTGCATCGAATCTCGCAGACTATAGGGTAATACAGAATTCGAGGCACGAAAGTTGTATATTTTCAACTCTATAATATTTACAAAGACACATTTCGGACATCGTTTGTTATTTTTAAACGAATCTTAATATGAAATTATTCATCATACGATTTAATTTAAAATTGTTAGATATATCTCATATTTTTCCAGGGTAAAACATTAATTAATTGATATTATTTTAAACTTTAATAAGAATATTACTCAACAAATTAAAGCTCGATCTTTTTACGCTAATTAAATAATAGAACAAAAAATCATATTGGTAAAATAAGTTACTAGTTTTATTTTATACAGCCAAATCAAAAAATTAACATGTAATTGAATTCGTTATATTCTGCTTAAAATTGTTGATGCTACTTTTAATAATTCAGATAAAGATGTTAATCGTCACTATTCAACTCACTATGATCTTCTATATATCGATAATTATTAGAAATGTAATAAAACAATTTTTTTTTAAGTACTTAACGCTTGGAAATGACTTTTATTCATTTATATTAAATCCAGATATCTTAATCAAAACTAGCCAGTTTTATGTATTTATTTTACTTTGCCATGTAATAAGTATTTCTATTTTGATCTTCAGTTCACTGTAGCATTTTTATCTTTGCACAAAGCCAAATAGCACGTACCATAGTATCATTCGTTACTGCAAGCAGTAATTAAATAGAGAATATATAGAAACTACAGAAACAGTTAACTTTAGCGACTTTTAACTAGTATATATTTTTTATCTCAAATACTGCATAATCATATTTTGCAATTGAACTTTCCAGAAAAAGTTTGTGCACAAATTTGCATTTCACTGAATACAGCGTTTTGGTACATTTCATTTTGGATACCTGTGATTACTACCTTTATAAGCTGCACATAAAATGACATTATATCAAAAATATTGAAAAATTTATTCTTGCCCAATCTTTACCACGGATCAGAAAACTTATTTAATGCAATGTTATGGTAATGGAGAATCTTCCTATCGTTACGTGCTGGTCTCGAAACTTCGTGAAACAAGATCTATATTGTATAGAAAAAAAGAGAAAATCCCACAAGATCTTTGAGAAAATGCGCTATGCAGCTACAGGTGATCAAAAAAAGTATTATTCAAATAATTTTAAATTAAATTAGAATATTTCCCTACGGACCACAGTACTTGATATTAGAGAAGGACGTTGAAGGCAAAAAGTTAGATTTTGGTTTGTAGGTTGAGAGGAAGATAATAGATAGTTTTAGGGGTTTCCATAAATCTATGATATTTTTGGATAGGTCCACGTTTCTCACTAATGGAACTGTAGAACCACAACTCATTTGCCATTCGAGTGATGTTAAGCCTACGTTTAGGAAATCAACCAAAATCTGATAAAAAATATTTTTGTCAGACCCATAATTACCGTACCATTAGTTTTTTAAAAGTACTATATTAAAGTCTAATATAATTTTTTTTTTCGGTTTAACATTTTTTTTTTAAATAAATTATATTTGGGCTGATTGTGGGTAAAACCCGTTTGACATTTCATACAATATAGCTTAAATTTTGATTGTGGCAGCCGCAATTCGAAAAGAAATTATGCGAATTAATATGACTACTTTTAATTTTCATAGATGGCAACAAAACTATTACATTCCAAAGGCACTAAAGAATCGTCCTAAATTCAATTGAAAAGAATTAAGTTCTTAAGAGAGATAACAAAAAACATAGGAAATACGGCCAAAATATTGTATACAGATATAAAACTTACATATCGTCTACATTAGTGGTGAAAATAGTTTTATAGAAAATAGTCTGATTATTGTACAGGTAACAAAAAAATATTAACCAATGTAATTTTTTTCAATTATTTTGTTTAATGTAAAATGAATAACCAGTTTCTAATTGTAGGTTTAAAAAGTGGTGATTATCATCAGGATTTCAATCATAATAATTTCAAGAAGTGGCCATAAAAAACACATCCGCATACTGAATCCAACCGAAAAGATATGGGCTACTGTACAATATTTGCTGGCAAGTAGAAATTCGATAATTAAATTGACTGACGCATGTATAATCCTTAAAATTTACGACGGAAAAATGGACAAATATAGGTGAGCATGTGAAAAAACATGAGCAAGGGTTAATTGAAAAAGACCATATATTTGATGCGGTGTTTGAATATCTTAAGTTTAGTGTTTATAGCAGATCATCTAACGAGACTCGTACAGAGATGCCAAACTCTCAGTGAGTAATAGTAGTTCAGAATCTTTACCAACTTCTGACTCTTAGTAACATCTATTCTAAGCTTAATATCGGATTATTTTCCAACTTAACAACAAAAAAAATATCTAGTTCCGAAAATGTTTTACTAATAAAATAAAAGTTAAAAATCATATTATGAAGTTTCGTTAACGACATTTTCATTTACTTTTATCATATTTCATCATATCAAATATTTAAATTTTTTTTTTCTATTCAATTTATGTCCAAGGTATGCTTCCTTTTTATTGAAACTGTGGCGTTTATATAAAAAGAAAAGTAAGGCAGATTTAAAAAAACCTAAAATATACCGACGGCAAAATGGCTTCTTAGCGTCTGCTGAAAAAGTGAATCTAGTGTAAGTGACAGTCGATATCTTTATTTAAAAATATACAACGTCTGTTCCATTTTAGTTAAAATAAAAGAATTTTTTATATTACCGATTTTAGCAAGAAAAGTTATTTTGCGTAAAATGTTTTCCTTATTAAAAAAAATAAGATTGACGACCAAATATTTCCCCTATAATGTACAAGGTGCGCAAAATATACGTTAACGAAAGTAGGCAGAACAAAATAATTTTGAAATAAAAATTTTTGAGATAGCCGAACTAGAGAGCATAATGTATGAGGTAAAAACCCATTTGATGTTTTCGTGTACGAAATATAGTGTATGAGATTTTAATGGTCAACGATTCGAAAATTTCAAGTGACGTATTTCTTACATATTCACTATTCATTTTCACCCAAAAGCTTTAAAAAGGTTTTTTATTTATATTTGCAGACTAAAGGTTGATTTATTTTTTTTTTGTTTTTTAAACCAATTCTATTTTTAAAATATGCAAAACGAATAACATTTTTTGTTATATTCGTTAATAAAAAAAATTCATTTGTTAATTAAAATTGAACACACCGGTGTTGTCTCGTGGTGAATTATATCGGGAGGTCAATAATAAATTTAAAAATGGGCATTCTTAAAATAAAAATGAAAATCTTATCTTTAAATTGAGCTTTAAATTCTCGTGAAGTTCAGGTCTACTTTTCGTTCTTTAGAATTGGACAAATGCTGAATGACACGTTCGTTAAAATTGCACGCACATTTCTTTTATAAGCGATTTCCCGATACTTCCTAAAGCGGATAGTCTATCTTGTCCCAACTCCTCAACAAAATGTATAAGCCCTCGAAAAACCCCTGGATTTTCAGACAAAGCCGTTTCATCATGGCCACGTAGTGCCAGCTCGAATGCCCCACGAAATTTTACACAACCTATAATTTTGTTTAAGATATAACGATTTTTGAATACATTTTCATTGAAATCTCTAAGGGATTTTCCATAAGCTGTGTCTACCTGAGTGCGAATATCAACCCTTCCGCTCGTAGCATAGTTCACCGAACATTTCATGTGGTCTGCAGAAAACGCATGTTTTTTTATGTTTTCTTTTTTAAGTGTTTTAAGTCTTTAACACCGGTTTTGTATAATAATGAGTCGGATGAGTCCTTAGAAAACAGCAAACAAACATAACAGTAGAATGAGTTAGAGACTTCACAGCCACATATCCAGTTAGCTAAATCTTAC
This sequence comes from Kuschelorhynchus macadamiae, assembly GCA_030620095.1. Classification (NCBI taxonomy): domain Eukaryota; kingdom Metazoa; phylum Arthropoda; class Insecta; order Coleoptera; family Curculionidae; genus Kuschelorhynchus; species Kuschelorhynchus macadamiae. The sequence goes on along the minus strand of JAUTXW010000931.1, from coordinate 237,736 downwards.
TTAAATACTTTTGCGAAAGTTTCGATGAACCTCTTAATTTTTGTGTTTACTAATTTGTCGTATACTAAGTTCTGGCAAATTGCGATCCCTTACCTTAAATTCGGTTATTTTCTCAAATTTAAGTTCGTTAGCACTTTTAGCAGATTTAGTTGTTTAATTTTTTGCACTACCAACACTTTATTTCCTGTATATTTCCAACTCACACATGGATCAGAAAAATAAATAAATTAATATATATTACAAAAAACAATATATAAATCGATTTTCATCTATTAAAAACGTCCGAAACAATATCGAGTTAGAATATCGACCGCGCGACCTCTGAACAATCGAACTTCCGCACGCCGACGTGATGCCGCGACCGATCGATCGAATTATGAGAAGTGACCGGCTGATGACCCAAATCGCGATTTCATATTCCATTTGCTATGACGTCAAGCTTTAAGATAATCAGGGCAATTCGGACTGCCCAGCCTAGCTTAGTATAGCGTATTTTATTATGCCTACGGAACGTAATGAGACCATTCGAACGGCCGCGCGCAGCTAATAGTGTAGTGTATTTAACCGTTGATTGAAGGAAAAATGAAGATGCGCAACCTTATGGGCGAATTCGTGGCACAAAAGGTGTCCGAGGTGTAGCTGGCGACATCGTCGCCCCCAGGAAAGGTGTCCGAGATTTGCTCGGCGCCGCGCGCTGCCAGTCGTTTACAGCGAAATAGCGGAGAGATTGGATAATCGGCGAAGATGTACGAATCGCTTACCTGTATTGTTTACATCACATCATAGTGATTATTGTTTTTCTTGCTCGTTTTCGAGTCAAACTCGTGAATTTTTAACCCTACGAAACTGGGGTTCGTTTCATTCTTGTGAAACTGTTAATTAAAGCAAGTATGTCTGCCAGAAAAATAGAGTGTGCGTATGTTGGATGCGACAATAAAAGAAAAAAGAAAAATAATTTGGTGAGCTTTTTTAAATGCCCCGGGATGAGGCCCGAGATTCTTTGTCAATGGGTACGAAACTGTGGCAATGTTGAATAAATAAACGTTTATGTGAAAATCATCATCATCTTCAGGTAAGTGTTTTTTATTTGAATCTTATTTTTCGAATGCCCTTGCTAAAATTAAATTGAAATAAAGAATAAACTATGCAGGGTCCTAATAATCTTACAAATGTTACATCACAGGAATTTGATGTTTTTTGAATCTCTGAGTACTGGAATTTTCTTCTCTTGATTAGTACGGTTTTTAAAATAAATTAGATGGCGCTTGATAAATACATGTGCTTGTAGGTAACAGCCGTATACTACCAATAGTATAAAGAAATAACGGGGATTCTGCCAAAAAGTGTATAATACGCTTTTTTTCTAATAACTAAGCTGGCGAAATAATTCATATCTTCTTTAGGGCTCTATAATTACATAATTATCAGAAGATTTAGGACTTTTTTTACAATTAAAAAGTCCTTACAGTAATTAAATTCAAAGACAATTTTGAGGGAATTTTCAGAAAATATGAAATTTGATAGATTTTAACTACTAAAATTTTGACATCATTTGACATGAAATAAACAACTTAAAACCAATTGTTTCTCTATTAAATAATAATGAGAAAAATACGCTAAATATGTCAAATATATAATTTTATATTTTCTGAAAATGCCGTCAAAATTGTCTTTTCATTTTAATTAGTGTATGTACTTTTTAATTGTAAAAAAGTCCACAATTTTCTGATAATTATGTTATTATGGAGCCCTGAAGAAGAAATTAATTATTTTGAAAGCTTGGCTATTAAAAAATAAATGTACTATTTTATAGACTTTTTGGCCGAATCCTCGTTATTTCTATATATATATATATATATATATATATATATATATATATATATATATATATATATATATATATATATATATATATATATATATATATATATATATATATATATATATATATTTATAGATACTAAAAATCAATAAAAATGCGCTCTCACACATCTTTATCAAAAGTTCTTGGCCGGAAAAGATATATGTATAATAGCAGAAATACATAATTTCTGCAGGTGCGAAGCGGCCTACTAGAAGAATTGCTTTCGATTATGTCACAGGGTACGCTCCTGCGATCATGATTTCTGGGCCTCTACCCTCATCAGGCAGGCTTGTACCCAGGGAGATCTGAAATAACAGATTGCTCGATATGACAAAATCGAAAACGAAACGTCTATCATACTGAAATAGTACTATAAGCTAAATGTAACACTTAGCACCACCTATTGGGGCTCCGGTGATTTCCGGCTGCAAACCCATAGGTAATTTAAAAAGCATGCACTAGCACCATCATGCGGAGAGTAGATACTAAAAATCAATAAAAATGCGCTCTCACACATCTTTATCAAAAGTTCTTGGCCGGAAAAGATATATGTATAATAGCAGAAATACATAATTTCTGCAGGTGCGAAGCGGCCTACTAGAAGAATTGCTTTCGATTATGTCACAGGGTACGCTCCTGCGATCATGATTTCTGGGCCTCTACCCTCATCAGGCAGGCTTGTACCCAGGGAGATCTGAAATAACAGATTGCTCGATATGACAAAATCGAAAACGAAACGTCTATCATACTGAAATAGTACTATAAGCTAAATGTAACACTTAGCACCACCTATTGGGGCTCCGGTGATTTCCGGCTGCAAACCCATAGGTAATTTAAAAAGCATGCACTAGCACCATCATGCGGAGAGTAGATACTAAAAATCAATAAAAATGCGCTCTTTTAGCTTATAGTACTATTTCAGTATGATAGACGTTATAGTACTATTTCATAATCGAAAGCAATTCTTCTATAGGCCGCTTCGCATATTATACATATATATATATATATATATATATATATATATATATATATATATATATATATATATATATATATATATATATATATATATATATATATATATATATTTTATATTATATATATATATATATATATATATATATATATATATACATTACGCATCATGGATGGATCATCGTGGATTTTCTTGCGAACCGCTGAACGGATTTTGATGAATTTTTTTTAATGTAGATTTGTTTATCGCTAAAAACGCCGCGATGTGAGTTTTTATTCAAATTTTAGTTTTGAGCATATACAGGGGCAAACAATGAGAGTAATTTTCATCCATAATATTTGGAACACCCTGTGGATCGTTTCAGCCGTAACAGCGGGTGTACGCTTGATGCAAATTATAGCCCCATGTTTTCTTAACATTTTGGTTTTTGTTTCATGTCAATATCTCTATTTTTAAATGAAATACAGAGTAAAAGATTAAAGCGCACTAGTTTATTTTAACAATTTAACAACTTGTAAATAACAATAATAACAATATTGGTGGCAAGGACAAAATTAGAAAAAAATTGAGAATATCAATATCGCGTGTTTCCGCCTCTACTCTGAATAACGGCTTCACATCGACGACTCATACTAGACACAAGGCGTCTAATCTGCTCTTGATCAATGTCGTTCCATAAATTTGTAACAAAATTTTGAATGTCGTCAAGAGAGGCTGGTAAGGGCTGATGGTTTCTAAGTTGTCTGTCTATGATGTCCCACAGATGTTCCATAGGGTTGAGGTCTGGACTATTTGCAGGCCAGTCCAGAGTCTCAATACCCACCTCATGTAAATACTTTTGCACTATACGAGCGACGTGGGGTCTTGCATTGTCGTGCATTAACAAGAAATGTTGGCCTTTGTAAGGAGCAAAAGGAACAATATCTTCGGATAAGATGTCAGTAATGTACCGTTCACTGTTCAATGGACCACCACGTAAAGAAATAAGTTCTGTTCGGGGAGTCAAAGAAATTCCTCCCCAAACCATTACAGAACCTCCATTAAATAGCGTGGTTTGACGAATGTTACACTGTGAATAACGCCCATTTGGCCTGCGTAGTACTCGTACGCGTCGGTCGGAGCTGTACAAGTAAAACCTCGACTCGTCCGTGAACAAGACTCGCTCCCAATCCTCAAGATTCCAGTTTACATGCTGTCTGGTGAATTGCAGTCTCGCTCTACGATGTTTTGCGTTTAACCTCGGCCCTCTTGCTGGAATTCGGAATCTTAAATTCTGTTCTGCAAGTCGTCTTCTTACAGTGGATACACCTATTTGGACGTTATGTGTAGCGTTAAGTTGTACCTGAAGATTTCTTGCTGTTACAAAACGTTTTCTCAAAGCACGTAATCGAATGAAACGATCCTGGTTCACTGTTGTTCCTCGCTGCCTCCCTTGCCCATGGCATCGGTTATGATCGTTAGTTTGCTCAAAACGGCGGACAACGCGCGATATTGATGAATGAGAAACTCCCAGTCTCCCAGCTATAGCACGGTAGCTTAATCCTCCCTCGGCCAATGTAATTGCTGCTACGCATTCGTCACGAGACAAATTCCTTGTTTGACGCTCCATAGCCAAAATTTTAACACTTTTCAAAGATAAAATTGACACATAATAAACAAACATGACAGTTTGTCAAACTTGTTCATTTCGTGGCCTACCCTATTTTAAGATGTTGAATTGTCAAAATAAACTAGTGCGCTTTAATCTTTTGCTCTGTATTTCATTTAAAAATAGAGATATTGACATGAAACAAAAACCAAATGGTTAAGAAAACATGGGGCTATAATTTGTATCAAGCGTATACCCGTTGCTGCGGCTGAAACGATCCACAGGGTGTTTCAAATATTCTGGAGAAAAATTACTCTCATTGTTGATTGTATATGCTCAAAACTAAAATTTTAATAAAAATTAAAAAAAAAATTCATCAAAATCCGTTCAGCGGTGCGCAAGAAAATCCACGTTGAAATGCTGTGCAATTTATAGTGGTGCGTTAATTTTGATGCGTAGTATATATATATATATATATATATATATAGAATAGCAGAAATATATAATTTCTGCAGGTGCAAAACGGCCTACAAGAAGAATTGCTTTCGATTATGTCACAGGGTACCCTCCTGCGATCATGATTTCTGGGCCTTTACCCTCATCAGGCAGGCTTGTACCCAGGGAGATCTGAAATAACAGATTGCTCGATATGACAAAATCGAAAACGAAACGTCTATCGTACTAAAATAGTACTGCATGCTAAGTATAACACTTAGCGCCACCTATTGGGGCTCCGGTGGTTTCCGGCTGCAAACCCATAGGAATTTGGCAAAGTATGCACTAGCACCATCATACGGAGAGTAGATACTAAAATCAATAAAAATGCGCTTTCACACACCTTTATCAAAAGTTCTTGGCCGGAAAAGATATATGTAGAATAGCAGAAATATATAATTTCTGCAGGTGCAAAACGGCCTACAAGAAGAATTGCTTTCGATTATGTCACATATATCATATTTCTGGGCCTATACCCTCATATATATATATATGACAAAATCGAAAATATATATATATATATATATATATATATATATAAACCCATAAAGTATGCACTAGCACCATCATACGGAGAGTAGATACTAAAATCAATAAAAATGCGCTTTCACACACCTTTATCAAAAGTTCTTGGCCGGAAAAGATATATGTAGAATAGCAGAAATATATAATTTCTGCAGGTGCAAAACGGCCTACAAGAAGAATTGCTTTCGATTATGTCACAGGGTACCCTCCTCCTACTCTCCGTATGATGGTGCTAGTGCATACTTTGCCAAATTCCTATGGGTTTGCAGCCGGAAACCACCGGAGCCCCAATAGGTGGCGCTAAGTGTTATACTTAGCATGCAGTACTATTTCAGTACGATAGACGTTTCGTTTTCGATTTTGTCATATCGAGCAATCTGTTATTTCAGATCTCCCTGGGTACAAGCCTATGAGGGTAAAGGCCCAGAAATCATGATCGCAGGAGGGTACCCTACATAATCGAAAGCAATTCTTCTTGTAGGCCGTTTTGCACCTGCAGAAATTATATATTTCTGCTATTCTACATATATCTTTTCCGGCCAAGAACTTTTGATAAATGTGTGAAAGCGCATTTTTATTGATTTTAGTATCTACTCTCCGTATGATGGTGCTAGTGCATACTTTGCCAAATTCCTATGGGTTTGCAGCCGGAAACCACCGGAGCCCCAATAGGTGGCGCTAAGTGTTATACTTAGCATGCAGTACTATTTCAGTACGATAGACGTTTCGTTTTCGATTTTGTCATATCGAGCAATCTGTTATTTCAGATCTCCCTGGGTACAAGCCTGCCTGATGAGGGTAAAGGCCCAGAAATCATGATCGCAGGAGGGTACCCTGTGACATAATCGAAAGCAATTCTTCTTGTAGGCCGTTTTGCACCTGCAGAAATTATATATTTCTGCTATTCTACATATATCTTTTCCGGCCAAGAACTTTTGATAAAGGTGTGATTTTAGTATATATATATATATATATATATATATATATATATATATATATATATATATACATATATATATATAGAGAGAGAGAAGTGATTTCAATATCTCCCTTTTACGAGGGAACTAAAAGTAAAATAAGAATGTGCCATCCGTTTTGCTATATATATATATATATATATATATATATATATATATATATATATATATATATATATATATATATATATATATTATAAACAAGTGCAATACATGATTAAGGGGTTTGAAAGATTTTAAAAATGAAAATATATCGATATCGCATATACATCCATCACTATTTTAAGGCACACTGTATGCAACATGTGCCTAAATTTAATTGATTTTAAAAAAATGAGGAAAATTTTCATTTTATAATTTTGACTACCTGTAAAATCCAAACGGTTTGAGTTAGTGAAAGCCCGGAGCAAAACGGTTGACACATTCCTATTTTATTGTTAGTTCCCTCGTAAAAGGGAGATATTGAAATCGTGAAAAAATCACCCTCCGAGGTTTTTCAGATCTTTAGGTTTCAAGGCCCCTAGATACCGAAAAACAGGTTTTGCCTGTTCGCGGCATAGCTAAAAAACTACTTACCCGATTAACTTTATATTTTGATCAAAAATTAAGGGTTATCTGGGGAGGACATGGTAACATTTTGGTAAAAATCCAATATGGCAAAACAAAATGGTGGCCTACTGAAATGTTATACAAAATTTTACTAAAAAATTACTTATCCAATTTATCTAAAATTGTGTACAGAAATTAAGTAATATGTAGGAATCAATTGGTAAAATTTTGGTACGAATCCAAGATGGCGGAACAAATGGCGGTTTAATAAAATATCCTAAAATTCAGTCTGAAAACACTACTTAATGGATGGATTTCAAACTGTGTTTCATAACTAATTATGGTATATTCACCGTTTCGGGTTTTACATATTTTCAGGTTTTAGCGTCCCTAGATTCCAAAAAATGTTTTATCAATATCCTCGGTCCGTCTGTCGGTTTGTCTGTCTGTCTGTCAGTTCGCGGCATAGCTTAAAAATTACTCATTAGATTGACTTCAAATTTTAGTCAACAATTGATGGTCACATGTGGGTGACCTGGTAATGTTTTGATAAAAGTCCGATTTGCCGGAACCAAATGGCGACCTAGTGAAACGTTAAAAAAAATTACTACTAAAAAACTAATGTGACTAAATGTGACATAGAGATAAACCGGTAAAGTTGTGTTACGAATTCAAGATGACGAAACAAAATAGCGGCCAAATAATCTTTACTTCTCCTCGTAAAAGGAAATTATTGTCATCGTGAAAAAACACCCTCCGAGATGTATTCAGATCTTTACGTTTCAGCGTCCCAAGATGCCGAAAAACATGTTTTCTTAATTCTGTCGGTCTGTCTGTCGGTCCGTATCTTCCCGGCATAGCTAAAAACTACTCACTCGATTGACTACAAATTAAGGTCAAAATTAAGGCACAGATTAATTCTGTGATTAAGAGTCATATGGGAATGACCTGGTAATATTTTGGTAAAAATCCAATGTCAAAACAAAATGGCGGCCTAGTGAAATTATTACTATAAGCTACTTAAACAGTTTATTTTAAATTTTGCACAAAAATCAAGAATTATGTAGAAATCAACTGGTAAAATTGTAGTACGAATTCAAAATGGCGGCTTAATGAAATATTTATAAATTCAGCCTGAAAGAAACTACTTAATGGATTGATTTCAAACTGTGCGCCATAACTAATTGGGGTATAATTCAAGAGAGGGTAACAAAATGGCGGCCAAATAAAATAGTTATAATCGTGAAAAAATCACCCTCTCAGGTTTTAAATATTTTCAGGTTTTAGCGTCCCTAGATGCCAAAAAATGTTTTTATTGCCATCGGTTCGTCTGTCTGGTTTAAGAGTCATATGAGGATGACGAAATATTTTGGTAAAAATTGGATATGCCGGAACAAGATGGCGGCCTTGAAAAACATTAAAAAAAGTATTATTTAAAAAACTAGTTATCCAATTTCCTCAAATGTTGCACAAAAAACAAGTGTTACATACAAATACACTGGTAGTATGAATATAAGATAGTAAAACAAAATAGTGGCCTAGCAAAATATTTAAAAAATCAACCTGAAGGAACTACTCATTAGATTAATTTCAAAATGTATGCATGCATTAAATGTGTCATAGAGATAAATTGCTAAAGTTGTGGTACGAATTCAAGATAGCGGAACAAAATGGCGGCCAAATATTTATTTTTAAATGAACCCAAAAAAAATCTTATTCAACTGAATGTGATATAAGGATAAACTGGTACGAGTTCAACATGACGTAACAAAATGGCGGTATGTATCAATGTAAAGAATAAAAAATGCATAGTCACGAAAATAAAGATTTGGAAAATAAACCACATAGAAAAATAAGAATTTTGTGGTATACATAATTTTTTCAGTTTTCTTTCTTGACCGTGATGTTGTTAATGAGTTTAATATTTATTATTTCAATTCAGTGAAACAATTCAAAACAACAAAACAATTGTTTGCTATTTAAAAAAACGTGTTAGTGCTTTTTAATATTTGTTGTAAAATCTATATATTTAAAACACTGAGCTAAAGTTTTCAGCAAGTTCGTGAGAGAGTTGTACTGCACCGATTTATATGATTTTTTTTTTAATGATCGTCTGGTAACCGAGACCTTTCACATCTATTTTTTGTATTGTATACAGGGTGTTTCAAAAAAATCGGGTCACGGATTGATCACGATTCTGCTCAAACTGCTTGACGAAAAAACATGCATTTTGGTTGGTAGTAGAATGTAGAGGTTGGATAAGAAGGATTTTTTCAAAACTCGGCGTTGAAACTGCCCCTTAAATATGACAATTTTTTTTATTGAAAAAAACATTTGGTTTTTGGCCAAAACGGTTCGATGTATTTGGCCCTAAACTTCACTGGCCCAAACAGTTAATACCCCTAAAAGACATTTGCCCGAACCTACATTACACATAACCGTCACTGGCGCTAACAGTCGAAATCCCGACACATTGGAATGCATGGAATTTGTCCTTGGCCTTAAACGTCGAAATACATAAATATGTACGCCAATGACGTAAGAAACTTCTGTCACTGTTGCCAAAGTGCGTTATCGTTCAGATGAAGTACATATTTCCGAAAATATTAGTAAAATAATATGGTGTTTTTTTATTTATGGTTGATAACATGTTATTAATATTCCTAAATAATAAGTTTTAAATCGTTCTCAAAGAATTTTGTTTATAAAAATAGCAAATAGCTACGTATTAATTTTACTGCGTCCTATCAGTGTTAGAATACAATAAAATAAATTTTACTAACATGATGTAAATTGTTAGTTGGTTCGGTTGTGAAACATGCAGAAATAATGTTCCTGTGTTCCGGATACGTCCTGAATTCTCAGCTCTTCGCCCATTCAAATGCGATTTCAAGAAAGGGAGTACTAGAAAGTTAGATTCGGCAATTTAAAAGGACTATCAATATTAGGACATCAGAATAATCAGAAAGTATATTGTAATGTACAAATTTCATATTGGTAAGTCACCTAGATTCTTTTTTTTGTGTAGGTATACATTTTTTCTTAAATGTTCCTCTTCGGATTTTCTACAATATATTGGGTTTTTAATGTATAGTGCACACTAAATGTTAGTTAAAAGAAAAACCTCAACAAAAACATTTGTATTTGGTTGATAACATGATTTTGACATATAGTTGTGTTTGCATTTTTACAAAACCATGTAAATTCATGGATGTATCATCCACAGTGGACTCCATTTTGGCAAATCGGGGTATGAATCTTAGACAACAATAAAAAATGAAAATCAGCTTTGCATATAAAATTATGAGTAGACAGACATAGCAGTGAGGAATGGTTCTATGATCCATCTGAGAATAAATACAGAACTGCTGAGGTAATTCATATGTCAAAATAATTAGATATTTTAATAGAAATGAGGCATTTCTCCTTTTCAAAATATTTTCTTCTTACTAAGAAAACTTTTAGAAAAATTTGTTAAATAGGTAGCTAAATAAAGTGCTTAGAAGAAAAATAATATTTTATTTCCTCTTTAAAATTTTAGTTTGTGAAGTTAAAGCCAAAAATGTTATTTCCTGATATAATGGTGAACGCTTTGCCTCAAATAAAATATTTAATCTAGCGTCATTCTGCTATTCTTTAACTTTTTTACAATAAACTTGCTGGGAGACCACTTCGGGAATATCCTGAAAATTTCATCCAAATTGTTGAAACCGCCGCAGAGTAATCGATATACATACATAAAAAAATACATAGGGTCAAATTGATAACCTCCTTCTTTAGTCTTTTAAAAATTGCATTAATATTTGAGACATGGCCATCTAAACAAAATAAAGAAAATGCCTGCAGATCCGCCATTTTTTGTCCGATTTCAAACATTTAAAAACTGATATTCATAGAATTTAAAGTTTTATCGGAATGTAAAAATTAATAGATAATAATATATTTTATTCCCATATATGTAGGTACCCATTATATAAATGTCTGTGATTAAATTATTAAGAATAAGTTTGAAGATGACTTCATAAAGTCAAATTTTCAATGTGGAATAAAATATTATTTTTTACTTTTTAGTTTTGTTTTTTTTTGAAGTTTTTTTATTCTTTATAAATATTTATGTCTTGTGTCTGTGAAATCGAAACCAAACTTATTCTTAATTACCTAATCACAAAACTATATTTATGTAATGAGTGTTTTGATGTCTAATACCAAGAGTATAATGTTTTACTATCTGTATTAATTTGGTGCTGACTTCACAGACTAAAATTTTCCAGATGGAATAAAATATTATTTTCCATTTTTAGGTGCATTTTTTGAAGTTTTATTTTTTTATAGAGTTTTTTATTTCATCCTTTTTAGTTCAATTTATATGAGTTTTATTTTAAGTTATATTTAACAAATAACCATATATATCTATGTAAATTCCTAATAAAATGGTGTACGCTTTTATTGCGTTGAATAAATATTTAATATAGCGTCATTCCGCCATATTTAACCTTTTTACAATATGCTGGCTGTGGGACCACTCGGGCAATATTTTTCACAATTCCCGAATATTCCTTGAAAATTTCATCAAAATTGTTGAAACCATCGCAGAGTAATATATGTACATACATACAAAAAATTCATAGGGTCAAATTGATAACCTCCTTTTTTGAAGTCTGTTAAAATTTGCATTAATATTTGTGACATGGCCAGCTAAATAGATCCGCCATTTTTTGTCCGATTTCAAACATTTAAAAACTGACATTCATAGAATTTAAAGTTTTATCGGAATGTAAAAATGTATAGATGGTACAACTTCTGATTAAATCAAATATATTTATAACATGCCTAAGATAAAACTAGAATAATACTTTCACAAATAAGCATTTAGTATGATCAATTTTTTTGAAATTATATGGGCTCATTATTTAAATATAATATGTAGTTTTTTTTGTTTTCTTTTTAAAATTCAAATAGCATAAGTTCACCAGGACCTGGTTATTTTTCTAAGTAGTGCAATATCTATTTCATTCATTTCTTTTTTTTTAAATAAGAGTATTAATTTTTTTGAAAGTAATTAAGAAAATTCTTTATTTTTAGTATGCCTAGGGACGAGCACTATGTAATAAGATCACCAACAAGATGTAAGCTCTAGAAAGTTAGTATGTATGTCATTGATTAAAATCTGGCCTTCTTACCAACTACACCAATTCAGTTATTGCCAGGGGCGAGGCAAGTGAAAACAATCCCTTTGTGAGTTGAGAAGACTGATTACATCATACGAAGAAAATATTTACTGTAATGTGTTTTAAATAAAGTTAATGTTTAATATAATCTTAGGTTTACTGAAAATAAACTATATCTTGACATTCACCATTTTGTCAAGTACGTATTGTATGCCATTACAATGTGTCTGACCTACAATGAATAGACTTACTTCTTAAAACTTTTTATTTATTTAAACTTTTTATTATTTTTTATTGCTTTATTTACGAACAGTACACTCAAAGAATCTATGTTAATTTAATTAAAATTTGGATTATTAATTTATGCAATTGAATAAGTTAGTTTTCTTTACATTAAGGGTCAGTTATCCAAAAACTATTTAACCTTATTCATATCCTCAATTAATAAATACTGCAATTCTTCCCATGTATTACTGGGGAAAATCAAAGTGGAGTCATCAGCATAGGCAACCACTTTACCCCCTCGTGCCAAGATTACAAAGAGTGTTGATATAGATGTTAAAAAGCACAAGATGCAGCACTGTACCTTATGGTAGGTACTCCAATTTTGATTTCTTTAGGCTGACTCATAGCTCCTCCTCCTATTTTAACATAATTAAGTAGATACATTTTGAAATCATTCAACACGGATTCTCCACATCATATAGCTATCCACAATGTCCAGTAACAAAGATATATAACTTTTACAAATATTTGTGATTAAATACACAAAATGATTTAAAGTATCATTTTTTAAAATATAGCTATTATTATTACATCCAGGGTTAGGCTAACTCCAGACTGGACTGGAAAAATTCATAAAAACTCTTAATACATAAACTTAATTAAAGTTATCATAACAAAAACACAGTTGTCTGTATTTTAAAAAGAAGGCAATCTATCTTGTTAATATTTTCAGAATTTTAAAGCTTGCTTCTTTAGCTTTAAGAAGCCAGTTATTTTGATAACTTCTTCAATTTGTTAAAAATAGTTCGTTCACACCTTAAACGTAGCTTCAAAATCCACCAAGCATATTTAGTCAAAAGTAAGGGTAGCTGTAATTAATTTCTTATGAAATTATTTGTAATCACAGACTTAAATTATTCATATTGTTAACAAGTGATATGATTTGTAGAATTTTAATCAAAACCAATTCAAACTAAGCTTCAAAAATGATCATTGGATATTGAATATCAGTATTTTTTTATTGTAAGGTTAAAAAACTCACAAAATTATACCTGGCTTCAAAACTGTTTTTGTAAAATTAATAATTTTGGTCTGTTGCATTTGGAGAAATTGAAAGAGTAAAACATAATTATAGGCTCTGTTTACTATATCCGAGCTTGGCCCTGAAGAATGTTGTCACACCAACCAAGTTATTTGTTTGAAATTGTTTTTAAATAATTTTAATAAGAAAATTGGATTTTATTGTATTTAATAAATCAGTGGTTCACCTGCCCAGACAAATTGGCATTTTATCACCTTAACAAAATATCGAACCTTATATATTTTTTTTATTTGAATTAATCTGTGCAGGTAATTTTTACTCGACTTCCAAAAGGAGGTTATCAATTCAATCCTATTATTTTTTTTATGTAGGTACATCGAGTACTCCTGATTTGACCAATTGCGCCCAAGACAAAATATCTTACATTCACCATACTATCAGGAAAAAAAAATATGCCTGTTAATATCATGATTTGAGTTAATGTCACAAAGTTCAATTTTACTGATCATTTTAAATTTTAACAGTGAATATAGCTAGTTTTCTATAAATGTGTAGAGATGGCACATTTTATGCAATATTAATATGGTAATTGTGGTTAGCTACTTATTTATTTTGGATGGCTTTACCAAATTTAGGTAGGTAGTAGGTAGACCAGGTAGTAGTATATACATATATATATATATATATATATATATATATATATATATATATATATAAGGTAATTGTATGATTAGTATGCATCTGGGCACAAACAAATTAATCAGTAAAATTATGTGTTTTATTTAAAAAATTACAAAACTTATTCCTAGCTATTATATCTTATATTTATTTTAGCACTTACTTTTTTCTTTTAGCGTTAAACTTACATTTTACTTCTTTTAGTATCTGAGTTTTATTACATGACTGTATTAAATATTTTAAGATTCATTACTTAACTATTGTTCTATGTTTTGTTCTGTTTGTGAGTATTAAATGTATTTTCTTTTGTAAAATTATGCTTTTTTTGTATAATAATATATTAAATAAATACAAACATTGTGAAATTTTAAACTATAACAATAAAATATATTAACAATGACAGGCAAATAAATAGTATTTTTATCATCTACAATGATCAATTATCATCTAATAATGTACGGGAATATTGATTATAAATAGAACCCTCAATTTTTTTAAGGGACACCCTGTCTATTATATGCCCATTAAATAGGCATCTTTTTGCTAATCTTAAATATGTTAGATTTGATACCTTTACCTTTAAAGACAATGGAGAAAAACCATGCCATAAGAGGCAAGTTATTCATATCGGTGTTATGTTTTCTCTGACATCTCTTATAATAGGTATATTGTCAATTTTCTCAGTTGTGTTTCATGATAGATGTTTCAAACCTAGTATAATTATAATTAGCAAGAAGAGACCCATTTGATGGACATATACAGGGTGTACCATCAAAACAAAAAAAATTGTCATGCTTTTCCGAAAAAACACCCAGTATAGATAGAAAATAATGGATTAAAAATCTATAACTTCTACATTTACCAATTTTTTTTACAAAAAAGTTAAATGAACGTTTAATTTATGATCAATCAAAATTCGTATGCAATCATGAAATGCTTACTTCATTTTGAAGTATTCAAGATTTTTGTTTAATTATATAATATGATTTGCTCTTAAATTCCAATGGGATTTGGTTATATATTCTTAGCATCATTTATTATTAGTTTATTTTGACAAATAATGACATTATGTCAAAGTCAGTTAAATAATATTTAACATATACTTAATGTTTAAACTAGATTTTTGTCAATTAAAAAATATTTTTCTTAGTCGGACATTAAACAAGGCACTACAGGTATTATATGGGATAATGCTTTCAGTCAATGTCTATCCTTCTTGAAACACTGTCTCAACCTTAAGTATTATTAATCTTATAATATGATACCTTAATGTACAGCTGATTTAATTGTGATATGACAGAATCTATGTATAAAGCTATTGTAGGATACCTTTTTTACTGGTTTGGAACTATTTATTTAAAATTAACATTTACTTGAATAAAGACTATACCATAATTTTTTCAACAATACGCAGTCTTATAAGTTTGACAGCCAGTTCCCAACATATGGTAAAATCAACGATAAGATCTAATATTTTTAGGAAATTTTATAAGATTAGGCTATAAAAGTTTATATTTTAATAAGTTAATTGATAAAATAATTTACAAGGATCTAAACTACTTTATACCAGTTAATAAACTTAAGAACCTGAAAGCATGAAATTAATTGAAGGTATCTTCGAAAGACTTTTGTTCTTTATAATTATAACATCTACCTAACTTTTTCTTAAGCCATACTTAGATTTTAAAAAAATTAAAGGTGAGATGTGCAATATCTTGCATACTTACTAAATTAACTTATTACTCAATTGTGTATACCAACTGAAGAAAATATATAAATAGGCCACAGTTAATATTTTTAAAATATGGGGAAAAAGATCTTCAAATTTCTAATCCACTTTAGCTATATATCTTTAATCAATATACAAAATATGTGATACACTTTACAGCAACAAAAAAAATTATTAAAGATAAAATTAATAATAAAGTTGACCCTACATTTATCATATGGTGCATCTTTTTTAGTTCTTAAACTACACACTTTCTTGTAAGAACTCAAGTATCACTATAATATACACGTCACTACTATCTGCAATGCACATATGAGCAGAACTAACTTCCTAAGCCTTGTCTATGATACCTATATCAAACATCAAGAAGACTTGGTCCTAAAACAAATTATAATTAATAAAGTACCTGCACGAATAACAAGCTTAGGGAAAATCATCAACAATCTTATAAAATACTAATCAATATGTGTCTGATAAAAACTGATTTTTAGATAGGTATTTGCTTGGGATCAGGATACAAAATTAAAAAACTTAAAAAAAAAGTTGAAATTATGTCTCAAAAAGCTCACAAAACATATTAGTTAAAAGATATATGTTCAAGCATCAAGGCTTTTGTGGATTTTTATATGGTCTTGAGTAGACAACTTTGTTTTATTTTTAGGTAGGGAACAATATCCACATTAATAACAGATGGTGTCTCAATCCTATATACTAACAAATAAGATTATCTGAGTGTAAGAGTCCAAAAACTGAAATGGTTGCAACTTTATACCATATTCACACTATTCTAAAATAAACATACTCACTTTATATGTAGAAGCCTTGTTTATGTATAGACAAGGGTAGAAGGTTTAAAATCATCTCAATGCAAACATGCAATAACCTATTCCTGGGCTTTCCAACAATAATTTTTTTTTCAATATTCAATCTCCATTATTCCATTAATTAGATATTATCCTGTGATAAACAAATGCTTTATAATAAACCAAAAAAAAAAAAAACAGTCAATATACGGTTAACAACAAATATATTTATTTTTATCAATAAAACTTGACAACACAGCAGGCCTATTTAAAGAATTTTTAGTCAGTAGCGTAGCTCGCCAATTCGGTATTTAAAGTGTCGGGCTAGCGGCGCATTCCACACATTCCAATCTGTCGGGATTTCGAAGGTTTGGGCCAGTGAAGTTTCGGTCCACTAACTGTTTGGGCCGGTGTGGTTTAGGGGAAAATACGCACTACCGCCAAAACGCTTAAGCTCGTGTATTTTATTTTGTTATTTAACGTATTTTAAGGTTTCTTAAAAATTTATATAGGGTGTTTCAAAAAATCGGGCCACTCATTAATCACGATTCTGCTCAAAAATCAAATTTCAAAGGGATGAACCCGCCCCTTAAATAATACAATATTTTTTATTTAAAAACGGTTAATTTTTCAAAACAACGCTTGATCAGGTATATTTCATTTTATTTTTTACATATTTTTTACAAATGTATACAGGGTGTTCCAAAAAATCGGAAATAATTTATAAACAAAAATTTCTCAAGTCCCTCTTTACAAAAATTGAACGAAAATGCAACAAGGTGGTTTCTAAAATAAAAAAAAAATAATGCGATGCGAGTACCTACCTATTTATATCCCTTTCGTTGGCGTCATACGCGAATGAAATCGCGGGACCTCGTTAGCATGTGTTTAATTTTTAAGGAAAAAATGCCTTAGGCCTTGGACGTTTCGCATAATTATTCAAGTAATAGCAACAAAATGGCATTAACAAAAATATATACTAATATTTAAAAATCTACATGTATAGCGCGCGCTAAAATTTAAATTTAAATGACTAAATATAACTTTTATGTTAGTATGTAAAAAAACACAGACAGACCGATAGAATGGAGAAAACATGTTTTTCGTCATCTAGGAGCCCTAAAACGTAAAGATCCGATAAAATCTCACACAGTGATTTTTTCACGATTACAATACTTCCCTTTTACAAGGGAAGTAAAAAGAACACCAGTTGCGCAAATTCTATGTATTCAATATTTATGGATAGTACTTATTTAGTAGTTAAATATAAGTTTATTTTAACATTTTTTCTAAATTTTCATTTTCTTTTTAATACAAACGTTGTATATTTATTTACCTTTTGTTTCGATTATGTATTATTTTTAAAGTACATGTTTTCTTTAAAAATTTTGAAATAAAGTCATTTTATTTCAACTTTGCTTTTACTTATCTATGCCAAGTCATTGCACAAGAAATAAAAATCTATGAACATTATTTTTCTTTAATTTTTAATTAAAGAAAAAAAGAAAAAATCGCTCATATGGTGTGCAGGGTATCCCAATTCTAGGAGGGAGAAGCTATACGAGATATAGAAAAGTGTCAACTGTAAAAAAGTCGCCCACTTAAATTGAGAATATTTATAGTACTTCCGAAGATATCCGGAAAAATAGAGATTTTTGAAAATCCTCTTAATTTTCTACCGAGTTTTTTAACTCGGTGTCACATCATCACAGCCACCTTTTTCCCTCTACCAAAATACGTTAGTAAGTTTACGATTCGACGATTAACCTCCGAAAGATCATCATAAACTTTGCTTTTTAAATAGTCAAAAATGTTGTATTCTTCTTAATAAACAGTAATTTTAATTCTAAATTCAACAGCATATCACACCTAACATTTTTCCGATATTTCGGACTAAAAAACCATCATCAATGCTAGTTAATGATGATTGCGGAGGAACGGAAAGTCCGCCTCGGGTCAAAAATTCCTACGTCATCTTGAATTGGGCAAAAACGTGGTATTGAAAATGAATTTATTTGTCTCTACCTCTTTTATTAGAATCAGAAAAGAAGTACCTAATTCAAAAATATTTCACTTTCGTTTTTGTTCAACTCCGGAATTAAAAATCCATTCTCATTGCCATTGATTTTCGTCGAATATGACGTGATTAGATTTTTGACCTGATGTTTCGTTCCTCATCATAAATTAGCACTGATGAAGGATTTTATTAGTCAGAAATATTGGGACACCCTGTAATTTTATTAGTTCAGAATAATGTAAAAAGTAAATTTTGTCTTAAAAAAAGGTAAGTAAAAATAATTTGTAAATTAAAATTTCGATTTAAGCGTAGACCTAAAATAATCTGCTTTATTTTGTATTAATAAAGTAGCACAAGGATTTTTTCCTATATTTACAGAGAAAATGTCTCAAGCAGAAATTTAGACGTTTCGCATAATTATTTAAGTAATAGCAGCAAAATGGCGTTAACAAAAATATATACTAATATTTAAAAATCTACATGTATAGCGCGCGTTAAAATTTATAATTAAATAACTAAATATAACTTTCATGTTGTAGTATGTAAAAAAATCGGTAAATTCCTTTACCCGGAACTTCCCTCGTTATGAATTATTACTTTTATTAGGAAAAGTGAAGTGTGATCCAAGTTAGTTCAGTACAGTGTCACAGTATATATGTGTTACATATACTGTCTCTTCATTTTTATTGGGCGCCATTTTGTTCCTATTGGATTCCTATCAATATGTTTACTATTTCCTTTCTATCTATGCCACGTTTGACTTTTGGGCATAATTTAAAATAAATTCAATAACTATCCCACTTTCACATTTAATTTTTCTGCAAAATTTAAAATCAAATGAACAAGAGTTGATTTTTTAAAAATTTTATTTGTTTTTTTTTTCGCCATCTTAAATTGAAACCCATATTATCAGTCTTTACCTACTCCGTTGGTCCGCAGATATTCTAGATATAGCCAAAATAGCCAGATAATACTCCACTCTAACATAAAAACAAGAGTATCGTTAACGAAAACCATTTAGAAACTTAATATAGGAAATATCTGCGGTCAACGTAGTACGTAAAGACGGAAAATATGGGTTTCATGCAGAATATAGAATCTATATATGTGTCCTGAGGATGCAACAATAAAGTTTCGAAACGTCGACAATTTAAAAAAGTCTTTTGTTTTTTACTGGAACCCAACTCCAAATAATACACCACTCTAAAATAACAACAAGAGAATCGTTACCCAAGACCATTTAGAAACTTAATATCTGAGAAATATTTGCGAACAAACGGAATACGTAAAAACTGATAATATGGGTCTCATGTTGGATATAGAATCTACATATGTATCCTGAAGATGCAACAATACAGTTGCGAAACGTCGACTATTTAAAAATACTTTTGTTTTTTTTTACTAGATCCTAATCCCAAATAATACACCACTCTAACATAAAAACAAGAGGTTTGTTAACAAAAACCATTTAGAAACTTAATATCTGGGAAATATATGCGGAACAACAGAGTAAAAGTTCTGATAATATGGGTTTCATGCAGGATATTAGATTTATATATGTGTCCTGAGGATGCAACAATTAAATTGCGAAACGTCGACAATTTATAAAAAACTTTTTTTTAACTGAATCTTAACCACAAATAATACACCACCCTAACAAAAAATGTTTAACATTGTTCTGGATATTGGATTTTTATCATAATATTATCAGGACATCCCCATATGTGGTATTAAGGCTATGTCGCGAACTGACACACGGACCGACAGACGGACCGACGGAATTGATAAAACATGTTTTTTAACATCTAGAGAAGCTAAAACGTGAAGATATGTAAACCCTGAGAGGATGATCTTCACGATAACAAAAAATGTATTTGGCCGCAATTTAGTTCCGCCATCTTGAATTAGTAACACATTTTTACTAGTTGAGCCCTATACCACAATTAGTTATAGCACATAATTTGAAATCAATCCATTAAGTAGTTTTTTCTGGGTGCAGTTTTAAATAATTTTATCAGTTGATTCCAACATAATACTTGATGTTTATGCAAAATTTGAAATAAATTGAGTAAGCAGTTTTTTCAAAAACATTTTTTAACATTTCACTAGGCCGCCATTTTGTTTCGCCATTTTGGATTTTTACCAAAATATTACCAAGTCATGCCCATATATCCTTTAATTTTTGACTAAAATTTGAAGCAAATCGGGTAATTAGCCTTTGAGCTATGCCGCGAATGACAAACAGAATGAGAGAATTGATAAAACATATGTTTTGGCATCTAGCGACGCTAAAACGTAAAGATGTGCAAAACCTGAGAGGGTGATTTTTTCACGATTACAACCATTCTATTTGGCCGCCATTTTGTTCCGTCATCTTGAATTAATACCACTATTTTACTAGTTGATACCTATACCACAATTAGTTATGGCACACAATTTGAAATCAAACCATTAAGTAGTTTTTTCAAGATGAATTTTTAAATATTTTATTATACAGGTATTTTGTCCCGCCATCTTGGATTTCTACCAAAATGTTACCACTTCTTTTCAACATAATACTTGATGTGTTTGCAAAATTTAAAATAAATTCGTCGAGTCGTTTTTTAATAATAATTTATTGGATTTTTACCAAAATGTTACCAGGTCATCCCCATATGACCCTTAATTTTTGACGAAAAAAGTCAATCGGATAAGTAGTTTTTTAGCTACGTCGCGAATAGACAGACAGAGCGACGGAATTGAGACATGTTTGAAACATGTTTTTCGTCATCTAGGGACCCTAAAACTTGAAGATCCGAAAAAATCTTGGAGAGTGATTTTTTCACGATTACAATACTTCCCTTTTACGAGGGAAGTAAAAAGAACACCAGTTGCGTAAATAGTATGTATTCAATATTTATGGATAGTACCTATTTAGTAGTTAAATGTAAGTTTATTTTCACATTTTTTCTAAATTTTCATTATCTTTTTAATGAAAACATTGTATATTTATTTACCTATTGTTTTAAGTATGTATAATTTCTAAATTACGTTTTGTTTGAAAATTTTGAAATATAGTCATTGTAAAAAAAATTAAAATCTTTTATGAACAATATTTTTCTTCAATTTTTAATTTAAAAAAACCATTTTACAGGGAACATCGCTCACATGGTGTACAGGGTTTCCGAATTTTTAGGGTGCCCATTGAGAGAAGCTATACGAGATATGGAAAAGTTTAAATTGTGGCAAAGTTGCCCAATTTTGTGCTCAATCAAATGCCGTTTTGAAATTGAGGATATTTTGAAGAAATATTTGAAAATGGTTTTAATTTTTTACCAAGTTTTTTTAAAAAGATATTTTCAGATAAATGTCACATCATCACAGCCATCATATTCCCTCTACCAAAATATGTTGTTTAATTTTACGATTTACGATTCATCCCCGAACGTTCATCATAAACTTTGCTTTTTAAATAGTCAAACATTTTGTGTTCTTCTTAATCAACAGTAATTTTAATTCTAAATCCAACAGCTTATCACACTTAACATTTTTCCGATATTTCGGACTAAAAAACATCATCAATGCTAGTTAATAATGATTACCGAGGAACGGAAAGCCCGCGTCGAGTCAAAAATTCATTTATCTACGTTATCTTGAAGCCAAAAATGTGGTAATTTAAATTAAGAAGTACAAATAAAAAATATCCGGAAGTTTTTTAAAAATTCATTCTCATTGCCATTTTTTTTTCTCGACTGATTAGATTTTTGACCCGATGTTTCGGTCCCCATCATAAATTAGCACTGATGAAGGGTTTTATTTGTCCGAAACATTAGAAAAACGCTTAATTTTGGGACACCCTGTACCTTTACTAGTTCAGAATAATGTAAACAGTAAATTTTGTCTTAAAAAAAGGTAAGTAACAATAATTTGTAAATTAAAATTTAGATTTAATCGTAGATCTAAAATAATCTCCTTTATTTTGTAATGATAAAATAACACAAAGTTTTTTCTTATTGTCAAGACCTATAATTGCTACGACCCTGTTAACGGCTAAAGCGATAGAATTTTTGTTGGATTAAATAATAACGTTGGGTGATCAATAAACCATAATAATATTGCGCGGCACCGTCTTCCACGAATCTCATCGTTTCCAGATCAACGCCGCAGTCGACGGTCATCACAGCGAGAGCCGAACGACTGCGAATGGGTGTTTTATGCGTTTGCCGTACAGCGGCTCCACCGTACAGCAGCTGAAATGTAAGTGGAATAAAATCAGCACTGTCACGAATTCGCCTATAAGGTTGCGCATCTCCTTCAATCAACGATTTAACTTTTCCCAAGGTTCGCGTTTTATTGCAACTGAGGGACGGTCAAATGAATAATTTATTTTCTGAAATATTTTTGGGGGGTCATTGACCAAATGACCCTATGGAAGAGCCGCCGCTGGAACACACCCATGTATATATTTGCAGGATATTCTTCAATTTATTTGCGTTTTACTTAAATTTAAAAAACAAACATTTTATAAATGGTTTGAAACTTACAAAACAACCTGTTTAGCCTGTTTTACATATGTATAGAAATACTATTACTAAAACTGCTTAAGTAATAATTCACTCGGACTACATATGTCATTGCCTAATTATATCATGAACCCCAAATAAAGGACAATGTAAGTACACCGTAGTTGTCTGTTCGCAAAGGAAACGATCACGACGCTGGCATCTTTATATAGACTTTAACTTTAAAAAAATTAATGACTTTATTACATAGGTACAATAAGCAAAAATACAAAAATATAAAAATAAAATTACTTCTATAATAAATAAACAAACTATATTTGTTATTGAATAATTTTAAGAGCTATTTTATTTCTTTTTGGTTTTTCTTTTATTATCGGCTTATGTAAGTGAGTTTTGAGAACTAAAGGGGGAAGCCTCGGAAGAGCTGTTGTGTATCATTATGGTATCCTTATCCTGCTTGGGAGTAGGCCTGGATATTTTGAGTTTAGAAGTAGTGTTGTTTCATGTTGCATGTTTCCACTAACAGGACTATCATAAAATATGACGTCATACCCGTAATCAGAGAGTGGTGCATGTTAATGTTTAGTGTAGGTTGGGTTTAGGTGTGGAAGAAAGTATGAGAATGAGGGTGTGTGTGTGTGTGTGTGTGTGTGTGTGTGTGCGCGCGCGCGCGCGCGCGGGTGCGCGGGTGCGTGTGTGTGTGCGTGTGCGCGCGTGCGTGCGCGCGCGCGTGCGTGTGTGTGTGTGTGTGTGTGTGTGTGTGTGTGTGTGTGTGTGTGTGTGCTCTGATCCCCCTGAGGGGAGATAACCCAAACTAACTAGTACTAAAATGTGAACTTTGGGTGCTTGCATTGTCTAGCATTTCTATACCTGTGGCGCAGAACGTGTTTTTCTGTTAACATATCTAAGACGGGTTTGTTTTGTATAATAAACGGTCGCTGGTCCTACTGGTACATACATCGTTTCGAATGAGAACATTCTGGCAGTTGTTAGTATTAAAATAAAATGATAATGGTTAAAAAGTTATTTTTCAATAATAATAATAAAAATAATAATAGTATTCAAAAATTCTAATTATTTGCGAATTTAAAATACAAGTATAGGGTAGGATTTTGAGTCGAAAATGTCACAAAATCAACTATGTGAATAATAACTTCAATACTATTTATTTTTGATAAAATTGTATAGAAATAAATTAAATATTTATAGAACAGGAAATAAAAGAAAATTTCTTTTTATAAAAATTTGCAATACAACTTATAGCTTTCGATAAAACTGACATTTAAAAATTAATGAAAAACTTGAAAATTGTAAGGCTATGAAAAAATGCCGTATATGAATAAAATATGCACCTCCGTAGGACACATATTTTCCTAATTTCATCATAAAATATTTTTCGAGAAATTTCAGTTTTTCTTACTTTCGATCATTGTTTTAAAGGGGTTATTGCCTTTAATCAAAAATCAAAAATTTTAAAATATGGAATTATAATTAACGTACTTAATTTTCCTTTTTTTCGAATTTAAATTTAATAACCGGCACAGATCGAAAGCAAAAGATTGCTTATTCTATATCTTTTTCGCAAGTGTGATAATTTTCGAGTTGATTCCCTTTACTGTTAACATAACCTTTACGGCTATGTTTTCATTAACAAATGTCCTCTAATTTGATACATCCGAGTTAGATACATAAGTACTCGTTTTCCATTTTTATACAAGACTTAACAAATAAAGTTGCAAGCCGCCTATGCAAAACTCTTAATCCATAAATCACGTGTTTCACTGTCAAATGAAAATAACTAATAAATAATAATTCAAATTATTGTACGTTTAAGGTTTTTACCGACTATTTGAATTTGTGATTAAGTAAGTGTATCTCTTTTTAAGTCATGTAAGGTTCCGACTCTCCTTACTCTAACCTTAACCTACAGGTTTTTTAGTTACAAATGCATACCCCATTAACTTTCATATGTCTGTAGATATCAAAAAAAGTTTTCAATACTTTTTATCTAGTGTTGTGTGCAAATATACATGGTGTTTAGCTTTTCTGATATCGGGTGTCTCAAATTCGAAGGTGACCATTGGGATCTTGGAAACCGTAAGAGATACGAAAAAGTTTAAATTATGGCAAAGTTGCGTATTTTGGTGCTCAATAAAATGCCGTTTGGAAATTGAAAAAATTCCGACTAATTTCGGAGATAACCGAAAAAAACCGAAAGTTCAAATTTTTTTATTTATTTTCTGCTGACTTTATTTAAAGAGATATTGCAAAACAAATTGCACTTTTTCATTGCCACTTTTTTAGTTTTTTGAAGTGGCGTTATTACTTTTTTGATTTGACGTTTCGGTTTTTCGGATCCATCATCAAGTTCATTTTTTTAAATACGGACCTGGATTTTTTATTTCAAATTTCGAAAGAGCTCGAAATTCTAAGCACAACAATATATCACACATATTATTTCAATAAATTATAAGGCTTTAAAATTAATAAAAACAAAATTTAATGTTAAAAAACGTTAGGTGGCTATGAAACAAAAAAAAAACATCTGATTATTATTTTGAGTTACGTTACTATGGTTATTTACAGTGACATTTTCTTTTATCGTTTTTATTATTTATTGTGCGATATAACTAATAAAAAATGTTTACCAAATTAGAAAAACGTGATATGCTACGAATTTATTACAAATTAAATCGAAACTCTAGACTTTCAAGTCAAGAATATTTTATTCAATATCCCGAGCGAAGACAGCCTCATGAAAATTATTTTGCTAAACTTGATACCAACTTGTTACAATTTGGAAGCTTTAACAAACCTAGAAATAAATATGGTCGTAGAGTTGATGAAA
This sequence comes from Kuschelorhynchus macadamiae, assembly GCA_030620095.1. Classification (NCBI taxonomy): domain Eukaryota; kingdom Metazoa; phylum Arthropoda; class Insecta; order Coleoptera; family Curculionidae; genus Kuschelorhynchus; species Kuschelorhynchus macadamiae. Next base: position 211,750 of record JAUTXW010000931.1, on the reverse strand, counting down.
ATGAAGAGGAAAACATCATTAATACGGTAAAATAATAAAGTTTTAATTTAAATTCATATCTTATACTTTTTTTTCATTTAAGGTCAATAATGCTCCTAGGGGGTCAACTAAGTTTTACGAAAATGAGTTGCAAATACCTAGAATGCGAATATGGCGCACATTACAAGCCAATAAGTATCGACCATACAAAATTCACCTTAGTCAAAAACTTAGACCAGGTGACGATATCCGACGAATGGATTTTTGTAACTGGCTTCAAAATAAATGTGAGGAAGATAACAATTTTTTATCTAAGGTAATTTGGACTGACGAGTGTAATTTTACAACCTATGGAATCTTTAACCGACATAATGAGCATTATTGGTCGGTAGATAACCCTCATCAACATCAGGAAGTAAGAGCACAAGGAAGAGTATCTTTCAATGTATGGGTCGGGATGTGGCGCAATAAAATTCTAGGTCCAATAATATATGAAGGTACCCTAACGTCAAATAGATATCGCGAATTAATATTAGAAAACGTTGTTGAACTGCTCGAAAACGAGCCACTAAATATTTTGCGACAGTTGTGGTGGCAGCAGGATGGTGCACCACCGCATAATGGACGTGAAGTTGCACAATTTTTAGATGCCTTGTTTCCAAATAAATGGATCGGAAATACTGGACCTGTGCGATGGCCTGCGAGAAGTCCTGATCTTAATCCGTTGGATTACTTCTTATGGGGGTTTCTACAAAATCGTTTATATCGCAATATACCCGATAACATTAACCAACTTCAAGAAAATTTAATTAGGGAGGTTAGAGCCATTCCTGCTAGAACCATACAACGGGCGATATTAAAAATTCGTAGACTTGCAGCAAAATGCATTGAAGCACAGGGTTTTCAGTTTGAATACCTTTTATAATATGTAATTATTTTTGTATACTTTAGTTTTAAAAATTCGATAAGTTTGTTTATTTATGTTGTCACTTCTGATATACATGGCTTTAGTTTTTTCTAAATAAAGGTTACAAACAATTTTTGTGTTCTATTAAACGGTTGCTACAACGTTGGCGCGTTATAGCTGTGTGTTACAGTTAAAAAAAAAACATTACAATGAGTATTATATTAGTAAACGTCAGTATAAATCTCCATGGTAACTTAAAATAATAATTTCATGGATTTATTATTGTTTCATAGCCTTAACCATTAACGTATTTTAAATATAAATTATGTTTTTACCAATTTTAGAGTATTATAATTGATTAAAATAATATGTGCGATATATTGTTGTGCTTAGAATTTCGAGCTCTTTCGAAATTTGAAATAAAAAATCCAGGTCCGTATTTAAAAAAAATGAACTTGATGATGGATCCGAAAAACCGAAACGTCAAATCAAAAAAGTAATAACGCCACTTTAAAAAACTAAAAAAGTGGCAATGAAAAAGTGCAATTTGTTTTGTAATATCTCTTTAAATAAAGTCAGCAGAAAATAAATAAAAAAATTTGAACTTTCGGTTTTTTTCGGTTATCTCCGAAATTAGTCGGAATTTTTTCAATTTCCAAACGGCATTTTATTGAGCACCAAAATACGCAACTTTGCCATAATTTAAACTTTTTCGTATCTCTTACGGTTTCCAAGATCCCAATGGTCACCTTCGAATTTGGGACACCCCGTACATGGCAATTTGGTCGACTTTTCAGTACCATAGATCTGGTACCAAATGTGGTACAGAAAAATTTTAAACTGGTCTCTTAGAAACACGTCTTCTACGAAAATACAGGCAAATGAATGGCCCTATCTGTATAATTTTCCGAAATACGCTCTCCGAAAATTCGAAAAACACAGTTTTCGGAAAAAAAAACACGACATCGTCACGTAAAACCGAAGTAACAAACAGCCATATTTTATGTATAGAATTATTAACGTTTGTTAAAAATTCTAAACATAAAACGGGGCTGCATATATTGTACAGTCATTTTGTAAATTAAAAAATATGATCATGTAATTAAAAAATATATTTTCATAAAATTTTAAAGAAAAGTAATTGCTCAAAAGTTACAGCCACCAAAATATTGTTCTGATGCGTGCGTGCGTGCGTGCGTGTGCGCGTGTGCGCGGGTGCGCTGGTGCGCGGATGCGCGGGTGCGTGTGTGCGTGCGTGCGCGCGTGCGTGCGAGTGTGTGTGTGTGTGTGTGTGTGTGTGTGTGTGTGTGTGTGTGCTCTAATCCCCCTGAGGGGAGATAACCCAAACTAACTGGTACTAAAATGTGAACTTTGGGTGCTTGCATTGTCTAGCATTTCTATACCTGTGGCGCAGAACGTGTTTTTCTGTTAACATATCTAAGACGGATTTGTTTTGTATAATAAACGGTCGCTGGTCCTACTGGTACATACATCGTTGCGAATGAGAACATTCTGGCAGTTGTTAGTATTAAAATAAAATGATAATGGTTAAAAAGTTATTTTTCAATAATAATAATAAAAATAATAATAGTATTCAAAAATTCTAATTATTTGCGAATTTAAAATACAAGTATAGGGTAGGATTTTGAGTCGAAAATGTCACAAAATCAACTATGTGAATAATAACTTCAATACTATTTATTTTTGATAAAATTGTATAGAAATAAATTAAATATTTATAGAACAGGAAATAAAAGAAAATTTCTTTTTATAAAAATTTGCAATACAACTTATAGCTTTCGATAAAACTGACATTTAAAAATTAATGAAAAACTTGAAAATTGTAAGGCTATGAAAAAATGCCGTATATGAATAAAATATTCACCTCCGTAGGACACATATTTTCCTAATTTCATCATAAAATATTTTTCGAGAAATTTCAGTTTTTCTTACTTTCGATCATTGTTTTAAAGGGGTTATTGCCTTTAATCAAAAATCAAAAATTTTAAAATATGGAATTATAATTAACGTACTTAATTTTCCTTTTTTTCGAATTTAAATTTAATAACCGGCACAGATCGAAAGCAAAAGATTGCTTATTCTATATCTTTTTCGCAAGTGTGATAATTTTCGAGTTGATTCCCTTTACTGTTAACATAACCTTTACGGCTATGTTTTCATTAACAAATGTCCTCTAATTTGATACATCCGAGTTAGATACATAAGTACTCGTTTTCCATTTTTATACAAGACTTAACAAATAAAGTTGCAAGCCGCCTATGCAAAACTCTTAATCCATAAATCACGTGTTTCACTGTCAAATGAAAATAACTAATAAATAATAATTCAAATTATTGTACGTTTAAGGTTTTTACCGACTATTTGAATTTGTGATTAAGTAAGTGTATCTCTTTTTAAGTCATGTAAGGTTCCGACTCTCCTTACTCTAACCTTAACCTACAGGTTTTTTAGTTACAAATGCATACCCCATTAACTTTCATATGTCTGTAGATATCAAAAAAAGTTTTCAATACTTTTTATCTAGTGTTGTGTGCAAATATACATGGTGTTTAGCTTTTCTGATATCGGGTGTCTCAAATTCGAAGGTGACCATTGGGATCTTGGAAACCGTAAGAGATACGAAAAAGTTTAAATTATGGCAAAGTTGCGTATTTTGGTGCTCAATAAAATGCCGTTTGGAAATTGAAAAAATTCCGACTAATTTCGGAGATAACCGAAAAAAACCGAAAGTTCAAATTTTTTTATTTATTTTCTGCTGACTTTATTTAAAGAGATATTGCAAAACAAATTGCACTTTTTCATTGCCACTTTTTTAGTTTTTTGAAGTGGCGTTATTACTTTTTTGATTTGACGTTTCGGTTTTTCGGATCCATCATCAAGTTCATTTTTTTAAATACGGACCTGGATTTTTTATTTCAAATTTCGAAAGAGCTCGAAATTCTAAGCACAACAATATATCACACATATTATTTCAATAAATTATAAGGCTTTAAAATTAATAAAAACAAAATTTAATGTTAAAAAACGTTAGGTGGCTATGAAACAAAAAAAAACATCTGATTATTATTTTGAGTTACGTTACTATGGTTATTTACAGTGACATTTTCTTTTATCGTTTTTATTATTTATTGTGCGATATAACTAATAAAAAATGTTTACCAAATTAGAAAAACGTGATATGCTACGAATTTATTACAAATTAAATCGAAACTCTAGACTTTCAAGTCAAGAATATTTTATTCAATATCCCGAGCGAAGACAGCCTCATGAAAATTATTTTGCTAAACTTGATACCAACTTGTTACAATTTGGAAGCTTTAACAAACCTAGAAATAAATATGGTCGTAGAGTTGATGAAAATGAAGAGGAAAACATCATTACTACGGTAAAATAATAAAGTTTTAATTTAAATTCATATCTTATACTTTTTTTTCATTTAAGGTCAATAATGCTCCTAGGGGGTCAACTAAGTTTTACGAAAATGAGTTGCAAATACCTAGAATGCGAATATGGCGCACATTACAAGCCAATAAGTATCGACCATACAAAATTCACCTTAGTCAAAAACTTAGACCAGGTGACGATATCCGACGAATGGATTTTTGTAACTGGCTTCAAAATAAATGTGAGGAAGATAACAATTTTTTATCTAAGGTAATTTGGACTGACGAGTGTAATTTTACAACCTATGGAATCTTTAACCGACATAATGAGCATTATTGGTCGGTAGATAACCCTCATCAACATCAGGAAGTAAGAGCACAAGGAAGAGTATCTTTCAATGTATGGGTCGGGATGTGGCGCAATAAAATTCTAGGTCCAATAATATATGAAGGTACCCTAACGTCAAATAGATATCGCGAATTAATATTAGAAAACGTTGTTGAACTGCTCGAAAACGAGCCACTAAATATTTTGCGACAGTTGTGGTGGCAGCAGGATGGTGCACCACCGCATAATGGACGTGAAGTTGCACAATTTTTAGATGCCTTGTTTCCAAATAAATGGATCGGAAATACTGGACCTGTGCGATGGCCTGCGAGAAGTCCTGATCTTAATCCGTTGGATTACTTCTTATGGGGGTTTCTACAAAATCGTTTATATCGCAATATACCCGATAACATTAACCAACTTCAAGAAAATTTAATTAGGGAGGTTAGAGCCATTCCTGCTAGAACCATACAACGGGCGATATTAAAAATTCGTAGACTTGCAGCAAAATGCATTGAAGCACAGGGTTTTCAGTTTGAATACCTTTTATAATATGTAATTATTTTTGTATACTTTAGTTTTAAAAATTCGATAAGTTTGTTTATTTATGTTGTCACTTCTGATATACATGGCTTTAGTTTTTTCTAAATAAAGGTTACAAACAATTTTTGTGTTCTATTAAACGGTTGCTACAACGTTGGCGCGTTATAGCTGTGTGTTACAGTTAAAAAAAAACATTACAATGAGTATTATATTAGTAAACGTCAGTATAAATCTCCATGGTAACTTAAAATAATAATTTCATGGATTTATTATTGTTTCATAGCCACGTTAACGTATTTTAAATATAAATTATGTTTTTACCAATTTTAGAGTATTATAATTGATTAAAATAATATGTGCGATATATTGTTGTGCTTAGAATTTCGAGCTCTTTCGAAATTTGAAATAAAAAATCCAGGTCCGTATTTAAAAAAAATGAACTTGATGATGGATCCGAAAAACCGAAACGTCAAATCAAAAAAGTAATAACGCCACTTTAAAAAACTAAAAAAGTGGCAATGAAAAAGTGCAATTTGTTTTGTAATATCTCTTTAAATAAAGTCAGCAGAAAATAAATAAAAAAATTTGAACTTTCGGTTTTTTTCGGTTATCTCCGAAATTAGTCGGAATTTTTTCAATTTCCAAACGGCATTTTATTGAGCACCAAAATACGCAACTTTGCCATAATTTAAACTTTTTCGTATCTCTTACGGTTTCCAAGATCCTAATGGTCACCTTCGAATTTGGGACACCCCGTACATGGCAATTTGGTCGACTTTTCAGTACCATAGATCTGGTACCAAATGTGGTACAGAAAAATTTTAAACTGGTCTCTTAGAAACACGTCTTCTACGAAAATACAGGCAAATGAATGGCCCTATCTGTATAATTTTCCGAAATACGCTCTCCGAAAATTCGAAAAACACAGTTTTCGGAAAAAAAAAACACGACATCGTCACGTAAAACCGAAGTAACAAACAGCCATATTTTATGTATAGAATTATTAACGTTTGTTAAAAATTCTAAACATAAAACGGGGCTGCATATATTGTACAGTCATTTTGTAAATTAAAAAATATGATCATGTAATTAAAAAATATATTTTCATAAAATTTTAAAGAAAAGTAATTGCTCAAAAGTTACAGCCACCAAAATATTGTTCTGATATAAATTCAAACTATGAAGAACCACATCTAAAAATTTTAAAAAAGTTCGGAACTCAGACCGAAAAAATTTTTTTTTGACAGCTGTCAAAATTGTGAGTCTAAAAGTTACAAGGAGCAATAAAAACTCTATTTAAGTATTTTGAGCAGTTGAAAAGGTAAAAGAAAAAGCAGGCTATTTGACAGGTCTCCAAATATGTTTCTAATTAAACCTTTAAAAGCTACATGGAATTGTAAAAACCGTATTTAAAAATTTAAGCAATTTAAAAAATAAGGAAAACAAAAACATGTTTTAATAAATTGCGCCTCAGGAAGTTACATGGAACTTGAAAAACTTTTTTAATTATTTTAAGTAGATTAAAAGTTGTGGTGAAAAACTTTTTTTTACAACTCAGCATGTTTTTTTTTTAAATAAATAACGCCTTTAAAAGTTATATGGAACTTTAAAAACCGTATTTAAATATTTCAGATGTTTAGAAGTCACGGGAAAAATTTTAGACCACTGTCAAAATATTTTGTTCAAAATAATTGCGCCTTTAAAAGTTACATGGAATCGTATAATCCACATAAAAATTTTTTACTAAGTTTAAAATTACAAAACAACCATTTTTTTGACAAATGTCGATTTTTTTTATTCAATTAAATTATAATCAATTAGAGAAAACTGTGAAAACCGTTTTAAAGAAATTTAAAAGAGTAGGAGAATTTTTCATTAAGAACTGGTAATATATTTTTAAAAATTCCACTACTGAAAGTTACATGGATCTGTAAAATCGATATTTAAAAATTTTAAGCAGTTCAAAAGCGACAAGGAGAAGATCGATTTTTTTAAAGCTCTCAAAATATTAAAAACAAAAAAAGTCACTAATAGTTACTTAAAGCTGTAAAAACCGTATATAAAAATTTTAAAGAGTCACTAGGTCAACCCAATTTTTAATAGATATTAAAAATTTGTTGCAATAAATTACACCCGTAAAAGTTACAAATAATATCCTATCTATTATCGAAAAATCCAAATAAATCCTTTAAAAGTTTAGGTAAAGAAAAGAAAATTCGATCAAAGTTTTAAAGGGGTTATTAACGTTATATTAACGTACCTAATTTGCATAATTTTCCTCTTGCGAATCTAAATTTAATAGCCGGCACGGATCGAAAGCAAAAGTTTGCTTATTCTATTTCTTTTTCGCGAGTGTGATAATTTTCGAATTGATTCCGTTTACTGTTAACATAACCTTTACGGCTATGTTTTCATTAACAAACGTCTGCTAATTTGATACATCCGATTTAGATCTTATAGTAAAAAAGATACGTTTTGCATAAGTTTGCTCCTAATAACAAACAAAACTTCAATTCATTAGATATACTATAATTATATCTAAAATATATAGTAAATAATTATTGATAAATTCAAATACATAAGTACTCGTTTTACATTTTCATACAAGATTTAACAAATAAAGTTCCAAGCCGCCTATGCAAAACTCTTAATCCATAAAATCACCTGTTTCACTGTCAAATGGAAATAACCCTTGAAAATCTACCATCAGGCCTATTTGACCTTTACGCTTCCATCGTTTATTCATTGCATTCGAATTATTTTACGTTTAAGGTTTTTACCGACAATTTGAATTTGTGATTCAGTAAGTTTAACTTTTTTTTAAGTCATGTACGGTTCCAACTCTCTTTACTCTAACCTTAACCTACAGGTTTTTTAGTTACATTAGCTTTCATATATCTGTAGATATCAAAAAAAGTTCTCAATGCAAAAATTTTTTCTAATTGTGCGAATTTTTATCTAGTGTTGTGTGCAAATATACATGGTGTGTAGCTTTTCTGATATCAATTTTTCTTAAATGTAATACTGTATATTATAAGTCCATGGAATGGGTTCCTTCTTGCTGGTCACAAATAAATCGGTTTGGGTACATTTACCAATGAAGAGAGTCGAGAAAATTTAACGAAAATCCTGCTGTACATGGCAATTTAGTCAACTTTTCGGTACCACATATCTGGTACCAAATGTGTATTATCGAAAATTCCAATTAAATCCTTTAAAAGAAAAAAAAATGAAAAAATTCATGGCTGTAAAAACTAAATTTTCTAAATTTATTATACAAATCTCTTCAATCCATATTCCATACCGAAATAATTTACTAGAAAAAAAATAACAACTTTTAATCTAGAATTTCTAAAGATAGAATATGTCCTGCTGCCCCAGTATAACAATATATGCTATACTTCTGTACTTGTAACGGGGACAAAAATTCAATCAATCAATCAAACCCTACCTGTTACCTATAACCTATAACGCAAATGCCCAAATCTTTAAAAAAATACCAGTAAAGAAAATAAAATTGAAAAACTCGCAGCTGCGAAAGCAAAATGCTTTAATTAATGTCTTCTATGGAAAAGTTTCACTAAGAAAAAAACACAATTTTTGAAAAAATTTCCTTCCTACTGACCCGGTATAAAATAATATAAAGTTTACTACTTTTCCGAACAGCATAATACTGAACTTAATTACATTTCCTATGCTAAACGTATACCAGCATAAAAAAATTAGAAACTCTATGCCTGTATCCTAAAAAATCTCACAAAATATATAAACATACCCGACTATATACTAAAAAATGCGTCTTTCCCGTATCCAATTAGATGCAAGTATTTTGCTGGTCTAACTGATACGATAATCGAATAGCACGTTATAAACGAATATCGATGTAATGCATGCAATCGAGAACGACAGCTAATTTTCTTAGAGATATTTTATAAAATTGGGGAAGTATTATCCTTAAAATTGTAACTACCTACTTAAAACCATTTAAATTTTATGATGCTAATTTTAAAAATACCCAGGAAATTCTTTTTGAGTCTCTAAAATTAAATAATTTTTACTTAAATATTTATTCAATTACACTTCTGACAGCGAAAGTCAAGGATGAATTGATGTTTTGAAAATTTTGATCATCTCAGAGAAACAGCGTGCACTTTTTCCTTTAAATCGAATTTTCACCTATTTCCCCAATAGCTAGAAGAAAATACTATGGAAGTTTTTGTAGCCAAATAACCCCTCTATCTTTCTGTCAGGAAATAATTTAAATTACTGTTTGAAGTGAGCCCCATTTAATTAAATTTGGACTTTTAAAGTTTCAACTTTGAAAAATCGCAGTAATTTAACCGTTTGCGCTAAAACTTTGAAATTTGGTCACAATCTACCTACGAGTATTTAGTTTCTTAAAAAAAGTATCCCACGGCCTAGGTGTATTAGCTTTCCTGTAATACAGCGTAATGCGGAAAAATGTAAAAACGGAAACTTTACAAATTTTATCTAGTAATTGCACCCCCTGTACATACTCAAAATTCTTCACAGATATTTTATTTTGTGTATATTCTTGAGCACTTTCCGATGCTGTAATCAGTTTTCCGACAGGACACCTGCTTTTCTCTATAAAAAACAAAATATATCAAAAAAAATTTTACTTTCGAAAAATTTCAGTTTTTCTTAAATATTTCTACTTTCCGGTCATTTTTCCGACAGAGATGCATGCATCAAGTTTTTGTTCTCCTCTATTTTTCCAATGACAAATATCTCTTGGAAAATGTCGCTAGGACGCACCCAGTTCGAGCTATAAGTGCCCCAAGGCATCCTTTTCTCGAACGAAATAAAAACGGAAAATCAAGAAACGGGTTCGAAGCTCAACCAAAAACAACAGGGTTCTGTAGGAGCCGACGAGCCATTGTTCCAGAAAATTTTAAAAATTGCGACCTGAACCGTGTTACATCGAAGTTGACTTCTTTGGGGCTTAATAACTTAATATTAAAAAACAGGTTGCAGTTAATAATGGTTATGATGCAACCATAATAGACAAAATCGTAAATAAAAACAATATAAAAAAGCACCCAATTTCATTTATCCTAATTTCAATACAAAAGACAATATTAAGTTTAACACATTAACATATACCGGAAAAAAAAGCACTAAAATAGAGAAATATCTTAAAAAAAACAAATCATAAAGTAGCTTTTTGTACCAATAATACTTTAAGTACATATATTAAGAATAATAAGTCTAATACAAATAAGGACCAAAAATTTGAGGTATATGAATTAAAATGTGGTTCTTGCGAAAAAGTATATATCGGTCAAATGGGTAGATCTTTTTATAGACGTATCAAAGAACACAAAACCTCGTATATTAATCAAAAAACTGATTCTAATTATGCAAAACATTTACTAGAAACAAATCATAATTTTAATAATGAATTTAAGACGACGCATTCAGAAATAAAAGTTACAAATTACTTGGAAAGTCTAGAAATTAATAAGAGGAAAAACCATAATATTTTATTGAACGATCAAATGGACCTAAATGGTTCCCAACTGTTAAATCTTTATAGCTAAAATCTGCTAGGGTTAGGTTTGTTAAAAACTCTAGTTTTAGTATCAGTCTTAAGTTGGTTTTTAAAAAAGACAGAGTGTTTCGAAACAGCTGTCAAACGGAAATAAATTAGTGGAAATTACTAAACAAATATAGTTTGTTTATTTATTGTACTAGCGATAATGAATTTCCATCAAGTAACGGCTAACTCGATAAATTCTAAAATTACTTGTTAGTGTTATTGTTAAAGCCATAATTTAGGTTTTTATTCAAGAATTAATTTCCTTAAAAATTATATATTTAAAATTTTTATTATTACCTAAGAAAATTGTATAAAGTTTACATAAAATAAATCTTGACGTCATTTTTAATATTATATTTATATAACACGAAGTATAGTAACCTGACATTGACTGCATCACGTTCAAGTTCAATGGATAGAGTATTTGTATATACAGTTGTTCAGAATAGGAAATAAACCGGTATCAAATCGTATAGCATTTTATACTGTTTTAAATGTACTACTAGTACACAAACCTACATAAGCCTTCTTTGCTTCTATCTCGATCTATTTTGTACATGGTCCTTTGACCTACAAGAAACAAGCCCCTAGAGAAGAACCACTAAGCTCCTGGAGGAAAAATAAATACGGCCTACAGGCGCGAAGCAGTCCTATAGAAACCCCACGAAGCTCTGCAGGAACTAATCAATACGGCCCATAGACGCCACCAAACCCGCTCCTAGAGAAGCATTACAAAGCTCCTGGAGGAAAAAATCAAAACGGCCCACAGACGCCGCCCAGCAGTCTTATAGAACCAACACAAAGTTCTATAGGAACCAATTAATAGGGCTCTCAGACGCCACCAAAGCAACTCCTAGAGAAGCAACAGAAAATTCTAGAGGATGGAGAGCAAAAAAAATGGGGGAAATCTAAAAACTTCACACATAAATAACTCATTCAGAACACTCTCAAGTAATGCCTTTAAAAACAATCATTAGACTGCCAGGGACACCTTCGAGAAAACCCAAACCGCCCTACATAAAGAATCCAAAAACGACAAGAAACGCCCACCAGCAATAACCTTCCAACATTGAAACTTCTAGTGTGTCTAGCCAAACCTATGAAGAATGGCCAACTTCTGTGAATTATTTACAAAAATTATTTACCAAAATCAAATGAAACTGCATGGAGTTTACTACAACAAAGCTATCACAATGACCACCTAATTATATCCAAGCTGATTGATAAAATGCTAGACATCCCAACCATTACCCAGGAGTCAGCAGAAAAAATCAATGAATCTACACGACACGATGAATAAATGTCTAGAAGCAATAAAAGATATAGGCGATGGAAAATGGGCCCAATTATGGGAAGAATAACTACGAGAAAATAGGACTCGGAAACTAAAAAACTCTACGAACAAACACTAATAGAGCCACAAAAAGTACCCATCCCTAAGGAAATATTTAATTTTCCAGAGAGATGTTTTCAACCTTAGAAGCAATCGACAGAACAAAACAAGTCACTCAGGAACATGCGCTCGTTCAACAAAAACGACTAAAAGTCATTAGGGAACACCACATAGGTTAAAACTGCTTAAAACGTAACGAAAAACAGAGGTGGTTCAGTCAAATTCGATATAAAATCTGTAATAATCCACACAACATGCCTCTTCGTTTTCCTGCCAAAGAAACATCCACTAGAGACACAACAACAATCCCAGAAGAACTTATCACTCAATGGGAGAGGAGAAACAAAAAGAAGTATAGTTTCAACTGCCTTGGTGATAAGCAACTCTAATTCGAGAATACCCCAGATCACTAGAGTGCTCACTGATCAAGCATCTCAATCATTCTTCATAGCCGAAGAAGCTGCGCAGAGGCTAGCACTTCCACGTCAAAATATTAGAGCAGAAACTACAGGCATCGGCAACACTGAGACAAAGATCGCAAAATGGAACGTGGAATCCCAACTTAAATCACGTTTTCCCAGCCCATACAGCCTAAACACAGAGCTGATAGTTCTGCTTAAAACCATAACGGTACTTCCCAATCAGCCACTGCCAAATATAGATATTAATCACTTGCAAAACACCAATAGATATTCTATTAGGAGCGGAAGAATATGGAAAAATAATATTCAATGGTCTCATGAAAGACGACGCTGATCTAATAGGGCAACATACGGAATTTGGCTGAATTTTTTCAGGTCACATAATAAGCATCAAATCAAATAACATAAAAGTATAAAGTATGATTACATGCACCGAAGACGACAAGCAACTGCAAAAATTTTGGGAGATCAAAGAAATAAATCTACATCAACATCCTCGAACAGAAGATCAGACATGCGAAGAATTTTACGCACAAACTACTAGAAGAAATCAAGAGGGAACATACACAGTACAAATCCCATTTAAAAATAACACCCCAGAACTAGGGTCATCAAAACCAAGGGCGGTTGCAAGATTTTAACAACTCGAAAGAAAATTTAATCTGTAAACAACTGTATCACCAATATGCCGAATTTATGAAGGAATATCTGCAGCAAGGCCATGTAATAAAAGTGGCAAGTAATGAAATAAACAAAGGAAAATACGATATTCCGCATCAAACCGTTATACCAGATATAGCACAACAAAAAAAAATGCGAGTGGTTTTCGATGCATCATGCAAAACAAACAATAACATAAGCTTAAACGAAACAATGTACAGTAAGCCAAGACCGCAAACCGACCTAGCAGAAATACTGCTGAGATGGCGGAAACACCAGATAGCATTTATCTCCGATGTAGAAAAAATGTATAAACAAATAAAAATTCATGAAACAGATCAAGCATATGGAGATTTAACCAATCACAGCCACTACAAGAATATGAATTAAGAACAGTAATTAACCAAAACGCATCAGCCCCATTCCTGGCTATACGAACGAAGATTTTTATGTGGATGACGTTCTATCAGGTGCAAGCAACTTAGAAAGGGTGAAACAACTACGGACAGACCTAGCCAAGCTGCTCAAAACAGGCGGTTTTTCATTAAGAAAGTGATCCAGTAACTCACAAGAACTACTGGAACAAATTCCAAAGGGAATGAAAGAGAAAATTAATATTGAAATTGAACCAGAACATACAAAAAGTTATTAGGATTTATCTGGTCTCCAGGAGACGACATCTTCCATTTCAAAATAAAACCACCAGCAGGTGAATGTAGAACCAAAAGGCAATTGCTGTCCGAAATCGCCAAAATTTTTCATCTACTTGGTTGGCTCGCTCCATTTGTAATTAGAGCAAAATTACTAATTCAGGACCTTTGGTTACAAGAACTAACATGGGATCAACTAGTTAGTGATAGAAATCTTCAAGAGTTCAGTTTCAGGAAGAAAGCAAACAATTAGCAAACATAAAAATATCGAGAAGGAGACTCCATCGAATCTCATGGCTTCGCTGATGCATCAGAAAAGGCATACGGAGCAGTAATCTACAGCCAAAGAGTTGTCTCAGGAAATGTGTACATCACCTTGTTGCAAGCCAAATCAAAAGTAGCTCCCCAAGACAAAAAACCACACTACCAAATATAAAACTCTGCGCAGCCGTACTACTAGTAAAACTAATTAAGAAAACAGTTAATGCTCTACACATCAACAGCACCACAGTGCATGCGTCGACAGACTCTATGATTACACTAGGGTGAATAAAAGTTGATCCACTGCGTTGGAAGACCTTCGTCGCAAACCGAGTATCCGAAATAGCAAGATCAATCTCTCCAGAAAATTGGAAACATGTAAAAATAAGTAACAATCTTGCAGACCTAATCTCCCGAGGAACTGACATCGGCAACCTAAAATCCATCTCTTTGGTGGAAAGGTCCATCCTGGTTATCCATAAAAGCAACATGGCTAACGACAAACTACAGAAATTCCCAACATTGAAGAAGAAATTAAACGAAGTCACCAGTCATGTGTAGGTAGAAGTTTGGGAAGACTAGAGCCGATTTTCTCAACTTACCGGAATAATACAAGTCTATTCACATTGCAGAAGATTCTTGGGTTCTTGAAGTACTCGCCCAAAACCAACAACTTAACGACCGAAGAAATGGACAGTACAATGACGGCAGTAATAAGGCACCTGAAAGCGTATAAATTCAGTCAAGAACAAACTGCGTTGGCTAAAAAACATAAAGAAGGAAAGTCATCTACTAAACCTAAATCCATTCCTAGATCATAATATTATAACGTCAGTTGGAGGAAGATTAGAAAATGCATCAATCTTTTACAACAAAAAACATCCTATCATCCTGCCTAGGCACAGCCACATAATAAAATTAATCATCAGAGACGCACACAAAAAAAACTTCACGGAGGAAATTAGCTAACACTAGCACACATAAGAAACAAATTCTGGATTATCAATGGGAAAAAAATCGTAAAAGCTATAATTGAAAAATGCGTCATACGCATACAGTACAAACAGCAACACAACAAATGGGCAATCTACCTGCACAAAGAGTAACACCCTCATCCCCTTTCATCCACAGCACACACACTAGGCTCTTGCCGGTATCAAATTTCACTTCATTCCGCCACACGACCCATTTTCGGGGAATATGGGGAGCCGGACTAAAATCTACTTAAAACTACCTTAAAAAAGTAATTCGAAGCAATATATCGATATGAAGAGTTAACGACCCTTATACAACAAATCGAGTCATGCCTAAACTATAGGCTTCTCCACTAGGCGAAAACATAGATGACAACATCGTATTAACACCAGAACATTTTTTAATTGGGCGTCCACTTCTAATCATACCAGACCTAGTCTCCAAAGGGATAGATAAAAATCTCTCACAAAGATGGAAACTAGTCCAAAAAATGAAAAAATCCAAATAGAAATAAGCACAATGGTTCTCATCAAAGATGACTCTATCGACCCTTCTAAATGGTCCTTAGGACGAATAATCTAACTACAGCCCAGCAAAAATGGCTACATTCGCATGGTATCAATCCGAACAAAAGGATCGACGCAAAAATGAACAATTACCAGCATCATCCCATTACCATGTAACGAAAAACGTGAGAAAATAAAAAATTCGCCTATAGTCGCACAAAGAAATGCAGTAGTTACGAGGGAGAGTCCGTATAAATAAATAATCAAAGAATTCAAGCAATTATACGATCAGACACTACAGTCAACAGAAAGTCATTGTCCACAGCTTGTCAAATACCTTGAAGGAAAGGGAAAAGAAATACAGTTGGTTAGGCAAAGTTTACAAACTCAGCACAGATGAAAGAGAGGATTATTTGAAAGATTCTTGACAGTAGTTTTTGGAGTAAATGATGAAGTATACAAAGACATTAACAGTCTTCAAAGCAACTAGTAGGAGTTGATAAAAGCATCCAATCCCCAAAACAAGGTTATATTATCAACAATCTCAACAGTCAATGACTCAGAAGTTTGGATAGCAAACGAATTAAATCACTTCAGAGAAAAACTTAATTATGGGTTAAAAGAAATCAGCGAAATGAAAAAATCGTACAGGACGATCGACGTCAACTCAATAAATATACACGTATTAAGTTCATACCACTCAGCTCAACTTTGTCAGTGAAGTCAACGACTATTACAGTAAACTATTTGAAGTCTTCTATAGCAGAGGAACCATATATGACCCCCTGGATCCGTCACATATTAACAAAATAATCGACGAAGTAAACAACAAACTTCCATCCAACTTACAAATCTCCAAACATCCACTAGGCAAAAAGCAAGGTGAAGAACGAAATCAGTTCAAATGCATTTACAATTACACTCGTATAAAAACAAATCCGGCACCCTAGAAAATCGACCGTACATCTTACTGGCCACTAGATATGACCAATGAACAATTTAATCGTGCATTCAAAGGTCAAAAAAATAAAAATAAAAAAAAATATATATATATATATATATATATATATATATATATATATATATATATAACTAGATGTACTAGTCAAAATTTTGTTATATTTATTCTGAATTAAATATTTTTTCAAAATGAAACTTCCTACTTTAATTTCTAATACATTTCTTTTCTATATTTATCTAATGAATTGGTAATAAAAATATGTTTTTATAATAACTTACCAATATGTATTGTTTAAGACGATTTTTAATAAAATCATAATATGGTCTAAATAAAATAAGTTACACACTTATTCTGTGTTAAAATTATTAAAATGCCTAATAGGATTTATTAAATCGTTAGAAAAATAAACAAATAAAATTTAATACTTTTACCATTTAATTATAAAGTTTAAAATAAATACAAGCATTTAGACCAGTTTACAAGAGTAAAAAATGAAAAATTAACCCTTTGACATTTTTCTAGAACTTTGCATTTTAGGGTGCTTGGGGCCCATGTTTTCCCACTTCTGTCAGTCTGTCTGTACGCAGCATAGCTTAAAAAATACTTATCCAGTTGAATTTAAGTTTTCAACGTAATGGAAACATTTTGGTAAAAATCGAATATGGCGAAACAAAATGGCGGCCTAATGAAATAAGATTGTATAAAACTCAAGACTCAGAGACAGACTGGTAAAATTTTAGTCCGAATCTTGTATGACAAAACTAAATGACAGCCTAATACATTATTTGAATAGGCAGTAAATTGTAGTGACAATCTGTACGAGGTAAATTGATTGCCATTTAAAGTGATCCCTCGCTAATATTTTTATTATTCCTCGTACTAAAAAGTATTACATACAGTGTAATTCTTTACATGGAATGCTCTGTATAAAGAAGACCTTTTAAGAAATACTCTATTTGTAACTGTTACGACTGAAATTTATATATTCAAAAGTAATAATTTGTTCCCCTCGCCAAACAAATAAGTAAACTTTTTCTTAGAAAGGGATATTGGGTTGCTGGGCTGTGAGTTAATTGACATACCTGCTGTGGGAACTACTCCAGAAGTTGGAATAGCCACGAAGCCACGGTATGCAATATAAAAATTTAATTTTAAAACCTAAAGTCCGGATTTACTAGACAAAAAAATGAGGTAGCAACGGGATGTCTGTCTCACTGTTAAGTCACGTCAAGCTTATTGTAAGAACGCTATCGGGTGGATACCTAACCCTTTTACAAATTCTCAAAAATCTTAATGATATTTTTTATCATATAGTTATTAACACTTAATTTATGGCTCGGGGACCTTGTATAGGCTTTACTAGGTCCTTACACCTTGACTAAATAGTTCACCTTTTTATTGTAAATCGCATGAACGTTCAAGAAAATCACTATTTGCACTGTCACTAATAGTGTACACTTATAGGTACTGACTCTGTACTTTAAAGTTTTAAATGTTTACAGGTTTTTCACAAATCACAGGTATTTTTCACAAATTACTCTTAAACTGTTTTTCAGTAGTTCAAAGTTTCTTCAAAATCAGAGGTTAGCAAATTCCTTGTATTTACTAACTAACACCAGTAACGGTTAAAAAAACTCGGTTTGTTTGACAAATAAAAATATAGTAAAAAATTATTATATTCATTACAAAATTAAAAATTAGTTATTGTTGAATGTTTTTCTGTAGAGGAAGATGTGCTTCCCTACCTTCCATGGTAAACACTCTTCATGTCCTGTAGCCGAATAACTATTTTAAAATTGTGAGTCTGAACCTGCGGTCCATTTCAATGTCCAAGTCCCCACCACAGATAGAAACAAGGTCAATTTCCCTTCTCGGATTCTAATTGTTATTTGATAGAGATTAATAGAAATCTAGCAAAGAAACCGGAGACTTAAGTTCTCTTTTCGGTTTTCGCAATTCTAAAGAACTATTATTAAAAATTGTCTTTAGAGATTCGCGCTGTAGGCGAACGTTATCAAGCAACAGACTTTCTCTATTTTGTTTATTCATATTGTCATTCATAAAAGTTACGTTTAGGTTTTTATGTTTGTGTTTTTGTGAAAAGTGAGTGTAATCCATTGGAATATCGGAATATCCCTTGCCCTAAGTACTTCCAAGGCGATATCCTCCAAGTAAGTAGCTCCGGAGAAGGTATTATATTTATACGTCCTATAACTTTGGTAATGTCTTTCGTAATGTGCAGGGGCTGTTAATGACCACTCACCCGAAAAACTTTGGAAGGTTAGGTTAGGTTAGGTTAGGTCCTCGCCAAATAAAAGAGTGAACCTTTGCTCAAAAAGGGTAGTTTGATTGCTGGGCCTTGAATCAGCTGCCATACCTTCTATGGGAACTATTCCAGAAGTTGGAATAGCCACGATAGACAGTATAAAGAAATTTTAATTTTAATAACAAAGTTCAGATAAACTCGGCGGTCAGTCTCACGGTAAAGTCAGATTCTTAAGCCAAAACGCTATCGGGTGGATACCTAATCCTAAGCCTAACTTACAAAAATTTGCAAAAAACCTTATGGATTTTATTTACTAATAGACTCCTGTTTATACTATGGTTCAAAACCGTGTGTAGGCTTTGCTAAGTCCGTACAACTCTTAAAATAGTTCGCCTTTGATTTCAAGTCGTAAAACGTTCAAGAAAATCACTTTTTTGAACTGTCACTTTTAGTATTGAGTTGTAAGTACCTACTCTGTACGTTTTTAGTTTTAAAGTTTTAAAAGTTAATGAGTTTTTCACTAGACCACGTAATTTTACAAAATTGCTTGCAACACTGTCTTTTCAGTTTTTTCAAAATTAAAATTTATCAAAGCAAAAGTTAACCAATCAGTCGTATTTGCTAACTACACTAGTAACGGCTAAAATAGCTCAAGTCTTTAATACCTATAACAACTTATCAAAATCAAATTTTACAAAATAAACTTATTATAAATAAGTAAAGTATTTAAAAACTCAAAAAATATTTTAGTTAAAAAAATGCAAAAACTGGTTAAGCCAAAAATAGCTAAATTGTTAATTCAAAAATCTTTAAAAATAACTAAAAAAGATATTCTGAAAATCAAGCTTGTCTTTCCCTACTAAATCCATCCGGATCACGCCGCTTGGGATTTAATACGCGAAACATAATTAGAAAAAATTAAAAATTTAAAAAAGTTAAAAATCTTAAAAATATTAAATTTTATGATAGCAGTTATAAATATAAAATACGCAAAATATATATAAATATAAACAGTAAAAATCACGTAATCAAAATTAGCATGGTTAATTTTAATTTCCCCCTAAAATAAACAATCCTCCTCACTCAGGAGAGATTGAGAACTGAGGTAGCTGACGTGCCAATATCCCTGGGGGGGAGTTTAATTTTAAAAGGACGGATTCATCAAGCGTACTAAAACTAAACCCTATTCTACACTTATAAAAAACAAAGTTTATTTATTATAACAACAGTTAAAATATTAGAAACTAGTTTTACAAATTAACGTTATCAAAGATAATCCACTTAATTTTTTAGCAAAGTCAAAAGTCAGAAAAATGTGATTCGCTTAACCAAGGGTAGACCACAAAAATATATAAGTCAAAATAAAGCAAATAGACATTAATAAAGTTGCAAAAATATCAAAGTCAAAATCGGTAAATTATTAAATCACAAATAGGTAAAACAATTCATAATTGTTAATAATAGTCACAAATAAATTAGGATAACCAAAAATGGTAAATATCAAATAGCAAATATAAAAAATGAAAGTATGTAAATTTAAATAAAGGTTGAGCAAAAAGTTAACTTTTCAAAAATTGCAAAATTCAAAAATATGATAATTACGCCAAGAAGCACAAATTTAAACAAATACACTTTTGAATACTACGCTGAAAATTATGTGAGTTACTTAAAGTGAATATCTATATCTGGAGATGAACTAAGGCTTGGATGAAGGCTTAAAAGAAGGAGACCAGACACTTGGCTTGCCCTTTTTCTTCGCGCAATTTAGACAGCCAGTATTTTTTCTTCCAGATACCCCCTATGGAGTATAGATCAAGAGAACCAGATCTAATCTCCGAGGACGATCTTCACAATCTAAGCTCTACTCGGAACCTAAGTATAATGGCACATATAAAGACTTGGCGAATTCCACCGATGCGATGGTAACGTTAGTGCAATGTTCATCTAGTTGTCTTCGGCTGTATTACGAAGAATGGCAATTAAGAAACGCACAAATATACTTCAACCGGTGATTAAGGAGGGCTTTGAAATCAAGTGTCACTAACGAGTTGTAATCGCGATCTGCTAGCGATTAAAATTTCGGTTGTTCCATCGGGGGTTAGGCTCGGGACTTCCTCCACTCGAACTCGCTCCTTTTATGTTCTCCTCGTCTAAATTACAGCCTGGCTCAGGCCTTGATGCGAGAACATGACTCTTGAGTCCGGTGTCAACCCTCAGGTACTTGGTTGGGGTTCCAGCAACATTGCCTGCATCATTGGTGTCCTGTCTTGCCCCCTGTACGACGTTTCGATGTTTGATCATCATTTGTCCTTTTTCAACTGGATATGTCTTTGACATTCATAAATAATTCTTTCTTTGCTTAATAGGCATTATACTTCCTGAGGGTGTAACACCGCTGCCATCCCCTAGATGCTTGCGCCTAGGCTCTTCTCGGCTGCTCTCCTCCCCTAGGTTGGTTGAGGAGCCATTTGGATGGTGGCATATTGTTTTCCGTGTAGGCCTCCTCGGAGATGAGTCATACTCCGAGAGGCAGTTTTCACTTTCTGGGTTTCGGCATTCTTTTAAAGTTTTCTTCTTAGGCCACCTTGTTATAATATTCGTCATGCCTGGATTGTTTTCCGGGATACTGTCTCCGTGTCTTCCCGTGGTGGCGCGCTCAAAATACACGTGGCGTCATCCATTGTTCCACTTGAACAAGATCTCATTGTACGCACCCCTTTTTTCCCCCTTTCCCGGAAAATTTTCTTGGAATGGGTTTTCCGTGATTCCCTCTATCCGCCACCTGGAATTTCCTGGATGCCACGTGCAGATCTTCTAACGTCCCCTCCGGATGCTCTCCCGAGTTTTTGGCGACGGCGGCCCAGATTCGCCGTGGTCTATCCGAGTTTTCTCAGGATCCGATTTTTCAGACCCTCAGGCCAAACTCACGTTGTGTAGGCCTCTTTGTAACCCTTCCCTATTCCTTAGGAATCACCTTTACTTCACTTTGGGAAGGTGGCAGCTAACTCCCAATGAGTGGCAACCTAACTTTCCCCCCTCAGGGCTGAATGTCTAACTCCTGGAGGCTATTCGGCACCTCGACGCTTCCTTTGCGTGTCTTACTCTACCTGGGGCTATTGTAGTATGGAAAAGTATCACCCTGTATAGCGGATTGTTATTATTAGTATATTGCAATTGTTTAATATGTAATTGCGAAATGAGCACGCTGACGAGGCATCGTGCTAATGGCAATGTACTGTATGCAGTCCGAGATACAGGGATATTGTAACTAGCTATAGACGAGAGTGGTAGTAAGGGCAAGGGCGGACCTTGTTGGTCCGGCCCTTGGGCTATACTGTTGTAGTCATAGTAAGAGTCAATAGAAGGTGTTGTTAGTAAGCGTCTTTCTTTATCCAACAACCTGGACAGAAGAGCAAATGAACCGCCCTAAGAGATACCTTATTCAAGCCCTATTCATAAGTTATTACATGGCGATCCTTGCCTTAAAGATCCTGCGTCAAAGAGCTGTATAAATTAAGAACATGATTATCCAAGAAACCAGATGGACCAGAAGGACATTTTTTTTAGGTTTTATTTTAGGTTCAAGAGAGAACGAAAATAAGATATGGAAATGGGGTTTGGAAAGAACGAAAAATTGGTGTATAAAAGACATAAATTGTAGGCTTAAGGTACTAGAACTATCAATAAACTTAAGGTAATAGAATTATTAACAGGCAATAAGTCATTTTAGAATAGAATTTAAGATTATTATCGGACAATATGTCGTTTTAATTTAAATAGGGTGTGTTTTTATAAAATTTTTTTGATATTTAGTATAAAATTGTAAGTAAGTGTATATTAATTTAGGGAGCAAAATTATTAAAACCGTTAAGCACTACCTACGTAACAAATGAATTCTCGTCTTAGAAACAAATGTCAATTAATAATGATTTTTTTTTAATCTCTTATCTCTCGCAAAAGAAAAGGATGCACATTTAAAAATAGGTAATATATTAAAATAAGAAAAAACAAATTTAAAAAAAAAAATACTCATAGTGGACATCAGATGTTGATTGACGTAGATATTATTCTAAACTTCGTAATATTATGCCAAGACGACTTGGGCTGAGAGTTTTGCTATTTATTAATTTTAATTTATTATAGGTATCCAATATAATTATTAATAGTATTCATTAAAACCTTAGAGAATGATATTTTTATGTATCAATCGGATCAATTGAGACTAATAAGCAAACAACATTTTAAAAGTTTGATTAACAAAGCAAATTCATGCTAACCTACTTATTTTGTTGTTACCAAAACCATGCATTCTAAAAAGATGTGGCGTCATTTTACTGAACTGTTTAATTTTAACAAACATAAAAATACTAAAGCAATAATTTTCTCAGTTTTATATTAGAATTCATTAAGGAATTAAATTAAGCGATAAATTGAGATCCTCACAAAAAATATTATTAGTTCTTTGTATTGACTTTTTTTAAACTAATATAACACAATATCAAAGTTCGTTGTTCGCTTCATAACCCTTAAAGTATCGCTTTTTAGTGGAAATAATATTCAAATTCTTTAAATGCTTTTGTGTGTTTCAAAAAAGTATTTCAAACAAGAAAATTATCGTTCTGCAAAGTCACTACGGGTTGTAATTTTTAATATTGAATTTTGCTAACGTTATTAAATGAGTAAATACGTCACACATTTTACACAATCTGAGCATTTCGGATGGATTAAGTACAAAACATTTTGTTGAAGAATATCTACAATTTAGTTATTTTTTTAGTATCTCAAAAAAAAAATTAGTTAATTTTCTAATTTATTTAAGTACTCAATACTTTAAAACACATACAGTCGTACAAACACACTGCTTTTAATTTGATTTTTGATAGTATCATTCTTAATAGCCATCAATTTTGTTTTGTGGTGGAATAATTTGAGGCTGCTAAACAGATTATTTTTGTTTTATTGATAAATCATGATTTTTATACTGAATTTATGAAAAAAAAATCAAAATAGTAAATAATTTTTTAGAGAATCCTGATAATTGAAAAACTGCTTTACACAATCATTTTATAGGGTAGGTACAATGATATTTTTTTGACTATATTAAATAGTAAATATGCATGTATGTATAAGTAAACAGGAAAGATTAAAATAAAGTGGCCAGCTAGCGATTTGTTGGAAGTATAGTATGAAATTTTAGGCTGGCTTAAAACGTATGGTTGATGTTTAATAAGGGTTGGCTGAATTGGAAGCATGGATAGATTTAACATGAGTCACGTGTTCCCTGAACTTTAGCTTCAACTTTTAAATATAAATATCGGATCAAGAAAGTACGTAAAAACAGCTGCTACAATATATTATAACAAAAATGAAAATTGTCTTGTCATACTTAATATAAAATCTAACCGTTTCTTGGACTAAAATTATATTGTAATTTCGATAATTAAATTTGATTTAAAAAAAAAAAAAAAAATCACTTGTGAAATACACTTTTTCAGTTTTATAAATCATGAAGTATCGACCTCGTTAATTTTGGTATTTTTGCAACTTAATATCTTTTATGCTAATTTTTTTTCTAATGTGACCTATGTTCATTCATCTATTTTTTTTTTCAAAATAAAATTTTGCTAAAGACAAGGGAAATTATACACGCTTTCCTGAAATGTCAGATAAAATATGATTTTAATACTAACATTACAAAGTTAAATAAAATTCAAAGTATAAGCATTAATAAACTTTCAGGATAGCTAAATAATTTTTATAATTTCCTTCTATCACATGTATAAAATTTTGAAATCATTAGTTCATTGACTAATTGTTATAATAAACATGCAAGGACCGACTGCGACCTAGTAATAATGCTGACAATGATATTTCGTAGAATATCTAGTACGTTCAAATTGGAACATTGCAATTGCAACAAAAATTAATATGCTTATTTATTGCTGCAGTTTTTCATTCTAATTTATGATTGTTGACTAAAAAAATACACGAACAATAAATTTAACCTAAAGATTCTGATAAACATATATCGAATAAATAATATACTCCTTTTTCTTATCATGGTAAACTGACTACTATATAATACCATTAAATACTTAGACAAGGAATCTTGTCTAAGAATAAAGATACCTAGAGTTCAACAGTATATTATGTAATATGCAGAATAAGCTTTTAGGTCATATTTATTTAAATTTATTAGGATTATTTTGAGTTCAAGCAATAATGTACGTAATTATTTCTTTAAAATAATATCTTGGATAACAATATTATCTAATTATTATTTATATTTAGAAGTATAATGTATTTTTTTTGTAAGAGAAGGTGTGTGTATGCTAGAGTATTAACTTCATCGTTATAATAATAAGAAAAAAAAAATAACCTCCTGTGTTATAACTTACTTAGACATTAATTATATTGCATCAAATTTTTAGCTGAACCTTATTAAAGTCCCTGATACATTTATAAAAAAAAAATAGTAACTCTCTCGCAATGAAAAGCCTATTTTATTAAAATTTGCGAAGCTTAGACAGTAGCAGTATTATTATTATTATACAATGATATAAGTCAGTAGGTAGTAGTAAGTTTTCTCCGGGTATTAACGAGAATGAAAGAAATACTAGCGCTAATGAAAAGGAAAACTTAGATCATTAATGGTGATATTTTTTAGAGCAAATATTGCTTTAGCCTTAATCGGTGGCTGATGATCACAAAGTTGGAGTTAGGAATGGTAGAGAAAATTAGAAAGATTGGAGAATGTATGAGTATTTAAATTGGAATGTGCAACAGTCAATATCATACTTAAATAAGATAGGAACCATACAGGAAAGGAAGTGACCAACCTCAAATGTATGAAAGTCCTACCGCGTATAGATATTAGCTGGTCTGCACAGAAAGTATTGAGAAAAGAAATAAGGGCACGTTCCTATTCATTAATGGTAAGTTAGGCGTTTATATGCGCCATTATCTAAGCTAGATGGGCTGATGGAAGGAAGCGTTGCCTATTAAATGAAAAATAATTATGAAAATAGTGCCTATTGCAGAAATCCCACAGGGTACCCATAAAATATAATGTGAATTCACGAGTAATATTTCGACCAGAATCACCGATCGGCGTAAGACTTAGGTACATCGTTGAGGTAACTGGAAAGAGGAAATATGAGTAGAAAATAAAATTTCGGAATAAATTGTATATTATTAGAAAATGTCGACATTATATAGAAATTATATTGATAAAATGCATGCAAAATACAAAATATGTAAAGTGGGAAAATAGACAAGAAATTAAAGTATAAGGTAAGGAGTAAGAATGGTAAAAATGTCGGAGAAAGGAATTAAAATGAGCTAAATAAAAATAAATATTTATAATAAGAATTTTTTTTGAAGAAGCTACCTATGACGCAATAAAAATTAACATCTGATGGTCCCAATCTAATAATACATATAATAATCTCAATCTATTAGTACGTCATAATATGAGTCTGAACAACACATATACTATTTCTAGGTCTTCAGTTACAATCTTAATAAATAAATATATATAATCCATGTCAATACATGTCGAGTTTAATCACTTATAAACTCATAAGACAATAAAATTTACTTAATGGAAATAAAACTTACAATATTATATTATATTAGCGTACGCCCTATTATGTGTATAAAGTCCGAAAAAGTGTTACGACTATGTTGATGTGCAAGATATTGACTATTTGAATTTATATCATTTTATATTTATTTAAATTTATATTTTATTAATTTGTTGACAAAACTATGCAAAAAGCTGTTAAAATATATACCTATCCTAAAACCAAATAACTCAAATGAGCATTTAGCTAACTCTATCCAAACAGCGATGTCTTTCACAAGTGGCCATAGTGAAAGCCATTAGCTAGAATGCTAATTGCATGAGCTCAGTCAACAGTTGCTATTACTTTTATAATAGGCTAGTATTAAGATTTTTTTTCAATTTATTCTCAACCAACTGTTTCGTTTATTATACGGAAAGTAAATAAATAAGCTAACATTAAACAATTACAAATGCACTTAATATGATATAAATAAAAAAAAAAAAAAAAAATAAGTATTTAATTAATTAACAGATAATGAAAAAAAAACTAGAGTAAAATATGAAATTAATTCCTAAAAATTTAGCAATTTTTCCAGAAAATATTTTTGTTTTTTTTTATATAAAAATATTTCTAACACTTCTTAATGAGCTAGTAAATTATTATATATTAAAATACCATCACATAAGATAGCTTTGTACAAAGTTACTTTTGCTAATGTGATGTGTAAATTTTTACATTGCCAAATATCATTGTAAATTTCTGTAGATTTATTAAATGCTACATAATGTTTTTCCAAAATATTTTAGAATTAATTAAAATGCACGTTTTAACTTATAAAGTTTCAATGTCTAAGTAGTTTTTTTTCCTAAAGTATAGCTGTTATTAAATTGTTGTTATCATAAGAATGATTCAACAGATAGTTAAATCATTCTTCCCAAAAAAGGGGGAAGGTGTAGTATGGAAAAGTATCACCCTGTATAGCGGATTGTTATTATTAGTATATTGCAATTGTTTAATATGTAATTGCGAAATGAGCACGCTGACGAGGCATCGTGCTAATGGCAATGTACTGTATGCAGTCCGAGATACAGGGATATTGTAACTAGCTATAGACGAGAGTGGTAGTAAGGGCAAGGGCGGACCTTGTTGGTCCGGCCCTTGGGCTGTACTGTTGTAGTCATAGTAAGAGTCAATAGAAGGTGTTGTTAGTAAGCGTCTTTCTTTATCCAACAACCTAGACAGAAGAGCAAATGAACCGCCCTAAGAGATACCTTATTCAAGCCCTATTCATAAGTTATTACACTATGAAGTCGGCTCTCTTGGTAAACCTTGACTAAATTCAAAAGCAGTGGTAACTTTTATCACCACCCGTAAAAAGTTATACATTTTCAGCAAGTTTCATCTTCGTAGCATTTTTCTAAGTATTTTTAATTTTGAGTTGAAAGTTGGAAATATTACTGACGCCCGTTAAGCTTGTCTGGCGAAGCTTGGCGTGGTTCTTCCTGATTGGTTGGTTCTTAACTCGTCCTGCGTTCTGATTGGATTTATGGTTTTGATAAAACTACTTTGTTCTGCGTTTAGATCTTGCATTGACCTGGTGTTCAGCTTAGGAGATGATATTTTGGCCGTATATCCATTATCTATTATTTGCATTTTAATAGAAGTCATTTTACAACATAAACTGTCATGTTGTCAGCTTTTCCTAAATGCGTCCTTACTGTAAATCCAGGCTTTATCCAAAAAGATTTTAAAGTGAACGAGAAAGTATATATATATATATATATATATATACATATATACTATATATACTATATATATATATATACACATATATACTATATATACTATATATATATATATATATATATACTATATATATATATATATATATATATATATATATATATATATATATATATATATATATATATATATATGTTTAGTAGTGATTGGTAGATGATTTTTTCTTCAACTAATCTCAAACATATTGTGAAACCAAATTTTTCTTGGGTTATATGGTTGTGAAATAAACTGCAGATTGGTTGGTCAGTCACATATTTAATTGAAAGTATATAGTTTTGTAGTTTTAACCGGACGTTTCGGTTACTTTCGTGGTCTTTTTCAACTGTAGGGTACTCAAATTTTTGCTATTGCCCAAACAACAGAAATCCACTTAGTCATAATTAGTTTAAAACACATTCACACAAAATGTGTACGTTTCGTCTCTAACTGTCTCTTCTGAGTGTCTAGACGAGACGAGACAAGACGAGACGTAAATTATGTATAATTATCTGGACCAATTTAGTGAAATATGGCAATTTATACCAAATAATACTAGTAAATTCGACGCAAGCATTTATTTTACCTCAACAACAAACGTTTTTTGCGATCCACCTTTATGCTCAATAGCAGGCTTTCGCATTTATAATTTAAGCACAAATGGATATAGACAATTCGGCCCTATATTAAAAAAGCGATTATAAATACATTTTTTATTAGGTATATTATTTCATTAATAAATCGTGAAAAAGGGCGATATAAAAATAGTAAATCTCTGAGTCTTATTTCAATTTTATATATTTTTTTGAAATATTATATTAGTAACTGCCTTAAAAGGGAGAGATAAAATGTTTTAAATACCAATACATTTTATATATTTTATATCGCGGCAAGACTGTTTTTAGGCCATAGCCAAGTTTTGTTCCTTTTAGCCTACCTGTGTTATTGTTTAGTAACTCTGAATATCGCTCAATTTTCTTAATTTCAACATCGCAAGCCTCTAAAAGTATTTCATCGGATTGGAAAATTAGTTGTTCATTGGAAACTTGTAGATTATGCAGTGTGGGTGTGCCTGAGGGGGTGCTAGCAAAACTCACAAACTCATGAATTGAGTTTGTAACAGAATTTCTCTGCATATTTTGAGATTTCTCAACCATTTTTCTACTGCGAGAACTGACTTGCTAGCAATAAAATATTATTACTGTTATTGTTATTATTATTACTATTTTGGTAATTTCCCCATTATATTACAAGTCAATACCCCGTATCTTGAATTAAGTTCTTGGTAGTAGATTAAAATATTTGAAAGTAATATCCCGTATCGCAATGGCATGCTTCACTTATCATTTTATTCTATATTTTACATAATTGTGATTAACGCATTATTTAAGATTATTGTACAAACGAAAAGGGAACATATTATATTAAAAGATTTACCGTTAAATACGACATCTTCTTCAAAAAGACTCTTTCTAATGCCGCAACATACACCTTTATACAATCTCATATGATTTTTAGCGCGAGGGATTTTTATTGGTTAATAATACGTACGTATAAGCATTGTAGAATTTCTACTTTACCGATCGGCGCCAAAAAGGGAAATTTGAAATTTTTGCCGATACGGGGTATTACAATCAGACCGTCGTTATATAATAAAAGAGTTATTTCGAACGCATTCGTCTGTTTTTTCCGCTATACTTTCACCCAAATTATTAGGATAAGACGCTATATATATTATTATAGAGCTTAATATCATCCATATACAGAAGTTGGGATATATTTCGGGAATTGACTCTATTGGCTTTGATGTTGAAGCCATGTGCTTTATTATTAAGCAACGTGGATAGGGGGTCCATCGCTAAACAAAACCTTAACAAGTCTCCTTGGTAAATTCCCCTATTGATGTGTATCTCATTGGTGGTAAGAGACCATTGGCCGCGTTCACCCGCCTGATCGCTCAGTGATCGCTCTGAGATCGGTACCATGAACGAGCTATTTAATCATGCTACTTTGATAGCGGGTCGTTGAGCGGACGCCATGTTTTGTATCGTATTTTATTTTCGCTACTTAACTGAGCAACGATCTGCTGACATAACAAACGAGATGGAGGCATGTAATGTAAACATTATGAGCAATAATTATACAATATAATAATACACCAGAGCAATAATGGATTTTTTTAATCTTTTTTTTAACACAAAATACAGAATATATTATACAAACAAATTTACTATCATATTTCTTTTAATTTCAGCCCTTCCTTGTTCTCGTTGTCTCATATTCTCATTCTCATCAAGGTTAAGGTCAAGAAATATTTGCTGCGTTCGAAATCTCTAAAAACCGTTCAAACCATTGCTATTATTTGAGCGCTACTTTGGTTCGTTCTCCACTGGTGCTTGATAGTTGCCGGGAAATGAATGACTATAGGGTGAATTTTGTATACTCCTAATACATCTATGAGACGGATATGGTACACTGTCAAACGCCTTTTTATAGTATATAAATATGTGTGCCTGCTTAAGTACCACAGAGTCGATGAAAACTTCTTCTTTGCATCCTTGATGGTCTCGAATGCATCCCTTCTGTTCCTCGGCTAATAGGTTATGACTGTCAATATGGTGATACATACGATTTTCAATGCATCCTGTAAGGATTTGTACACGGTGGGGAAACAGGTGATGGGCCTGTACCGGGACGGGTCTTCTGCCCTATTGCTTTTGGGTAGCATAGTTGTAGTGCTCAGCATGAGAAATGCGGGGGTTGTGTCCGGATGATGCATTATTTTGCAACTCCTGGCGACTTCCAGTTGCTCGTTCCCTTAATGACGCTGCTAACTTTCTCCTTGAATCTCCTTTGAATTTGATCATGTTGAGTTTGTATCCATGTAGCATTTCGGTGATGCTCTTTTGGCTTTTCCTAGATGTTCGACCAATACTCGGTCAAATGCTCTTTGCTGGGCAGCATTTTCTCAGTATATGGTTTGATCTATGGTGTTATTGATAACCCAGAGAACTGTCTGATTGGTGTTGAAAAGCCAGTTCTGTCGTTTTCCCGTTAAGTATTGGTTGTATCTCTGCAGACATTTCGCTTTAGCTGCTAGTTTGTAATTTGTACTATTGTAAGAGAAATGTGTTTCCTCTGAAATGGCAGTTGTGCGAACGGCAGCTCTTCGTCAGGTAGCAATAGTGGGAAGTAGGCAAGGAATACTTACACTTAATTTTTGGGCGCCACACAGTTTAATTATCAAAGTTTTTATAAAGCATTTAAACTGAGAAATTCCGCTCTGAAAATACTGATGGAAAATAAAACACTTGAAGTAAGTTTCAATCTGTTTACTTTACCTTTTTTTTTTGTTTTTTTATGATGACATGAAATGACATAATGCTGTAATAAAAATTACAAATGTTAAAAAACGGTAATGAATATTTTCACTCAAAATGTTACTTTATAACCAACTCTGATATGTTAAATTTTACGCATTGTAATTGTATTAAAATGATACCCGATTAAATAAAACTTCTTGTGTTGTCATTGCAAAGTTATCTTGTTCCTCCAAGCACTTGTGTCTGTCTTCTTCCGCTTTAATCCATGAAGCATTATTATTGTGTAGTTTCGGTTCTGACCAAATACTTTTCCAGTATTCTGTGATCTCTTGTTTGGTCGGTGGTTCTATTACTCGTGCCTCCTCATTGCTCATGATTTTTTGAGAGAACTGTTTTTCGCTTCTTCGAAACAGGTTGTTAGCGTCCTTTCTGTCATTTGATTCTTTGTATCTTCGGAGTCTTGCGGCATACACGGATAATTTTTGCCTCAGAGTGTCAAGGATTTCTGTAAGCGTTTGATCAGGAGATGCAGGTTTCATTTTCTCTACACTGTGTGTGATACGTTTTGACTTGTTGCCGTTCATGGATTGGGTAAGATGTCCCAATTCTTTTCTAATATTATTAATTTTGTTTGATCCTTATCTGCCATTTGAATTTTGGTTTTATGTTGTTGGTGTTTCTGTGTCGTGGCGGGAGTTTCTGATTGTTCTGTGTTATCGTGGTTATAGCTGCTGCGTGGATCACTATATGAATATCCTCAATTGTGCTCGCATTCGTTATGTACTCCGGAATTATGTGTTCGTTGATGGTCCTTAGGATTTTATGTATCTCCCGTTTGAAGATTACACGAGGAATAGGATCTCTTGTTGTAGGATCGGAGCCTGACCATTTGTTTAGATGTGACTTCATTTCTACTTTGATTGCTTGTGCGAGAGACGGTCCGAAGTGTAGCTGTGTGTATGGTGCTTTGGGCGAATGATTCACTTGTCGTGTGCGCTGTATGGTGCTTGTCATCTGCCGTGGCTTGTTGCTGGGTGCTTCGCCCCTACTGAGCATTGAGTGAGGTTGCAGATCCTCTTGCACAAATTTGAGCTGGTTTGTATGTGGGATCGGTTCGGCATCTGCCCCACTTTCCTCAATTGGTTGATGAATGTTTAGTTCAGCAGCTACCATAGCTTTGATCTTTTGCGATGCGAGTGGGGTGAGCTTACTAGTCTTAGTGATAACTCTTTTTTGAAATATTACTCTCTGTTCTGTGATAAGTGATTTGTATTCTGGATATTGTGCTATTAAAAGCGTATGCAGTTTATGTCCGTATCCTGATGAAATTGTCTCAAGTTTGGTAGCGGTGTAGTAGGAATGCATCACCGTTCGTTTAATTTCATCTGTCCATTTTAACCTCTTATGGTTTATCTGCCTTGGTAGTTGCAGGTAGCCGTTGCGATATATCCGCTGTTGTAATGGGCTCAAGTTGTTGTGTTTGGTTAGCATCTGTGTCAGATTTATTTATGTATCCATTTGGGCAGCGCATGATCGGTTCGTTCGATTCTGTAATGCGGTTCATGCGTTGCCCTGCCTTTCCCGCCTTGGTGGGTGCCAGCTTAGTCGGCAAAACACTTTCGGTGGGTCTATTTTCCTTTGCCTGGTCGTGATCATTTCGGTCGAGCTGTCCTTTCCCGCAGCGTCCTCGACCGTTACGCTGCTCTCCCGCTGCTTTGTTGTTTGGATCGATGTTTTGTGATGTTAGAAGCTCAAAGTGTCCCGACATTGGATCGCCTGTTAGTAGGAAGGTAGATCATTTTATTGTGTGTTTGTTTGCCTATTATTGTTGGTCTCTCTTTAATGCACATCTGTTTTGTTCTTGTTGTTCTTGGTTTTGAGAAAATATGGAAGATGTACTTCTGGGTTTCCGAGAGAGCAAATATTTCTAGGCTTGTTCCGTATGTAGTGGTTTTGCTCATGAACTTATAATAGTTGTCGTCCTTCATGTCGTCGTCGTGAAATAACGAAAATATCTTAAGTTCGGACCAGTTTTGTCGTAAGTATTTCAAATATTATTATTATTATTATTATTATTATCAGTATTATTACTATTGTTCAAGTTATTTTTTTGACTTCGGCTTTTTCCTAGTTTGACTTATCTGTCCTCGCCAGAGTAGGAGCAGTTAAGGAAACTTGTGTTTCCTAAGTTTGCTACAGGGTACCTGCTCCGAGTCCTCTGCAGAATGAAGAAGAAGTTATTTGTTTTTATTGTCCTTATTTAAAACTAAATTAATTACTTTGGTGTATTTTGGCCTGACTAAATATTGCCTGATTTTAGATTGATATATTTTACGATATGCTCCAGTGGCGGATGTATGATGCGGTCAGGGAAGGAGACTAAGGAATGATCTGTCTTATATACTATATTATGCATAATAATTTTGTTTCTATTGAAAAGACCAGCAAAATAATATGGTACATGGTTCAAACAGAGACAGAAATAAAAGAAATAGGCGGTAATAAAATAGGATGAGCTATTATTTGCCTTCCGAAACGATATCACACAGTTTTAAATTATTTACATAAAAGTACAAATTGCTTTTCGCCAAAACAGATGAAATGTCTACTTCGAAATTATCCCCATTTTAACAATAAACTCTCAGTTTTAGTGTGATCAGAAAATAGCCGCGCTAGTTCCGGTTAACTAACTGAAACAAAGACGTGCCCGACACTGGAAGTGCTAGGATTCTATCTCTGAATTGTCTTATTTTATTATTATTATTAACGAAATTGACTATCAATTTCTCAACAAATGTTGGGTTCCAAGCCCATCCCGGATGCATGCATTAAAATAAGTGGGCTGGTTTCTATTAGTTCTTTGTGTTGTCCTGTAAAAATTTTCTCACTATGTGCCAAGTACTGATCACGCCTGCCTTCTGGATGTCGATGAAGGTGTTAGTATGCAGTTCTATGATTTTCAAGTTCTGTTCTAGTGTTTTTGGAACTTGTCCAGTTGATACGATGATCGGTATCACATGAATCTTATTATCAACACGTTGATATTGTTGGGTACAGCGACATCTACCAAATAAGCTGTCTTTGTTTCCTTATTTAACAGTACCACATCAGGCCGATTATTCGTCACCCGTCGGTCGGTGATAATTGCCCGGTCATAGTACAGTTTCAACGTCTTATTTTCAAGGACTGAACTTGGTTGGTATTTAAAATAGGGCATACAGGTGTTCAGGAGCCGGTATTTATTGGCAAGCGTCTGGTGTATGATATTACACACCTAGTTATGTCGCTGGAGGTAGTCCGTGTTTGCTAGGTAAATGCAGCCGGATATTATATGCTGCATAGTCCCTTATCTCTCGCTACATTTTCGACACTTGCCAGATTAAATGGACTGGTTTTTGATGATGCATTCCGTGTAAGTTCGTGTGTTAATAACTTGGTCCTGTATTGCTATCACAAATATATTCGTCCATCCTTCAACCACCTGGTGGATGCTTCTTTATCTATGTGTGGCTGATTCAAGTCATTGTGATGTCGGCCCTGCAGTGCCATTTGAGCTCACTGTTCTGTTTTGTCGGGATCTGAAAGTGACTTTATGATGATGTTGTCACTTGCGAGATTGAGTGGAGAGTACGAGTTGTTACTATGCGATGGAGGCTTGATATTTGTGCCTTGTTAGTGAAGAAATCTCTCAAATTTTGCAGCTGTCGGGAGTGCGAATTGGTTAAGTCAACAAGGGATCTTCCACACTCTCTTCGTGGTGAAAACATTCCGAGAGTTGATGATATTGGGTGGTGTGATTTGTACTTGGTCATCATCAGGCGAGTAGTTCGTTGTGGCCCCTCTAGCTCCGTGTTAGTCCATTTCAAGATTCTGAAACTGTAGGTCAGCACGGGCACAGCAGAGGTGTTAATTGCTGTAATGAGATTTCTGGCGTTCTGTTCTGTCTTCAGAAGAACTCGCATTCTTTGTAGGTAATGATCTTTCATCTTGGTCTTTCCTTGCTTATCCTGTAGCAGTCTAGCTTGTTGGAATCGTAGGTATTCGTTGCATACTGATATTTTTTCGTTGTTCTGGGTGTTATTGGCTCTGTCAATGATGCCGTTGGTCAGCAATGCGTTGGTCGGTGATGTTCTGAAGATCGGGGACTTCTGAAAAAGCACCATGAAAGCCGGTTCGGTAGGTGGTTAAGTCGGTCTCAAATCTGGTGATCTTATAATCGGAGCGCATTTTGAGTAAATTAATTTCTGGTGCCCATTTTATACGCTTCCTTGGCTTTCTAGCTTTCGTGGTCTGAGGATTAGTGACAAGCGTCTCCTCAGAAACAGCCAGATCTGGGCGTGTAGCGTCGGTGATGGGTGCCACAAAGGGTGGTCGGGTCGTTGCAGTAGCCATACTCGACATCACGCTGCTTCTTCCGTCTTTAGTCGAGGGAAATTGGAACTCATCTAAAACACAGGATCCCACCTAAATCATAAGCGTATTAAGAGGTTATGGTGGTACAATGTCGATTCACCCGTTTATTCCTTAAATTGTACATTTTCATAAAAGGGTTGCATTTTACCTACTGCCAGGGATTTTTATACTCTGCGAACGAGATTTGCTCCTCGTGGAGTGATAGGAAATATAAGGTAAGGAGAGAAGATGGGTAATAAGACAGCGGATAGCTGGCTAGGGTACCTCGGGACCGCGTACCCGTGCATAGAGAGGTACAAAAGCATTTCTTTTTACCCCTGAGGTATTATTAATATTATTATTATTATTGTTATTATTATTTTTTTTATCAGTATTATTGCTATTGTTGAAGCAATTTTTTTGACTTTGGTTTTTTCCTAGCTTGACTTATCTGTCCTCGCCAGAATAGGAACAGTTAAGCAAACTTGTTTCCTAAGTTTGATACAGGGCAACTGCTTCGAGTACCCTGCAGAATGAAGAAGAATTTATTTGTTTTTATTGTCCTTATTTTATTTAAAGCTTAAATTAATTGCTTTGGTGTATGTTGGCCTGGCTAAATATAGTCTGATTTTAGATTGATATATTTTAGGATATGATCCAGTTGCGGATGTACGATACGAATAATTATTTACTTATTTTTATTGTTTTATAATTTTTTGTTTTTATGTTGTTTTTATTTTATAAAACAAACGTTAGTATGTACATATATTGTTTGTTTTACATTTTTGTTAGCCCTTATAATTATACGATTTATAATACAATGAGTGAATGGGTGTAGGATGATTTTGTGCATAAATATTAGTATATTGCGTTACGTATTTACAAACACATTTTGTTAGAATTTAATTTCTATGGTATTTACAACACACTGAATTATGATGTATGTATATGTGTATGTAAGTATTATATACAAGGTTTAAGTATGGGGATGATTATTATGATGCGATTAATGAGACCATGTCATTTATATGATCACTAATTGGCATTTCGTAAAAAGCGAGTTATTTTTACTGATAGCCCCTATCTTTCTTATTAAATCAGAATTTTTAATTTATACTCATAAAATTTACGACTGCTATTTATAATTTCCTCCCACATGGGGGTCTGATGTGTTTATTTATATATTTCGGCTAAACTGAATATTTCTTGCCAAAGGTGTTGATGTGTTTACAAACTCAAAAATGCAATTTAGAGCTTTCTTTATTAAATATAAATGTACTCATCTTTACCAAATCTCCTTATATAGTAGTAAAATTCGGTTTTTTAAACAATTACATTTATTATTTTTTAATAAGCTAGTGTCCAGGGATTTAATCGAAGCGGCCCAGCTCATTCCAGTACCTTAGGAAAAAAATATTTCGATGGAGCGCGGTGACGTCATATAAGGGCACATGCCGGAATATTCAGGTCGGGACAATTAATTTTTTGAGTTGGGGCATTTTTTTTAGATTTCCGTATCAAAAATTTCCGACAAGTTCGTTAATCGGCAGAATTACAGCATGGGAAGTCGCTTTAAAAAAAATTTAAAAAGTTAAAAATGAGATAATGGAGGTATTTTGCCCGGGTGAAACCCAAGCACTTTATATAAAGCGAAATCGGAGTACCATAGGGAATTTAAAGAAGATTTAAAATCAAAATACGAATCCTATAACACAAACGCCGTTCTTTCATTTTCCACATATTTTTACTGATTTTACCGAAAAAGAGAGTCTGAGCAAAACAAATTGTATGGGGCTCGATTGGGAAAGAAACCATATCACCAGAATTAGGGTTCGACTTATACTCGTATACCTGACGAGTCATTTTGAATTAAAATATGATACATTTATAAACAACAACAAAGAAAAAACAAATTTATTAGCATAAACATGGGTAAATATCAATACATAAACACGTAACCTGTCAATCGTAAATACAGTAAATATGATTAACCAATCTAAATACATCCTTATAAATTAAAAAGTGCAAATTATTTTCAGCTCTCATTTCAGTTAATCCTAAAATATTAAGAAAACCAAAAAACTTGGAAAAAACAAGGCTCCAATAGAAACTTTAGTAATATTGCATAACTGTAAAGAACAAAACTTAACAAAGAAACAAAACAAAAAATACTAAAACTTAGTCTTATAATCACATAAGCTTCGGAATTAAATAGCTAAAGCTAGGGCGAGGCAGGGCAGGATTCGGCTTGGGCAAAATGATTAAACCGAGTTTTATCTTGCTTCAGTGAAAAAACAAACAAAAAATGACAAAACGAACTAACAACAAAGATATTTAAAATTACTGAAAACGCCATTTAGTGACCACTAACAAAGTCATTACGGTACAGTGTATGGCTCCACGAGTAGAGAAAAAAAAGCATTTTTTTTAACATCAATTTGAATAAAATCGGTTGATCCAAAACAGAAACATCAACATTTTTGAAAAGACCAGCCATATAATATTGTACATGGGTCAAACAGAGACAGAAATAAAAAATAGGCTATTATTTGCCTTTGAAACGATACCAGATAGTTTTAGATTATCTGCATAAAAGTACAAATCGCCGTTTCGCCAAAATAGACGAAATGTCTACTTTGAAATTATCCCCTATTTTAACAATAAACTCGTAGTTTTAGTGTGTTCAGAACATAGCCGCGCTAGTTCCGGTTACCTAACCGAAAATATATGTAGTAAGTAACAAAGATGTGCTCGACACTGTAAGTGCTAGTTGGGAGTCATATAGGATTCTATCTCGGGTACATTAGTACCCTATAAATTATATATTTAATTTTTAAATATCCCGCTGGAAAATTAGGTACCGTTATTTGTGGTTGCGGTTTGTTACTCAGACTAAAATCATGTGTTTACATTAGTACTTTCTAAAACCTGCCCGCGTTCGTACCGACTGGCTCGTCGACTGGTCTTCAATTCTATAACTGTGATGATCGTGTTGGTCGTGAATATGGTGGAAAAATGTTAATTATCGAAATTAACAAATAAAACATCGCTTACTTTGGAAGTATCATCTGAGCAATGTGTATAGGTTACGATTACTAGGTGATACAGAGTTTTGTGCAAGTTCTTGTGAGTGTATGTACCTTTAATCAGGAGATATCAACAGTCAATTATGAGAGGAATATTTTGCGATACATATTCGTATTAAAATAAAATTATGAACAAAATCAGATTTAAAAATACTTTTAATGTTTAATTTAATTGCGTTTATTGGTAGATAAACTGGGTGTAACATGAAAGCAAAATCATGGATTGGACTACTTTCTTTTGCATATCTAATTATGCAAGGTTTGTAAATCTTAGATTAATTTACTTGAAGAATGGATGAGTAAAGAAAGTTTAGTTCTTGGTTCTACAGCTTGATTTATAAATTTTAAATTTATACTAGATTATTTTTTAGAAATAGAATATAATTTCTTTTCAATATTAAAAATGTTATTAAGTTTTTTTTAATCAATGTACAAATTATTTGAGGTTTAATAAATGGTCGATAAACAAAAATAGGTTTATTGCTCCATTATTGCTGTGGATTTAAAATAAAAACTTGAATTGTGCATATGGTCAGTAAGTTAAAGTAAGTTAAAAAAAACCCTTGTTCTTTTTATATTACTACTGATAAATTTTTAATTTAGTTCAATTTGATATAAAAAATGTCAAGATTTTTTTTACCGCAAAACGATTGTTAAATATTACCTTAAACATGTTTTCTATATACTCAAATATAATAAAAATAGTTATTTATACTACGCAAGTGAGATTTACTAGTCAAGGGCGATTTTGCGCCCGACCAATAACAAGGGCTAGTATATAATATTTTCCTGTATTATATATTTACACGAAAATACAAAAATGTATTGCTGGATTTCCATTAATTTCTTTCCATAGTCTCCTTATAAATTATGAAGGCAACCGGTTGCTATAACATTATAAGCAGTTTCAATTTTGTCAACAAATGCAAGCTGACAGTTGACAAATTTTAAAAAATTAAGGTGTTTGATACCGTATGCACAAATTGGATGTTTAGCCAATATTGCGTGTACTACCGAAAAAGGTTTGAAACTGTGTATACATCTTTTAAGAATTGTGCAAAACAGAAATAGCTACTGCAATTTCACAAACCTTTCTTTTGGCGTAGTTTTAAGAGAATATTGTGTGAATTTTAGCTGACTGCCCTTGGAAGAAACAGTAATGTGTTAACAGTCATGTATGTATATATTTCTTACCATTTACAGGCTCAACGCCTGGACCGATTTTCATGAATAAGGTATCAAAAGATTTAACTGTATCCCGTAAGTGTTCGGCGGAAGTAGTTGCACCATTTTGTCCAATATAAAAAATAAATATATCAGTAAGTCATCGTAATAGGAATCAAATTTAAGAGTCCATCAAGGCTATTCTAAATTAACTATTGTTCAATTGAAACTCCCCCGCTCATTTATGGGTAATTTTCAAGGTACTAAACCTTTTGAATAAACTAAGCGAGAGGAATGTGGCTTTTAGCATTAGATAAATTATTTCTCTTGGAAAAGAGATATGTTATTTTGCTTGTTCAATATGGTTTAATTCGACATGTACAGGGTGTGTAACGGAACTCTATTTTTTAAGAAAACTTTCCTAAAATTAAAAATTCGCAAATACTTCTCAATTACTTTTTAAAATATAGCAAATTAATTAGTATGACATACGCAAAAAAAGCAATTTCTCAAAATTGTCCTATTTAGGAAATTCCAATTTTTTTCGATAGCTTCTCTAAATCCAATCTTTCACACGGACGAATTTGGCTAGGCTTTTTCATTTCTTCTAAGTAGCAGGAAAGCTTCAGGGGTCTGGCAAATGCAGGCGTAAATATTGTAACTTAAAGTTTTCATAATATATTGTAATTAAACTGCTTATCATTTTAGGATGATTTAGGATATAACTCGAAATTATGTTTAGGACTTTCTTAAACATATGCCTTTTTACTTTAAAAGCTCTACTAAAAATAAAAATTGGTGAAGCAAATAATAAAATGATTGTGGGATTAAAATTAAATAAAAATTAATGAGTATTTTTAAATTTACTGCATATGTTAAAACCATTGAATACATTCTTAAAATCGGTAAATTTGCTTTCTCCGGAACTCCCATGGTTATGTATATATCATTTTAGCGAGAAACGATTTCGTATATATTACAAAATAACTATGTCGTACGAAATATCGAACTGGGTCATACTTTAGTTTCTTTGATAAAAAAAAGATTCTTAACGAGGAAATTTCCAGATAAAGTTAATTTACCGATTTTTTATTTATATTGAATGAGATAACATTTGTCTTAAATTCAAACGGTCAAGCAAATCGCAAAATGTGTTTATAGAGATTTAATGCGAACCTGACATTACCATAATTTGAGTCATTTTAAAAAAATTTTAAGCATCATATTTTTCAGGTAATTTTTTTTTCACTGATATAACAAGTTATATTTTTTAAAGTGTAAAAAGTTAAAATACATATGTTTGAAAAACCCTACCTCCGCCAATTTTGTGCTGTATCCTAATTCTCCCTTAAGCGATAATATCTTTATTACTTTATATTGAGGAAAATCGATGTGCAGGGCTTCCTATTTTCTTATGTTTTACGGAGTATCTAGTTTATGTCTAAAGATAAACTGATGGAGTTTTCGTATCACCGTGCTACTTTTTTGGTGAAACCGTAGATATCACAAAAAAGTTATGAGATATACTAAAAAAGTAAAACAGTTCCTTACAGATTTTTTTACGTAGAATCCAGTGGTGTACTTAGGTATTTTTCTGCAGGTCTGATTTTTTGAGTTAATTACATAACTTGCATTTTTAATGTAACACCCTGCTTATTTTTCTCTTTAAAATATTTAGCTTACTGAGACCATACAAAGAATATATTACGATCTATATATATTCTTATAAATTTATCGCAAAATTTATTTTTCTATTTTTTAACATATGTACTAAACCCAAGTCGCCTGGGTAGCTATCGTAAGGTAGTCAACACAAAATTGTGCGTCCGTCATCTTGCTGTTAAATTTCTAGTATTATTTTCCCTATAATCTTTATTGATTTTTTACAGTGCTTATATGGCTTATATTGTTTCTATTTTTCATATTTTTTTGATTTTGTTGTAAAGTTAATATGGCACAAAATCAAAAATTTGAAAATTTTAAGAAATATGATTGAACAAAACAAAACATAATTCACATTTTCTAATGAAAATGCCGATCACGCATCTTCAGAATTAAATATTTAAAGTTCCATTTAATACTTCCCCCGTAAAAGGAAATTATAGTAATCGCAAAAAAGTCACCCTCCGAGATATTTTTAAATCTTTTTCGCGGCATAGGTAGAAACTACTTATTCGATTGACCTCAAATTTTGGTCAAACTCAAACAGAGTCATATGGGGTGACCTGGTAACATTTTGGTAAAAATCCAATATGTCGAAACAAAATGGAGGCCTAGTGAATTACTAAAAGACTTTTACCAAATTACCTCAATTTGAACGAAAATCAAGCATTAAGTAGGAATATTTAAACATTCTGCCTAAAACGTACTTTTTT
The DNA here is from genome assembly GCA_030620095.1 of Kuschelorhynchus macadamiae. Taxonomy (NCBI): domain Eukaryota; kingdom Metazoa; phylum Arthropoda; class Insecta; order Coleoptera; family Curculionidae; genus Kuschelorhynchus; species Kuschelorhynchus macadamiae. Next base: position 169,245 of record JAUTXW010000931.1, on the reverse strand, counting down.
ATGTAGGCTAAAGGCACAAAATGGAATCACAAAAACATAAGGTTCGCTAGTCTATAGCGGCCTGATAAGTTCTAAAAAGAGAAAAATCGCGATCGCACTTTCGTCCCAATGTGACTTAGGAGTCAACAGCGTAATTGAAGGCCGGTCCTGTTTGTTGTTTCTGCGATTTCATTTTGTGGTTTTGACATACACGGGGCTCGCTAGTCCATGTGGCCTGATGATCTCTAAAAAGAGCCAAATCGCGATGATTGTTTGACTGAAATGAAATCATTGCGCCTGCGGCATAGCAGAACGTGTTCCAGACAAGGATCGTAATGTCCTTGTTATGACGTTGGTGTAACGTGAAATAAAACATATTAATAATTACTTATTCAATTATGCTCAAAAAGCAAGTGTGGCATGGAAATGGATACAATATTGGTAGGAATGAAATATGTTTGAAAAACAAATATACATATATATATATATATATATATATATATATATATATTATATATATATATATATATATATATATATATATATATATATATATATTTTTTTTTTTCTGCTCTAGTTTCTGATTATTTTTTAATATATATTGCGTAATTTTTTCGTGTCGGTTTTTGAGTTCACCGAGTCTGCATTTCTCTGTATCTCAATCATCTCAAGAAACTGCATTTTTTTGTGATATTTTCTGTTTTTAAATTTTTTTTACGTTCTCGAAATGATAGATATGTTTATTTTCTACAACGTGGTTCGTTACAGCTGTTTTATTCTTTTTTATCATATTTGTGACCGTTTATACGATTATCAAGGTGTTGGCTGGTTTGTCCGATATAAACTCCATTACAATCATTGCAAGGAATCTGATATATAATGTGAGTTTTTTTATTTTAAGCTATATTGGAATTTAATTGACTAAAATTTCCTTTCAAGAGCTTGTGACCTTTATGTGCGACTTTTATGTCACATGGTTTAAATAAATGTGCGAGTTTCTCTGATAGGGCTGATACGTAAGGCAAAGAGAGGTAATTAGTTTTATTAGTACCAGAATTAGTTTTTGGTTGATTTTGGTTGTAGAATAAATAAAATCGATTTGTAAACATTTTGTTTATTAATTTAATGGAATAATTATTAAGCGCTAGAGCCTCTTTTGCTTTGTTTATGGGGTGTCCCGTATATTCAGGATAGGAGAGTTTTATTGCTCGATCTGCAAGGCCAATAATTACTAATTTTTTATGTGACATAGGGTGTTGGAAGTTATAGTTGAGATATCGGAAACACCAAGTTTTTTTAGTGCATCACTCTGTTTTTATTTGGTTTTCATTTTCATTTCATATTTGCAGTTTCTGATGATATTTATTGAATATGTCTAAAATATCTGTTACCCTATCATTAGGTATTGCGCATATGCAATCATCCACGTATCGAAAGAAGAAAGGCATATCAAAATTTAAGTTTTTTATTACGTTTTCTTCTAGGTCTCCGATAACAATTTGTGCGATGACACTTAAAATTGAGGCACCTATCGCACAGCCATCAATAAAATTTTTTTTCATACAAAAATCATGTTGTGTTGTGTGTTAGTTCAACAGCTTCCACAAATTCATTTAAAGGGATATCTGTACATTTTTTTATTTTATTTCACTTTTTTGTTATTATTTCCTTTGCGACGTGGATAGGAATGTTGATATATAGAGATATTACATCTAACAATATTAACATGTAATTGTTAGGGATAATTACATTTTTAATTTTGTATTTAAAATCAGTGGAATCTTTTATATAAAAAGTATTTTGATTGATGACATTTTGTAAAACACTTTTAATATATTTAGATAGTTTCTCAAAAGGTGATTGTATATAGGAAACTATGAGCCTTAGTAGAATTCCTTCCTTATGCAGCATACAAAGAACTAAAAAGTGACCAAACTAATACTGCTAAATTACTGAAAATTCAAAATCCACAACCTCCCAGAATTTACGGGCTACCGAATCTGCGTATACACACTTGTAAAATATGAGTCGTTCAGCCGTTATAATTCTCCCTCTAAAACTTGCAGAAAAATATATACCGATCAATTGCTAAGAATAATTTTGCTACTATTTTTGATACCGAATATCTCTGTTTCAGATTAAACAAATCGATTGCGTTTTTTGTGTTCAAACCAGGGCCTAAAAGAATGTATATAAAACTGTCTCCGCCTATTATACAGGGGGTTATATAAGATCGTGCAAAAACTAAACATACTCAACTAGCCTCCATATTTTGCAAAAGTTACTTTTTTTCTCATTTAGCCTCATCATTATATTTTTCGAGTGCCCCTCTCGAGACAATTTCGCAATTCATTTGATATCTCTATGTCCTTTAAAGAAATTATTTTTTAATGGAAATTTGCAGACTTATTGGCTAAAATTGATAAAATGAATAGAGGAATTTTAAAAAAAGTTTATAACAAGAAAACTATACCAAGAAACCAACTTTTTCACTTTTTTGTAAAACTGTTATACAGGGTGACGTAAATAAGACAAACTGAAGAACATTACATGGGATTTTGATCTTTATAGGCAGAATATAAAAATCTTTTGACTGGATTTTAAGCACATCAATCTAAGATAAAAAGATTCTTAAAAAATTAAATTGAAAATCTTTAATTTGACATTACATGAGTCAGGTAACTCGGAAAAGAAACAGAATCCTGTATAGCAATGAAAGTGGTACATGTTACTGATATTGATCTGTAGAACCATATATCCTCCAATTTGTAGAAGAATCCAGTATAGCCTTCCTACTAAAAATTAATTTGTTTATAAATATCTCCTTTTTTGCCACTAATACGTGCAAAAAAAAAGAGAATAACTGGAAATCAAGGTTTACATTTTGAGGTATTATCTTTAATTTAAGGTCTATTTACTTTTTAGGTAGGTAATTCTAACAAATAAGGCTGCATAAATTCATATTTTCTGTAATCAGGCAGTGCGACCCAATTTAGTTTCGCACATAGCCATTTGGTAATACAGTGGTATACAGTGGTGTCGTGAGTCGCGATAATCCGAGCCCCCGATAATCCGGATTGCAAGCTCAAATTAAGTACTCTGTAGTCTGGATTTTGCTTGACTTGGTAGTCCGAAATCTTGCAAAATGATTTTTATGGTGCCGCGATAATTCGGCTGCTCCGATAATCCGTACTGCAATTAAGCTCTGCTTGAAGACTTTCCTTGATTCGGTAGTCCCAATTCTTGCAAAATTTATATTGTATAGATACTAAGCGTTTTCGACAAGTTCTAGCATTCCAATGTAGATTAGATAATAGCCACGCTGCTGTCGAATCGAACGCAACCATAAAACTTTAAGCCTGAAAGATAAATCAATCATTACGAACGAGTTAAAAAGCGGAGTTAATGGAAAAACTTTAGTCCCTAGATTAAAGGGTAAGAAAAAAAGGAAAAGGAAAAACGTGTATAATTTTAGTGTGTTTTTTATCTTCCAAGTTTATTATGTAATGTGTTGTTGGGCCTGGAAAGAACCGGAATATCCAAAGATGGAGAATACATTACACTCGCGGTTTGTAAGTCTCCGAAATCGACACGTTTCTATTTCATCTAAATTCTTAGTAACAAATGCTAAACAATTGTATGCTACTTGTTATGGTGATCAAAATTTTAATGCATGTAGGGGATGGATTACACATTTTTGAAAAAGATATGGTATCTGGCGTCTTAAAGTTTGTGGAGAAAAAATACCCAGTGAAATATCAGCTGTTGAGCCATACATCAATAAGTTGAATGAAACAATAAAATCCCTGCAGTCTTAAAATTACAATGCTGATTATTCAACCTCATTTTGGAACATGCTTTCGGATAGCATGAAACTCTAGTGAAAAAACCGCTCCGGAAGGAAGACAAGTAAGGAACGGATAACATTCTTAGCATCCTGTAATGTTGACGGCAGTCATAAATTTAACTCTTTAGTCATTGGTAATACAAAAAAACCTAGGGCCTTCAAAAATGCACAGCTTCCCGTGGATTACGAAGCTACTGCCAAAGCTTGGAAGACTTCAGCACTTTTCAAGTGATGGTTTAATCAATTTTTTACTCCCCAGGTGAATGACCAGAAAAGGCACTACTTCTTATTGACAATGCTTCTATCCATTGTAGTAAACAGGAACTGATTAGTAATGAGGCCCAAATTGTTGCAAAATTTTTGTCTCTCAATACGACAGCGATAATTCAGCCATTTGACCAAAATATCATTCGCTTAACAAAGTTTTTCTGTCGAAAAAGTCTTCTGGCTGAAATTCTGACCAACAAGGAAAAGGATCTTGTAAAATGTCTTAAAAGCTTGGATTTAAAATTTGGTGTATGTTTGCTTCAAAGCTCTTGAGACAAAAATTAATCGAAAGAGAAAATGTAATCGATGCAGATGATGATATGATGGAAAATATCACTTTTCACTCTCACATAAAGTAAGATTTGAGTAACATTTTTTTTTACATAATATTGATGTCCATTGTACAAACATGTATTCGTAAAACTTACCACAAACAAAAGTTTTAATGCTCAATATATTTATTCCTGTCACAGTATAAGGTTTTAAAAAACCAATACAATTGTAAACAATTTAAAATCACCTCAAGTATGCATGTTTGTCTGTCTTGTTATTTGCGACAACTGCCAAATGCAGAAAAAGCTGTTTTTGCAGCGATCTAAAATATCGGACAAAAATAGTTTTTTAAAGCCTGCGGGTGTTCCCAGAAGAAACTATTAATTTAACGCATGTATATATATATATATATATATATATATATACATGCGTTAAGTTAATAGTTTCTTCAGAGAACACCCGCAAGCTTTAAAAAAATATTTTCGTCCGATATTTTAGATCGCTACAAAACAATCTTTTTCCGCATTTGGCAGTTGGCGCAAATAACAAGATAGACAAACATGTATACTTGAAGTGATTTTAAATTGTTTACATTTGTGATGTTTTTTTAAAACCCTATACTGTGACAGGAATAAAATTATTGAGCATTAAAACTTTTGTTTGTGGTAAGTTTTATGAATGTTTATATATATATATATATATATATATATATATATATATATATGTATATATATATATATATATATATATATATATATATTATATTATTATATTTATATATATATATATATATATATATATATATATATATATATATATATATATATATATATATAAACATTCATAAAACTTACCACAAACAAAAGTTTTAATGCTCAATAATTTTATTCCTGAAAAGTGCTGAAGTCATCCAAGCTTTGGCAGTAGCTTCGTACTCCATGGGAAGCTGTGCATTTTTGAAGGCCCTAGGTTTTTTTGTATTACCAATGACTAAAGAGTTAAATTTATGACTGCCGTCAACATTACAGGATGCTAAGAATGTTATCCGTTCCTTACTTGTCTTCCTTCCGAAGCGGTTTTTTCACTAGAGTTTCATGCTATCCGAAAGCATGTTCCAAAATGAGGTTGAATAATCAGCATTGTAATTTTAAGACTGCAGGGATTTTATTGTTTCATTCAACTTATTGATGTATGGCTCAACAGCTGATATTTCACTGGGTATTTTTTCCCCACAAACTTTAAGACGCCAGATACCATATCTTTTTCAAAAATGTGTAATCACTTGCATTAAAATTATGATCACCATAACAAGTAGCATACAATTGTTTAGCATTTGTTGCTAAGAATTTAGATGAAATAGAAACGTGTCGATTTCGGAGATTTACAAACCACGAGTGTAATGTATTCTCCATCTTTGGATATTCCGGTTCTTTCCAGGCCCAACAACACATTACATAATAAACTTGGAAGATAAAAAACACACTAAAATTGTACACGTTTTTCCTTTTCCTTTTTTTCTTACCCTTTAATCTAGGGACTAAAGTTTTTTCATTAACTCCGCTTTTTAACTAGTTCGTAATGATTGATTTATCTTTCAGGCTTAAAGTTTTATGGTTGCGTTCGATTCGACAGCAGCGTGGCTATTATCTAATCTACATTGGAGTGCTAGAACTTGTCGAAAACGCTTAGTATATTTTGCAAGAATTCGGACTACCGAATCAAGGAAAGTCTTCAAGCAGAACTTAATTGCAGTACGGATTATCGGAGCAGCCGAATTATCGCGCCACCATAAAAATCATTTTGCAAGAATTCGGACTACCAAGTCAAGCAAAATCCAGACTACAGAGTACTTAATTTGAGCTTGCAATCCGGATTATCGGCGGCTCGGATTATCGCGACTCACGACACCACTGTATACCACTGTATTACCAAATGGCTATGTGCGAAACTAAATTGGGTCGCACTGCCTGATTACAGAAGATATAATTTTTTTAATGAATTTATGCAGCCCTATGTGTGAGAATTACCTACCTAAAAAGTAAATAGACCTTTAATTAAAGATAATACCTCAAAATATAAACCTTGATTTCCAGTTATTCTCTTTTTTTTTTTGCACGTATTAGTGGCAAAAAAGGTGATATTTATAAACAAATTAATTTTTAGTAGGAAGGCTATACTGGATTCTTCTACAAATTGGAGGATATATGGTTCTACAGATCAATATCAGTAACACGTACCACTTTCATTGCTATACAGGATTCTGTTTCTTTTCCGAGTTACCTGACTCATGTAATGTCAAATTAAAGATTTTCAATTTAATTTTTTAAGAATCTTTTTATCTTAGATTGATGTGCTTAAAATCCAGTCAAAAGATTTTTATATTCTGCCTATAAAGATCAAAATCCCATGTAATGTTCTTCAGTTTGTCTTATTTACGTCACCCTGTATAACAGTTTTACAAAAAAGTGAAAAAGTTGGTTTCTTGGTATAGTTTTCTTCTTATAAACTTTTTTTAAAATTCCTCTATTCCTTTTATCCATTTTAGCAAATAAGTCTGCAAATTTCCATTAAAAAATAATTTCTTTAAAGGACATAGAGATATCAAATGAATTGCGAAATTGTCTCGAGAGGGGCACTCGAAAAATATAATGATGAGGCTAAATGAGAAAAAAAGTAACTTTTGCAAAATATGGAGGCTAGTTGAGTATGTTTAGTTTTTGCACGATCTTATATAACACCCTGTATAATAGGCGGAGACAGTTTTATATACATTCTTTTAGGCCCTGGTTTGAACACAAAAAACGCAATCGATTTGTTTAATCTGAAACAGAGATATTCGGTATCAAAAATAGTAGCAAAATTATTCTTAGCAATTGATCGGTATATATTTTTCTGTAAGTTTTAGAGGGAGAATTATAACGGCTAAAAGACTCATATTTTACAAGTGAAAAAAAAATCCTGAAACCCGTCAGAATATACATAAAGTGTGGTATCTTTTTTAGTAATTAGAACCCGTCAAATGACTTTATTTAGGCTTGCTTGATTTCTAAAAAATATTTTTATCATTAAATAAAAACAGGAAAATATATACAAAGACGCAAACATTATCATATATACTGGAAACATTAAAAGGTTTAAACATCATATAATTGTCAGGCGGACTTTCTTAAAAATAAAAATTAAATGCGCGCGCTATCTAAGGTTGTGCGCTCCATCAGTAATACATAAAATCACCTCTCAAATAGCGTTGTTCCGATTCGACAATAAACTGTAGGTCTCATATACCTATGTAAAAAACAAAAGGCACACAGCATGGGTATATGCGAGAGGTAGGCCGTTATCTAGCAGTAGATGAGAAGGCTAGTGAGGATGAATGATGAAGAAAATAAATAAAACCTATAATTTCTAGCCTAAATAAAATGCTTTGCACCTCCCCCAATAACCTCGTCAAATTTATCATAAATTCCTTTTTGGCGTTCCAGTGCCTCATAGTAATTTTTGTTTAAATTTCTTATTTCATCAACCATTTTTCTCTGAATTTCTTTATTGTTATTTTTTTTTTCTTTATAAAATGTATCTTTCAAATAGAAGGGTATCCATGGGCGTTAGATCTGTTCGCGGGCCGGCTACTTTTTCATTTCTCCTCATTCACACTTGATAATTATTTTGAAGAAAGTGTCTTACTGCCACAATATGATGGAGTAGTGCTCCGTCTTGATGCCAGATTATATTTGGGCGAGTTTGAAGAATAGTTGATCGATAAAGTGCTCAATTTAATTTTCCAAAAGTTTCAGATATCTAACCCATTGCAGTTGCTACAGATAAAAACCGTATCTAACACCTTATGCCCCAAAATGTCGCACCAAACTTGTATTGAGGATCGTCCTTGAAAAACAATTGGCTCGACAGTTTGTGGATTTTCATCCGTCCAAATTTGGCAGTTTTTCCGATTATAAATACCGATATATCTCCCCATCGGTCCATTGAAATAATCTGTATCTTGATTAAGACTTGCTCTTATAATTTGAACAAATTTATGTCTTCTTTTTTGTACGTCATTTAATTGTTGAACTGGTCTAATTTTAACATCGTGGTATCCGTTTTGCTTTAAAGTTCTCTGAACTGCTCCATAACTAACTGTTATTCTGATACACTCTTCTGATAGATTTTCGTGAAAATAAAGTAATGTATTACGATTAATTTCTTTGTTTCGTCCTTTTCTTATTTCTGACGCTTTTTCTTGCAATAACTTTACTGTATAATATACTGTTCTTGTATTCTTGTGGTGCTATTATTATTCTTGAAATAAAGCTCAACTATTTTAATCCTTTCAGCAATCGAATATTTTAATTTTTTCAACAGTAAATCAGATTTCTAAAACCAATGTCATGACATTCTAAAAATAAACCTTTATCTTTAGATAGCAGCATGTATCTAAATATACAAGCAATTATATCCGAAAAATCGTAAGTCTAAAACGTTTCGAAAATCGTTAATTTTTGATACATGGTATATTATACAAAAAATGTGCAGAATTTAATATAAAATTCAAAAACATTAAAAAATCGATATTAATTAAAAATAAAAGGAAGTTGATAATTGACTTGCTTTTTTGAGACACCCTGTATACATAAGCAAATGAAAAAGCAGATCGAAACAAACATCTTTTGCTTGGCCATTCTAAACATTTTCCCTATATTGTTCTGGTATACTATTATTATTCTTGAAATAAAGCTCGAATAGCTTATTTTTTAAGTATCAGGACAAAATAAAAATGAGTTAAGCAGTAAATCACACTTCAAACATCAATCATATCTCCAGGCAACAGCATGTAATTTAAATTATGTCCGAAAAATCGTAGTATTCCGTAATTCTAGAACCTCTATATTTTGAAAACCGAAAATGCAAAATTTAATATAAAATTCAAAAATATTAAACACTTTGTATACATAGGCATATGAAAAAGCAGATCGATTCAAACAACTTTTGATTGGATTTTTTTTCTAATTTCATAACAGAAATATGTCCACTTAAAGAGTTATCTCGATCACCTTGTATATACACCGATTGCCAGTGGCAGAACCGGAATATTTGGCCAATTCGGATACATTTTTTAAGAAGTATTTAGGGAGTTGTCATAGTGCTTTCCCAGCGAACATGGCGTTAGTTTGAATATTTTTCTAATAAAAAATACATTTGGAATTTTTTAATATAATGCCTGGAGATTTAGTTTATGATTGCAACTAAAAAGTAATTTGGGTGCTGAGATATATAATCCTTTAGAGGGGAGCTTATTTTTCCGTCAGTTATTAATATTGATGAATGTTAAAAATATGAAAGTTGCAATTATGAAATATCTTTATTCTTATCAAAATATTTCTTGGTTAATAAACAACGTGAATAGCTGTGGCGCCGGGATCAAAGGGAAAAAGGGGGTATTATAAAAGCATCGTATTATTTATGGTTTTCGGGGTTTTTAGAATGCCAAGTTTAATTTAAATAATATTACTTTTTCACAATTTACTCGCTGTTCCAAATTCGACTAAACGCATAGGGAGCTCAGAAATAGTAGAATATACGAAGTCAGTTAAATTAACACATAGTTGCGTATTTGTAGGTTGAATTAACTTACGATTTAACTTTAAGAGTAGTAGCCTTTTCGTTGCGTTTTTATTGATGCTACAAATAAAACATATTTCCTCAGATAAAAACTCTATTAAAATAAGGTGAACATAAACACAAACTAACGTGACAACGCGCGAGGTCTCATAAGATTTTGAATGTTCATCTGTAGGTTCCCTAGCTAATTTATCTAATTCAACAGTCGGCTCGTGATATTTAAAGCTAGGGGGCACAGAAGCACTGCAAAGGTGTTTAGGGCTTATGTCTATTAACTGCCCAAGGGTTTTACATTTTATTGAAATTTTTTCGGACGATTACCGTAAATTACACTTTTTTTTACAACAATGTCGCGGTAATTTCATGATATTTTAAAGTAATTAAATGTATTTAAATCTATTTATATGTATTTAAAAATATTTACTTATATTTAAAAGTATTGCCTTTAAAAATGTCTTTATAAGTTTCAATTAAACTATCACAGCAATACAAGGTTCAATTATTATTTCTAAATATTCTTAATATATCCACCTTAAAATGAGTAACCAGGCAAGTTTTGCATCAGATAGTATTTTCACTTAAGGATTTTTCAAAATTCGTTATTAAACCTACAATATAATTTAGATATTTTTTACAATTTATCAATGACTTACCTGCAAAACATCATTGGAAGTAAATAATTATTATAAACGCTGTGACGCGAAAGGTATACATTTTGTTTTATGCTGATTTACTTAGTCGGTGTCCTAAATATATCACATTTTGAACGTCAGCATAATAATTACAATTTAAGTTGATCGATATACAAATTATTTTTAATATATTTTAAGAGAATTTCATTATTATTTTTATTTTGGTATAATGATTTGTTTAATTGCCGATATCATTTTTGTCATATATATAGATGGCTTTTCAATACAAACGAATCATTAAAAAATACATTATTATAATTTAAGCCCTACTTGAATTTCTGATCCAGGGCGTTTTGATGTCTATTGAAAATGCGTCCCTTGAGCTTGATACACTTTTGGTGTACTCGTGATGACTTTATCCGGTTTTTAGGTAGTATCGCACCATATTTTTAGGGTAGTTTAAAGCAGTTTTTTCACAATAATCTAAATTTTTCATGTAATATATAGTTTAAAAAAATAGACTAGCACTAGTCTCGGTCTAGTCAGATAAAAAATTTACTTTACAATATTTTAATGTATCACATATGTTGACCTTCCTGCCATCATCATATCTAAAATCTATGATGAAAACCCCAAAAAGTGTATTAGTTAATAAAAATATTACCACTTCTTTAAAATTAGGCAGCCAATTTAGAACAAAAACAAGTAGGTACAATGTTTTTTTGTTACGGTCTTTATTTTTGTAGTTGTAGGATTTTTACTCTATTATCTTTTAAGAATATAAAAAATTTTGAAAAATCATTAAAAAGTTGAAAAATATACATTATCTATATTTTTTATAATATATAGGATGACCTTTTTGAAAAATAAAATATGCACTGCAAATGAACAATAACTATCATTCGTTAACGACACGATTTTAACTTAAAACTCACGAATCAAAAGGCAATATTTTAAAGGCAGAAAATAAGGCATAATGTTATTTTTTAATAAATGAAAAATTGAAAAAAAAAAGAAAAGTAACATCAGCTTAAATCAAAACATTATTTTAAAAATAAGTGTTAAATCAAGATAATATATATTTATTGCATTCTTGTATGAAAAATTTAGGGAAAAATACAAGCTTAGAATTAAGAAAAATGATAATTTAAATCAAAACATATTTTTAGTAATGAGTTTTAAATCAAGACAATATACATTTATTATATTCTTGAATAAAAAAATGTAATTTTGGTGTTTCTAAGTTGAAAGATTTCTCGGTCTTGAAATAAATTCATCTTTATTTTAATAGAAGAATATCTTCTCTTCAATAAAAACGTATGAGTCTTCGTTAAAGAATCAAGAGCAGAAACGTATTCTTCGTGGAAGGCACGGAATAAATCAACATTCTTGGTTTAATAAATATTGTTTTCTTAAACAGACAAGGTATTATTGTTAATCTAAAAATATATTTTTAAGAATATCATATGCTATAGTTCTAATATAATAATTTTACAATTCAGAGGTTTTTAGGATCGAACTACAGTTTGATTGAAAAGCAAATTTTAAAGTCTCGTACTTCTCCATCTATTACAACTTCCGGTCCGGCAAATTCAATTTCTTGAGTTCCTAAAAAAATTCAGTCTCTGGATTTAACTTAACTCGAAACTTTTCATCCGAGCTTTCACTGTTTGGGTCTTTTAAAATCGTTTTAATACACATTTGAGAAAGTTATATTGTTTCAAAAAGTTTTTTATTTCTGAATTTCAGTTTCCGCATTTTGAATTAGTTTCTGCTTGAATTCTTTATTTAGCTACAATTGGGTTATTCACACCTTTTCTTACGGTTTTTTTTTCACCGTACGCCACCATAATTCGACCCAACGCGTGCATGGCAGTTCAGAGATAAGTGATTCCCAACATTAGAAAAAACAAGCGCTAATATCGCTTATTTTTCGACGACTGACGCATAATTATGCCATTCAAATATTTTGTTGGAAATCAGTGGTTAAAGCATACATTGACGTAGCAGCACTTCGTTAATACCCTAACAGTAAAAGCTATTTCTCCCTTGTCGCTTATTCGATTGGCGCCAAAAGGTAGGGCCAGTTCAAAAAAATATAACATATTATTATTTAAATAACAGTGTGCAATTTAACGGTTATACAAAAAAAAATAAATTAGGGTTTTATTGATCATCTACCGAAATGTATATATTTACAAGAAATGAGTTGGTGTTAGTTTTGAAAAAACGAAGCGTCGCGTCGTTCTAAAAATGTGAATACTGGTTTTATAAAAAGGGATAAAAATGGCCTTAAGAAATTAAATTTTGATTTTCAGATAGTTCTAGTAATCACGTCACAAACCGGCAAAATAAATTTTTTTAAATTTCGGTTTTTCTTGGATATCTTCGGAATTATTCCGAATTTTTTATATTTCTCAATAGGCATGACTAAGTACTAAATTCGGCAAATGTGCATCATTTGGCCAATGTTATATCTCTTACGATGTTTGTATAGGGTGTATTATGAGAGCGGGCCACTCAGTTTTACTCCCTTATGATTTAAATAAAATAAACATTTACCCCTGTATTCACTAAAAAGGTTTAAGAAATAGACCAGGTCTAGTTGCCATGTTACTTAAAACTCTTAGTTCGCCAGTTATTTTGTAATTGTGACATTTTGAAAAATTATTTGTTCAATTGTTAAAAATGTCATCTTAAACCTATAATTGTCAAGTTAGAGCTGATCTAAATTTAAACCTCTTTAGTGAATATGGGTCTTAAAATTTAACTTATGGAGTTTTTCCGGGATTTCAGAATATCACATAAAGAAACCATTGAACGTCAAATAAAAAATATTTTTAAATATAGCTCTTTTCTCTGATTTGGAAAATATTAAATACTATATTATTGTTTAGATATTTGTGTTTGAATTATTTTTTAGTCTACCATTCCAATAGTAGGCCACCTACACAAGCGCGGAAATAAAATTTAAAATCAAAATATATAACAATATTCTATAAAACTCCAATTGTCAAGTCCCCTTATAAAATACAGCGTAAAAATAAAAAAATTATTTTCTGCTATATTTTTTATTCAGCGTTCACTTGTTTTTTTGACGCCAATAGCCTGGAAAAAACTACATAAGTCTGGTTTTTGAATTTTTATTCTAACTAGATTAAGGGAAGGAAGTAAAATTAAGTGGCTTGTTCCCATTAGTAACTCACCGTATATGTTTGTATGTATGTATTTATCATTATATATGTATATCTACATAAATGTAGGTATTTATTTATGTAAGTATTAGTGTATGCATGTATGTAATTATTTTTTATTTTTTCATATTTGCAGTAGTTATAAAAAGTTTTTGTATATATTACTACTGAACTTATTTATTAGATAAATAACATAGGTAAAAAATCTCGTCAATTGCAGAAACATGTCAGTTGTCTGAAAATACTCCACCATATATGTGGATGGAACGAAATTGGCAAATTCCTGATAACGAACCGATAGGAAGCAAGATAGCTCAAGTCCACGGGGAAGACCATGAGAATGACAACCTTACGTTTGGATTAGAGCCCATCCAATTTTTTGGATCCGATAAACCACCTGATCCCTTACCATTTAGAATCGATTCTCGGACTGGAGCAGTTTATTTAAACGATTCATTAAAAAATAAGGTAAAATTTATTTTGTCACATTTTCAGAGTTTTTTTGTATCAATTTTAAAATCTGTTTCAGCTTAATCTCGATTTCCAACACGTTACATTTAGTATAAATCTTAATAATTTATATAATATGGCAAATTATACGTAAATTCAAGTTGGGTTCCTTGTTACGTTAGAGCCAATGTATAAATGCTTGTTCAGTCAATAAGCAAACCTCAAAAATCCCAAATAAAATTTTGGCAAAACGTTTGCAAGTTTTGCAAACCACCATTATCCGACGGATGTTGTACAAAAATAACAATTCAATGAAAAAAATTTGGGAGATAAGCTGATATCTGATACTGAGGCCAAATGGCTGTCTATTTGTAATGCAAGTGCACCAAAAATATATGGATTTTTCAAATTATGCAAACCTACTATGCCCTATAGGCAGTGCCGGCGCGTGAGATGTTCAAGAATGTGCATTAAAAATACGCAAGCAAAAAACCGCTATCATTAAACTAGAGGTTGTTATTTTTACTTGAACCATTAACTTTAAGGTTTATTTTTGGTGTCGGTCGACCAAATTCATTAATTTGAATCCTGTGTTCGTACGCCAAAGAGCTGAAACTATGTGTTTGTAAATTCCTCGATTGAAATCATATTGCATTTCCATTAGAAAACCCATACACATATATCAAATTTAAATAGCAAATTAATAAAAATAAGTGTTTTAATTTACAATAAAATATTGTCATTTGCGAGATTTGCAGGAAATGTTTGAAATGCGTTTCTTCGAAAACCGTGCACTTTTTCGAAGTAAGACCAGAGTAACTTTTCTGCGTAAAAAAGTGTGTATTAAGGTATTTTCATATCAAGAACGAAAATAAAAAAGTTAGCAAGAAGTTTATTAATCCCCCCTTAGTTTTACCCGCTACTGATTAAAGCTGAAACACAATTTAGAGTTTAATTTTGTAGAAAAAAATCTAGGGGTGTTAGAGGATTTATTTCTTATACAAAAATGTTTTACAAAATACGAATTTTCGAAATTAGGTGTGTTCTGCAGCTCCTGAGCTCTTACAAAATATAAGGCAAAACATTAAGAAAAGAGCTATAAACTTTAATTTAATAAAATAATTCCAAATTATTAATGAATATATTCTGTGTTGATTCTTAGTCCTTCACAGATAGAAAGATACAATGTGTTTTCATTCCGGGTGTACATCCGTTCACCATTGTCGCTCTGAAAAGAACAGTTTTGCTGACGTTTCGCCAAAATCATATTTAACATTCTCGAAGCTTTCTTTCTCACGTCCGAATAGAGACTGAAGTGTTGGTGACTGCGGCGCTTCCTTTTATAAATCCACCCGAGGCCGAAGATTATATCTGAGCGGCCGTTGGTCGTTATTTATGGTTTCCGGATAGTGCTTTAATTTAGCTTGACTTTTTGTGATTTTAGATTTGTCGATTATTGTCTTCCATACTGTTTTAATTTCTTTTCATATTCAAATCACCTTGTTTTTTTAATTCTTATGGCTTCTCGGATTATTTTGGTCTTATAATGCCCTATATTGGCAATCTCCCTACACCCATCGTAATTTATTTTGTGGCCGTATTCCTAATGATATAGGAATAGAGCTGAGGTTGTTTGTTTGTTTCTGATACTGAGTTTATGCTCTTCCACTCTTGCTAATATTCCCCTGTTAGTTTGCCCCACGTATATCTTTCCACAGTCCTGGCTGTATATGCTGCATACTCCGTAATTTTCCAATTTGATTTTATCTTTTGGGTTTCCAAGTAGTTTACCGAGAGTTGTTTGTGGCTTGTGTATAATTTGTATGCTGTGTTTCCTAAGAATTCTTTCAATTCTGTCTGTTGTACCTTTTACATACGATAAGACTACTTGTTGCTTTCCCGGTTCATAATTTTTGTTATTCGTTGTTCGGAAACCCTGTGTATTAATCTCTCTCTATGGTGCGACTTGTGTAGCCATTTTCCTTTAAAACACTAGATATTATAAAGTTCGTTTTGTCTCGTCTGTGTTTCACTTAATCGCACAGATCTGGATATTAGGGTATTGACCACAGCTTGATTTTGTGCTGGGTGATGATGTGATCTTGCATTTAAATATCTGTCTGTATGTGTTGGTTTTCTATACGCGGTATATTCGTTGTTTTCCTCTAACTCTAAAGTAAATTGTGTTCTGGGGTCGGTTGAATTTACGTAAGTCAGAGCTTCTTTCTCAAAGTATATCATAAACAAACTCGGGACTACTGGTGATAGCGAGGATCCCATTGAAGCACCATCTATTTGTTTATACATTTGCCTGTTGAATGAGAAATAAGTATTTTTAATACAATGCTCCGAGAGTTGTATTATATGCGCCTGGAAATCCTCGTTCATAGCAATCCCATCCAATTATTCGTCAATGGGAATACTGGGATACAACGATTTGACATCTAGGCTTGCTATGATATCGTCTTTTTCAAGAACCATGTCTCGTATAATTCGAGTGAAATGCTCAGAGTTTTTTACAAATGAGGCAGCTTTTTCGACAGCTGGTTGCATAATTTCAGAAAGATATTTTTCCAGTTTTTGTAGCGGCGGAGCATTAACAATAGGTCTGATAGCCGTACCTGGTTTGTGTATTTTTGCTAAACCATAAAGTTTATGATACCTGCTCGACTTTTCCCGTGGTATGATTTTTTGTTGAATTTCGGAGTTTATTGGTGAACTTTTATTTTATTTTTAGTTGTTTTTTCTAGGTACATAGTCAGTTCAGTCAGTCAGTAAGTTGGAACAGCCTTATAACAATTGTCTTGTAGGATATCCTGCTATAGTTTGGCAATAACATATTCTTTTAAACATCATTACATTTTTTCAAAACATAAATTTTTTTTTACTGCGTTATTTATATATTTATATATTTTTTCATGCGCTTGACAGACGAACCGACAACCAAGTCTTACCATATACCCCCTTTTTCACATTTTGGTGAACGTAACGCTAAAAATCACATTCACTTGCCCACAATGTTTATGAGTTTGAAGCTATTAAGACCAGGTGTTATCCGCTCCTAGCCAAAAAGGGTTGTGGAACAGTAGTATGGAAAAATGTATACTGAATGTATTATTGTTTGTTAATATACAAAAAGTATTTGGTGCGATATTTGTTAGGATAGTTATTGCTTTATAATACCTTTACGTCTTAACCGATAGTTCGTATCCTAAAACAGAAAAATTTTATAATTTTTACCCAATTTTATTTCAGTTGATGTTATACAGTATCGGTATTTGGGTTTCTTACTACATTAAATTTTTTTAATATCGTTTCATATTAGTAGAAATAGAATTTTGGGTATAATAAAGGATGGATTTTACAGGTTAAACACTATAGATATATATATATATATATATATATATATATATATATATATATATATATATATATATATATATATATATATATATATATATATATATATATATATATATATATATATATATATATATATAAGTATATATATATATATATATATATATATATATATATATATATATATATATATATATATATATATATATATATATATATATATATATATATATATATATATATATATATATATATATATATATATATATATATATATATATATATATATATATATATATATATATATATATATATATATATATATATATATATATATATATATATATATATATATATATATATATATATATATATATATATATATATATATATATATATATATATATATATATATATATATATATATATATATATATATATATATATATATATATAAATATCTCCTCTGAGGCGTTTCGCGCGGTTGGAGATAATGTAGGGGTCTTAATGGTCGACTACAAAAACGCAAACCTTCGTTAGACTTCAACGTCTAATGGAGACTGGTTCTTTTGCAAGAGCACCAGATATTCCTGGAAGGCCAACAACAAAAAGACTATTGCATTGGAGAAGACCATTCAAAATTAAGAAGAGATGAGACACAATAAGCTGAGCTTGTACATAAAATAGGCAATATGCGAAGGAGAATTAATGTTTATATTATGGCGGGTGGCGCTTATTTCCAGCAGTAAATCTAGATTTGTAACAGACAAATTTTGCTGCTTTTTTTTTTAATTGAGTTTAAAATAGAAAATATTACCATACATTGCTTAAATTGTTCAAATTATTTCCTAAAGGTGTGGCCACAGTAATAAAAACAACACATAATTTTCGTAAAGTATCAGTAGTACATTCAGAAAAAAATGGAAATTTACAAAAGAGCAATGGCAGACAGAGTTTCCGGCTATATTTTAACGGTATTAAGAGCTTTTATTATGGGAATCATCAAAAAATGCTAAATACAAAAGAGTTTACCTAAACCGTCATTATAGTTAAAAAAGTTAAAAGCATCAGTCTCGTTACCTCAAATGAAACACCCCATATATTACTGCATATTTAGGTTCCTCGCCAAAAACTATCTATATTACGCCATATTTAGTTTTGTAATATTTTGCGACGATGCCAAATAATTCGGAAATATATCTACATTTCACACGTAGAAAATCGGTAAATTTCTTTTATCTGGAACTTCCCGCATTATTTTATTTTATTAAGTATAGTGAAGTGTGAACCAGTTTAGTTCAGTACAGAGTTATTAGTAACACATGTGTACGCATATTCAAACATTTTTATTGGACGCCTGTTTGTTCCAATATACTGGGTCCCTACCAATATTTTACCATTTTCTACCTATGCCACACTTGATTTTGAGCATAATTAAAAATGAATTCAATAAGTAGTTTTTACATTGACACACACCACGATTTTGTCATGTCGAATTCGCACTATTTTATTCTTATATCATATTTAGTTTTTCTCCAAAATTTATAGTCAGTTGAACAAGAAGATTTTTTAAGTTAATTTTTTAACATATTATTTGGCCGCAATTTCGTTCTGCTATCTTGAATTCGTAACACACCTTTACCAGCGTATTTCTGTATCACACTTAATGCTTGCACAAAATTTGAAATTAATCTAATACGTAGTGTTTTTGGGACTGATTTTTTAAATATTTTATTATACCGCCACTTTGTTTTGCTATCATATATTCATACCAAAATGTTATCAGTTCATTCTTATGTAAGACTTGTTTTTTTTTTGCAAAATTTGGGGTAAATTGTATAATTAGCTTTTTAGTAGTAATTTTTTAACGTTTCACTAGGCCGCCATTTTGTTCCAGCATCTTGGATTTTTACCAAAATATTACCAGTTCCAACCACCCATGTCAGCCTTAATTTTTGTCCAAAATTTGAAGTCAATCTGATGAGTAGTTTTTAAGCTATGCCGCGAAATTACAGACAGACAAACCGATAGGTGGACGATAGGGATGCTAAAACGCGAAGATTTTGTTTATCCTGCTAGGGTGATTTTTTCAAATTACAGAAATTTTATTTGGTCGGCATTTTGTTCCTCCATCTTTAATTAATACTACAGTTTTACTAGTTCATCTCTATACTACAATTAGTTATGGCACACAAATTGAAATCAGTTCATTAAGTAGTTTCTAAGGTTGAATTGCTAAACATTTTAATAAGCCGCCATTTTGTTTCGCCATCTTGTATTGGTATCAAAATTTTACCAGTTGATTCCTACATCTCCTTACAAATAGAATTAATACACTACAATGTATTAATTCTATTTTCGAATTGCGTATACAAATATATTTTAATATTATTTTAGACTAACGATTTTAAATTGTAAAGTCCTATTTTAATATTTTATTTGTGGTAGTTTTTAATTTGTTTGGGTCGACGTTTTAAAATTGTTTCTTGTAGGCTAAACATAATGTCCTCGATAATGTCCTTTTGAAAAAGTTCTCTATGAAGAGCGAAACGTCTAGGCAACGCACAGATATATCTAACCAATATTAACAGAGTCTCGACGTTTTAAAATTGTTTCTTGTAGGCTAAACAATATCCTTTTCAAAAAGCTCTCCATGAAGAGCGAAACGTCGTGTTTTCAATATGTAGGGTTTTTAAGTAGTGATTTTTTTTCAAATTTTTGGAAACGCTTTTCAAATTTTTGAGAATACTATTTAAATATTGTAGGTAGACAAAAAAAATGTATTGTTTTTATTCCTTTATCCGTATACTTCATTTTATCCTAGTATGTTTCGTCGGAAAATATTACCAAACTAAATATGGCGTAATATAGATAATTTTTTTGCGACGAACCTAAATATGCAATAATATATGGGGTGTTTCATTTGAGATAACGAGACTGATGCTCATTTTTTAACCATGCTATTTTAATTTGTTTAACTTTTTATAGAATGATGACGGTTTAGGTAAACCCTTTTGTATTTAGCATTTTTTGATGATAAAAGCTCTTAAACTCTTAATAAAATATAGCCGGAAACTCTTTACGCCACTTTAGTAAATTTGCATTTTTTTCAGAATGTTCTACTGAAAATTCTTTGTTGTTTTTTATTACTGTGACCACACCTTTAGGAAATAATTTGAAGAAAGCAATGTATGGTAATATTTTTTATTTACGACTCAATTAAGAAAATAGCCTCAAAATTTTTTTGTTACAGATCATGATAAATTGCTGGAAATAAGCACCACTCGCCATAATACAAACATTAATTCTCCTTCTCATATTGCTTATTTTCGCTCAGCTGATTGTGTCGCATCTGTTTTTAATTTTGAATGGACTTCTAGAATGCAGGGGACTTCTTGCTGTTGGCCTTCCAGGAATATCTGTTGCCCTCGCAAAAGAACCAGTCTCCATTAGACGTTGAAGTCTAACGAACGTTGGCTTTTTGTAGTTGATCATTAAGGTTTCACCTATCCACTGTAGAGTAAAATATAGAATAGCAGTCATGAAGTTTCGGACAATTTGTATATACAATATGTATATATATATATATATATATATATATATATATATATATATATATATATATATATATATATATATATATATATATATATAGGCAATATGAGAAGGAGAATTAATGTTTGTATTATGGCGAGTGGCACTTATTTCCAGCAATTTATCATGATCTGTAACAAAAAAATTTTGAGGCTATTTTCTTAATTGAGTTGTAAATAAAAAATATTACCATACATTGCTTTCTTCAAGTTATTTCCTAAAGGTGTGGTCACAGTAATAAAAAACAACAAAGAATTTTCGTAAAGTATCAGTAGTAAATTGTGAAAAAAATGCAAATTTACAAAAGTGGCGTACAGAATTTCCGGCTATATTTTAATCGGTATAAGAGCTTTTATCATCAAAAAATCCTAAATTCAAAAGGGTTTACCTAAACCGTCATCATTCTATAAAAAATTAAATAAATTAAAATAGCATGGTTAAAAAATGAGCATCAGTCTCGTTGTCTCAAATGAAACACCCCATATATTATTGCATATTTAGGTTCGTCGCAAAAAAATTGTCTATATTACGCCATATTTAGTTTTGTAATATTTTCCGACGAAACATACTAGGATAAAATGAAGTATACGGATAAAAGAATAAAAACAATACATTTTTTTGTATATCTACAATATTTAAATAGTATTCTCAAAAATTTGAAAAGCGTTTTCAAAAATTTGAAAAAAAATCACTACTTAAAAACCCTACATATTGAAAACAAACGTTTCGACGTTTCGCTCTTGATGGAGAGGGGAAAAAGGATATTATGTTTAGCCTATAAGGAACAATTTTAAAACGTCGACCCAAACGAATTAAAAACTACCACAAATAAAATGTTAGAATAGGACTTTACAATTTAAGTATTAAATAGTAAATAAATAAGTCTAAAATAATATTAAAATATATTTGTATACACAATTCGAAAATAGAATTAATACATTAAATAACTAATGAAATTAAGTCTATTTTAACAGAAAATATTTTCGATACATTCTTACAATTTCAAAAAAATAAATATGAAAAAAGTTAAATATATTAAAAAAAAATAAAAAAAATTAATTGATTTCAAACATACAAAACAGTTTAGTAAAAAGAAATATAACAAAATGGCTAGAAATCGTGTTTGATACAATGGTGTTTTAGAAATTGTGGCATTAGCTGATTAGTTCTTACTTTCAATACAAATACCGTTTATCTGACGAAGCTACAGTGTTAGCGTAACATATGTCACACGTTGTGAATAAAAGTGAAAATCTAAAACAATTTAAAGTGTTTTATTTACATTGTTGATAATGGATTTTCATCAAGTAACAATCCAGTCAATCAAGTTTTTGAATGATAGATCTTAATAACAAGATACCTGACTCAATACCAGAAATATACTTTGCGATTGGGATCTCTTTTTCATTGTAACAGACACGATTTCTAGCCATTTTGTTATATCTCTTTTTACTACACTGTTTTGTATGTTGAATAGCAGTCATGAGGTTTCGGACAATTTGTATATACAATATGTATATATATATATATATATATATATATATATATATATATATATATATATATATATATATAAATATATTTATAAAGATTTAAGCTATAAAATCCATCATTTATTATACTCAAAATTCTATTTCTACTGATATGAAATGATATTTAAAAAAAATTTAATGTAGTCAGGAAACCAAATACTGATACTTTATAACATCATCAATTGAGAAAAAATTATTGGGGAAAAATTATAAAAATGTTTCTGTTTCAGGACATGAACTATCGGTTAAGCCGTAAAGGTATGATAAATCTATAACTATTTTAACAAATGTCGCACTAAATACTTTTTGTTTATTAAAAACAATTTAAATAATAAATGCAATATACATTTTTTCATACTACTGTTCCACAATTCTTTTTGGCTAGAAGCGGATAACACCTGATCTTAATAGCTTTAAATTGATAGACATTGTGGGCAAGTGAATGTGATTTTAGTAAAGGTTAAAGATATCGGGATATGCATTTTAAAAAATTTACAAACGGGCATGAAAAAAAAATACAAATTTATAAATAACGCAGTAAAAAAAATTGCTTATTTAAATAAATTTGAGCTTGGACTGGAAAAAATGTTATGATGTTTAAAAGACTATGTTACTGCCAAACTTTAGATGAGAAAATGTGGTCAATAATTTATAGTTTAAAAAATTAAAATAGAATATCGTCATTTTAGATTTTTTTCTACCTAGAAAGAGATCCCAATCGCAAAGTATATTTCTGGTAGTGAATCAGGTATTAATAATATGATCTATCATTCAAAAACTTGATTGACTCGATCGTTACTTGATGAAAATCCATTATCAACAATGTTAATAAAACACTTACCTGTGGCGAAACTCATAACCCATGAGTAATTAAATCTAAGGTAGAAAAATATTACTGCGGCAAGAACTACTACATAGTAGGAAAAGGAATCTTTTGGGACGACCGCTAAAGCAAATTGAAATTTGGCCAACTATAGACACGTGTTTCTGATCTAAGGTCTTCATCAGTACAGTCAACTAGTTGAGAGACGTCTCATAGGAATTTTTTTGAACATTTAATTATATTTGGTGTTAATTAGTATAATCTCCATGTATCAACTAAATTTCTGCAAGCAATTCAAATATTATCGCTAACGTGGTGCATAAAAATGAATACTACATAAAAGATTTATGGCGTTTCAAAAAAAAATAGGCAACATGAAAATTCAAAATAATTATATTTTAATATCGCTGCATGTCGTATCCCTTTACACTAGTATACCAATAAAAGCTGCTCTAGATGTTATTAAAAAAATGGCTAAACATAAAAAATACACCGACATCCCATTACATGATTTTATGCAAGCGGCAGAACTTAGGCTAACGTTCACATATTTCGAAAATAGAAATTATTTTTACTAACAAATTGATGGTTGTCCTTCTGTTTTCTCCTATATCTCTAAAATAGGATAAATGGCCACAAATATGACAAAAAAAAAACACGACTGCACTTAAAAAGCAGGAAAAAAATTAAGGTCACAATTTTGACTTTGAAAATACCAAAATTTCTAAAACAGAAATACAAAAGAAAATGAGAATTCCATGGAATGATTGAAATAAAAAAACCTACATTCTATAAACGACAAATTAGACATAACTAATTTAAACCAAATATATTTTAATATTCTAAAAAATCCTAAGTTGTGTAATCAACAAATTAATATAATATCATCCCCATTCCCAACTTATAGTCGCCTATAATAAAATCGAATATAGTAGAAGGAAAAGGAAAAAATGCTACTTCTCAAATATTTATTTCCTTTCGTAGTACAGATAACAAATAATGCTTTCAACTGCCATGGATTTCAATGACGGCAGGGTCGGCCGGGGCCGTACAAGAAAATATACAGGGAAAATTCTCGTTTTAAAAAAGTAACATCCTAAAAACGCACAACACCAAAATGTGGTTTATTTTTTCCTGGACACATAGCAAAATAGGTAGGTATCCCTATTATAAATGCAGACCGCGGGCCACCGTCCACAGATATTCTAATATATTTATTAGAGACGGTGCAGTGGCTCGGCCAGTTCTTTGCTTTAGTCATGACTAATGATGGTTAATATATTATATTAGCAAGTTTTACTTCGTGTTACATGTTTAAATGTGGTGACGAAATAAGTGTAAGTGACAATTTTAAAATATCATTTGCAATTTGTTTTAGAAATCGGCCGGCCGCATCGTCATTCTTCCTGGACAATGTGCTTTTTTGGTTGTGTATGTAGCTTCCACCTTGTTTGGCATCTATTTTGTTTTCCTCTTGAGGCAAGATACATTAAAATATTAAAAAATTAAATTGACTGACTTGAGCGTTTTACTAACATTTTTTCTGGTTTATTAGATTTATACTCTAGCCTAGATCTGCTATATATAGGTTGATAACTACTTAATTATCATTGAAGAAATAAACGGAAAAAATAAGACTAGTATTTGACCATATTTGGACGCGGCCCACATTGGCCTCAAGGATGATTTTAGGAAACCTTTCTGGGAAGAGGGGGGTTAATTAAAAAGAAAAGTTTGTTAATATATTTTATTATAAACGGTATGAAAACAACATAAATACCTATATTTTTTATCATACTTGTGGCATAAGTGAAAAAGCCTCTAATAAATATAGAATAACGTCCAATTTTTTTCCTGCAGCAAATTTATTAATTACATTGCTTATAATTACATCAATACATTATCTATGGATATGCAAGAGACCCAATCCAACAGGTCGCTCTTGTGGTATAGTGTTTCGTAGCCAAGTTGCCAATCGTAATTTCCATGTAAAAATATGTAAATTGCACAGTATGTTTGATCCGTCTTTGGCGGGAGAAGTGCGGGGTAATTACCTCATTACCCCTTCACTATAAAACCGCTTTTGATTGGCCTTGAGGCTCGGCCGACCCTAAATTTTAGAGTACGAGCCGTCACTGATGGATTCGGAATCTACTACACGTTAATGTAATATGTCGTATAAATAAATCTATATGTGCCGTGATGTCTTTTTAATGGTTATGTTTTTATCAATATATATATATATATATATATATATATATATATATATATATATATATATATATATATATATATATATATATATATATATATATATGTAAAAAAATAAATATTAAACAAAATCTTTTTTAGGGCGGAATTGATTTACACCTTTACGTCACTCTTTCCGATGGACAGCTGGAAGTTAAAAATGAAGTCTATGTTAACATACTTAACACGTCTGCTCCTTATAAACCACCTATCAACGGTCCCACTTTTTCTGGTAGACCTGGGGTCTTTAACCCCTTTTCAGGATTTAATGCAAGACCGCCACTGTCAACAAATATGTTGCCGAGAACTCCATCCAATATACCAGTAAACATTAGTTATCCTCTACCAAATATTTCCAATAATCCTTCACCTATGCTTAATAGCAAACCTTTTTTCCAGCCCAAAAGACTTAAAAATCATACTCATGGTGTAACTCCTCTTAGGCCGGTGAAGGTGACAAACGTTGATTCTCAGAGTAACAGGTTAGAAGAACATAAAGAACTAGAAGATTCTGATAATGCAGTAACATCAAATAAGGTAACTTTAGCTATACTGGCAATGGTAGTTCTTTTATTACACCAGGAAAAATATGATTCAGAAAATTAAAATTAACTGAACAAACTAAATGCTTCTCACCAGCAGCGTCGTAACTAAAAGTATGTTTAAGCGGTTAAATTTCTTTCTTCCGACCGTAAAAGTGTTTTCACCATGCTCCGGTTTCACTAACCGCGAAAAACAATTAGCAATTTATGCGCAAAAGTTTATTTTTGAATAGCAATTTTGTGCCTGTTATAATCAATTTGTCATTTTTCATGAAACTTTTAACACCAACCTTAAAATATGCAAAACCCAAATAATATAAATAATATCAAACACAGAACCAGAGACAACACTAGAAGACTATAAAAATCATATATTTAATGATAAAAATAAATAAGTTCGCTGTTTCCAATTTGTAAACAAACCGCCCTATTTTGTTTGTTCCTGGAACCGCGATCGGGACCATACGCCGACATGGTTAGCAATTTGACAGGCCAGCTACCAAACCATTAAGCCAGTGACGTCAGTACTTGCAGCGTGAGTTCTTGCGGTTCTAAGCGGTCGGCCGAGAGAGCATGGTGAAAACTTCTTAAGTTCTAAATTAGGTAAAAAGGAAAGTAGTAATTTAAAATTCAAATAATGGTCGTCATAGTCATTTGTTCAATTTATCCAGAAGATTAATAAAGAGTATAAAAACTGAAGTTTATATAATATTTAGAATATTTCTGCTTGCGCTAGGTTTTTAGCTATTAACAACTAGGTCATAAAAATAAAGTGATGTAATAAACAACAGACGATGTTTGTTGCAGCACTTTATTCCTTATTATCTAGTTCTTAATAGCGAAAAACCTAGAACAAGCAGAAATATTTTTTGTATTATACAGAGTCAAGTTTTTTACTTCACAATTTTTTTTATATCTTTTCAGAAATCGCTTTTCTCTTTGCCTTTGTTATATATATATATATATATATATATATATATATATATATATATATATATATATATATATATATATATATATATATATATATATATATACTCGTTAAGTTTCTGGTTATCTTTAGGTTTTATTTAACGAAGTTGATAAAATGTAATTCTGTATAACTAATATTACATACTAATAAGTGGTTTCATATTTTTCAATACTTAATCGAGATTTCTTCTTCACCCCATACGCGCTACGCTTGTGTACTACATAGCTGGCGTAAATACTCCCTTTTTATTTATAAATTCCAACGATATAAAAAGGATAGACCCTTTTGTTTACATTTAAAACCGATCAGTCATTAAACTATAGAAAGCGCGTTGGACAGCTTTGCTACTCTCGACAGTAGATTTTGTGATTACTGTTTTTTACTTCACAATTTTTTTTATATCTTTTCAGAAATCGCTTTTCTCTTTGCCTTTATTATATATATATATATATATATATATATATATATATATATATATATATATATATATATCGTTAAGTTTCTGGTTATCTTTAGATTTTATTTAAGGAAGTTGATAAAATGTAATTCTGAATAACTAATATTACATACTAATAAGTGGTTTCATATTTTTCAATACTTAATCGAGATTTCTTCTTCACCCCATACGCGCTACGCTTGTGTACTACATAGCTGGCGTAAATACTCCCTTTTTATTTATAAATTCCAACGATATAAAAAGGATAGACCCTTTTGTTTACATTTAAAACCGATCAGTCATTAAACTATAGAAAGCGCGTTGGACAGCTTTGCTACTCTCGACAGTAGATTTTGTGATTACTGTGGTTAACTAACGAAGATATTGGCAAAAATACTGCTTTTAGGAGAGTTAATATTACATTTTATTACTAAAATAACTTTAAATAAGCTAATAACAAACAAACCGAGAAAGTTTTTTCTAGCGTTTCGTTTTTATTAATTTTGTTTTCCTTAAAGGAATAATATTTGACACTGTTGCATTTACCCGAGTCATTTCCCACCTTTACTTCAGGCTGCTCCATAGGTAAAATGAATTTGCGCCAAGTGTGTATTTATCTCTTTCTATCTGCCTGCTAAATAGAGTAGACATTTAGGCAACAAACGCTAAGATAATAAATCGAAATTAATCGGAGTAGACACTGGTCACAATCTGTCGTTATCTAAACACGTTATCTAAACAAAGACACTATGCTCATCGATCATGTCAGCAGCGAATTTAATATCAAATTCATTTTATCAAACGAATGCGCCATCTGTGGTGGGGGTCCTGACTCATTTCGACCTTGCATTGTTGTCTTGTTTTGACGGCGTGGGTTAGATATTTTTGTCGTTTGTCCTGGATTTTCATATTTAAGTTTACTGTGGGTTATAATTACAGTTAAATATAGTGGTGTGTAGCAGAATATGTAAGAAAAAAGGATGATTTCAACCCCGAAGCCTGTTTACGCCGGTAAGTAACCTTTACGTCAAATGTGTCGTGCCCAGTGAAGTAGGAGCGATAGGCGCGTAAGGAAGAATTAAATTTCTGATTAAACTGCAGATAAAAACAATTTAGGTATTTCAAAATTCTGTTTGTAAAACCTTTAATGCTTACCGAGAGTAATAAAGTAGAAGCATAAACATATACAAATGAATTTCAGGTAGTTCACTTTTGTCCATACAACACCATGCATTTTATTATGTAGTTATTGCTTTTTCTTGTAATTTAATTAATTTTGTGTTTAGGACCATTAAATTACAAAGGTTTCTAGCTCTGGGTTACAGATTTTTCATAAGAGGCAAAGCAATGTAGGTTGTTTATTCTTCATTTTTTTTCTGCTCTATTATTTGGGCTGGGACAATTTCATGCAGTGGTAGTACCGACCCTTACAATAAATGTTAAAAATAACTTAATTTTGGTCCGATCTAGTAAATTTTCAGACTTTTCTGTATATACTTGAATTTTCAAGTATAGACAGAAAAGAGAAAATTAAATATAGATTGCGTTTAACGTTCTATCCCTTCTCCGCTAACGTGAACGAACTTTCCAAATTTTGGTTCACGTGAAATCAGATGTGATGTCATTAGCGTTCAGCTAACTAATATACGCTATTTATTTATTTTATTTCGGAATCTTTGTAGTGTAGTGGTAGGATTTTCGGCCCACGTCGTATAGGTCGTGAGTTTGAATCTTGACACGGGTGAAAAACTTTTTTTTGTATTTTTTAAAAAGAACTAACAATGAATAAAAATGCGAATTATTTATTTTCTTAAACTTTGGATTGTTTAGGTTTGCTGTAAAGAAAGTGCACCAACCAAATTCCGAGTCTATATTATTAAAACAACGAATTTTGTAAAACAAAATCTATACTTTTGGCATCAGTTCGTCAATAAAGCCATCATTCAGACCTTTTTCTTATTTAACGTGAACCATCGACGATTCGTTTACATTAGCGTGGAAGGAGTAACGTCGTTAATTTAAATGTAGATAAATGTCTAATTTTTTAAGATCAACTTTTCTCCAACATTTTATTGTTAGTATCTATTATATCATTCTTATTTTAAGTCACTTTTTCCAGTGGTTGTATTAAGCACTGATATTAATATGTGTTTTATAATGGGTAATTTATGGTGATGTAGCAATAATAGAAATAATAACTCCATTGGCGTATCAAGATTTTAGCTTTAGTTAGGAATAAACTAGCTGCAGTCTTGCATATTATCTTGCTAGTGCAAAATTTAGTAAAGACATTTCATGGTGCAAAAAGTAGACTTACCATTTATATTTGGATATAATTTGGTTAGCCTACCATCACGTTTATACAAATGTTACATTATATCTTAAGAACTCAAGATTGCTCGAGCAAGTTGATATGCACTTGCAGCTGCCTTTAAGTTACACTGTAATTTTTCCTCTCATAGAATTTAACCAATTATAACACTAGGAGTTTTATACATATTATGTTATAAGGCTAGATTTTGTATACATATTGTATTTTCTATTTGCAAACTAAAAACATAATTATTATATTTTTACCTTTCTAAATATAGGCCTGCTGTTTTATGCAACTTTGTAAAGTCGGGTTCATAATCCATTGCACAACTAGGTACAAGTCTCAAAATATAAGTCATTATAGTCAGATATTAGTTAATAGATGTAGGCTCTATACTGAACTAAACTTTTTTCGATGTCAGACTGCTTGTGCTATTGACAGTAATTTTGTATGTAAGACAATTTTTCGGTCTATCGTACTTGTTAGTAGCCTTATCAGATATATTTATTTTAGTTCTTAATAAAAAATAATATCAACTTTTCAAAAATTACTAGATAAACACTGTAAAAAAACTGGGTATAATAGTTTACATCCGGAAACCATCTTGATTTAATTTTTCTAAAGATAGAATATTTCCCGAGCTATTTCTAAATTAAAATTTTCCGTAAGTGCATATATAATAAGCCATTAAGAAATAAGTTCCTTAAAAAGATTTATAATACTTTTTGATTTCAGATTTCCTGAAAATCCTGAGATGGAGACTTTGTACTGAAATATCCTAAAATCAGTTCAGATCATTTTAGTTTAGTCATATTCTGACTTAGCCTGATGGGCGATGTTATTAGGCCACATGCAAACCCAACCTTACACATTGGTATTTCAGGTTAATATACAATATATTTGTTAATTATTTCGTGAAATAATTTTTGAAATCTCGGACTGTAATGTCACTCGATTGGCCCTGGAACAGTCCTAAGGACAATGTTTGGGTAAGTTTCGGATATCTAATAGATGAATATACATGTCATCATGTTTGCATTTTCATATCATCATATTGGATACCTTGTCAAATTAGTGGTGCAATTGGCAATTAGTAATTTAATATACCCAGGACAGGGAGGGATGGAGGAACGCTTCCTCCTCCTCATTATTTTATCCTGTTAACCAAATCTTATATTATTAAATAATATGCAGCTCTTTAATTTCCACTTTTTACTTTTTTTAGTCAGTTTTAATGACAAACAATTTATATTTGTGTTATTGAATAAATATTTTGTTGGCAACGTTGAAAGGCTGTTGACAAAATTGAAAAAACTTTTGCAAACATTGTATTCCTCCCCCACCTAATATTTTGTCTTCAGTCCACCCTTGACCAGGTATTTATGATTAGGAGTAAATATCAGTTAAGTCTAAGTTTTGTGCATTAACAAGTATTACAAAAACATACATTTTACCTAACACTTTTATTTATAACTAATGTCTAGTGATTTTTGAATGTAGTTAAATTAATGGTTTTGGCGTAAGTAAAATAAACATAACGGCACTTGCTACGTATTGGTATCAAATACCTAGGAGAACACCATACAACTTGTTGGGAAAAGATATACATTGCTTTTTTTCTAAAATGTTAAATAATGGTAAATATTGGTAATTGTTTACATTTCTGCACCATTACCGATTTTAGTTGAAACTTCGCTTCCATCGATTTATAAATTATCAGATATTGTTTGCATCGTTATCGCATTTTTGTACATCTTAAAAATCATAAAAGATAATAAATTAAAAACTTTATAGAAAACGTGGTTTATTTTGAAGTGATGAAATAGAATCAGATATATAACAACGAAAACGAATAAAGATGCGTAAAAAATCAAATACACCTCTGTTGATCAAACAGAGCTATGTGTTTGTCTTGTCTATGTGTTCTTTCATGTTGGTCTGATAATACGCCTATAGAGCTAAATACCTATCATCATCTTTGACTGAGACCGAGACTTTGTGTCTGTTATTTTTTACATTTCGATTATAGTAAAATTGACAGTTTCTTCTAATTTCTACAAATAAACATACTAATTTCCTTCAAATAAACCATATAAAATATATAATATGCAGAAGTTAAATTTGCGCTAATTATCTGCTGTGAGCTTTGCACTGAGATGATTTAATTTTTAGTCATTCTATTAAATACAGTTTTTGTAAAAACAAAATATAAGATGCAGCTACTAGCTATTGCAACAGTTATTCCTGGATATAAAACAATGTTTAAATATAGCTTTAAGTTTCATTTTGGTTAGTTGACGTCACCTTGTTATGGGTTTTTTAGATATATGACTTCTACAACACAAATCAATTGAAAAGCTAAACGCTTAGATCATGCTAGAGACTTAAACTTTAGGTACTTTATAACGCCCAAAATTAATATTCTGTTTTAGATTACCATGAAAACCAACAAATAATAGGTTGAAATATTGAAGATTTATCACCATTTACCCAAAAGAACTAAATAATGCACGAATTATTTTGTGTCCAATCATATAAATAAGCTTGATGGCTGAGAACTGATTAGATCAAATGCTGTCATAGCTACAAATTAATAGATACTACCCGTCCAGTCTAATGGTTATGACCTAATAAGGCTACCTCGAAATGTGATACTGGGATAATTTTGAGAAAATTGTTTTGGTAAGTTTCTTGATTTAAACGTTAAACCCACGCTGATATTCATAGTTACTAGGGAGCTAATATAAAATACAATAAGTTAATACGTTCTACAAAAACCAAAACACACTTATGTACAATCATATAAACATAAGTATATCTGTGGGTAATCTGGGATAACTGACGCAAAATTTTTGTTGTAATATGCTTTGGGATGTAAAATGTAATAAAAACAAAACCAAACAACATTTCAATTCCAAAGTCATTTAAATGTTATTTTTACTGGTCTATGTGGATAGGCTGTTATAATTTTGCCTTTATCTTTATCTTATATAAGAAAACGCCAATAGTAAAAATAATAGATACAGGTATCAAAAAAAACAGTTTTAGCTTTAAATATGCATCTTTCCATAACAAGTGTTTTAAAATTAATTAACAATTGTTAGATTTAAACATATCAGGAGAACATTATGTAACAATTTTTCTTGCTTCTTTGTTCGGTATAACTATTGTTATGTAAATAAATTCATCTTTTTTTTACATGTTTTAGGCTTGCAAGATGCCGAAATCATGTTTTCCTATTTCCATTGGTAGGTCTGTGTGTTAATTAGTCTGTTCGGGACAAACTATCTAAGACAGTTCAAATTTTGTGCATGGGGTTGAATTGGTAAATCTTTAATTTAGTGAAACAAAATGGCGTTCTAAAATATATTTTTTTTAAGTTAGTACTTATAAAGAACTACTTACCAGTTTGTGGTATACTTTTTTCTTAAATTTTCATTAAAAAGGCTTTGCCTATTTTCCCGACGAAGTACCTGTAAATTCGTTTATTGTGAAGTGCTTCTTTTATTTAAAAAAAAAGAGAAATTTGTTAGATACAATTTATATAACAAATAACTTTTGAACTGTGTTATCTGTGTGTGTGGTAGAATTAAGAAAGAGTGGAGTTCCGAACATATTTTTGTTTTTAGAAAGAATTTATGAGTGACAATCAGACTTGGATAAAATACTTCCAAAAGATAAGTCAGAATACATATAATAATAAAAGGTAACAACAAAAGTACATCGAGTCAAATAGAACTGGATGTTCCTTACAAATTTTGCATATTATTACCTAATTTTTATTACATTGCTATATCCAAACTTCTATTGCCAAAAATTAAGTTGATAGAATACATAAGATCCCCTAAAAAACGCATATATCGAAAAAAGTTCCGGGCAAAAGAAATTTACCGACTTTTATATGTATGGCCTTTCAAACATTCTAATAGGCAGCTATTTTGCTCCGCGTTTCAATATTTTACCAGTTTCTACCTATGTCACTTGTAAAATTGTACTGGGAGTCTCATTTTGTCGTTTGTTAAATTCGTACCAAAATTATATTAGTTTATCCCTATAACATGCATTCTAATTTTTGAGCAAAGCTCAATAAGTCGTTTTTTTGCTCTGATTTTTTAAATATTTTTTTTGACCGCCATTTTGTTCCGCAATCTTAATTTCGTACAAAAAGTTCTCTATATCTTTGATTCGTATAAAAATTTTACCAGTTCATTTTTATATCACACTATATGAATAATTTGAGGTAAATTGTATAAGTAGTATTTTGGTTATAATTTTTTTAACGTTTTGCTAGGCCGTTATATTGGATTTTCACCAAAATTTTACCACGCAGTCCCTATATGAACCTCAATTTTTGACCAACAATTGAAATGAATCAAGTAAGTAGTTTTTTAGCTATACCACTAATAGATATACAGACGGATGGAATTAAGAAAACATTTTTTTTGGGATCTATGGAGCCAAAAATGTAAAGAACTGTAGAAACCTGGGGGGGTGATTTTTTTATACACCCGTCTTATGAGGGAATTAAAAAGAAAAACTATGTTATGTACAGTTCTATAGCAAAATATTTTATCTATAGTTTAGACCCTAAAAAGAAGGTAGATACTGAGAAGGCAATTCTGTTTGCATGGATTCAACTATACTATACACTAATAAATTTGTATCAAATTCTTTTGCCTACTTTTTTAATAATTTTTTTAGAAAAAGTCAAATATTCCTACAAGATTTTATTCAGTTGAAAGAAACAAAGAAAAAATTCGCCAAATAATAAGAAAGTGGTATTATAGTGGATGAGGAAAACGTACAATTCAAAACACTGTGCAAAAAGTGAGCTTTACACTATAGGGTAAATTGTTTTTATTTTTAAAAATGCATTAAAATAATATTGCTAAGCGAATTAGAAAACTTGTCACCGTTCAATTAGCTTAACGTTAACTGAATTAGAAGAATTTGGAAAACAACTATCGATTCTGAGTTACTGAAATAATCAATGAGTTCTCTAACAATATAAAAGCTTCAGCAGATTATAAGGTCAATTAAGAATATAAACTCATATACAGGATGAAATTTCAACTAGAAGGTTTGCGTTAAATTGAAAGATTGCAGTTTTCTGTGACTTTTCTATAGATTTTGACTGTCAGTAACGGAGTGGTATGCATATTTCCTCATGGGTGAAGTTTAGACATGGATTCAATCCTATTTCCAGGGGCGCACATACACAGTAGTCATTATCCTTCAGACACCTAATAAGGTTAACATAAATTATGGCATGCTATAGGATTCCGTCCTGGGGCGAATTCTGTCTTTGTTATATATAAAGTGATCTGTCTTTTGTGGATATTGGGGAGACAATTTATAGTATTTGCAGATGGTACCACGGTTTTTTGGGCATTTTTATTATTGGGAATGTGAAGTTTAATAAGCATATTTTGAATTTCAATTCAAAGATTGCACGGGTATGCTATGCTGTTCGGTTGATGTCAAGAGAGATTGGTATGGCGTCAGCGAGGATGGCTTACCACTCTATGGGAAATTCGTGCATCTTTCGAGAGCAAACAGTGAGATGGACTTGGGGTGCCAATGGTAGGGAATCAGACAGGACATTATTCCAGTTTGAAATAAATTTAACTTCAAATGTTTGTACACTTTGTAAATGGTTTATATGACACACAAGCATAGAGATAGACCACTCGTGCCAGATGACCCTTACGTCTTACTTACTTAAATTGTTTGTATTAGTGCTTTGTTACTACTTAGCTCTGAACCTTACTATTTTGATTAACAAATAGGTATTTTTTTGCTCTCTATATATAGTTAAAAGGTATCTTACTTCATTTTGCTTTTATTTTAATTTTAATTAATTCTCGTTCATCTGTACATATTTTGTTTGAATGTTTTTAGAAATTACTCTTTTTATGACAAATTATATTTTTACATCTTACATTTTTTTGTAATTTATTTATTTTAAAAAGCATGAGTGGAACAGGAATTCCCTTTTTTTTTCTCAGATTTAAAGAATTAGCTCTATAATTTTATAATACATTTTTAATACTTAAAATATATATATCTAAAATATTTAAACCCCATAATCATTTTTATATTTTTTCTTTTCCAGGTCCCTCTCTATCTGGCAAGCTGAGATCATTGAACAACTTTTATAACCTAGTTTTTTTAATGCAACTTTTAAAGAACAATGTTGAAATTGTCATGTAATGGAAAACCGAAAGAATTATTTTGTTACACAACATACAACATATAACATTAGGGGCACGAATTTTAATATATTTTTGTAAATTACTAATGTACAATGTGGTTATTTTAACTTGTCCACATTTTAATCTGGTATAAAATTTTCATTTTTCTTGATATCAAATTAAAATGTCCAGAAAAGAAATTATATGGCAAGTTACTAAGTTCCCAAGAACACAAATAAAAGTGTAAATTTTCAAAGATATAAATATAACTGGCATTTTTTCTAAATGAGACTTTCTGATTTGCACTTTCAGTAAATAGATCTCATGCCCCTAGTTCTTGATACCTTTATCCTTCATAAATGAAGAAGAACTTTGTCATACACATTGGTTTTATGGCACAGCCATTTTTTTCTTTTCCCTTGTATTTTTAAAAATAAATCTCCAAGTAAGTTAGAGCAGATCATAATTTTGAAAAGTTAAAATAACCACGCTGAGTGGTACAGAGTAAAGAACTAAACTTTTTGCTGGCCATAGGCAAACATAGGTTTATTGATTCTTGTAAAAGTTCAGAAGTAGTCTTATTTGATAAAGCATAACTCTATTATATAAAAAAATTAATTTTTTTTGTCTGTTTCATTTTTTGTTGATGTATGTAAAGTATTTTTAAATTATTTCTTTGTTTAATACGTTATTGCATTTTTTCATAGTTTAATACGTTATTGCATTTTTTCAAGTCATAGTAAGTTTTAAATCATGTCCAATGAATACAACATCGTTAGATATGTAAATTGATCAAAAACCTAATCTTCCAACCTGTTGGTATGTATTTATAGGTAGGGTCACCTGTTCAACAGTGAACCACATTTTTTTAAAACCCAGATAATGTTTTCAAAAATTTTTTTTTTGTAAATCGCTATTTTTAAGTCTATATGGTAAACAGTTTTTTATCTTTTTCTGCAATAAAATTAAAAAAGTAATAGTTAGATTTGACAGAATTTACTTTTTTTAAAAGTAGTGCAAGTGGTTCACTGTGGGACACTGCTGTTACACAGTGAACCATAGCTTTCTAGCCTAAAATAAGTTTAATAGTTTTTCAAAAACTCAGATTATTTATTAATTTACGTTATATTGGAATGAAAATCAAGTATAACGATAATAAGGACATAAAAAATTTTTGGTTGAATTAAGTCCAACAAAACTTAACATAAACAGGTTACATTAATCAGGAAACTGTCAGTTATAAAGATGTATTGGAAGTGAATTAAGACTAATAAAATAAAACAAAAACTGGTAACATTTATAAGTAAGGTACCTACCTACGTAAAGCTGATAACAAAAGAACAAAAAGTAAATTATTTTTTAGGATTCATTCACCGAACTTAAACTAAAACAATAAAATATTAGCTGCACTATCTAATCTAATTAAATTAAATAAAAACTGGTAACTGAAATTCGGAAGGAAACGAAAACTTCTTGTTCTTCAACGCATATTTAGAAGGCTAAAATTAACCTCGAACTTAACACAGGAATTTTGTCTTTTGGTGCCATTATGAAACTCGGGCTGGGGAAGAATGTACTTTATATCTTCTTCTAGCACAAAAGACTTATCTTCAACTGTTGGCAAAGAAAATTGTTCGTTGTTCTTAGACTTAATTCTTAAAAAACTAATTTGGTATTCCCACGAAGCATTGTTGCGTGGTTCAATTATTTTTCCCACATAATAAACGATCTGCTTCTTTATCGCGAATTGCACCAACACATAATCGTTAATATCAGGTCTTCTGGGCAATGGCTCAAAGTTACCAGGAGTAAGAAGAATACAGGGATCTTCATCATCTGTAGGTGATTCGTACCACAGCCCTCCATCAGTGGAATGGCTGGAAAAACTAATGTTCGATTCCAGATCTGTTTCGTCCTGCTCCCTGCTTTCCTGAAAAACTTGACGTTTTACTATCTTCTTCTTGCTAATTTCTTTCTTACGTTTTACTGTTTGTCTTTCTTCTTTAATTTGATTAAATTCCGGAGTGTCCGTGGCGATTATGCTTTTTCTCATTTTTCTATTTTTTCGTAAGTTAGTTCTCGGGCCAGCTTTTAGAGCGGGTCTGAATATTTCTGGGGGCACAAAATTGTTTACTTTTTTGGATGGACCTGGACTGGTATGTTGAGTCTGCATGCTTGGCAAAGCTGCAACATCATCTGGGTCTGGTCTTTTAGATGAACCTGGAACCGGACTGGCAGATGGAGACTGCATGCTTGCAATATCATCTGGGTCTGGTCTTTTAAATGAACCTAAAAGCGGGCTGGCACGTGAGGACTGTATGTTTGGGATGTCTGCAACATTAACTGGGTCTAGTATTTCAGATGAACCTGGAACCGGACTGGCAGATGGAGACTGCGCCGTGCTTGGAATGGCCGTAAGATCTTTATCTTGAAAGACTTCTGAATCAAGGGAATCGATTTCTGGAGGGACCGTAATATTTTCTGAGGCCAGATTATCAGGACGTGGTCGATTTGTTACTTCACTTGGTAAAAAGTCGGCGTCAGTAAAAATATTTCTATCAAATGGAAATATCCCACAACATTTAAAGGCCTTAAAAATATTTGCAGGAGTCATTGCGCGACTGTGCGCCGTACCGATACAATCAGCTAAGTCGTAAATGGTAATTGGCTTACCAGGATTACGCAAAAGCCACGAATCAACAGCACTGTTATAATACGTTTTGAAAGGTGCTAAAACTCCAACGTCAAGCGGCTGCAGTTTTGCCGATGTATGTGGATGCAACGTAAGTATGGTAACCCCGGACTGCTTGGCCAAGTTTAGAGCCTCGATGGACAGATGTGACTCGTGGTTATCAAATATTAATAAAGACGGATGTTGTTGAGAGGAGTTAGTATGTTTAATAAAGTGTCTCATTACGTGCGTAAATAATTCAGAATTCATCCAACCACTTGGGGTTGCTAGTCCTAGTGAACCAGGT
Organism: Kuschelorhynchus macadamiae; assembly: GCA_030620095.1. NCBI lineage: Eukaryota > Metazoa > Arthropoda > Insecta > Coleoptera > Curculionidae > Kuschelorhynchus > Kuschelorhynchus macadamiae. Next base: position 129,988 of record JAUTXW010000931.1, on the reverse strand, counting down.
GGTGCTCCTTTCATCATGTAATCCTTAAAATTCTTTCTGGGAAAGACAATGACCGGGGGTAAAGCGATACCGCTGGCTCCTATAATACAGCATGTAGTGACTAGCGTGCCTCGTTCTCCACTTGTAACCTTTCCAATACACTTTCTCCCAGTAGGCGCAATTACCTTTTGAGGTTTCTGTACAGTTGTGGTGGAGGTCTCATTTAGATTAAAAACTCTAGTTCCGTCAGCAAAAGCGGGGTTCCTGGAAAGTGCATTTTCAAGATTATCGAAAAATTTCTTGACATTTTCTTTATTAAAAGAAGTTGCTCGTGCTAGACTCGTTGCCTCTGGTTTTCGTAATGTAAGATCTTGATGCCTCTTTCTGAAGGCACGCAGCCATTCCTTACCAGCCAACTGCTCCTTCTTCCAGGATTCTGGTATTTTGATATTATTAAGCACAGCCATGTCATATGCGACTTTGCGTGTGTCGGTCGTAGTTAGTCCATAAAACATCAAAGCACAGTTTTTTAAATAATTTTTGAAAATTACTTCTTGGGGTGCCGAAAATATCCGGTTAACTTCATAATTGGGAATCAATCGAATTTCATCGTTGGGCGAATTTTTCTTTTTTAAAGCGTACCGCCTTAGTGTTGGGTACGGTATATTTTTCTCTTGTGCAGCCTTTCGTATACTCATTCCTTCCGAAATAAGGACCAGTGCATCTCTCATTACAGCTTCTGAATGCGCTCCCACTTTTCTAACCGCTGTTTTATTCCGTGGCATACTATAAAAAAAAGTTTTATTTGGTGGTGTTGTAGAGTGAACCAGCCAAGGTACACAGTGAACCAGTGGTTCACTGTTGAACACATAATTTTGGTTCAGTGTGTACCTTTAGCACATGTCACAAATAAACCATCACAGAACAAAATCTCCTAAGACTATTTATGTTTTAATAGTGGTAAATAAACAAAAACTTAAACACCTTTTACTACATCAAACATTACAAAGCATAAAATTTTACCCAAAGTAGATATTAAACATTAAACTTACCTTAGAAAAGTTACTTTTAGCGGGAGAAATTAGAAATTCATAAATTATTCCAAGATGGACCACCTGTATTCGCCGGGATATAGTTGACAACTAAACCGTTTAACCAAACGTGGCTTTGGAACGTGTTTGGCGCGTGAAACTATTATGACGTAGTAGGTGGTAGGGGTGGTTCACTGTGTCTGGGTGGTTCACTGTTAAACAGTTGACCCTATTCTTCAATATCCCCCCTTTACCCTTCGTATAGTACAATCATAAACGGAGGAATTTTATCCAGTTTTTATATCAGCTTTTTCTAATGACTGAAAATCTATAGCTTATAAAATTTCCTGAAATGAATAAATTTACTTATTCAGTATTCCTTGTAATAGGAATTTTTTTATTTATTACGTCATAGATCTGAATGTAAATAATTTGCTTCGCTTTTGTTAAGTGGGCAATATGTTAGTTGAATTTAGAATGATATGATTTTAAATAAGCTCTATAGGGTTATGCTTAGTTTTTTTAGTAATTATATATTTCCTTCCAATGTTTTTAAGGCCCGTATTTATTTATTATTATCTGAAAGTCTATATTAAAAGAAATTCTATATTTTGTGTGATTAATCAGTATTATGTATGGATCAAACCTTACTCATCATAGTCTTGTTTTTTTTTGTGGGCGAGCTCTAAAAAATGATTAAAGATATAAGACAATTAGCTAAAGGCATCTGCATGTCAGAAATCGTATACAAGGTTATTTTAAGGCCATGTCACTCTGTCCTGTAATATTGGAGAGTGTAAGTGGGCACCTATGTATTTCATAATCAGACCTTTATTGCTATTATAAAAAGCACTTAAAAGGGCTATATGTGGTATGCCAGGTATCTTTCACGAAGAGTCCTTTCATAATAGAAATCGGGAGCAATTCTGAATTAAAATCAATTTCCTTACAGTTAAACACATCAGAAAATTAGATATAGCTAAGACAAATTATGCCACTAGTATCAGGACTAAGTATGTGATGTTAGCTTACAGGTTCTTTTTACATTAAAAACAATAATTTGGAAATCATCACCCTCGTTTTCGGAGAGCAAGCATGCTTCCGTTATATAGAGTTTCTGAAGCATTTGCGTAAAAGAAAATTTTCGTTTGCAACATTTTCATGTTTTTTTTAAATTTCACTTTGTTTTAAAATTCCCATATAACGTATTTATCGTAAGAAACCTTAATTTTTACAAAAAAGAAACTTTCAGTATTATAATATTTTTTGATCACGTATATTTATATACTGATGGCAATTTATTTAAACCAGGAAACCAACTGCATTTTTATTGCAACAAGTGATAACAGTATGAAGTGAAAAAGTTTCTCCAATTGGCTTTTTTAACCGGTTATATTAAAAAGATAGCTACCACTGATAGTATTTGTAAAATTACTGAGAGTTAAAAGAAGTCTTTTTTTATTAACTTTAGTTGCACATCACGAAATAACCCTTGCTTTAAAATGAAACGACTAAGGATTAGAAGCCACTATTTGAAAATGAACTGTAAAGTTTCTGTAGGGGTGGTCAGAAACAGGCGAGTAAATGGTGAATATTTAAGTCTAAGGACGAAAATCGTATGGGTGTAGTCATAGTTAAAACATTACACAAATTGAATTAAACCTGACTATAAGCAAGGCTTATAGTCTTATATAAGGAAAATATACTTATTTATAGGGCAGTTTTATTTGCAAGCTCCCTCGGCTTGTTATATTGATATTTTTTTGTATGCATGTACTTAAGATTTAATAAACGTTTTATATTGAATATTAATTAATTACTTGTCTATATTAATTTCTTCAGCATATATTATCTTATTGGATAAGTAATAAATGATATTGTTGGAATTTCTTGTTTTTCTTTTCAATCTTATTCAGTTCCTAGATTAGTGGAAATTGTTTCATTTTAATCATAGTCTAAAAAGGGCAGGTAATTCTTAATTACTATTCTGTTGCAGAATATTAAGTCTACAATATTCTGTCAAATGAACAGACCTAATTAAGATCAAGCTTAACATTGGCAACTTCAAACTATATATAAAATTCTCTCAAAACTCCGTGTGTAAAATCGGGCACGAAAATCTCATTAAATTCGATAAAATATTTTTTTCACCCGCTAATGCAAAAGATTAAATCAATATTAAAACTGATATGTTATTCCCGCAAACTAATAAAATGACATGAATGCTAGCGTTCAAACTCGTGAGTTTCAACTGCGTGAGAACTTCAGTTGTTGACTTCATAAAATAGAAGAAAATCAAATTTGGTTTAAAACGACCCCTTAAACTCTGATGATAAAACAGAAAACTTCTTAAAACTAAATTTGCTGTAAAAAAACTACGCCACTGGTGAGTCAGGTCGTGACGCTAGGACCCTTGATGCCATTTACTCTATACTTTGTTTATGAGATCAGTCCATCTTTCTTCCACTCATGCAAAATCTGTCAAACAATGACTGATCTATTTTTTGAAGCGTTTCCTTATGGGAATGCTGAGTCTATTCATTTTATACGTCATTGATACATTCCATAGAGGCGGGGTGAGACGTTTAGTTGTCAATATAATACACTAACAGCCGGTTGTACAAAACTTAATTGCTGTTTAGAATATTTAACCGAGTTTTTGGATTTAACAAGCTTCTTATAGAGATTTAGGAACTCGTTGTCAAATTTGACGTTCCGTTAAACATTCTAAACTTTAATTTAGCTTTCTGCTACCGGCCGTGAATATTTACAATACAGAAAAACCTTAAAATTACAGAGGATTGTCTTAATTCCATTTGATTGTTTTTTCAAAATAATGCTATTTTAATTTTAGAAATATAGTTTTGCGTAGTAAGTTAGCTGTTCTGTAATATATTTTTTAATAATATTGACGTTAACAGACTAAAAAAAGCAACTTTTTACCGAATCGTGTATATTAATATCCTATTATTATAATTATATCACAATTTGACGAATTATTATGAAAAACCAGCTGATCCTGACGTAGCACTAATCGCATTTGACACTCTAGAATTTTATGAGACATCAATTTCATTATTCAAGTTGTAGTTAATGATAATATTCAGTCGGTAATTAAACTGTTAATTTTACTACCTATTATAATATTCCAGCTATAAGCTGATTAGATCTAGATTTCCAGAAAAAAACAATAAGTAACAAAGCTTATAGGTATTCAAATTCAAGGCAACAGTAATATCAGCAACTTACAAAAATGTTTGACACAATTCTTTAATTTCTATTTAGTTTTGATGAACATAATATATTTGGAATTTTATACCTGTACACCTTGTAAAGTTTGTTTTTCCTTATACATATATTAGCTTCTAATCAAAAAGCGACTGAGGTATTTGAATGCCTATTAAGTATTTAAAATCAAAAGGGTAAAAATGTTTCATAACTTATAGGAAACGCAAAATTTCAACTTTGACATGCTGTATGTCAAAAAATAACAGCAGTATTAAGTTGTGGCCACGAGAGCTTTTGACTAGAAGTCCGAGAACTACAACATATGAAATTTTCAGAAAAATTGACAAAGCTATTTCCCATATGAAATGTGCGGGAATTTTTCTATATCTGTGGCTCAAAATGCATTTTCACAAATTTACACTGTATTCACTTTTTAAAAGCTTGGATTTATTTTTTTAACATATTATTTATTTTGTACTTTTAAGTCTAATATTTGGAGTTTCAGTCTTATCAGGTCATGAAATGGGAAGCTTTGAAAGTTCTGACATATTTTTAAACTTTGACTAGAAATTCATAATATGCACTTTTAAATATCGATTTTTAGACGTATCTGCACAAGTAACAATTCGTATGTCGTGTTGGCGTTGCCATTATAATTTTTAAATGTTCATCATAAACTCATAGTTCGCCCTTTTAAGTACCCTTAGATACCATTTTTTTGTCGAATCTGCAAAAATAATAAGATTCGTTGACCACGTTGGCGCCACCTGGAGGAAGTTGGAATCTTAATATGTTATCTAAAAGTTTTAATTTGCAGTCTTATATCAATTTTCAGCCAAACCGAATATTGAAGCCGGTATCTTAAATAGGCATCTTGCAAACGTTATCAATCCGCTAAGGACCCCGTAATTCAAAAAATAATACGTAAAGGAAAACAGGTAATTTTTGCCTGCAAACTATATGAAACACAAATATAAATGCTTTTAAATTTTATAAGATCTCATATTCTAAAGAAGACTCTCCAATTGGCTTTCACACTATTATAAGGCTCTCCTTTTCTTAGTGGTGTTGCCGTGTATTATTCATTGAATGCATCTTTGAATGGCAACGATCTAGCCAAGCCGAAAATACCTTCAAAACCAATTACTAGCTGCAAGGATTCGCCAAAAGGTTTTTTTGTCAAAATATGTGTTAGAGATTTTTCAACCCTTTCGAGGTAAGATGTAATTATTTCTTAAAATTCAAACCATTTTGCGAACATTCTTAATTGCATGATATTGCATAGTAGAAATAAACTAGTAGCGCCACTCTTCCAAATATTTTCCGCCTGCCGACAAAATTCGGCAAATTCTTGGCAGCATGCAAGCGCTTCAGTTGAGATTCGTCGGTCGAGCTGCAAGATTCTAGCGTTATCTCCCAGAACAGAATCGTATTGCGAATTTTCATCAAAATTCGAAGTGCAGAAAATACTGCGAATGTAATAATTTGTTGTTAACTGCAACGTGCAATATATAGGTTTAAAAATAAAAAATACATACAGGATTTGAGTCAACGATTATAACCGTTACCGTTATTTCTCTTGCCAAAATAAATAAATTCGTTTTTCTTACACCACAGGACCTAAAATAACATTTCTCTTGGCGATTGAGGGCGTAAAATTAAACATTTTGGCCTTAGAGTGCAAACATCAGTTTTGACCCCAAAAATATAGTTAACACATTTAAAAATATTTGATTTTAGTTTACGCTGAAAAAAATTTTTGTTTTCTTCAGGCGCGTGTTTGCCTGTTTTTCTTAATATATCATAGTAATAAAATTAGTCTAAATATATATGCATGCATTTTTTATGCGAGACGCACACGTTCTGTTGAAAAAATGAGCCACATGGAAACAAAGGGCAAAACTGTTACAGCATATAAGTAATATTTCGGTATTTTTAAAGGTTTTAATTTTTTTATTCATCTAATAACAATTTTTCTGAAAGACCTATTTTTTTCTTCCCTTAGTTACGAAACATTATTTTCGCTATATATGATCTTTAAACTACAGTTTCTAGCTAAAATTGAACTAAATATTTTAGATGAAAAATAGATAAACCTACAGGGTAGTCTGTTCTAAAATATAACTTTAATCAAGACTTTCAACTCAATACATTTCTCTATAGTAGTTATATTTATTAATTAAAACATGTTTAATGTGTTAAGAATCACAAAAATTATAAAAATATGGTATAGTAATTATAGTACTTAAGAAAATTTAAACAGACAATGTTATTAAAAAGATATTCAAGGTGTTCAAAACTGGGTGTGTAAATAGGCAATCGTAGTTAATATTACAAAATTAAACACAAAAAAGATCGTTGTTCAACAACTATTATCGAATTTTTACACTTTTTGAAAAATTAATAGTTTTTAAAATGCTAAAAAAATGAAATTACCCATTCAAATTAAATTCTCGTTTGTTTCAGAAATTCGGATATTAAAAAGAGATTTTATAATAATTTTACATATCATTAAGTTTAAAATATAAATCAGTTAATTTTTGGTTGGGTTAAAAAGTTTTGGAATGAAAAATGTATATTTTTCTTTTTTGTTAAAAATTAAAAAGTTTTTAAACTTAAACTATTTTTGTTTGTTGTGTTTTATCACAGAAGTGTTATAAGTAGTAAAAATATGGCCGAAAAAATGTAGTGTCCCTTCTTATTTTTGATCTGTGCATGTAATGAAAAAAGTCGGTAAATTTCTTTTACCCGGGACTTCCCTTTATTGGGAATAGTGAAGGGTGCCCACTTTAATTCCGCACATAACTATTTATATTTTATTAACACTTATGTACTTTACCTTCAAACATTTTTATTGGGTGCCATTTTGTTCCACCATATTGGAATCATACTGCCACACTTAATTTTTGGGCATAATTTAAAATACATTCAATAAGTAGTTTTTTTATTGTCACACACCACGATTTTGTTACGTCATGTTGAATTCGTACCAGTTTGTCCCTTTATCATATTTAATTTTTGTGCAATATTTGAAGTCAATTGAATAAAAAGATATTTTTGACATTCATTTTTTAAACATTTTATTTGGCCACCATTTTAAATTCGTATCACAATTTTAACAGTTTTCTCTATATTAAATTTAATGTTTGAAATCAATCTAATAAGTATTTTTTTTAGGCATATTTTTTTAAGTATTTTTTCAGGCCACGATCTTGTTTTGCCATCTCGGATTCGTACCAGAATGTTACCAGTTTGGTTCTACGTAACACTTAATAATTTGGTGTAAAATTTGGGATAGATTGGATAATTAGTTTTTAATAATAATTTTTTAACACTTCACTGGACCGTCATTTTAATCCACCATATTGGATTTTTATCATACGTTACATTCCTTCGTAAAAGGGAAGTATTGTAATCGTGAAACAATCACTCCCCAAAATTTCAGATTTTTTTTTCAGATCTTCACGTTTCTGGGTCCCTAGATCATGTTCACGGCGTAACTACCCGATTGACTTCAAATTTTGGTTAAAAATTAAGGATCATATGGAGATGACCTAGTAAAATTTTGGTAAAAGCTCAATATGGCGAAACAAAATGGCGGCCTAGTAAAATTTAAAAAAAATATTATTAAAAAACTGCCTATCCATTTTATCTCAATAAAATATTTAGAAATTCAGCCTGAAAAAATGGCTTAATGCTCTGATTTCAAATTGTGTGCCGTAACCAATTGTGGTATAGGGATCAACTAGTAAAATAGTGGTACTAATTCAAGATGGCCAGGCAAAATGGCGGCCAAATAAAATGTTTGTAGTCGTGAAAAAATCACCCTCTCAGGTTTTAAACATCTTTACGTTTTAGCGTCCCTAGATGCCAAAAAATATGTTTTATTCGTTCTGTTGGTCCGTCTGTCGGTCGGTCTGTCTCTTTGTCAGTTCGCGGCATAGCTTAAAGACTACTTACCCGATTGACTTCAAAGTTTGGTCAATAATTAAGGGTCATATGGGGTACATTTTGGTAAAAATGCAATATAGCGAAACAAAATGGCGGCCTAAAGAAATGTTAAAAAAATTATTATTAAAAAATTGCTTGGGGTTCAGGGCCAGTAACAAAACACAAGTTTTTTTTTTTTTTAATTGTCGACGTTTCGCCACTTAATTGTTGCATCCTCAGGACCCATATATAGATCCTATATCCTGCATGAAACCCATATTATCAGTCTTTACCTACTCCGTTGTTCCATATCTATTTCCTAGATATTATATTTCTAAATGGTTTTTTGTTAACAATCCTCTTGTTATGTTATAGTAGTGTATTATTTGGAGTTAGGATCCAGTAAAAAAAACAGTCTATTTTTTAAATAGGCGTCATTTACGAACTTTATTGTTGCTTCCTCAGGACACATATAAATTCTATATCTTGCATGAACCCCATATTATCAGTCTTTACCTACTCCATTGGTCCGCAGATATTTCCCAGATATTAAGTTTCTATGGTTTTCGTTAACAATACTCTTGTTGTTATGTTAGAATGGTGTATTATTTGGGCTTAATATCCAGTAAAGACACGAACGACTCTTTTAACTTGTCGACGTTTCGCAACTCTATTGTTGCATCGTCAAGACAGATAGATTCTATATCCAGCATGAAACCCATATTATCAGTCTTGTTTGTATTATTTGGGGTTAGGATCAAGTAAAAAAAAAACAAAAGTGTTTTTTTAAATTATCGACGTTTCGCAACTGTATTATTGCATTCTCAAGACACATATAGATTTTATATCCTGCATAAAACCGATATAATTCGTCTTTACCTACTATGTTGGTTCGCAGATATTAAGTTTCTAAATGTTTTTCGACCTTTTTGTTGTTAGACTGGTGTATTACTTGGGGTTAGGAAATATCTGCGGACCAATTCAACATGACGTAGCAAAATGACGGTATGTGTCAATGTAAAAACTAACTGAATTTATTTTAAATTATGCCCAAAAGTGTGCCATAAGTAGAAAGAAAATGGTAAAATATTGGTAGGAATCCATTATGATAGAACAAAATGGCGCCCAATAAAAATGAAGACAGTATATGTAAAACATATATACTGTGACTACGTACTGAACTGAATTGGGCCACACTTCACTATGCCTAACAAATGGAAAAAATCATAACGAGGGAAATTCGAGGTAAAGGAAATGTACCGAATTTTTACTATTATAATAGTTCACTTTCAATAAAATAATAGTCCTCTAGTAATGAAATGATATTTTTTTTTTTTTAAGATATTTAATACTGTTTATTTAAGATATTACATTACATTACATTACATTATATTGATTACATTATATATTGATTACATTAATAAATTACAATAAAAACCGTACAACTAGATAAATATCTGTGTGTGTACAAAACAGAATATTATTCTTAATTTTAAAAATTGCAAAAGCATACAAATAGAAAAAAAAATATACCAAACACTTTATCTAACTCTAGTAAACTATACAATTGCAAATCTGTGACTTGATTGAGAAACACAAATAACTATAAACCAATTAACTTAGCCTTTTCTATATTAATTAATTTACAAAATATAAGATACATAACATAATCATCTTCGCAGAACTGTAGCAAAAACTTCAAAGTCTTCCTTAAGCAACTTGGTTATCTTTTTACTAAAAAGATGTTTCTTTTGTATTTGTCTAATATCAGACGGAAGTAAGTTAAAAAGTTTTGGACCAAGGTAAGTTAAAAACCTTTGAGTTGTTGTTCTTGTCAGAAAAGGTACTTCAACGGAGTTAGCAGCTATGCCTCTGGTGTAGTAATTTGATTGTCGTAACGGCTGCCTTAAGTTAGGAGTTTTATATACAAACAAAAAGACCGCCTTCGTATATAATTGCTGAAGTGTAAAGACTTGGGCTTCCTGGTAAAGAAGTTCAGTAGAATATCTGGGATGTTTTTTAAAAATTACCCTTAGGAGATATCTTTTAGTAATATTTAATATATTTAAACCAGAAGCAAAAGACCCACCCCATATTGATATACCATATCTAATAACTGATTCCGCCAAAGCTGTATACAACATTTTTAAAATATAAATAGGCATACAATTTCTGAGCTGATAAAATTTATAAATAAGTTTACGAATTTTTAGTTAACACTTTCTATATGTTTTTCCCACTTTATATTTTGTTCAATAAAAATACCTAAATACTTTATACATGTAGTCTTACTTAAGGTTTCTGTACAATTACATGTATTTTCTTTCAACAAACACTGATATGAATGTACTTTTAGTTCTTGTGCATTTAACTGATTATGATCCAAAATACTAAAACCCATATATTTGGTTTTGTCTAAATTTATTGATAATCGATTTTCCCCTAGCCATTGACGAACTTTTGCAAAATCAGTAGCTGCCTTTTCGACCGTGCTTTCCCAGTCATCACCCTTTACAAGTAAGACAGTGTCGTCTGCGTAAGAGATAAGTTTCCTGCTGTATTCAGAAATAGAAGTTCGTTAATGTAAAGAGTAAATAAAAGTGGACCGAGCACAGTTCCTTGCGGAACTCCACACTCCACCGATTTAAAAGTACTATACTCATCTCCTCCCCTTACACACTGCTCCCGTTCAGTAAGATAATCTTTTATTAAGCTATAACCTAACCCTCTAATCCCATATTTTTCCAATACTTCTAATAAAATTTCATGCGATACCGTATCAAAGGCCTTAGCCAGATCTAAAAAAATAGCACATGGTTTTTGATTATTTTCAATAGCACTATAAATGTAGTTTGTTACCTCAAACAGCGCTTCTTCAGTTGATTTACCCTCTCTAAATCCAAACTGATTTGGAGATAATATGTTGTTTCTTTCGATGTGCTTTGTGATCCTATCCCTTAAACAAATTTCCAATATTTTTGCAATATTATTGATAAGCGAAATTGGGCGATAATTCCCGGGTAAGTACACATCATTTCCTTTATATATTGGTATAACAACTGACCTCTTTAATTCCTTCGGTATTATTCGTGTCAAAATTGAACAATTATAGATTTGAGTCAAAGGTTTTGAAATATTATGACGTATTTTCTTTAGTAAGCTACCCTTTAGTCCATCTAAACCTGGAGCAGCATAATTTTTTAAAGATACTATATGTTTAAGAACTTCACATTCGGTTATAGGTGTTAAAAATAAACTAGAACAATTCGCGCGAGAACTATTAAATATTTTTTTACAAAATATTCTGTTTGACATTGTTTTTCCGATATCTATAAAATATTGATTAAACATATTAGCTACCTCTTTTTTATCAGACTGGATAGTATTATTGTTATCTCTTAAAGAAAAATTAAATTTTTTTGTATTTTTATTGCAGCTTATTTCCTCGTTAATTATTTTTCACATTTTTTTAGGATTTTGTTTTGTTTCACTAAATTTGTTTTGATAATATAAAGTTTTTGTTTCCTTTATCAACTTATTTAGAATATTGCGATAATTTTTAAATTTATTTAGTAAGGTTGTGTTAATCCTATTTTTTATAAAATCCTTTTTTAATTTGTCTCTGTATCGGATAGAATTTATTAGCCCAGAAGTGATCCACGGTTTTAGCTTTTTATTTTTTGATGTTATATTAATCTTTGTACTGGCTGATCCTAGAGCAGTATTCAGCATATGATAAAAACATTCATACGCTAAATCACTTTGATTCTTATCAAACACACTTTCCCAGTTCGTCTCTTCAAGTGTCTTATTTAATTTTTTTTTGATCAATAGATACATAAAAACGCCTTTCGATGTCATTTTGTACAGGATTGTCGACCATTTGTACCTTCAGAATAATAGGAAGGTGATCGGTTATATCAGTCAAACAATAAATCATAATTGGATTTATTGTTTCCAAAAGTTAACGAATTCGGTAATTTTCTTCCAGAAAAAGCAATTTTGCCGAATTTTATTAACCCCCATTTTATTTTGCCATATATGGTTCGCATTAAAATTTTACCAGTTTATCATTGCTTTGCACTTGATTATTGTGTAAAATGTCAAATCAATTATATAAGTAACCTTTCTTCTCTAATTTTTTATAACAATGCATTAGGTCGCCATTTCTGACATAATGGCTTCTCACTATAATGTTTCCAGGAAATCCGTAATATCACACTAAATCTTTGTGCAAAATTAAGATCCCTTGAATAAGTTGCTTGCTTTATTCATTTTTTTAACATTTTATTAGGTATCCCCATAATATGACCACTGATTTTTTTAGCAACATTTAAAGTAAATCGAATAAGTAGTTTTTGAACTATGCCGCGCACAGACAGACAACGGAAATGGAAAAACTATGAACCCTAAAATGCCGAGACCTGCTAAAATTTTGAAGGGGATTTTTTCACGAATACAAAACTTCCCACTTGCGAGAAAAATAATATTCCTTAATATACGAGTTAATTTTTTTGTTTCACGCAGTTTCGAAGTGGTTTCTGTGTGCGTTTTGACGGTAATTTTTTTTACTACAATCGAGTACAAACTAAATTTTTCGACAACAGCGAGGATCTAAAAAATTGGCCACAATTTCTTTAATTTACTTTTCAGTTAAAGCAAACATGAATAAACAAAGAATATTATTACACATGCCTGAAATTAATATATTTGCATGAATTTAGGGTATTTTGCAAATAATACAGTTCAGCCTGCATATATTTTGTTTTAATGATTTAGTATGGGTATGTAAAAAATTAAATAATGTTTGTTAACTAAAAAAAATAGGAACAAAGACGCGGAAAAATATTTAATATAATTATTGTGTTTGCTGTATTTCAGTTTCGTTTGTAAATATAATAAAATGACAACTATTAAAAAAATATAGGTTTCCAAATCAACCATTGTTGATTCAGCCAAACGCCACTGGTTCGTTGTTTGTTTATACTAATAGAAAGTAGGGTTAGAAAAATTGTAGTAAAGTTTTTTTACAAATCTGGCGTTTACAAACGATATTAGCTACAAAAAATAAAGCCCGTATTAACTATATCAACATAAAAATCACTTAAAATGCACTGAAAACGATACGTCGCTGCTAGATACCAGAAATTTAACACACGCAAACCGTTATCCAATTTAGGTATATGCTTTGTGATTTTACGTTTCGGTTTATATTTGCATACTATTTGTTGGGCGGCCTTGCCATATTTCGCCTTAAGAATTCTTTGTATGACTCTTTACTCACAAATCTTTCATTTTTGAAATTAGATCGCACATATTATAGACAAAATACATAAATATGATATATTTTGCCATAATATTCGTTTTATTTATACATATGAATTGGTACACTTAGGTTTAAGGTTAACTCAGTTATTTAAAAGTAATTTTTTTCTTAACATAGGATATGATTGAAGGTTAAGGTTGCAAGTTTAACGTTGATTTTATACTTTTATACGTTTTTTTTAAATAACGCCAATCAGACCAAATATAAGACGCACGACGCACTAAAAAAGTGCGTTTAATACGAAAAAATGAAAACGACGAAGAAGGGAAAGTGCATTTATTAAATGACAGAGAGGCATATGTCACAGAGAAGGAGTTAGACTTTTGCTAATCACGCTAAGTGAATAGGCATTCCAGTTCGAAGTCGGGGCGGGTCGCTACTAAACAATAATCGCATAGTCTGTTGGAATTTTATGAGACATCCTGTTTTATTTTATTTTCAATTATATTATTAAAGTTATATTTACTGAAATTTTTCGTTCGTTAACTAAAATGTGTCAAAATTTTCGTTATAATTATTTCATTTTCATTTAATTTAAATAATAAACATATTACATATACAGCTAATTTTTATTAGAGTTTAATACAAAATGGATTTTTAGTGTTTTAGGTGCAGTAGGATATGAAACAAAAATAATCGCATTCTGAAAAACAGGTTCACCCTGAATATTTTTTTTACTCATACATATATTAGTTTATAATCAAAAATATTCTAACCGGCTACCTAAAGTAAAAATTTAGTATAAAATTTGGAAAATGCAAAATTGCAACGTTAATTACTACCTTTTGTATCAAAAGCTATCCGCAGGATTAAATTGTGGGCATGAGAGCTTTATATCAAGCACTTAAGAACTAAATCAAAAACATATTGAATTTTCAGACAAATCGACTGAAAGTGATTTGATGTAAGAAATGCTCTGGGGAGCCAGATATAATGCTGGTCACACATAGTAATAGTAAGATGAACCATCGGTTTTCCCCACTTCACTGGTAGCCGTCCCTTCATTTCGTGCAATTAATTTATGTATCTTTACTTAAAACTTTTTTTATTAGTTTTTAGTTTACTTAATAAAAGCGTGATGTTTTTATATTTTTAAAATGTTATTTATTACTGTCTTACTCTGTGCTTTTGAAAATGTTTTAAAGCTTATCAAATACTATTTAAAGAAATTATAGCGTAGAGAAGTAAGATTTTCAATCCAGATCTTTTCGATTTTTACACTAAGTCTTTGTTTTATATTTTTTGGACAATAGAGAACAAATTAAAAATTTAGGGATGCTAAGCAAATAGTTTGAACTTTTCTGGGTATTAAAAGTAAATATATTTTCACTAACCAAGATAAAAAAAATCAAGGCAAAAAATTTGCCCCTTAAGCGTTTTAGGGATCCGAATAATATTTTTAAATCAGTTTCATTCAATTTTTCCGCTCCACTTAAACCTAGATTAGCAAAAAAAATGTTTAAATGTGTTCAGATTATTTGTTGCGTTTAGATTGACAAACAAAAATCTTTTTGGCTTTTTCGCAACTGAATAAAAATATTTAACTTTAAATTAATTGAAGCAAATATTTAATAAAATTGCATATCTCAACATGTAGACTAGTCTGTCTACGAAATATTTCGATACATAATATAAACAACATTAAGAAGTGAAACATATTGAATTTTTAAATAAATTCTACTGAAAGCCATTTGATGGAAGAAATGTGCGGGTTCCCAATTTATTATTCGAAAAATTCTGGGGAGCCAGATACAATGCTACATATATAATTATTTATGCTTGCTTAAATAATATTGTTTATATTATGTATCGAAACATTTCGTAGACAGACTAGTCTACATGTTGAAATATGCAATTTTATTAAATATTTGTCTCAATTATTTTAAAGTTAATATTTTTATTCAGTTGCGAAAAAGCCAAAAAAGATTTTTGTTTGTCAAAAAAAAAATCGCCAGCATATCATAACATAATGGCTATCATTCGTTCATAGAATTTTTTAAAGCAAACTGGTTGAATTTTACCGTGTATCCGATTTTCGGCCTTTTTGCGGTGTATCTCCCTTATGTTATCAAAAAGTATACGGGGTTAGGTCAAAAAGTTATCGGACCTTATTTTATTTTTTTAAATGAGACACCCTGTATATTATTCTTTGTATTTATTAGGAATAATAAATTTCTTTGTATTAGGAATAATAAATTCTTTGTATTTATTATGAATAATAAAATAGGGTGTTCCAAATATATATACATGTACTTTGAAGAACAGGTCAAAATAAGAGATTTTCTAAAATTTCCTTTTGTGTTCAATTAGTAGGTAGTAGGCTATGGCTAATTTGTTTGGAACAAGAAGCAAAATGTCAAAAAACTTTGCGGTTTTGTCAGTTTTTGATTATTAACTAAATATTTTTGTTCTTTTGGTGTTTCTATTCAACTATATATTATATTTAATTTACTTTTTTTACAATAATGGCGATCTACGAAAATTATGATAAGTATGATATGTTGTTTCGATTCATACAATCTAATGAAAATCCCCAAGAAGCTTCGGAAATATGTTTACAAAGGTAACGTATTTTGAGCGCTATGGTTAGGATATGTCATTGGTTAGGATAATATCGTAGGAGTCTTTTTTTATTCATATTAGATACCCACAGAGAAAGCAACCTTTCCGCGACATATTTGCCCGCCATAAATCAAGCACGGATTATTGGATTATTTATCCAGCCCCGTCCTAAAGCATACACCAAAGTAGAGAGAGAAAAGAAGTAAACGTATTGGTTTATGTAAAAGTGACGCCTTCATCTTCTTACCAGCAATCTGATGCTCAAAGATTTTAGCAAAAATATAAGTATCACCCATATAAATTCCAGAGAGTTCAACATGCCGGCGATGCCGAGCGTCGAATGTTATTTTGCCAGTGGTATTTATAAGAAAATCACCATTTAATTTTTGAGGGGCTACAAAAAGGGCGCTTTGGGGTTGTGGTCTCGTGTTTCATTTCGCATAGTCTATAGAATTGTTGAAGGAGGTCTCATAGAGGGTTGGTACCTAGAAACCCTTGAGTAAGTTATTCCACAACTGTTGGAAAATGTTCCATGGGCACTTTATAATGTCGTTTATCTTCAACAAGACGATAACTTTTCTCGATGGATTGGTACCCACGGTAAGATGGCCCCCTCGATCTCCGGATCTTTCGATTTTTGATTTTATTTGGGTTTCATGCAAAATAAAGTATATAAAACACGATATCAGTCTGTAGCGGAGCTTCGTGCGGCAATCGATTTAACTTTCCGAAATTCCATGATTCTTTTTAACACTATTAGAATAATAACGAAAATGTGACAATTTTGCATACGGGAAAATGGCCGCCATTTTGAAAAACACCTTTGAGAAATTAAATTCTGTTTTTTTTTCTTGTTTTTCCTAACTTAAGTTTTGAGTAAAATTCAATACATTTATCATAATTAAGTTAAAATGCTGCAATTAATAATTAAAAGTTGAAAATTAAAAAGGATCATTTGAATTAAGTTTGAAAGTATTACATCTTGAGTATAATAATTACTTACATGAATTTTATCTTTAATACATTTTAGTCATAGCTTGCTACCTACTAATTGGACATAAAAGAAAATTTTAGAAAATCTCGAATTTTGAGCTCCTTTTTCAAAATCTTTTTTTGGAAAGCCCTAATAATTCTTAATAAATATAAATAAAGAATAATATACAGCGTGTTCCAGTTAAAAATAAAAATAGGGTCCGATCGATAACTTTTTATCCTAACCCCGTATAGTTATTCTGAATGCGGCACTCAACTCTACGGAAAAAGTCATACAAGGAGATTTCGCTTTTTTGATAAGTTATTAGATAGCTGGATGTGCCTGAAATGCAACATTTCCAAAAACTCCCAGTATCTCAAAAACCAACAGGTCTATAGAAATTCTGCTTGCGTCATCTTTAATTACACAAAAAAGAAGTAGCACACTGACGCGAAAACCATCTTTAAAAATAAGGGAGATACAACAAAATTGCCAAAAACGGGATACTCTTTCTTAATATTTGTTTTTCTAGGATACGGAAACCAGCACTGTTGAAGATAAAATAAAACAACCTTCCGACTCAAAAATCAAACCTCCGGAAATTGCTGGCACTGTGGTCTCCATTGTATCAGTATGTGCTGTATTTTTTACTGTGGGCGTTATTGCGATGATATTCAGAAAGAAGATATATTTTAAGAAAAAAAAGGAGAAAGTTGACGAAATGGTAGGTAAATTGTTAAAAGCGTGTGTTTCTATTTTTCAAAAACTATATTTAAATAAATTTAAAACACTATTAAGCCAATTTAATTTTGGCTCTATAATAAACTCGAGCTGCACAAATGAGCGCCTATTGATAAAGTGCTGCATCTAAATAGGGCGCAAGAAAGTAGCGGTTGCATTAGAAGGGCGTTCTAACACAACAGAACAGCGCAGGACGAAATAGCTCTTTAACATACTAACACATATTATATAACCGTGTGTTGAAGTTTAAATATTCTGTTTATAAGGAATTGTAACACTCAACGGGATTATTTAAGCTGGATATGTATACGGATTCATTTCGTTTGTTAAATTGCTTTTTGTCTAGTGGATGTTTGGAGATTCGTAAGTTGGATGGAAGTTTGCTTCGTCGATTATTTTGTTTATATGTGATGGAACCAAGTCATATATGGTCCCTCTGCTGTATAAGACTTCGAACAGTTTAGTAATGGGTAATCGTCGTTGATTTCACTGACAAAGTTGAGTGCTGAGTGGTATGAACATAATAGGTGTATATTTATTGAGTTGACGTGGATCTTTCTGTACCATTTTTCATTTCGTTGAATTCCTTTAAACCTTAATTAAGTTTTCTCTAAAATGATTTAATTCGTTTGTTATCGGAACTTCTGAGTCATTAACTGTTGAGATTGTTGATAACATAACCTCGGTTTCGTCATTTACTCCAAAAACTGCTGTTAAGAATTTTCCCAATAATTTTTTTTTTTTGGTCTGTGCTTAGTTTGGGAACTTTAACTGACCAACTGTATTTCTTCAAGGTGTTTGACAAACTGTGAATATTGAGTTTCTGTTGACAACTGTAGAGTCTGATTGCATACATTTTTGAATTCCTTGATTAGTTCATTTATTTTCTGGGCATATTCCTCGCTCTTGGTTTGGTTACTGTTTATTTATGTTTTAAATATTCCCCTGGCTATTTTTGCTATGCCTAAGTGTTCCACGTATAATTCTTTCTAGGGTTGACGGATAGTGCAGTTGGCAATACTGCTAGGTAACCAAGCAATGAGCATTGCGAAACCTAATGCATGAACTATCTTCTGTCGACTGCCTCGGTGTTTTCTAGAAGCTTCTTGCGGACTCTCCCTCGTAGCTACTGCATTTGTTTGGGTGACTATTGCCGGGCTTTTTATTTCACCTGGTTTCTAGTCACATGGTAATGGGATGATGCTGGTAATTGCTGTTTGCGTCTATCATTTTGTTCGGAGTGATACTACGCGAATATTGCCGTCTTTGCTAGGGTGTAGTTGGATTATTCACCCTAAGGGCCATCTAGAATGGTCGATGGAGTAATCAGTTATGAGAACATTGTGTCTATTTTTAGATTTTCTTGATTTTCTTTCTATTTATATCGTACTTGGTGCCGACTTAGGCAGTCTGAAGACCAGCACTTCCAAAAGTCTTTTTTAATTTTTTGGACTAGTTTCCATCTCTGTAAGAGATTTTTATCTATTTCATTGGATACTGAGTCTGGTATGGCTAGAAGCGAACGCCCAATTAAAAAGTGTCTTGGGGTTAATACAATGTTGTCCTCTATGTTTTCGCTTAGTGGAGGAAGTAGCCTGGAGTTTAGGCATGCCTCGATTTGATGTGTAAGTGTCGCTAATTCTTCATATGTCAATGTATGTCTTCCAATTACTCTTTTAAGCTGGTGTTCGGTAGATTTTACTCCGGCTTTTCATATACCCCCAAAATGTGGGAATGAAGTGGAATTTGGGTGATTTTTCAGACTTCATTTTATATTTGATTAGCGGCGCCTACAAAGGTGATTCCGTTGTTTCACTGTGTACGTATGGCTGTCCCCTGTGGGTTGTAAACCGTCGGCGGCCACAAATGTCTCTGTTGTCATGTCACTTACTATTTCCAAATGTATAGCTTTGGTTGCTAGACATATAAAAACAGCTATATACCCGTTGTTAGATTTCTGCCCTCTTCGTTTTGTTGCTCTTACTTGTATTGGCCCGGCATAGTGAATGTCAGTGTGGATGAATGGAGAAGAGGGTATTACTCTTTGCGCAGCCATGTTGCCCACTTGTTGGGTCGCCGTTTGTTGTTTGTACCATGGGCATGTAACACATTTTCCAATTATAGCTGTTACGGCTTTTTTGTTGTTGTTAATCCAGAATTTGTTTCTTATGTGTACTAGTGTTAGTTGGTTTCCTCCGTGGGGCGTCTTTTTTTTAAGCGTCTCTGATGATTAATTCTATTATGTGGTTGTGCCTAGGCAGGACGATGGGACGGTTTTTTTTTGCAAGGGAAGAGTCTCCTTCTTGATGTATTCATCTAGGGATTTTTATATTTGCTAATTGGCTTTCTTCTTGAAACTGTAGCCATTTCTTGAGGATTTTTCACTAACTGGTTGATCCTATATTAGTTCTTGTAACCAAAGGTCCTGGATTAGTAATTTGGCACTAATTACAAATGAAGCGAGCCATTAAGAAATTTTGACGATTTCGGACAGCATTTGCCACTTGCCAGTGGTTGGTTTTACTTTGAAATGGAAGATGTCGTCTCCTGGAGACCAGAGAATTTCTAATTACTTTTGTATCTTCTTGCCCAATTTCAATATTAATTTTTTCTTTCATTTATTCCACTAGTTGTTGTGAGTTGCTTTCTTAGTGAGAATCCACCTGTTTTGAGCAGCATGACTAGGTCTTTCTGTTTTCGCCTTTTTTTACTATCTATTCGCACTGCAGAGTTAGTATATAAGAAAATCCATTATTATGTGTTGGCAGTTGCCCTACCACATCTAAATATACTTTCTGAATTGGAAAATTAGCTGTACTTGTAATTACCACAGGTTCTTTAATATAGTGATTTGAATGTTTCATTTTCTGACAACTATAGCACCTTTTTACAAAATTTTGAACATCTTAATATCTTTTTATATTATTTACCATTCTACTAATTTATGCGTGTCCACTAGTAGGAAGCAAATGAAAATCATTTAATATTATTCGCTTTTCATCGTTGTCGACAATTTTTCTTACACCTCTAATTATATATATACGGGGACCGTTCCAATTATTATTTTTTATTTCCTTCAATATCCGTTCAATAATATCCTTACTGTATTTATCTTTCAACATAACTAATTCGCGAATTTTTAATTTATTACGAAGAATAATCCAATCTTTCAACATTTCGTCTCGCGTCGATGCTGATCGAGTATTTTGATTAAAATAAATAGTAGCATAAGAAGGAACAAAATGAAATTCCCCGGAACTTACACAAACAAGATTTTTAAGTCGTTTAATTATTTTTAAAGATGTCGGCATTAATTCAATACTATTTTCAGGTTTCTTTAGTATTTCTGCAGTATCTGGTTGATCAGGCCGAATATTGGTAGAACTTTCTGATTCCTAAAAAGTGCTTGCACTACGTGCACACTGCGCTCTGATCATAACTGTAATAATCCTATCATTCATACCCTTTAATTCGTCAGATGTTAAGGTGACTCTAGATAAAGCGTCAGCAGTGCCATTCTCATATCCTTTAATATACTCAATATAGAAATCATACTCTTCTAAACCTAACCTAAACTTTGTCAAGCGGCTTGAGGGTTCAGTCATGTTAAACAAGTATAATAACGGTCTATGATCAGTTAAAATTTTAAAACGGCGACTAAATAAATATGGTCTAAAATATTTTATCGCCCAATAAATACATAAAATTGAATTGAGGGGTTTTAGTCGTACGCTATGTTCTTAACAAATAAGAAACAAGTTTTGGAGTATTATCAAATATCAATATCAAATGTAAATAAAAAACCAGTTGCATATGCTAGTCAAAGTTTAAATAAAGCAGAAGTCATTTATCCTACTATAGAAAAAGAACTTTTAGGTATTTAAAAAATAAGAAACAAGTTTTGGAGTATTTCAGGGCTATGACCCTACGAGAGAACATACAAGATAAAACAAATTTAAGACAAATATTTTTTATATATATATAACAGTGTTTTTTCTTTTTTAAAAAAAAGACAAATATTTTCTATATATATAAAACAGTGTTTTAAAAGTTAAAACGTAAGTGGTAACTGTACTTACTCGTCAATAATTGATTCCTGCCAAGTTACATATCTCGACCATTCTCAACGAAAATTTACTAATTATACATACGCATTCGTCAGACCATTCAAAAGTAGCATATTTTTACATAGTTTATTTAACGGTATAGTTTTTTCTGCAAAATTTGGGATACATTTTCTATAATAGTTCGCAAGAGCTACAAATCTCTTCAATTCATTCGAATTTGATGGCTTGGGATAATCTTGAAGAGCTTTTACTTTATTATTATCGGGTAAAATTCCGTTATCTGAAATAATATGTCCGAGGTAAAGAATTTGTTTTTTCAAAAATTCGCATTTTGAGGGATTCGGTTTTAAATTAACTTTACGTTAAACCTGTTAAAAACAGTGATTAGATTTTTATTATGATCTAAAAGATTTCTTCCAAACACTATTAAATCATCAAGGTAACAAAAACATTTTTCGTAATTTAATCCTGACATAATAATAATAATACAATACGTAATAACATTTTTTCTATATCGGCGATAAATGCTATTCGGTGTTTTCGCCATCTCAATAATATTTCTGTTAGATCGTTTTGCAGTCTTGGCCCATTCTACATTGTTTTAATCACGCCTATGTTATTGTTTGTTTTACATGACGCATCAAAAACCACTCACAACTTTGTTGTTGTACTCTCTTCTCGTATAACTGTTTGATGTGGAATGTAGTATTTTCCTTTGTTTATTTCATTACTTGGCACTTTTATCATATGGCCTTGTTGCAGATATTCCTTCATACATTCGGCATGTTGGTGGTACTGTTGTTATTCTCGTTAAAATTTCTTTCGAGTTGTTGAAATCTTGCGATCGCCCCTGGTTTCATCAACCTTAGTCTAATGGGTTATTTTTAAATGGGATTTGTACTGTGTATGTTCCGTCTTAAATTATTTTAGTGGTTTGTGCGTAAAATTCTTTGCATGTCTGATCTTCTTCAATTCCCAAAATGTTTGCAGTTCTTTGCTCTCTTTGGGTATCTAATCATCATCATCATTATATATTTTATGTTATTTGATTTTGATGCTTATTATGTGACCTGACAAAACCCGGCCAAATTCCGAATGTTGCCCCATTCAATATTATTTTTCCATATTCTTCCGCTCCTGATAGGATGTCTATTGGGCCTGTTTTATTGAAGATGGGATCTGCCAAATAATGTTTTGCCAGTGTGCCATATCTATATTTGGCAATGGCTTTGTGATTTTAGGCAGAAGCAACAGCTCTGTTTTTACGTTGTACTGGCTGGGAAAACGTGGTTTCAGTTGGATTCCCACCTTCATTGTTTCACTGTTTCTGTTTCCTGTAATGTCTTCGGTTATGAAGGATGATTGTGATCCTTGATCTGCTGAGGATCTGGGGCATTCCAGAATTGAAATTGCTTATCACCAAGACAATTGTAAGCAATACTTCTTTTTGTTTCTCCGTTTCCATTGAGTGATAAGTTCTGGAATTGTTGTTCTGTCTCTTGTGGCTGTATCTTTGCCGGTTAACATAAAGAAGCGTGTTGTGTGGATTATTACGGATTTTATGTCGAATTTGACTTAAGCACCTCTGTTTTTCGTTATGTTGTAGTCAGTTTAAACATATGTGGTTTTCTCTAATGATTTTTAATCATTCTTGTGGAGCGAGCGCTCTAAACTCAGCACATGTAATTACTGAATGACTTTTTGCGGCTTTCTTTTTATTTTTCTCTGTTGATTGCTTCTAGAGATTAAGGGATTTCCTGAAGGGTGGAAACTTTTTGTGGCTCCTTTATGGGTTGTTCCCAGAACTTGTTAGATTCTGAGTACCATTTACTCTTAATTATTATTCCAATAATTGGGCACCATGTCGCAGTTTCGTGGCCCATGTTTTTATTGCTTCTAGACATTCATTCGTTGTTTCGTGTAGGTGTTTTATTTTTTCTGCTGATTCCTGGGTGCTAGATTGGATGTCTAGCATTTTATCAATATCAAGAGAAAATTAGGCGGTCATTTTGGTACCATTCTAGTAGTAAATTCCATGCAGTTTAATAGTTGTTTTCAGTGATACTTAAATGTTTGATTAAATTCTGAGGATCGCCTCTGAGATGTGTTTTAGACACCGAAAGTTCCAATGACTAAGGTTATTGCTAGTAAGCGTTACTTATCCTTTTTGGATTCTATTATGTGGGACGGTTTGGGTTTTCTCGAAGGTTTCCCTGGCACTCCAATGATTGTTTGTAAAGGCATCATTTGGCACTGCTTCTGAATGACTTATTTCTGTGTTAAGTTTTTCGATTTCCTTTTTTTTTAGTTTGTGTGAAGTTTTTCGATCTTCATTTTTTTTTAGTTTGTTCTACAGCTCTTTGTATCGGTTGATGGGTATATCTTCTTGTAATTTTTCAAAAATAATTTTACTTAGGCAGGACAATTCCTTGATAAACATGTCTTTTCTGAACACTTTAGTGTCTTGTACTTTTTTTGGCGGCAATTTTTGTCTGCGATACTTCTTGTTTTGTTTCGATATTGTCATCTTTAGCTTTTTTCCAGTCTCGGAGGTAGTAGGAATGTTTGGGTATTTTTAGTTTTAAGATGTCGGCATGATGTTTCTTAATATTTTCCCATATCTTGTCGGCTGCTTGGTTGCGGGTTGTAAAGTTGCTTTATGTTTTTCTATAAATAATTTCTTTTTTATAGTTGGTTTAACAACTGGCTAAGTTCTGTTCCCAATTTCTCCTGTTTTAGGGCGAATTTGTTGATATCTTCCAAGGCTTTTGAGTGATTGTTCTTTGCTGTTTGTATGCTTTATATCAGGTTTTCCTAAGGGCTGGTTAGGCGTCCCTGTAAGGGTTGTGCTGACGGAGTCTAGTGATCGTAGGGTAGTTGTTCCTCTAGGAGCTTCGTGACGCCTTCCTAGGGGCTAATTTGGCCGCGTCTGTGAGCTGAATGGATTGTTTGCTGTATATGCTTCTTGCTTCTTTTGTGGCGTCTGTGGGCTGTATGGATTGATTCCTGGAGAGCTTCTTGCTGCTTCTATAGGGATTATTTTGGCAGCGTCTGAAGTCCTTATTGATTAATTTCTCTAGAGCTTTGTATTGCGTCTATAGGGGTTGCTTTGGCGGCGTCTGGGGGCCATATTAATTGGTTCCTGTGAAACATTGTATTGCTTCTATAGGGCTGCTTGTCGGCGCTTGTAGGCCATATTGATATTTGCTTGTCTAGGGGCTAGTTTGGCGGCGTCTATGAGCCGCATTAATTGGTTCCGTATTGATTGTAGAGCTTCGTGTTGCTTCTATATGACTGCTTGTTGTCTGTGGGCCGTATTGATTTTTCTTCCAGGAGCTTCGTAATACTTCTCTAGGGACTAGTTTAGTGGCGTCTATGGCCGTATTGTAATTCGAATTCCATGGTCATTCGAGAGGGAAGGACCCTGCCTTTCGTGATATAGGGTATTATTTATCCCTACGGTCTTGATGAGCCAAGAAAGCTTTTGTAGGTTTGTGTACTAGTATTTCCTATTTATTTCCTATTCTGAACAACTATATATACAGAATAAGTAGAAACAATAACGCTATCCATTGAACTTGAACGTGATACAGTCAATATCAGCTTACTATACTTCGTGTTATAAACAAGATTTGTTTAATCCAAACTTTATACAATTTTCTTAGGTAATAATAAAAATTTTAAATATGTAATTTTTGATTTAAAACTAAATTAAGGCTTGAACACTAAGATTCTTACACCAACATTCTTGTTATAACCTGCTATATTATAGAATAGTTGATACCCCGGTATATTACAGTTAACAGTTGATAAAAGTCGAAGTGTGTTACTCAAAAAGGTGATATCTATGGAATGAAATTTTTAGAACTCTATAGAAGTGATTAAACTATCAGTATTTTTGTTTACACTTATAATGTTAAAATGAATTATAGTTATAGAAGGGTATTTCTACAACTATAATTAATTTTAACATTAGTGAATAATGGAAAATGATTTACCATTATTCACTAATTAACTATAACTTTATTTATTATTAGTCCTCCCGCTGATATTTTAATGATGGACAGTTCTCGTCCAGTACACTATGATTGGTAACAAATTGCAGTTTGTATTGCGTGTTAGCAGTCGAGCAATTGACAATTTTTTTTCATTTACACATCCAATGGTATTATGTTCTTCAGCACACTTACCACACACTTGCTTTTTTGTACATGTGTTGCTCTTATGATGAAATCCTAAGCAATTGACAATTTTTTTTCCATTTACACATCCAATGGTATTATGTTCGTCAGCACACTTACCACACACTTGCTTTTTTGTATATGTATTGCCCTTACGATGGAATCCTTGGCAACTATAATATTTTGCTATTGTGAGATCTTCACAAACAGGTAGACGTTCCCAATCTAGATATATATATATATATATATATATATATATATATATATAAATTTTTTTTTTCAGTATTTGTGTAAACTACCTAAGCATTCAGCACACATTGTAGATTTGAATTCGTTTCTATTGATCTTTTTGGAAGTTTTTATATATGTTAGTTTTAGATATTCATTTTGATCTGTTCATCTGATTTCTTCAAAAATATCTCCACTGTAGTTAGCAATTATTATTTTCGTTAGTATACTTCTAGGTAATTCAACATCATATTTCCATTTACTTATTCTCAGCTTTCTTCTTTGGTTCTTTTATGTTCCTGATTCCTATATTTATTTGCATGGGATTTATACAGGTTTGTACATACTTTCTGCTTTTTTCTGTATTCTCTGCCACATTTGATTTAATGATTAAAGTAGGTAAATTTGATTGTACAATGTTGACCTAAGTATTTCATTCATTTTGCAACTTACTATCATAGGGATTTTTTTGAAAACTCTTCATTTCTTCAATTAATTTCATCACTGAGGGCATGCTTACTATCCGTTCCTTACATTCTTGACATATTAATATACGGACCATTTTCTGAAGTGGCATACATCTTATTTCAGAAGGGTCTATTTCTAAACATTCTTTGTGAATTCTTCTCAGTTATGAATTCCATTTGTGAAAATCCTCCTCACATACATCTTTACATTCCAGACATATATTCTAATTGATTTCATTCATGCTTCTTTATATTTATTTCTCCATTTCATAACAAAAAACCAAAAAAGATGTCAATGTAAGCAAAGGAAAATTTCTCAACATTTTATAGTTTACCCAATCGGCAACATGATGGGTCCTTTTTAAAGTTTGTGAGTATCTCGTGTGTCATAAAAAAATTTAGAATTTGGGGTCAACCATGGCACTCTAGGTTTGGGGATCTTGACTTCTCTTAGAGAGATTGATTATTATCAACATCATGTTCATAAAAATATTATGCCAAAGTAACTAAATGGGACAAATTTGGGAATTGTTTTTACGTTTTGAATATTTAGTGAACAAAAAACCAATCTATGATCAAAGATAGTATCTGCAGATAGAGTACCAGAGAGACCTGTTGTCATAAATTATAATTTCAAACAAAGATGACAACAAATCACCAACACATTCAATTTCAACTACCAGTACTGCAACGTAAGTGGAATTAGTTGATATTTAGGCATAGTAAATGTTAACGAATCAACATTATCGGGGAGCCTAGTCTCGGTGGGAAAGATCGTATCAAAGTCATTATCTTCAGTAAAAATTTTAAAGTTATGAAAACCCGCGAAAATGAATGAATATTTAAATGACATAACCTTTTTTAAACAACTATTAAATTACAAATAAGCAAGCCACAGATCGCCGCTCTCACAAAAAAAACACGAGCCCCGTTATATAATCAAAATTTTAACAAAATGATTGAAGCCACAACACGCACATCATAAACAAACATAAGGTAGAACAAAAAATATTACAAAGCATAGAGGAAACATAATAGTGTAACCCTCTGCAAGAGAGAAGCAAAAACTTTTAAGAACTTATAATGGTAAAAAAGGTAGTTAAAAAAACATCGAAAAGTAATTAAAGAGGTTTAATCAAAAATAAATAAAAAAAGCACAAATTGGCATTACTAAAAAAATAAAAAATAAGAGTATTAAAAAGTACTAAACTCCTTGACTTACCATTATTGGATATTATTCCAAAAAATCGGTAAATTCGCTTTTACCCACAACTTTATAGTATAGAATTTAACTTCTTACAATACGAGTATAATTATTTGGTAATAACTTTATACAAATCCTACAAAATAGAATTTATTTTAAGTTTTTTATTATTATTATTAATTATTTTTTATTTTTTCATAACATTTACGCAGTCTACAATAATTATATTATGTCTTTATTATTTTTCCTTATAAAAAGAAGCTTTTATTCCAAGAATTGAAGTTTTACCGAATACTTAAACATTTTATTAGGCCGCCATTTTATTTTGCCATATAAGATACGCATTAAAAATTTACCGGTCTATCACTATCATAACATTTTTGTGCAAAGTCAGTTGGATAAGTAGTTATTTGTTACTGAATTTTTAAATATTTAAGTAGGCCCTCATTTTGTTCCGTATAAAATTATAGAAAAAAAACAGTTTATCCCTATATCACACTTTATTTTTGCTCAAATTTTGTGTACCGTTTCGATAAGTAGTTTCTTATTTTATGTATATTGTTTTTATTTTTCTAATTTTAGATTATCTTTTTAATCTTAGTTTTTATAGTTGTATCCTTTGACACCCCCGGTTATATAGAAAATCGGTCTAAACCTTTCAAACCTAAAATTGGAAACTTTAAACCAATTTTCTTATAACATTATATATTTTCTTATATATATTTTAGGAACGTATGTGTGTGCTTGATTAGCTATATATCCAATACATTCCTTTTTTATATGAACTGTGAGAGTTTATTGAAACACTGTTAAAACGAAATAAAATAAGTCTATTGAACTAGAACAACAGAATTCACATCCAACTTCTTGCAAGTCCAAAAACAGAGTCCTCCTCTAATATTAATACAAATCTCAAGAAACATAAAGTTCCACCCCCTGTGCCAATATTCCTCGCTTTGATTGGTCCTATTCGTTGGCAAAAGGGGTTTTTTTCTATCTTCGTAAACTTTCCCATGGTCAAAATAAAAAATTCATTACAGATAGTAAATTGGGAATTTGGAGAAAGCTTTACTAAGAAGGGTCGTTTCGGTATTTTCCTATCATAAACCCTAAATGCAATAAATAGTTTACTATCGGTGATGGTTCCTACTATCGAACGTGCAACAACATATTTTAAAATCGTACAAAGAAGTGTTGTAAAAATAAAAATTAACGGATAGCATACAAGAACCTTAAAACTAAATTAGACTCTAAATGCCGTTGGAAATTCCCACAATTATGTACAGAAAACTAAGTACCTACAAATTGTTACATTTCTCAATAGCATTAGCCTAGATTAAAAAAGTAAATGTAAAATAAAATACATATGTACAGTATGTTATGCAGTAACAATGAAAAGAAAAACAAATATATACAGTGTGATATGCGCAAATTTTAACTTTGGCAGACAAATGTGGGAGACATTCAGTCGCCACAATATAAACTCTGAAATAATTGCGGATGAACATAAATTTGCGTCCTATATAAAAAACATAAGGTAAAGTTAGAAAATGACACCAAATGTAGGGCATTCAATTAAAAAATATCCACTGCAAATTCTAAAAGCACTGAGTATGTTTCTCACACCTTACACAGTCCTCAGGACACCATGCGAGTCAATTATTGTCTAACGATAAAAACATAAAAGTTGATATTATACGTATTAATTTTGTGTGATGCTAAAAAAACGTTGTCGGCATTTTTGACCCCTAATAAAACAACTGAATTTTATTAACTAATAAAACTAGAGAAAAAAATTGAAACGTTTTAGCAAAATGTTCCATATTACTATTACAACTTACAATACACTTTAAATATTTAAATTGTGTTTGATTCTACAGGGTGGTAAATTGCACTGCATCAAATATCTGGTTCATATGTGTTCAACTCACCTAAATCTTTTTTCTGGACCCCTTATATATTCTATGCAGACCGTAGACTACAAATTATAGAAAACTAAAGGCTGTATGAAAATTGATAAAAAAAACTTCATCATAGCGAACGCATAAAAAAGTTTCCTTAGGTAAATAAATTAAATTTTTCAAAAAATTCGATATTCCAAATATAATTAAAATTTTGAAAAATCGGCGAAACATTTGACACACAGTAGTCTGTGAGCAATGTCTAAGCAATTGCTATAATATATTTTAGAACAATTTACAGAGTGTTACTTTTTCCTAGGTCACGACCCCTTTTGCACTCCCCAAAGTTTCTACTGACTGAAACTTTTTACAACAAATTTAAATTCTTTGTTCTGTTCTGTTACATTTTGATATAGATGATTTTTTCGAGATTTTGTACTGTTTAGAAATTATTTAACAAACTGTTCAATCATGCCTACCTACTTTCAAAGTTATTTACCAGGCATGAGTATACATTTTGTTAAATCAGTTCTAAACAGTGCAAAATATCGGAATAATCTAAGAAATCAAAAAGTGACAGAACATTTACTTTATCTCAAAAAGGAAGGCCTTGCGAACATATATTTATATAAACTTTTAGTCCCAGAGTTGTAAAAAAGTGCATCTCGCAGTTTTAACTATTTTTATAAAAAAAATCCTGTATAGCTATTTCATTTTAGTCATGCTCATTTGTTTTTAGAGAAAAGACCCATCTAATGGAATAAATTTACGAGAAGACGGCAGCATAAACATGCACGAATGGAGAGGACCTAGAGCATTTAGCAATAGATATGAACCATGGCAAAGAGAAGGCTCTCAGTCAGAGGTAGCCAAATTTTCTTAAAAAAAAAACAATCTCATAGCGGTAAAAAATATAATACTTAAATTACAAATTTTAGTGATTAGTTATTTTCAGTAATTACAAACCACTATATTTGTAATTCCAAATTCATATTGTTTAATAATTAAGTAAAAACTTATTTTAGTTAATAGTATCTTGGTACTCTGATAACTAAACACTCAAAGTCAAACTGAATTTTATAATCACTAAAATATTTTTTCTCTGAAAAAACATATAATCTAGAATAAGTAGGCCATCTTAAAATCAGTAAGGTAATATAAGATTCAGCAAGTAATGAAAAAAATCGGCAGAGGCAAATTTAGAGACCTAAACCAACACTATATCGAAAAAACGTTGTCGGCAAGAAATTGTAATAAATATTACATTAATAATATACTA
This sequence comes from Kuschelorhynchus macadamiae, assembly GCA_030620095.1. Classification (NCBI taxonomy): domain Eukaryota; kingdom Metazoa; phylum Arthropoda; class Insecta; order Coleoptera; family Curculionidae; genus Kuschelorhynchus; species Kuschelorhynchus macadamiae. Next base: position 98,891 of record JAUTXW010000931.1, on the reverse strand, counting down.
AAGATAACTATAACAAACTATAACCAAAAAATGTAAAATAAAAATAATTTTACAAAAAAAAAACGAAATAAATCGAAATTTTTAAACAATCATAAAAGGCTGTCATTAACATTCCAATACATATGGCAGTTAGGCTTTTCGATTATTTCTTCACTTCATATATCAAATGCCTGCTTCCTTTAGGTTTAGTCACTTGTAATTAAATCAACTTCTATATATACTACATGCCAAAGAATGAAATTTTAGGCCTTTTCAAAAGCATTAAAAATGGTTTAGCTCCTAACTCTTTTGTTAATAATCCTTAAAATGCAACATTGCACAAATTGCCATTTCTGTTTTTAGAATAGTAATGAAGTTCAAGATCCTGAGAAAAATTGGGATCACTGGGAGTTTCCGCGCCATCGACTGAAGTTTTTTAATATTCTCGGAGAAGGTGCCTTTGGACAAGTTTGGAAATGTGAAGCCTTAGATCTAGAAGGTATGAATCAAACATTTATTACTTCTCTAATATATGTTGTTTCTGCCAGTCAATAAAATATAAACAACTGCGTGCAGTTTTCTTTTCTTTCTTCAACCTCAATTTAAATGGCCATAACTAAGGAAAATAGTTATTTGCAAAAGGCGTATATTTTGTTAATATTTTTGTGACATTTGAATTTTACAAAATGCTTTGATTTGGTATATACGATGGGTAGAAAGTACTATTTTTACAGAAACTATGCGAAATAAATGAGAATTTACAAATCTAAAATTATTTTGATTTTAAATTTGTATATGTGTTATTTCGAAAAATCTGATTTCTCAGATTTTTAATATCTGATGTATTTTTTGAGAATAAATGATGTTCCTTAAAAAAATTATTTTTTCAACATTTTTTCATCTAGATTAAACATTCCTTTTGAAAAAGCTAACTTTTTAATTTTTCTGATTGTCAATTTTACTTCAGGGCTTAATAATTTTGTCAAATCGTATAATTTTTTTAGGGTGTAAATTAACTCATATCCTTAACTTTGGGAGGTAGGTAATTATTGTCACAAAAATAAGAAAAATGATCATATAAACAAGACCCCGCCAACTCTTTGTTTCCAAGAAAGAGAGTGTTAAAATGTTGATATGTTTTAACTTTTTTGCTACACCTCCTATATTTCAAGAGATGTCTAAATCAAATTTGGTATGCGATATTTTACATATAATAATAGGTAAATAATATCAATAATGGAATTAATTACATTTTTGAAAAATCTACGGAGTATAATTTTTTCAGCTATTTTAACCCTTCTGATTTTTTTCTTCTACGAAGTCTCTGGCCACTCCTACATGGTAAATCAAAATCCTTATTTTGTATTAACTTTTTAGTTTCTTAATTTTTCGTTATTTTGCAGTGTATAGATGTTATTTAGAAAATCAATTCAAGCATAGCCAGTTTCAGTGTCAACTTGTAATGCTAATGCGTGATGACCTTCAAATTAGGTATGCACGAATTGACATTTTGCTAAATAATTCCAAAACAGTGCCATTTTGGCCATTACATGTTTTTAATAAAATTTTCGGCAGGATTTAAAAATAAATAAAATCCGAAAAGCAATAGCACCTTGGAGATTGACAAACATAATTTTTTTGGCTTTTTTGCAACTGAATAAAAATATTTAACTTTAACTTAATTGAAGCAAATATTTAACATAATTACATACCTCAACATGTAGACTAGTCTGTCTACGGAATGTTTCGATACATAATAAAAACAATATTATATTTAGTCGGTTTTTGACATTAGTATGGTATATCGTATACCAAAAACACAATTTTACACCCTGTATTTTCAAAATGAAGCATTTGAAGAATCTCGTTCAAATGATTTTTTCTTAAATTTTTATTAGTTAAATTACCTACCATTAATTTATACCCTGTATATAGTTTTTAAATTCCTTATGTATATTTCGAGTTATATTTCGGTTACCCGGTATATATAAAGGAAAAACATATTTAGGTATAATGTTACTTAAGAAGTTAATGTAAAAAAATATTGTCTTTTAACAAAATTTGTTTAACCAAATTAAACAAAATTTCTCTGTCTTGGTAAATATTTGGACAAACCTAAAAAAAATCTCCTCTAGCTTTGAAACCACTCTTCCGAAAAATAATAAACAAAAGTAAAATGTAAGTCTTCCAATCATTTCTTTCTTTTAGGATTTTTTTAAAAATCATGAATCACGATTTTTAAATTTTTTTATTCTTAGTCTAGAATTTGAAAGCTATTGGAAAAGTTAGTATAACAGTTGTTGCTGAATAATAGAATTGTTAGTTTTCTTATATGCATAATATTAAAAAAAAATCGTAGAAAATGAATACCTTTCGAATAGAGTTAACAAGGTATATTTATTAAAAAAAAATTGAGCCGTATTTTGATTTAAAACAATCTCTTAATATATTTATAGGTATATAAATTCATTCCGATTTTTACGGGTGAAATAAAATGGACTCCGTCAATACCAGAAACAACCAAAATAATTGCATGAACTTTAAAAATATCACATTTCAGAAATAAACCTATTTCTAAGATTTTTTGATATTTGCCTCAACTTTATTACTATACCTACTGATTACTGAGATATACATGGTATATCAATTATATTCCAAATATCGATTTCTCGAGAATTAACGGGGATACCAAAATTTGGTGAAACTAGTTATTTAATTAAGTAAAATATATGTTTTTTTAATTATCAATATAAACGTCGCGACGTCAAAAAAAAAGGTCGGGAGCGGACTTGCCTTTACACCAGTTCACCTAAAATTTTAACATACGTCATTTTACAGAGCTGAAACCTGAATGTTTAAATACTTTGTTATTCCTATTGATGAAAATGAATTTTTTTTTTTGAAAAATTTAATTTCTTATTGTATCATTTACAATCTTGATAAATAACAATACTGCTAACTGTACAACAAACATTTTAACAGTTTCTTTTACTTGGGAAAATTTGTCAATTGCGGGCATTGTAGTTCAATATGTTTTCATGGCCTACGGATTTCTTCCCGCTGTTCTTTCTTTAAATTTTCCTAAATCTTTCCTAGATTATTTCGAATGTGATTGCATTAATGGGTTATAAATTGAAGCAACTCTTCTCTGGTGTTTAATAAACAATTTATTTACGATGGCCAAAAAAAACTTATGCAGGAGACCTTGATGACCAGAAAACAGATCCGCCTCGATCTATCCAAAGATTATCAAAAGTATCATATAAATAACGAAGCACTGTAATTCTAAAATGTGGCTATGCATCATCATATATATTCTATTAGAAGGTATTTTTCACCCACTTCCACATCACCGATTACATAGATTAACTTCAAATATGTCATGCGCATAAAGCTCGCGTCGTAATACAATTTAACACATCGGTAAATGTCAAGAGTGGTATTTTATTTATGCTCCGATTGGATTAAAACTTGAAATATGCGGTATTAAAGTATAAAAATCATAATTTTATACGCAACAATTAAAAATTTAAAATGGCGACGGATGATTTTTTTGCAGATTAGATTGAAAATTGCTAGCAGTGGGTTTTAAAGTGTGTAAATAATTAACTTTCTGGAAACATTTGAAATTTTAAAATCACTTAAATGGTTTAGGCGCCAGATGTCGTAAAGTAACATTTGCCTAATCCATGTTTTTTTAAGAATGAAGAAACAATTTATTCCAAAGCTTGAAGTTGGGAATACCATAAAAATAAACGTTTTTTGAGAATTTAAAATAATGTTTTAATTTTTTCGACAGTTGCCGCGCTTCAAATGACATTTTACGAAACTGTAAAAAAGGGTTTTAATATTAATAAAGAATAAACTAAAAATAATACAAACAAGTTTTTTATAATTTTCGGTAGCCCCAAGTGTTCTGTAAAAACAAACCAAATTTCAAAATTGTATTTGAAACCGTTTCTGAGATATGGTAAGGTGAGGCTATGTATAGATCTCTCAAGGGAATAAAAATGTTTGGTCATAATATCCACCATTTAATCAAAAAAATTTTTATATTAAAATTTTTGAATATTTCATAAATAAATATCATCCTTAAACTGATATACTCTTTTTAAAAGTATTAAAATACGTATAAGTAAATTAAAAAATGTTTGAAAAGATAGTCAAAATAGGTTTGAACTGTAAATAATTAATGTTTAATTACTTACATAATTATAAGTCAATAGTTTCAATACTTTTCGTTTTTTATTGATATAGCATTGACTTATCAATAAAAAACAGAAACAGCTAGACCAGTGTAAGTGTATATGTCATATCCGAGGTCAAATACATGTCGCAGTGCGCCGTTATCCACAATAAGTCGCACTTTTTGAAAATTAAATTAATTCGTCTGTCTTTTAATGACGCAAATTTGTCAATGATTTTGTCATAAAACTCACCAGTACTTTCAGAAAGAGATACTAATAATTCTTTTTCTATTAACATTATTAATAGGGCTGTGAGTCTGTCCTGATATATAGTATTTGGTAAATAGGTCTTGATTCGTTTTAAGCATAAGAAATCTCTTTTAGCCTGTACACTTCTTACATGAATTCTCAAAATTAACGTCGCAAGTCGATATACTTAAGAAAACACTGAAATTAATTTTGAACTACAGAGATGTTCACTAAGTTCATGAATATTGAGTTTGTGAAACTGTTCGTCTCGGTAAATGATGCTGAGTTAATGTTTGAGGCGGTCTTTGTCGAATATATTTGGATACATTTTTTCCAACGAATTTAATAGATTGGAAGGAAATTCTGCTGCAAAGTATTTATACTTTTTGCCGAGAAGTTTAATAAATTCCAATATATGTAAATCCTCAAACCTAATGTTAAGTTAGATCTAACTCGTTCATATTGCGAGTTTGTCTAGCATGTGGCAATTCGGTAAGCATTTTTGCTTTTTCACGTATAGATTTAAAACAGTCTTTAACGCGTAGCTCATTTAATCGTTGGATGATAATGTTTATTTGTGAGATGCAGAAATCAACTTCTATGTTACCCAACTGAAAAACTTTAAAAATAATATAGGTAATGTCTTTTAAATGCCTTTTTGCTTTGTGAATGGTATGTGAGTCTAATTCGACGTTCTCGATCATCTCATCAAGACAAGACAGATGTCCGTTTATAAGGTTTATGGAAAAAGCCGGTAAACTTTTCAAGGTTGTGAAAAGAATTCTGCTTTCTTTGACATAATTCGAACTCTGCTGTTATATTAAATTTAGCCGATGGGCAGCACAATGTGTGTAAATTGCGAGTGGGGCATCCGATCTTATGCGTGTTTGCAGACCGCTCAGTTTGCCAACCATAACCGCAGCTCCATCGTAACATTGTGTTATTAGCTTCTCTTTAAAATTTAGACCTTCTAAAATACATACAATTAAGTCATAAAGCACATTAGCTCTAGAATCTGCGCTTACGTCATAAAATCCTAAAAAACGTTCTTTTGTTTCGGCTAATTTATTTACATATCGTACAGTTACACAACATTGGGCTTTTGCTACCATATACCATACTTTATGGCTTGCCTTCATAAAGATGGCACGTCCATGAGGCCAGTGGTTTTCATTTATTGACTTCCCATGCTATAAGCTTTCACCATGGCTAAATAGGGATGTAACGGGTTTTCATAGCACATATTCTACCAAGAATTCCCTCGACTTTCCCAATCACCTGAAAAACATTGATATTCCACACAATGCATTATTGGTTTCATTGGATGTCAAGAACTTGTTTCCTAGTATGCCTCTCGCAGACTGCATTCAGTTGGTAAGGGATTTATTGCCGAGATCTTCTTTGCCACAATTACTCATTGATGGCCTCACTTCTCTTCTTACCTTAGTTTTAGACCAACATTTTTTCAAGTTTAATGGACAGTTATATAGGCAGAGGTCTGGGCTAGCTATGGGTTGTTGTCTCAATTTCTGAGTGAGGTTTTCATGAATAATTTGGAAAACAGGATAATTAATAGTTATTTTGCCTCCTTCCTAACAGCATATAAAAGATACGTTGATGATATTTGCATTGTGTGGAATGGCAACAAACAACAGTTGGAAGAGTTTTTACAATTCGCTAACTCGTTGGATCCTAAAATTGAGTTTACATTGGAAATGGAATATGAAGGAAAACTACCGTTTCTTGATCTTTTACTATCAAGGAAACACAGTAGGATAGAGTTTGAGGTTTACCAGAAAACATCGTCCACGGATAATGTTATTCAGTATTCTTCAAACTCTCCTTACACACATAAATTCGCCGCGCTCAATTCCTTTTTCTATCGGTTGTGTAATTTACCATTGTGAAGGGAAGCGTTCGTTGGAGTCCATCATCATGGGTTTATGCACTGAATTGTAGCGAATGTTCCGCGACCTATGTGGGACAAACAGGTCGAAAAATTTCCACAAGCGTGAGAGGATATTTGAACCTTGTCAACAAATTCAGAAATACGGATATAACTGAGACTGTTTCAGCTTTTGCCAATCATTTGTTGGAGTCAGGTCGTGAATTTTCCATTTCGGACGTTGATGTTTTACATGTCCGAAGGGGAAAAAGCTTGACCTTTAGAAAAAATGGAAACAACCAAAGCCATAAAAAGTCCTATTCTCACTTGCGTTAACGATGTTTTTAATTTCGAACCAACCCTAATATTTAACAATTTAATGTAATAATAATTCTAGGTAACCTTCATTTCATTCATTAATTCATAGAGTGAGGGTTTTTGGTTCTTTTCTTTGACTAGTCAAGTGGTCTGTCGGTAATTACTTCGGCCTCCCACTCAGGCGGTCCGGGTTCGATCCCGGCAAGAGACATTAATCTTTTTTTAATACTTTTTTAATATTTTATTTTGTTTATTCACGTCAGACTTAACCTCATTTTAGTGTCAATCAAATATGTATAAGTAGTTGTTTGTTTGTTGTGCTTTAGTGTGTTTTATTCTATTTGTAAGTTATTGTTTTAGGATTTGTGAGTGTGATTGTTTACTAAGGTTCTCTCTGTTGTTTATAGGTCTGATGATGCTCGAAAGGGCGAAACACGTGTCACGTTTGTTGTAAAATGTAAAATTTTAATTTAATGGGACCGAGACTTGGAGTCTTTTTCTTTGCTTGTCTATGATATTTCTTGTCTTATAAGTCCTTCATATATTCCTCGATACCAAATATTAATTCGTTTTGAATAGTTTTAGACTGTCCTGTAAATACAGTTTTTTGTTCTAAATGTTTGACAAGTTCGGCATTACGTGTAATTAAACAATTAAAAACTTCTTTAAAATTATCAAGTTAAATGAGGATTCTGATTCGTCATGCCCCTAAAATCAAGTTCTTCTTTCCCCAGTAATATTGTTTTATATATAAGGTATGTTAAAGATAAACGGTTTTTCCTAACATATTCATTGTATAATAGTTTAGATAAATGCATTTTCCATTAGAGCATCTTTAATTGCGGTCATATTTTGAGACAAGAGTACAAAACCTAAAGTATTCTGAATATGTTCTTTAGACGCTTCGTGTATTTTAACCGCTCTTGAAAAATTTTTGAAATCGGCATGCCCATCACAGGTCCCCCATCACAGGTCCATACGTTTTTTTTGTTTTTCCAACTAATAAGCAAGGCCAACTAAATAAACGCTGTTTAAAGAAATTTAAATGAACGTTTATATTGTCGACCGTCTTTCGTATCATTACTTAAGGCACTTATCTGAGGCATTGGTCTATCTCTGTAAAGAATTTCCATATTCTCGTCTTCGGAGCGCCTCGAAAATAATGTTGTTAATATTGACATTACAATATCGTGCCCTGGATTCATAGTTAATTCACGGTTAAAATGAAATGAAAGTATCAAACAACTAAAAAGTAGCGATTCCGCATGATCGTGAAACAGAAAAATCACTTTTCGACGATCACGTGACACGTACTCGAAAAAACTAAACATTAAGGCCATTAACTGAGTCCACCCGCCACCGACTAACACGTTCAGACCACTTGCTAACTTTCAAAGGCTTCTACCCCACACGCCCCGAGGAATCTTCAAAAGATAATGATATGTATCGACGTACCGACAAAAAACAAAGCCGAGGAACGGATAAACGTCTTGGCTGAGATATGAATGCACGATTGGCATTTACTAAAAATACTTGAATACCTCTCACTATTTCTATTTCAAATTAACTGCGATTTGGCAACTACGTCGACTATATCCGTGAAAACTAGATCGCCTCAGAAGCGTCCTGGAATTCATAGGTTTACCCAACCTGTAAAACCCGCCTTTCGAGAGACGTTTGATTAACAAAATTCGAAATTTGAGACAAGTAAAATATCGCCTAACTGCAGGGGTGTAGCGTGCATGGATGCGGGTGATGCGTCGCATCCCTTTACGAAACACAGAAGGTATTTTTTATCCCTATCAAACATGTTTACTTGCAAACATCGGATACACTTGGATAAACACGCAATCTAACCTTCCGATATCGTTAACCTTCCACATAACTAAGCCAGTACGCCTTGCAAAGGGGTGCGACTGTCGATGTTACATCAAGCCGCCCGTTTGTCATACACGTTCCGCTCGGAAATTTCGGATTTCTACTACTTGTGGATGCGATTGTTTAAACACATCGCGGCGTATACAGGTATTGTATATTCAAGGCGCCTGGCTAGATTTTGCGTTTGTCAGATTCATTTAAAGGGGCCGTAATAAATGGGCTAAACGGAATTAATGCTTTAGTTTTAAAATAAGATTATTTTATATTACCACTATAATTTTTTTTCTTACGGACATTCTTAAGTGTTATCGCATCCCTATTTCGTTTCTTTACGCTACGTCACTGCCTAACTGGGTCTTATGATAATTGTGTATGGCGCACGGATATGTATTATTTATTGTGAGTAGTTAAGAAAGTGAATAGTTAAAAGGAGCGCTCGGATACTTTATTAAGAAACCTATGTTATTAGGATTTAAAGGTGATTTATACATGTTTGGTTCTATTTTCATATTAATTCACAAAATTATTATTTTCACTAGGGAATATTGAATTAAGAAGATAAATATGCAATTTTATAGAAAAATCCGACTGAGGCAGCGCCTCAGTTGCCTCATCTGACGAGCCGCCTCTGGTAAAAAGTGCGTTTTCCTACGACGACAAATATGAGTAAATAGGCACCACATAACCCAAGCTATATGTAGACCATAATCTAGAGACTATGATTTAAATACCAGTTGTGACCTATTATCCCACATTATATAAGTTATATCTAACTGTAAAAATCTCATTTAAAAACAATTAGCTTTTCAACAGTTAGGAATATTTTTTTAAATAAATTACGCCACAGAAAATTACATGGAACGGTAAACACTGTATCTAAAAATTTTAAGCAATTCAAAAGTTACGGGGAAGAAACAATTTTTTTTGTCTGGTCTCAAAATATATTTTTTTAAATAAATTACGCCACTAAAAGTTAAATCGGACTGTGAAAACCGTATTTAAAAGTTTTAAATAGTTTAGAAGTTACGGGAAAGAAGATTTTTTTGACAGCTGTCAAAAAAAATTAATGAATGGTCCCACTAAAAGTTACATGAAACTGTGACGACAGTATTTAAAAATTTTAAGTAGTTTAAAATTACGGGAAAAAGAGTTTTTTGAAAACAGCCAATTTTTTTTTAATAAATTACGCCAATAAAAGTTACATCTAACTGTAAAAATCTTATTTAAAAAATTATGTTCAAAAGTTAGGAAGATTAGACGTTTTTTTGGCAGCTGCCAAAATATTTTTTTTAAATAAATTATGGGTCTTAAAGTTACATAGAACTTTGAAAACCGTGTTTATAAAGTATATGTAGTTTAGAAGTTACGGGAAGACAAGTTTTTGACAGCTGTCAAAGTATTTTTTTAATTACGCCTCAAAAAGTTATAAGGAAATGCAAAAACCGTACTTAAAAATTTTAAGCAGTTTAAAAGTTACGGAGAAGAAACAATTTTTTTCACAGATGTCAAAACATATTTTTTTTAATAAATTACGCCACTAAAAGTTAAATCGAACTGTCAAAACCGTGTATCAAATTTTTAAATAATTTAGAAGTTACGGGAAAAAGACAGTTTTATAATTTAAAATTTATAAATTACCCCACTAAAAGTGGGAAAAAAATAAAACCAACGGTTAAACTAAAAATTCTAAATAAATAAAACGTCCATACACCTACTTCCCAGGTGTAACATATTATAGGCTTTCTGACTTATCCGAATAGTGCAATAAAAAAACTCGCATTTACTGTTGCTTTCCCTACGATAAACATATACTAGCGTAAAAACACATAAAATTTAGAAAATCTGAGCCCCTAAATTGAAAACCTGTCATTTCTCGGCCTATATACTGAAAAATGCATCTGTCCTGTATCCAGTTACAGGCAAGCATTTCGCAGCTCCAACTGATCCAAAAATGGTAATCGAGTAGCACTTCTATCAAAAGAATATTGACATTACTCATAAACTGGGAATGACAGCAAATTTTCTTAAAGATATTTTAGAAAATTTGATAAAGTACCCCAAATTGTGGTGTGTTAAAATATCTAAATTGTAACATGCTATTCTCAAAAAAAACCCAAAAACTCGTTTTTGAGGCTCTAAAATTAAATAATATTTACCTAAATATATACCCATTAGTTTTGACAGTTGCTCGAACTCCGCCGTATTTGATTGACATTCAAAGCGACTTGATTCTATGCCCTTGTGGTTGACCCGGCCGTTTTTCAAATTACAAGAAAAATGTGTGCGAATATATGCAGACTTTTTTACGCCAGATTTTCGAGTATTTAGGTATGTCGTAGAAACAAATAGTCAATTTGAAAGTTGTACAAAGTAGGTTGAATCTGATTATATTCGTCTTGAAAATGAACGCACTCTTTAGAATTAAGCTCAGTTTCAAAAAAATATATAACTTTTGAAGTTTTTATACGATACGGTCAGGTTTTTGGAAGGACCTCGAGGCATCAGTATACTTAAAAAAATATATTCCAAGATTTCAAGAGGTAGAGCAGATTTTTAATAAATGTTATTGTTAGGCAGTGCAGATAAAAAAGCACCAAACTAGTTTTTTCAGCGAGCTACAGCAAAAAGCCAGAAAAACATTAAGAAAACGCAACTTTTTAAAAGAAGCGGTAATAAATGTAATTTGCCTACACTATATATATATATATATATATATATATATATATATATATATATATATATATATATATATAAAGTAACTGCCATAAGCGTCCAGCAACGCTTCCCGCTCACCATCCTCGAGTTGCACAAAAGAATACAATAATAATTTAGAGATTAATCGACTTACCTGTAAGGATGATTAATCGTAGTTTTCTTAGCTTGTCCGTAGATATAATTATCACAGTGTAGTTTCCGAAAATCTATCCATCAGCACGATTTTTTTTTAAATTTACAATCACAATGATTCATCTTTCCGCCTGATATTCTTAACTGCCGATCTCTTGCGTCATTCCGTTGATGTGCCACGATGGAAAATCGCTTACCAAATAGGGTACCTATATCAGGTTGGGTTTAATAATAATTGTATCTATCTATCTTACAGGTAGGTCGATTAATCTTTAAATTTTCCGTCGCTTGCCTTGATATAATTATTACAGTGTAGATGTTCAGAGTAAATGTTTCTTAATAACTTCTCCGTTAACAAAATCAAGGAACTCAGACAAGTTATTTATGTAGTTACAGGACCTAATTAACGTCCTAATACTGAGAAAACATGTATTAGAGGTGGGTGTCCAACCTGCTGTATTATTTATTTGTTCTAGAGTTACACATGCTCTGTAAGCTGCAGAAGTTGATGCATGGCGCACGCTATAGGATGTCTTGGTCTATGCCTCCTAAAGATAATGATTTCTTGATCCAACAGCTAATAGTCTGTGAAGAGGCAGCATAAATTGGCTTTTTAAAAGTAGCATAAGATTTTCTTTTTCGTGTGACGAAAAGCCTCGGATTTTTTAAAATAATTCTCTAAAGTAGATGCCACACGTAGTTCTGGTCTTATTTCAAAGTAAGAAAAAATAAGCATATGTTGTATTCTACTAGATCCAGATATTTTTAATCTGTCAGGAACTTTAATTTCAATGTTATCTTTTAATACTCTAATATTCTCAATTTTTATAAGAGAAAGAGGCAGATGTTATCGCCCGAAGAGCAATAAACTTAATATGATAAATTCTCTATACTTAACGTCTCTATGAAATACAATTTTTCTAAATGACTTAAAATTGGAACGGGATTCCATCTGAATTGCAATTGAATGCATATTTAGGGTTTGGAAAAACCTTTAAAAAATATATTTATTATTTTCACGTCATGGAAGTAAATATCAAATTCATAGTTGATCTGTAGGAATTAAATACTGAGAAGGAATTTCCATTAAAAATAAGGTATGTTTGCAAATCGTATTCATAAGGATTTACTTGCTGACATATACGAAAGTTCCAGAATGTTTTAAGGCAAGCCGAATAATGTTTCAGGGTTTCTTCCGCTACTGAAGATATTATTACATTGATTGCAGTTTCTGGTGCACCTTTTCTTAAAAGAGACCACCGAACAACTTCCCTACCACTAGAGAAATCTCATTGTAGAGTGGATCAATCTTCCTCTCTCTTCACACCATTACCACAATTCCTTTGTGGCCTTATTTAGAGATGGATATTTAACACTTCCTCCTCCATTTATACTGGAAATGGCTGTTTGATTGTTTATTCTCAATATTATGCGAATATTGCTTTATGTTTTGCAAAAGAGTTTAATGAATAGTATGCAGCTATGAACTCTTAATAATTTATATGCAACTTTGGTCCTAAAAACCACGGCACCTAGTTTCCCCACAAAAATTGGGTTGGTTTTATATCTTGACCTAATCCAATATGTTTGTATCACCAGTCAATTTTCGGTATTAGTGAATCAGAAATACATTTTTTTTATTTTAGAGAATTATCTTTTAGACAAATATGTTTTATGGTTTCAAAAGGTTTGATATATACAAAACTATAGGTTGTAACTGTACATGCAGCTACAAGTTTCCTTATTAACATGGCAAATTCTCTTAATGTAACTTTTTTATTTTTTTTTCTACAGATCAATTTTTTTTATCGCTAACAAAATTTGCATCTCTAGGGTATTTTAAGTAAACCCTAATTGTTTTTTTTGTTTTTTTTTTGTTTTTTTTTAACAAGAAACTACGACGATATAAATTGTTCGTTAATAGGACTACATTTCTGATAGCACCTATTTCTATAAAATGTTTAAGAGAGTTTTTGTATTATTGCAATACGTTTTTCTAGATTCTTACATTAGGTTCAAAAAACTATTTGGGATTTAAATAAAAGGAATCGATATTCCTTTAACCCATCCTAAAACCTCCCGGTTCTTTGCAATATTTTTCCAAGTTTGTAAAATCTTGGAAGGGTATCCGCGTTGTTGCCTAGCATTTGTGGTGTTTTCTTAATTCTTTGTTCGTCTTTTACTACTTCTGGAAAATTTTCGTAATGTTTTTTGAAACTTTTTGTAGTCTGAATTTAAGTGTGGCGTGAATCGGAATTTTCTATGAAGAGAAATGACAGAATGAACATTAGTAAATAACTGGCATGCTTCTGCTAATGTTTTCAAATCCTGTAACTGCTCTGGAAGGTGAATTATTTTTTGTATGATAGTGCCTACTGCCGATAATCCTGCCGTCATAAGTTCATCATATTCAATCGCCGACTTGTTTAGGCAAGGTTGGATTTCGATATTTACTAATGCTTTACAGTTGGCTGGAATATTATAATTGTTCATAACCTCGTCATGTTGCTCTTTGGTTACAACATTTAGCAAATATGGGTCCAACGAATGACTATCTCGTCATGAAGAGGTTTGCCTTCGTTATTCTTGGAATCTGGTTTTAAACCTAGGATGTTAAAGTCCTGTTTTGGTATCAGTAACCTTACAACAGTCCACATAATAATCATTTAGAGCCGTCGCATTACAGGAGGTATTCCTACAATTGGTTTAGATATCATACTTAATTTTTTTGCACTTTTCAGAGAGCGTTCAATAGATCCTTGTTTTTGCTCAAAGCACAAGGTTTTAAAATTAAAAAAAACTTCTCGAACTTTAATCCCACCCATGTTCATTAGGAATCATGAGATCATAATAAGGGGCGTTTTCTAAAAGTTTGACAGTTATCGTGTACTACAGGAAATTCTGAAAACTCGAAAAAAAAACATGTTTTATTTCATTAATAGATCAAAAATGATACGAGGATCCTTTTGATACTGTTCGAGAGCCCCAAGTGTGCTTTTAAAATGTACTAAATTTCAAAAGTTTATCTGAAATTGTTTCCGAGATATGCCGATGGAAATATAAAAATGTGCAGAGAGTACGATTTGACACCACGGCGAACACGGAATTTTCAAAATGGTAAGGCCAATATCACACTCGCTGAGTCGAGTGCCATAACAAGCTATATTAGGTTGGACTTTTTGTCTACCTTTTCATGTTATTTTTCTATATTTTTTATAGACTACAACCGTACGGGTATGATTTGACTATAAACTCTGGATATTGTCCACCTTTTAATGATATTTTTTATACTTTTTAAAGACCATAACCGTACGGCTATTATTTAAATATGATATGATATGATATGGAATGTTTATATTTTTGTCAACTCACAAAATATGTTTTTTAATAAATTACGATAGAAAAAGCTACATGAAACGATATAATCCGTATTTAAAAATTTTAAGCAGTTCAAAAATTACAAGGATGAACATTTTTTTGACAATGCCTAAACATTTTTTTGATTTCACCATTAAAAATTACATGAAATTGTAAAAACCGTACTTAAAAATTTTAAGTAGTTTAGAAGTTACCGGAACAACAGTTTTTTAGCCGCTTTTGAAATATTTTTTTAAATAAAATACGCTATTAAAAGTTACATGGAACTGTGAAAACATAACATAAATTGAGCTTTTAAAAGTTTCATAAAATATCCTATTACAGAAAATCCCAAGTGGAAATTTTAAATTCTGAAGAAGTTTCAGCAAAAAAATTCACGGCTAGAAAATCAAAATTTTAGCTATTTATTACCCAAACTTCTAAATCGATGTCTTAAACCAGAATTTCTAAAGAAAGAAATTAACTGCTTCTCGTGTATGATAATATATATTTTAACTATATATTGAAAACCTACCAAAGTGTCAAAAAATCTCATCAAATAGTGAATCCCGTTATAATACTTGCCTCGTCTATTTTCTGCTACCCTGTATAATCGGCAAACATTATTCGTATTAAAAAAAAAATTGACTTTCCACTATTTCTCAATGTTAGAACTTTAACCCAACTATTTCTGTTTTTAATTTAACAATTAACGCTTTTGCGTTCTCAAAATATGATTTTTTTACGCTTTTATACCTCTTAAAAAAATCAAAGGTCTTCTTCGCCCATGACACCCAAAATCTAATTTCCTGAGACACTGGCCTAATCTATTTTTGATGAAAATTTGGAACGAAACACTTTGCTCGTTTTCAAGTAATTGTTGGGTCAAATTTTCTTTACATACACACATCCGTATGGACGTTTTTTTTATTATTTCGTAACCTAACGTTAAAATGTCGAGAAAACCAACTTATATTTTTCTAAAATTTTGGCGACCGCAATCCTGGTTATACTACTATCCTTGTATAACATAATATATGCTTTAGTACTACTTATCCACCCAGTATAAATGAAAATATATTAAGTATTATTGGATCCCGTATGTGTATATATGACCCTTAAGGAACCCTGAAAATTACCTACCTGTCTGGTATATAGGTATCCTGGTATATATAAAAATCCGCACGGGATGCCGAAGGCCGGCAATAAAATAACAAAAATGTCCTATACATAGTTACTGCCTCTGTATAACATAAAATATGCTTTACTACTTATCGGAACAATATAATAATGAAACTCGTATTTACTATATTACACTCCTTATGTTAAACCGACCTAAAAGAACGCAACATTTTGAAAAATTGATCTCGTATACTGAAAATCTGCCAAAATGTCAAAATATCTGGGCCTGCATTAAACTGAAAAAATGCATCTATCCTGTACTTAATTACATGCAAGCATTTCGCTACTCATCCAAAATAGTAATTGAATAGCACTAAAAAGATTCTAATCTAAAATACAAAAGGAGTCGTTTTTGAGGCCTCAAAATTAAATCAAAATTATCTAAATGCTCATTTAATTCTGAGAGCGGCTTTACCTACTCTTTAGACTGGTTTGGTCAAAAGCAACTCCGTACTTTTAAACCCGCTAGTCATTATTCGTTGATTCGTCCGCATAGTTTGGAAGGTCTAGTTTGGGCGGATAATCAAGTAGGCTTTGACCTCGGTGAACTATTCGTCCGAATCAAACCTTTTATTTTTTGTGTATTTTTATCAAAAACTGTCGTCTCATTTTCACTAATTAGATCGGATTTCGGCCCCGCAAAATGCCTTTTGAGTTTTCCGATTTTCGCCAAATTTTCCTCGTAGAAGCAGACAGTAAACTGAAAAGTTGTACATAATGTTTTATAGAGCTTATGAGTATGCTTTGCTTTTGTGTAAAAAAAAAGTAAGAATTTCACCTTTATTCGGCCTTAATGTAAGGACAATGTTGGTGGTTAGCTCAATTTTTAAAAAATTGCAACTTTTATAATTCCCATCCAAATCTGTCGATATTTTGGTACAACCCCGAGGCATCGATGTACATTTAGAAAAAAAAATACCCCAGAACTTTCAGCGATTCGCTGTTTTATAAAAATTTAATATTGGTCGGTGGCGGACGAATACCACCAAACGGGAAAAAACATTGAATGCTTTACACGCAAGTAGATTTTCTCCTGAAGCATGTAGCTGCAAACTTAAAAAGAATTTTTGTACTTTTTTCCTCATTATTAATTTTGCCTTAATGCAATTTTCAATAAAATAAACTTTTAACGAGCAACAGCAAAAAAATTAGAAATAAAAATTAAGAAAATTGAATACATATTAAAGAAGCCGCGATAAATGTAATTTGCTCACACTTTATCGAAAAATTGTTTTATAGAAACTTTTTGTCTTATCTGTTATCTTTCACAATCTTTTCCGTTTTTGTCGAAAACTTGAATCGTTTGGCTACCATTGTACATAATGTTTTATAGAGCTTATGAGTATGCTTTGCTTTTGTGTGAAAAAAAGTGAGAATTTCACTTATATTCGGCCTTAATGTAAGGACAATGTTGGTGGTTAGCTCAATTTTTAAAAAATTGCAACTTTTATAATTCCCATCCAAATCTGTCGATATTTTGGTACAACCTCGAGGCATCGATGTACATTTAGAAAAAAAAATACCCCAGAACCTCAGGGCGATTCGCTGTTTTATAAAAATTTAATATTGGTCGGTGGCGGACGAATACCACCAAACGGGAAAAAACATTGAATGTTTTACACGCAAGTAGATTTTCTCCTGAAGCATGTAGCTGCAAACTTAAAAAGCATTTTTGTACTTTTTGCCTCATTATTAATTTTGCCTTAATGCAATTTTCAATAAAATAAACTTTTAACGAGCAACAGCAAAAAAATTAGAAATAAAAATTAAGAAAATTGAATACATATTAAAGAAGCCGCGATAAATGTAATTTGCTTACACTTTATCGAAAAATTGTTTTATAGAAACTTTTTGTCTTATCTGTTATCTTTCACAATCTTTTCCGTTTTTGTCGAAATTTTGAACCGTTTGGCTACCAGAGGGCATTTAATGAACCCTTGTTTTCGACCGAAAAACAAGGTTTAAAAATAAAAAAAACTTCTCAAACCTTGATCCACCCATTTTCAATAGGGTCCATATTTCATATTTTTGCGACAGTTGTGTTTTATAGAAAACATTTGTTTTCATTAACAGACGAAAAACCAAAAATGATACAACAATCCGAGATCATCAAGTTCGTTTTAGAAACGTACCAAATTTCAAAAGTTTTTCTGAAAGCGTTTCCGAGATATAGCGACCGGAAGTTAAAAATATACAAATGTATGTTATGACACGGCTACCACAAGTACGGATATTTGAAGATGGTAGGGAAATAAACTCTCGTCGAGTTGAGAGTTTATAATAAGCTTTATGTAGGCTATAACCCAACGGTTTAAATGACACTCTACACCTATCATCCCACTTTATATGTCTCGATATAAGTTAAGTTACATCTAATTGTAAAAATCTCATTAAAAAAATAGCTCTTTAAAAGTCAGGAATAGTAGACGTTTTTCTTCGGCAACTGCCAATATATTTTTCTAAAATAATCTAAAAATTTTATGCAATTTAAAAGTTATGAGAAAAAACAAATTTTTCTATAGATGTCAAAATTTTTCTTAAATTTATATAGTAAAACATATCTTAAACTATAAAATCCGTATTTAAAAATTTAAAGCAGTTCAAAGTGGCAAGTTTATTTGGCAGAGTACCATAAACCGCTGAACAGACGAACTAATAATACGTGCAATTTTTTTGACAAAACTCAAGCTTTTATATTTTTAATAAGAACTAAGATATTAAGAGTTTATGCCTAGAAAAGCATAAATGTAGCGGACTTGAAAAAACATGTTTTGCAGAGTGCTTTGTAACCTTGCAGTTCAAAAGTTTCTTGAACGATGACTGTTACAAAATGAGATATTTTTGTACTCTTTTCTAGCCGAGATAATGTACGCCTAAGTACAAAAATCGGTAAATTTATTGTACCCCGAAACTTCCATCGTTATGAATCTTTTCTTTTATTAGGAATAGTGAAGTTTGACTTAATTTAGATCCGCACATAGTCAAGAATTCACATTTTTATTTATTAACAATTTATACCCATGCTTCACTTCATTTTGGCCATAATTTAAAATAAATTAAGTACTTTTTAGCTATGCTGCGAACTGACAGAGATACCGACAGACAGACCGACGGAATTTGAGAAAAGAATTTTTTGGCATCTAGGGACGCTAAAACGTGAAGATATGTAAAACCTGGGAAAGTGATTTTTTCACAGCTGCATACATTTTATTTGGCTGCCATTTTGTTCCGCCATCTTGAACTGGTACCACAGTTTTACTCACCAGTTCAATTACTTATTTCTTGCACAAAATTTGAAATCAATTTAATAACTACCTACTTCAGGCAGATTTTTTAAATATTTTTATTAGGTCGCCAGTTTGTTTTCTTATCATGGATTTGTACCAAAATATTTTCAGTTGAGTTCTATGTAACACTTAATCTTGTGCAAAATTTAAGGTAAATTGGATAATTAGTTTTTTAATAATAAATTTTTTACTATATCACTGGGCCGCTATTTTGTTCTGCCGTATTGGATTTTTATCAAAATGTTACCATCTCAGCCCCGTATAACCTTTAGTTTTTGACCAAAATTTGGGGTCAATCGAACTGACAGACAAACATACCGACAGACAAACCGGCGTAATAAAAAAACTTATTTTTGGGCATCCAAGGACGTTAAAACATAAAAATATGTAAAACCCGGGAGGGTGTTTTTTTTTTCATGACTACCAACATTTTATTTGGCCGCCATCTTGAATTCATACCACAATTTTCCCAGTTCATCTCTATGTCATACTTAATTCTTGCACTAAATTTAAAAGCAATCTAATAAGTTATCAGGCTGAGATAATTTAAATATTTTATAGGCCCCATTTTATTTCGCCATCTTGGATTCGCACTTTTACCAACTAATTTCTAAGGATCTATTGCAGACTCTGCAGTAGATGTTATTATATATATATATATATATATATATATATATATATATATACATATACATAATTTAATCAATTAATCCCAGACCCAAAACACTTGTCTGTGCATATATTTAGGGTCCAAATCACCACACCGCACTACATCAAGCAACGGCCAGTCAACTTGCCCAAAATGAAAGGAAAACTCCTGAAGGTGTGGAGCAATACCCTAAAAAATAAAAAAAAAACCCTAAAAAGAAGGAAAAACTATCCTTAGTACAACGTACTAGAGCAAACATAATCAACTCCCACCTTCTCTTTAGTTAAATATATTTTTTATTAAACTGTCTTTATCTTCTGTAGTACATTATTGTACTACATTATATAAATTCATAATTACAAAACTGACAGAATGGTGCATTAAAAATTAAACCAAAGAATTAATTCTGCACTATTATACTACCGAAATTCTATAGCTTGAACAATTGATGAAGATAAGCTGCCCCAATTTATTTATCAAATTGGAAATATTTAAATATTCTACCTCAAAAGCAAAACTAGCAATTAGTTATTGATATGCCACTTAAATTATCCTTAAAATAAAAGTATTATTATTATTATTTAGATATGTAGACATTTTGTAAAATGGCGAATTCAAGTTATTAGTTAAAATACATCCCCAAAGTATTGAACTCACGTAGGGTATCTTGTTTCGGTCAGTATAAATGCATAAAATACTTATTTATTTACACAAAAAAATCAATCAAATTAATATGAAACCCAATACCTAGATTTAATATAATTTGCCAAGTGTACCACGAGCAATAAGTCATCTTAGGCCCAAAATACACAATACCTACGGCATATTTATTTTCTTAAAGAAAAACACAAATTTTTGCCTTCTCTAACACGACCCCTAATTTATAAAAAAAATTACCTGATGTTGGTGGGTTTTTTGCTTAGTGACCATTCCCCTCGAACTCACTCCAGGACCGCGTGGATTCTATTCCGGAAACTCTCCGACTGCAGCTACCCAACTCCAAGGCCAACAATGCTACAGAAGCCAAAAAGCCCTGAAAGGCAGCTACTACAGGGTTCGCAGTGATATAATCCCTTTACAGGGCTGAAGCTCTTCACATAAAAAAAATGGAGCCTAACACCCACTTACTCTGAAGTTTTTCAGGTTAAGGTAAACATATTTCAACACGAGAAGTAGAAAAGTCACTAAAAAAACAGTAAAAACAGCCATATTTCTGTCTCTCTTTAGCCCATCACAAAAGACCGTACATACTCCTTACCCTGCATACAACAGAACCAACCACAATATCCTCCAAGTACCTATGATATGTTCAATAATGACGTCATAGTTTAAATTTTGACAAGCTCTTATTTTAATTCGGCACAACATTACTAATAGTTCAATTAATTAAAGGAAACAAGTGTTTAGAACCAGGGAAAATTAATAAAAAGTAGCTAATCTACAAGGTTCCGGTTGCTCTAGGGTATTTTATTATTATTTGGTTGGTAACACTAGCAGGGTTCCAAGGCTAGATTTTTAACGATTTCGAAAGTTAAGGCGAAGTTAAATAGGATTCCTATGGTTTTCGGCTCCTAAATTCATATTAGAATTACCATGGCATTATGGTGATTTGCTGCTTATTATATTTTAAATTCTTTAATTATTAATTACTAGGTGTTTTGGGTCCGGGATTAATTTATTAAATTATATATATATATATATATATATATATATATATATATTTATATATATATATATATATATATATATATATATATATATATATATATATATATATATATATATATATATATATATATATATATATATATATATATATGGTGTCAGGTTCCAGTTTTTTTTATGTGAAGAGCTTCAGCCCTGTAAAAGGATTATATCACTGCGAACCCTGTAGTAGCTGCCTTTCATGGCTTTTTGGCTTCTGTAGCATTGTTGGCCTTGGAGTTGGGTAGCTGCAGTCGGAGAGTTTCCGGAATACATTCCACGCGGTCCTGGAGTGAGTTCAAGGGGAATGGTCACTAAGTAAAAAACCCACCAACATCAGGTAATTTTTTTTATAAATTAGGGGTCGTGTTAGATAAGGCAAAAATTTGTGTTTTTCTTTAAGAAAATAAATATGCCGTAGGCATTGTGTATTTTGTGTATTTATATTAAATCTAGGTATTGGGTTTCATATTAATTTGATTGATTTTTTTGTGTAAATAAATAAGTATTTTATGCATTTATACTGACCGAAATAAGATACCCTACGTGAGTTCAATCCTTTGGGGATGTATTTTAACTAATAACTTGAATTCGCCATTTTACAAAATGTCTACCTATAATACCTTTATTTTAAGGATAATTTAAGTGGCATATCAATAACTAATTGCTAATTTTGCTATTCAGGTACAATATTTAAATATTTCCAATTTGATAAATAAATTGGGGCAGCTTATCTGAATCAATTGTTCAAGCTATAGAATTTCGGTAGTATAATAGTGCAGAATTAATTCTTTGGTTTAATTTTTAATGCACCATTCCGCCAGTTTTGTAATTATGAATTTATATAATGTAGTACAATAATGTACTACAGAAGATAAAGACAGTTTAATAAAAAATATATTTAACTAAAGAGAAGGTGGGAGTTCATTATGTTTGCTCTAGTACGTTGTACTAAGGATAGTTTTTCCTTCTTATTAGGGTAGTAAGTAAATCTGGTTTAAAATTACTTTTTCTTGCGGTTTGTAATAATTGTATAATTGTTCACTTTTAGTGATTTACTTGTTCTGTCATATATGAGTAGATAGTGCTGACATAAAATTTTATTTCCCATATAAATATATTTATACTGTTTTATTCTAAAACTAAGTCTTATTCTTTTATTAATTTAATTTAATTAATTGTTAGTTATAAATAGAGATACTGCTGGTTTTTGGCTGAGTAATTGAGTAACTGAGTAATTGAGTAAATGGTGTTCATTTAAATTAATTATGTAACTTTAACGTTTTCATTGTGGTCTTTCTTTTCAATGCCCCATTAAGCCTTGGTATGGGATGCTAGGCATTATTTTAATTTATCTTTACTTCATTACAATTGAATTATTAATTTAAAAAAAATAACTACCATTTTTTTGTAAAATTACCAATAGCTGGTTGCCCATATTGGGAATTGTAGAACCATTTGTTTTTTTTTAAATAACCAAATTTTTAATTAAACACACTTTTGTGATTGATCGAACTCTATGTGTTTTACTTACATTAACAGCGACTCAACCAAACATTTTGTTTCGTTATATTTGTTTTTATCTGAGTCTATAACGATGTTCTGTACACCAAGGACCTTCTAGTTTGGGTTGCGATACAAACTAGTGGCGCCCTGGTCAAAATTAACCCACTCCCACGCCGACCGACATATGACAGTCGCGAGCACAAATGTTGCAATCGCCGCATCCTTAAGGAGGTAGGTATTTAATTTTCAGGTTTTAGGATAAATGTTAGTAGAATAAATTAAATACAACTTTTCGATCTTTATTAACTTAACCTTAGTTAACCGATTAAGGCAACATTATTATGGCGCCCAACGTGGTTTAAAAAACATTATTTTTGACGCCCAACGTGGCTTAAAAAGGGGGAAAATTGATTTTTGGCACCCAATGTTTTTTTTAAGAAATTGGATATTTTTGGCGCCCAACCTTTTTTTAAGAAAGGGGGGGAAAATTGTTACTTGTCAGGTGTCAATATACATATTGCGGCAATTTGGGAGATTTTTAGAAAAATATTGTGACTTATTTTGAAATAGTTTTTGGGTGTTTACCTATTTTTTGTGTAAAGGTATAATTAGTCATATTTAAATAGTTTTTATATTTTCACTGAATATTTTCACAAAATTTGTTTTTTTCTATAAGATAACTTTAATTTTTGTATGTTTGGTTGAGATCCAAGGTAAATTATAATACTGTTGATCTTATTTAAATACTTAGATTCGTTGCTTGAACTATATTTAACTACTGTTCATGATTTTGAAATTTTGATTTTGCGTTTTTGCTGTTTCTCCTTTGCCTCTAAGTTTAATTATTTATGTGGTTAGTGATTAATGATTTAAGTGTATAGAGTGCATAGTGCGTTGCATTTACAAGTAATACGTAGTTTTAATATTGCTTCATCATGTCACTCTCATGTGCTAAATCGTTCGGATCACATGGAACCTGGCGCTGACCCAGAAGATGCTAGGAAGTAATCTGAGGCACTGGCTATGGCACTCACTTTGTTGAACAGGTTGGACGATCTTGCAGTTAAAAGTGAGAAACAGCAAACAATTCCACGTAGTTTAAATTTTGTGGAATTGGAAGCAAGTGGATCTCAAGCACAGCAAGCCGTGTCTGAAGACAGCTCGGATGAGAGAGAAGATAATTTTAATGCCAATTTGCTACAGCAGCTAACTCTTCTCCTATAAGGCCCTCTGCAACAACCGTCAACACTAGGTTTGTTCCTCCAAGCAAATGGAATTTGACGTTTTTCGGAGATAAGAAAGGACGGTCCCTAAGCTCATTTTTAGAAAAATGCGAAGAGCTCCGAACAGTGAGACCTAAAGACGTTCTTCTGGAGTCCGGAATAGATTTATTCGATGGCAAGGCTTATCAATTTTATCTGGCCTATCGAACAGACATTACTTACTGGGATGAGTTTGTTCACCTTTAACGTGAAGAATTTCAGCCTTGTAACAACGAAAATCTGTTTGAAGAGATTCCTAGACGAACGCAAGGACCAGACGAAAGCATTGTTATTTACTTAGCTGTGATGGCAGGTTATTTTAAGAGACTTACTTGTCCTATCTCTGCACAGGCGAAATTGAATATTTTAGTGAGGAACTTAGCTCCGTTTTACCAGAGTCAGTTGGGTTTAATGGATATTACCTCACTTGGCCAATTACGTTCGGTATGTAGACGTTTAGAGGGGAAACGTGAATCTGTTGAAAGTTACGTTCAGCCTTCTAGACGAGGGAATATGCTGGAACCGGACTTGGCATATATTGTAGATGAACTGACGTGTCTCCTCTAAGGGTAACTGATGAATCTAAGGATTCGAAGGATACTGATTCTGGGAATAATGCAGTTGTCTGTTTCCGTTATAAGAAACCTGGTCATCGAGCTATAGGATATGCTTTACCTAAACTAAAGTACTACTTCCGATGCAAAAAAGAGGAAGTCACTGGTCAGTTACGATGAAGGTATGGGACCGTCTTCGTTTAATTAAAACTATTGTTATTCCAGATTTACCGCATACTCTTATCTTAGGTGCAGATTTTTGGCGTTCTATGGGAGTAGTACCAGACCTTAGGCATAACGAATGGTGTTTTTCAGATCTTCCAGAGATGAATACATTGGATGTATCAGATGAACGGTTTTAACTCCGTACGAAGAGAGTAAATGAGCTGCTGGATACAATCTTTGCATTGATGGGAGATGAACAACGTTGTGCCAGTAAAGCATGTTATTGAAACAAAACTAGACCTATTAAGCAAAGGTACTATCGGGTTTTACCAGTCCTGCAAAAATTGATCGATAGTGAACTTGATCACATGTTGAAACTTGGAGTAATTGAACCATCGAAAAGTCCCTAGTCGTCACCCATAGCTATGGTCAAGAAAAAAGACTCCCTATGAGGCTTTGTGCTGATTTTAGGAAACTTAATGCTGTCACTGTGATAGATAGCTAAGTTTTACCGCAAATTAGAACCTTGACCTTTATGTAGTCTACAACAATTTGTCATTTGATTTTTCCAGAAGCGTCGGGTTTTTTTTAAACCTCCCATATAGGGTCAAGCACTGAAGATATCTGCTTTTTAACCTCTTCTTTATGATTATGTGGATAGCGTTAGGACTTAGTGAACACTGAAATTTCATCTGTAGTCTTTATGTAATCTTTTACTTTATTGGAAAAGGTCAGTGGTGCATCTGGATGGTGAAAGATTTCTTACACAATCTTCTGATATTTCTTACACGATCTTCTGATATTTCTTTCTTCTTCTTCACTAAATTGATCCGTCCCAATTAGTGTTCTATGTTGGTTTTTGGTGCGGATTCGGGATTTATGTTAGCTGAATACAGATGGGTTAGCTGAATACAGATGGTATTGGTCCAGAGTGATTTCGTACCCTTCGTAATTACTGTTTCTTGAATTTCTTGTCTAGGTATCATGATAGTGCCTTCAATTTTTTTGACAGAATAGGATTCGATCGGAAGAGTTGTATGTTCTGTTATAAGCTTTGAAGTTGGTAGGTCTACTTTAGCTTTTAAAAGCTTTAGAGACAGATAAAATTTAATTTCGGTATTTGATTGAAATTCTGGAAAAGTTGAGATGTTTGCACTATAATCTTGTAAGTGATTTTAAAAGCTAAAAGAAAAGGTTCGTGGGTAATATTATTTTTGTAATATTTTTGAGAGATATCTGGGTTTAGAAATGATTTTGTAGCACCAGTGTCAATGAGGAGTTTAAGTAGAGCATCTGCAATTGAAATACAGTGAAGCTCCTGTTTTGTCCATATTGTTGTGTAGCTCTACTACTCTACCTTTCTCTTCTGTTCTCCCGTCCTCTTGAAAATTTTCTTCGTATTAGTATTCGTAGCCATTTTATTCGTATGGGGTACATATTCCTGGGTTGTAATTCTTGAATAACAGGTCCTGTACCATTCGTCGTTTTCTGAAAAAGTTGTTGAGGCTGTGGTCTGAAGGGTAGCAGCTGCTGGAACATTGGGGTCTATGCATCATTGGTTGCCATTGTGGTTGATAGTGTTGCACTGGCGGTTTTGGGAGTTGTTGCCACTGAGATGAAATGATGAAAGGTGTGGAAACTGGCTGGCGTTGTACACTATAGCTCTGGTAGTGCTTGGAGGAGTATTGATTCTCTTCTGAAGGTATCTTATGTTATTTTTTTTTGAATATACTGCATTGTTGAAGATAGATTCGGTGATCTCATTGCTCTTATAGTGGATCCCAAAGGTTCTTTAAGTCCAGCGAGGAAGGTGGTCAGGGATTGGTTTTGGAAAAAATTCTTCTTACTTCTTTTTACACCTTCGTTGTCGCAGCGAAGCTCGATATAATTGGATATAAGTGTTAAGGAGACCCATTACTTTTTCATAAAATTGTTGCGGGTTTTCAGTAGGAAGAGAGATTAACAAGATCTCTAGTCAGGGAATTTTCGTTTCTTTGATGAACGAAATTTTGAATTAGGGTGTTTTTGATGGCGTCTTCGTCGAAGTAACCATATATCGGAATTACTTTTTTTCTCTTCCTCTAAGTTTACTGATGATGCTTTAAGTAATAATATGATTTTGAAAGCAGTTAGCGTCTGAAGTATTCCAAAATTGATTAAATAACATGGTAGTAACGTGAATAAAATTAAAAATTTCATTTGGGTTACCATCATAGTCACGCACAAAAGATAGATATTTAATGTCAAATTTAGAAGTCATCTTAGCGGAAACTCTTGTAGGTGAGCTAGACAAAACAGGAAGGTCTAGGTTTGAATCTTAAATTGGGAGAGTAGAAATAAAAATAGTAGCAATGGGAATGAGGGTGGTTCTTTCGTTTGTAGTTGTATTAAGAAAAAGGGCACTAAAATGTAAGAGTAAATCTTGTTCAGAAGACATAGGTTTTCTTACAAAAATAGTAAGATGCATAACCACTCTAAAACTAAGTTGCACTAAGACACTTATTCACTAGGGTCACTACACTAAACCAAACTTGCACTTTTTCACTAATGTTCTATGGAGTGAACATATAAAGAGTTTCCCTTGAACTTGACTAGTAGTCAAACGTTAAAATCGACAAGGATCCTGAAGGACTATTCTCCAACTGCACCAGTTAAGGGTTATGACGTCACGGGGTACTTTTTAAAAGACCCTTTATTTAAACTAACAGTATAACGACGTTTAATAACTTGAGTTTATTCACAACTGATTTTACTAGTCTACAAGCCTACTATCTATATAATAAAAATGCTGATTTAAGTATATTGCCGGGTTGTGGAACTGTAATTCACTCTACACTTTGATGGTATCAACAAAAGCAAAAAAAAAGCAAGAAAAAAGCTCTCTATTTTTGACAGGAAATTAAAGACTGTTTTGTATCAAACATTTATTATTTCAATATTAGTTTCTGGCAGAACAGGCCATAGTAAACTGCTTTAAGAGCATATAGCTGCTTATTTCAAAGTGTTTACATGGTATCTAAAACTAGATGCCCGATCGCCTTATTATGAGAATTATAAAAGATAGAGTGAAATTTGAAAACATGTATATGTTTGATGTTTTTGTTTAATTTTATATTTCTTTACACAGGGTGTTGCATTTTTCCTGGGCTAATATAAAATTTCTTATTTTAAATAGGGCACCCTCTATATTATTACATATTACGACGAGTTTAACAATATATAATAGTATAGGCCTATAATGCAATGTTTCGGATTTATTGACTTTTCCTTCAATTTTTATCTATTATTACTAGTATTACTAGAAATATTTTTTTTTTATTTTTTATTATTTCCTTGTTTCGTTTTTAAAAAATTATTGGGTCTTTGTTTATTTCTTAATATATACAGTTATCATTTAGGAGTGATTGCGTTTATTCCATGATGATGGTTCTATTTGATTTGTTAGGTTTTAGTATATATATCGTCAAAATCGTTGTTTAAAACTATATTTAAATTTAATCTAATATACAGTAGGTTGCATTTAAAAAATGTACAAAAAATTACGATACGCGAAATATGACAACGTTGTAACTTTAACTAAAGTCTAAAAACTTGAATAAAAGTCTGTCAATAAATTTTTTTTGTGGCACTAGTCAAATTTAAAAACGTTTAAAGCATCTTTCACTCTTTTAATTTGAAGATAGATAAAAAACTGAAGAAAAATGTCATTAAATTTGAAACAATGCATTACAGACCCAAACTATTTTATTATATCGCTATACACAAAAGAAACAAAAAATATTTGTTTCAAATTTATCTTTTATCTTTTATGGTTCTCCAGATAAAGGTATGGGACATCTTATTTTAGACACACCCTACTCTTATAATATTTATGGAAACTATACCATATATTAAAATATAACATTGATTTATAAACAGTGTGTCTCATATATGTTTGTCAGTCGTTCTTTTTTAAGTGTAATTTTTTAGAATCAATAGAATTTTTTCAAGACACCGAAAATAATCAACTATATGTCAGGACGTGATGTTTTTGTCTAATTTTTGTGTTATTTTTTTATATTTCTTGTAGGCAAACTTCCAATCATAACAGTACGACTATGATATGAATAACACTCGAAATTATACGACATTGTATGGTAAAATAACAATGTTTGTTGACAGATATCAAATTATTTTTTTTAAATTACTCCATTAACAGTTTTATGAATCTATAAAAACCGTATTTAAAAATTTTAAGCAGTTCAAAAGTTAGGGAGATTAGACTTTTTTGACAGCTGCCAAAATAGTTTCCTAAAATAAACCACGCTATTAAAAGTTACATGGAACTAAGAAAACCGTTTTAAGCAGTTCAGAAGATGGGGAAAAGCAATTCTTTTAACAGATGTCTATAGTTTTTTAGATTAAATTACCTAAAAAACATACATTGAACTACTAAACTCATATTTAAAAATTTAAGACAGTTCAGAAATTATAGGGAAAAACATTTTTTTTTAAAACAGATGTCAAATTTGTGAAAGCGTGAAAACCGTATTTAAACATTTTAAACAGTTCGAAAGGTACTGGGAAAAAAACAATGTTCTGACAGCTGTCAAAACATATTTTTTTAATAAATTACGCCTTTAAAATGTACATAAAACTGTGAAAGTAATATTTTAAAACATTAAGCAGTTCCGATTAGATTTTTGTTTGTCATAATTAAAATTTTTAAATGTCCCGTATATCAACTGTCCCTGTACGTCTATTAAATGCTAATTAATAAAGAAAACATCAAGAACTGAAAACAGAATATATTACAAACGATGACAGAAACGCCAAGCATAAACAAAATAAATTATATTTTTGTCTACGTCCACTAAATATAATTTCAATATGTATGTTTAATATGTGATTGTACGGAGCATTTTCATTGTTCATCTACGAACATAACACGAAACGAACAGCAATAGCAAAACCTAAAAGTTATATGTTCTTCAGAACGGCAATATCAGCGTCAACAGCAAACACAAGTTTAAATATCCAGCTTTTCCTGTTATTTCTATTCTAATTACGTTCATTTGGTTAACAAAATAGAGCAAGAAATGTATGTTGAAATCTTATAAAATCTATGCCGGGTGTGCCTAATTTATTCTACTTTACCGTCGACACTTTTTTTGACCGACATGTGTTAAAATATTCGACTTGTCAAAATACAATAAGGTGACAGTAAAGTCTACCCTAGGTCTTTCAAGGCATACGGAATTTGTGTCAATAATCCCTTAAAAATTGAAATTGTGCATTTTGTTTTCAAGTTAGATTTTCTGGTATTTGAGTACATTCTAGTAAATCGTAAAATTGTAGAGAATAGATTGAGCTTTTTAGATCTGTTTTGTTTTTTTTTAAATTTAAATAGTATATTTTATATTCACGTTCAAATTAAGAATATCATATCGAATATTAAAAAAATGTAACCATTTTTTAGTTTTTGTCTGATAGGGTTCGGATTTTTGGCAGAACCTTGAGTCATAAATGTAGTTTTAGAAAAAATGAGGAGAGACTAAATTGTAATAAAATTTAATAATGGTCAATGTCGCTCAAAATGACCGAACGAAAAATAAATAGTTTTTTACACGCAAATGGTTTTTCTCGTGAAATCTTTAGATCCAAGCTAAATTGAAACGCAGTTTTGTACATTTTTGCCAGCTCAATAATTTTGTCTTATGGTACTTTTCAAAAAACCTAATTTTTAGTGCCACCAAAAAGAACATTTTTCTTAATGACGCGATAATCGTAATTTGCATACACTTTTATGAAGAGAAGATCCTATAAGAGTTCTTTCTCCTATCCATGTTCTTTCAAAATCTTTTTCGCTTTTGTTGAAAACTTCCACTTTATTGGCCATAAAAATGAGGTTAAAAAAAATACTTCCCAAACTTCAATCGCGCCCGTTTTCAGTAGGCTTCATGAGATTGTAAAAGAAATGTTTCAAATCGATATTTCAATTTTTTCGAAAGTTATCGTGTCTCATAGGAAATTCTAAAAAAACTCGAAAAAAATCATCTTTTTTCCATTAATTGACGAAAAATCAAAAAAGATACGAAGATCAGTTCCGTTCGTAAGCCCCCAGTGTGCTCTGCCGGGTCAAGTGTTATAACAAGGCGAAACATCAAATAAATAATAAATTAAAAGTCTCGTAGTTTATTCGAATCTAAACCCAATAGTGGGTGCGCCAAAGATAGGTGCATGTTAATGTTATATATTTTTTAAGTGGAACACACCGTATTTTATTTCATATCGAAATTCGCCATTAAAAGTTGAACTATGTTAAGAGTTACGTACACGTAATTTAAATGGTTCGTGCAATGTTTTAATTTTTTCGAAAATATCGATCTTTCTCCAAAAAGTTAATTATATAGATACCCCGCTTCTATTGGGCAGGATGAAAACAATAGCCGCTAGAGTCTGAGTTAATAACGTTACTTGAAATTAGGGCCTTACTCACCAGAGGAAATCAGGATGACAAAGTAGATATCAAAATCAAGCAGCAAATTATAAAGTTAACCAAAACTGGAAAGGAAATTATTTTTTCCCACTTTCATTCAATGGAAAAAAAAATTAGAAATACGTTGCCATTTAGTGGTCGATCGAAAATATCTGAAGCAATAATACTGCCTGCCAGGATGCCCCACTACACGTTAAGAATCTCCCATTTTTGATGTTGAACTTCGCGCAACCAATGACGATGTTTCGCAGATCAATAATTGACTTTATCATCACTGTTAAAAGTCGCTTCATCCGTCCAAAGAATTCCAGAAAAAATTTTCTATTTTCATTTATCATACCAAAGATCCAATATCATTAATCCCAAGCTATGGTCAAAATCTTGTTTAATTAATGCCTGATGTAAAACTAAATGATATGCAGTCTAAAAATGCAAAAAAAATAGATTGTGGGACATTCAAAGGAATATATTTTCTAGTGTCATTAGAACATACCTATGATTTTTTAAAATATTTTGAACCCTAGTACGTGATATGCCCAAGGCGAGACACAATGATCTAGTACCAACAGAAGGATTAAATTTAATATATGCCAAAACTTTAATGATATCCTCGGTTTTTCCGTTTTTATGTATTTGGAACGTAGTCCGAAAACTACCAGTGATACGTAAACAGGCGGGGGAAAAATTCTCGCGTCGCAAGGACGCAGATTTGAATCATCATTAATGATGTTAACAGCTTCATCATTTGTAACAGGCATTTTAAAAGCTTAACGTGTGCAACTGACATAAATTATACTGCATCTGAATAAAAATTGAAATTGAAAATTTCTTTCCAATACTGTTATTAGGCATTTGTTTTATCTTCCATGGCCTGCTACTTATTGAATACCTAAAGGTGTAATATATGATAATAAATGTTTTCTATTATATATAGCATTGGTAAAATATTGTTTTAACCACATAAATAATTAAATAATTTCTTTATTTAAACATAAGTACTATGACGAAAGAATGTTTTTAAATTACAAAGTAACTGATTCGGGTCCTATTGTAAATATAATACCGAAGTTCCCAAACAACTAACAGTTTCTTTTTTCGCTTGAAACATACATATTTAGTAAATGTAAATTAAGGCAAAACTTTATACAAATACATTTATTAAAATTTCATTAAGTGCAGTATACTTAAAAATGAAAATGTTTAGGGTAACTCAATAATTAGATCTTCTCATATTATCTGGAAAACTATCAGAATAACAAAAAGCTGGTAATTTTTTGATGGTATACACTATTAAATTTTTGAAATGTAGCAAATAACTAATTGCCGCGTTGGAGCGAATTCGCAAAATTATTTAAATAAAATTGATATTAAGCACGGACTATTCAGTCGTTTGAGATCTAACTATCTTAGAAGGGTTTTAATTTATGTGTTGAATTCGAAAAATACAAAAATTAACTTTTAACAGTTATTTGAGTAAAAACATATAATATCTTACCAAGACCTTTTGTCCTTTTTTTATTTATTACTTTGCCATTCTGCAAAATATTAAATATTTATTTAATATTATTATACCTGAAAATGCACTTTGAAATAAGGAGATACATTTTCCAATAGTTCCAACAGATTGAGCAGTTGCTATAGCAGCTCTGGGGCTTGTCGAAATTCAACACATAGATTTAAAAGATAGATCTCAATCGACTGAAAACTTGGATTTCAAATTTAACTTTACCTTTTATTTATGGTCGGTAATGGAATTTTAATATATATATATATATATATATATATATATATATATATATATATATATATATATATATATATAAGTTTTGTCTTAGTTTACATTTACTAAATATGTATGTTTCAAGCGAAATAAAAAACTGTTAGTTGTTTTGTAACATCGGTGTTATATTTACAATAGCACCCGAATGAGTTAGTTTTTAATTTAAAGGCATTCACTCGTCATAGTACTTATGTTTCAATAAAGACAATTTTTTAATAAGATAATTGGTACCAGATTAGCACATGGCAGGAAACCATTTAATTATTTATGTGGTTAAAACAATATATTAGCAATGCTATAAACCATAGAAAACATTGATTATCATATACTACACCTTTATACATAAAATAAAATCAAATACAAAAACTTTCAGTTGCATCCAATTTTGCCGAGACCACTTAATGGATAGTGGGGCCAAATAAGTATGCAAGGTACTGTATAACGGAAACTATTCATTGTAGAGATTTGCGGTAAAAAAAATATAACTAACGTGGCCAAAAAAAATCCTGGATATTATTTTCAGATTTCTAAGATGGTCGCTACGTGTCGAGACCCCCATCTTGAATTTAAAAAAGTGGTTTTTTATTTTTTTCTCCAAAATTTTAGATAAAAATGCTACATTTTCAAGTTTATTAAAAAAATGCTAAAAAGTAAGTAATGCTAAAAGTAATTTTTAATAAAAAGACATAAGCGTGCTTAGACGCATATTAACTATATAAATAATAATAGGTATTCAATAAGTAGCAGGCCATGGAAGATAAAACAAATGCCTATTAACAGTATTCGAAAAAAAATTTCAATTTCAATTTTTATTCAGATGCAGTATAATTTGTCAGTTGCATACGTTAAGCTCTAAA
Organism: Kuschelorhynchus macadamiae; assembly: GCA_030620095.1. Lineage (NCBI taxonomy): Eukaryota > Metazoa > Arthropoda > Insecta > Coleoptera > Curculionidae > Kuschelorhynchus > Kuschelorhynchus macadamiae. The sequence goes on along the minus strand of JAUTXW010000931.1, from coordinate 64,767 downwards.
TGCCTGTTACAAATGATGAAGCTGTTGACATGATTGATAACGATCCAAATCGGCGTCCTCGCGACGCGAGAATTTTTCTCCGCTTAGCCCAGCGTTTACGTACCACTAGTAGTTTTCTGCCTACGTTCCGAAGACTTAAAATGAAAAAAAAAAAAACCGAAGAAAATATTATTAACGTTTTGGCATATATTAAATTTAATCTTTATGTTAGTAAAGTTTGGCACACAAATCTGAATCTATGAAAAGAATGTGAGTAACTATAGAAACGGTGCAATGATCATTCGTTGTTGGCTACAACTCTGTGTATCCATAAAAACGGGCTGCTTTTAACATACCTCCCTTTCGTCTATGTTTCTAACTTGTATGGTGTACTTTTCTAGATCATTGTCTCTCGCTTTGGGCATATCACGTACTAGAGTTCAAAATATTTCGAAGAATCATAGGTAAGTTCTAATGACACTAGAAAAAATATTTCTTTGAATGTCACCACAATTTATTTTTTTATTTTTAGACTGCACCCGCATCATTTAGTTTTACATCAGGCCTTGAATGAACAAGATTTTGACCACAGCTCGGATTATTGTTATTGGATCTTAGGCATGATAAATGAAAACATAATTTTTTTTTCAAATTCTTTGGACGGATGTAGCGACTTTTAACAGTGATGATAAAGTCAATAAGCTTAACATGCATTATTGCTCTGAGAAAGATCGTCATTGGTTGCGCGAACTTAAACCTCAAGGCGGCGGATTCTTAACGTGTGGTGGGGCATCGTGGCAGGCAGCATTATTGGGCCATTCGATCGATCACTAAATGGCAACGTGTTTCTAAATTTTTTGGTCAACCAATTTTGTTAGAAAATGTGCCACTAAAAATATCACAAAATTTGTTTTTGTAACTGGACGGTTGTCCAGTATATTTTGCTATAGATGTGCGAGAACATCTAAACGCAGTATTTCAATACCGGTGGATTAGAAAAGAAAGACTATTTCCATAGCCACCCAGATCCCCAGACTTAACCTGTTTGGATTTGGAGCCGAAACTAAAGCTTTTCCACGCAAGCCCCAGCATTTGATAGAACGCAATGGACAGCAATTTTAGTATTTAAGGAAGCATTAAAAACGTTTTTGTAAATCGGTCCTTTTTTCAAAGTTTCGAAAAAATATGAATATATGTTTTCAAAAAAACGTATTTAAATTCATTGAATTTTCTCATTTACAAAAGCATAGAAGGGCCACAATTTTTTTATTTTTATTTCTGTAACAAATTCCGACTTCTAACTCGGAATTCCGACTTCTATCTCGGAATTCCGACTTCTATCTCGGAATTCCGACTTCTAACTCGGAATTCCGACTTCCATCTCGGAATTTCTATCTCGGAATGCGTTGTAATTAATACACGACTTTTTATAAGCGTAATCACTTATATTCTTTTAACGTCAAATGAAGCGTTCATTCTAAATGAAATTAATATTTTAATTACCAGATGAAGCTAAGTAAAACTACAAGAAATCTATTAACTGTGCAGTCCAAATTAAAAAATAACGACTGGGTCATTTCCGATGGCTTGAATATGGTTGACATGAAAAATAAAATCTTGTACTTTGTTTTATCTTTTTCATAGAGTAGAAATAAGAGAGTTTCATATAGTAGAAATAATAAAACGCCATTTAGTAAGAACATCTGATCCAGATTATGTTAAAAAGATGCAATAGCATGGAGGGGCTGCACGCATTTTCAGATATATATATATATATATATATATATATATATATATATATATATATATATATATATATATATATATATATATATATATATATATATTCAGATTTTAATATATGCATTGTAGTGTGGGGGCATATGTCTCCTCGCTCTTCATCAAGGCTTATCGTCATTTACTCCTAAGTATTGTACTTTTCTTTTCCCAATTTAGCAACTATTTACTATTATACATAAAATTTAAATATAGTTATTATTGTTTTTCTTTTAGGAGAAAATAAATATATTTGTTTAAAAAAATGTCTTTTTTTGAGTAAATAACTAGCACCTAGGAAAGATTTATGCATCCTCTATTAAAGTAACTTATATTTCGTTAAACGATTATTCATTAATCTTTATTTTTCAATTCGGTTATTATTCATTCAGATTAAATTTCATCATTAAAATAAAGATATTTTAGGTCGACTTTTTCAAGTAAAGACAGGAACATAACTAATCAGTTACATTCTATGTATGATACAAAACATGATAACTAAAAAAGTCAGAAAAACCAAATTTCCCTGATACCTGTTAACTAAAATAATACTTGAGTAAATTTACTTGTTTTAAAACGCTTTTATTAGTTTCATTTGATTTTCACCCACTTTATAACGCCAGATTACAATTGATGAATATGCAATGATTTGATAAGTTTGTCCCATTATCCTGAACAGGATCGTCAGGATAAAAAAAATTCACCTCGGAGAGGGACTCTGGGAAATGACTACCTTACAAAAGGAAGGCAGCAGGCACGCAAATTACCCATTTTCGGCACGGGGAGGTAGCGAAGAAGAATAAATGATAGTTTGATAAAAATAAAAAAACACGCTCTAATAGTAAACGGAACTAAAAAGAAAAAAAAATAGTTTAAAAAACTAAAAAACACGCTTTAATAGTAAATTTAACTAAAAAGAAAAAAAAATAAGTTTTGTAAAAAAGCGTAGAGTGCCTTTAGGCCATATATTCATAGTGACTTTACTTTCAGAAATTATACCGATAAAATATTTATAATAACTGATATCAGACCCACGCTATTTTCACAATGACATTAATTTTCTTGTTAATCACTTTATTTCCGTTCAAAGGGTTTTTTTTAATTCAGTTTACTATTAAAGCGTGTTTTTCAGTTTTTTAAACTATAATTTATTAGAATTCCTCCACAAATGAAGACATTGATATTTTAAGAAGTCTGAAAACAAAAATCTGTCTAATCTGTCGGAATTCCGAGTTAGAAGTCGGAATTCCGAGATAGAAGTCGGAATTCCGAGTTACAAGTCGGAATTCCGAGATAGAAGTCGGAATTCTGAGATAGAAGTCGGAATTCCGAGATAGATGTCGGAATTCCGAGCTACGAGTCAGAATTTCGAGATAGAAGTCGGAATTCCGAAATAGAAGTCGGAATTCCGAGGTAGAAGTCGGAATTCCGAGTTACAAGTCGGAATTCCGAGATAGAAGTCGGAATTTCGAGATAGAAGTCGGAATTCCGAGATAGAAGTCGGAATTCCGAATTAGAAGTCAGAATTCCGAGATAGAATTCGGAATTCTGAGTTACAAGTCGGAATTCCGAGTTACAAGTCGGAATTCCGAGATAGAAGTCGGAATTCCGAGATAGAAGTCGGAATTCCGAGTTAGAAGTCGGAATTTGTTACAAAAATAAAAATAAAAAAATTGTGGCCCTTCTACACTTTCGTACTCATTAAATCTTCTTTTACCGATATTTTAGGTTAGGAACAGGATATTGAAGCGCGGTTTTCATTAACTTGTTTGGACATCATTTTAATATTTTTTTGTAAATAAAAGTAAAACCAATTAATTTCATTTTTTAAGAAATTTTGCAAATTATGTCGTAATATAGCCTAGTGGCTACATCTCAAATTACAATCACCACAAATAACGTAGGATTTGTTACCAAGTAAAGCTTCTTTTAACGACCTAAAAGTTTGCTGAAATCCGTTTTTTTTTATAATCCGTAAATTTATCTAAGCTTTAAAAAGCATATTATATTTTTTTATCTTAATAGAACGGAATTCCAAGAAACAGCATTGTTTAAATTCAGGATGGCAGTTACGCCCTCAGCTTTTAGAAATCTGAAAATAACTTCCAGAATTTTCTTTTGGCCAGTTTAGTTATACATTTCTTTACCGCAAATCTCTAAAATGAGTGGTTTCGGAGGTACAGTCCCTTGCACACTTATTTGCCCACCCTGCATGTATTTTTACCTCGTCCAATTGATACATGCCTCTCCGTTGCGCGTGTCTGTTACCGCCACGCTCGCTGCTAGTTTTGGGTGTACCGGGAATACCAACACTTTTGTATCTGTATTATTAATCTCTGTCACTATTTTGCGTGTCTTGTGATCAGTTTGTTGATAGACTGCTGAACCACTTATAAGTTCAAAACATCTCAAACGTTTACGTAGTAAAATGTGGGAAAAATCGTTTCTGACAACAGAATAAATTGAAACATAAGTTGACAATTTAAAGGAATAGGAAGATTTTCAAGATTCGTCATCGGAATACAGTTGAATGAAGTCAGATGAAAACAGCAATACTAGTGATATAGTAGATAAGAAAGATTGGCATAAGGCAGACTGTAGTTCCCTTTGTTTTAATATAGTATTTGCAGGGTCAGAACAATGTGTATATCACTAAACTAAGGAATCTATCCCGAAAATTTGAATGACCTTCGACCGATAGATATCTTTTAAGGTTTTTTTGACGATAAAATCCTTGACACCATAGTTTTAGAGACTAACAGGAATGCAAATCAGAATTTGCGGCATAAATGAAACATATCTCGTTATCAGCTAAATTAATCGGTGGTTTCCCACAAGAAGAGAAAATAAAAAAAAGTTTTTTGGTTCAGTTAGAAAAAATAAAAGGGACAAACCCAAAAGATGATATAACAGCTAATTTGAAGAGGGGTGAGATAATAGGGAGAGAGGTTCGAAAACGTGTTGTAGTAAGAAAGTGGAAAGGCCAAAGACATATTTCATTTGTCAGTACAAAACATGATTTGGAAGTAAAAGCAACTGAAAAACGTAATGAGAAGAAACAAGATGTAAAAAGTCATGAGCCGTGATTGAGTACAATGTCGGTAAATTGATAATAGATGTTTCCGATCAGATGGCAAATTATTTTTCACCTCTCCGGAAAACTGTTAAGTTGTATCACACAATAGTTTTTTAAATAATTCTAAACACAGCTGTGGTAAATTGATTAATTATATACAAGCAGTGCAAAAAAAATCACACACTGGGGAAGTTAAAAGGAGCTGATAATGAGATTAAGTTTGACCCAAGTTGCAAAAAAAACAGAGAAGAAAAACAATCCTAATTAATATAGAAAAAATAACCAAAGATGAAAGAAAAAAAAGAAATAGGTGCACATCTTGCTATGAGAAGCTAGTGAATGAACGTGGAAGATTTTTGGGTGTAAAAAAAACGAACATAGTGTCTACTTTATGTCACATATAATATATGTTTTTTACATGTTTTACCGAAATACATTATTTTATTCAGTTTTTTTAGATTCAACATACATTTATCACATGTGATACACATGGCCTCTAGCAAAAAATACATAGATGGTGACCCATGTCGATAACCGGGGATTTTTTATTTTAAAATAACAAAGTTGATGCTCATTTTTTAGTTGCCAATTGTCATTTGATTATTAATTAGTAGATTCTCCAGATTCAGATAAAATCATAAAACTTTTCTATCCCTTAAAATATAACTCGCAGACCACGTTCAAGATATTAACTGGAATCCGGTACGTAGATATTCAAGCTATATTATAAGTAACATAAAATGTTTAAACTCCAGAGCTTACTTACCTCAACATCTTTCACTGTACATGTTTCTATTAGAAGCTCGTTGGAATTGACATCAAAATAACTATAAATACTAAAACTTTTAATAGATATGATTTCTTAAGCCAGGACTTAACCAAACGAAACTTACGATAATGTCTCGCCAAAATATTACTATAAATTGCCAACTTTTAAATTCCGTTTTTTTATTTTGCCAATGCTTAGTAAAAATGGGTATCCAAATCGGCTCGAATCGGGCCCAACGCTGAGGAATACCGCCAAAAAGATAGCTCATTTCTGAATAAGAACGAATTCTTTCATTAAGGACAATAATAGCCATACTTATACGTATTGATCAGCAGTAAGAAATAAATATCACTATGTCAAGACAAGAATAAGCTGATTTTGATTTTGAAAATTCCATTATTTCTCAAAAGCAGTATTATCCATTTATATTGTTTGTATAAAAAAGAGTATATAATATTGGTGTTAAAAGTATCATTTTATTTTATTCGAAGCGTTGGGCAACTCGCTTACGATCTTGTCCCAATATTCTGTTTAAATATTTAAAATTGTACCTTTAAAGCATATTATAAATAACTAATAATTTGCATTTCGTAAATATCGGGATAAATTAAAACAAATGTTTGATCTTAGGAGTCTAAATTTGCTTTTAATTAAAAAACTATTATTGTTATTACTTCTATAACAGATGTAAATTGAACTAATATTTTATAGAAATTTGAATACATATACACGTGTGATGATTAATATAACGATAATATATTTTCTGAATATATTTTTCAACGAAATTACTTTCTATTTTTACTTTAAATATAGATAAAGATGCAGGTCCTACCATAGTTGCAGTTAAGACTCTCAAAGAAAACGCAAACGAAAAAGAAAAGTGCGACTTGATCTCCGAACTTCACGTCATGAAAATGCTTGACACACATCCTAATGTAGTCAAACTGCTTGGTTGCTGTACAGAAAAAGAGCCAATATTCCTTATTATGGAGTATATTTCCCACGGAAAACTTCAAAGTTATTTGCGAAATTCAAGAGCAGAGAGATATTACAATAATATGCACGGAAAAAGCAAAACACTGACTTCACGAGATTTGACGTCGTTTTGTCATCAAGTTGCCAAGGGCATGGAGTTCCTGTCTTCACATGGGGTAAGTTACTTATAAATCAATTTTGTATTAGTTCTATAATGCATTCGTGAGAAGAAATAAATAGCTAAGTAAATTCAAAGTAAAATTTACCTAGCATATATATATATTTATACAACAAAAAATACAGCTAGCTCCTCCTATTAGATTAGAACCTAATAAACATTTGTTAGGCCAAGTATGATATATTTGCTGCCATTAAAATAAATCTGAGTTCTCAAATTCATGTATATATAAAACATAAAATTCGGAATAAATTTTTAATTAATATTATTTGCTATCTAGATAACGCAGATTAGCAAGTTTTAAAATGTTTAACAAAAAAACATAGCAAGTGATTTTTTTTCCCAAAAGCATTTTTTTTAATTGAATTCAGCTCCAAAATATAGTTTTTCTTTTCTTTTTATAATATGACGACCAATTTTCCCAAAAATGTTTAGGAAACATTTAAATGTAACCCTTTGCCATTTTTGTTATTGAAACAAAATATGCTGTTTTAGTCCAAAATACACTGAAACATATGTTTATATTTAAATGAATTATTCTCTCGACATGCCATCGTCCTCTTTCGATTACGCAGCTTGAAGAAATTTATTATGAAAAAAATATAAAAATAAAACCGACTAAGCACTATAAATAAAAAAAAAGATGTATTCCATGTTAATGATAAAAAAAGCGGATTTTGTCCCATAAATCATGACATAACCTCAAACCTTATATTAATGCGCGAACTGCTAGTGTTTGTGTTTGTGTGTAGCGCGACGCATGCGCGGCATCGCCTGCATGGAATGAAAAGAGCAGCTCCACGGTGGGCGTTGGCCGCCGCTGTCATCGCGTAGTTTCGCAATTTTTCCATGGATTTTGATGGCGGCGCCACTGGTAGGTCGCACCATCGACGTCGCCGTCCTACTGGTCTTTCGGGTGCGCGCGTGGCGATAAGCCAGCGCATTATAAGGCACCGATCAAACCACTAAACAGCAGAAGCGGTCATATTGAATTTTCGCATTTTTATCGTGCTGCTGTGGAACACGCTGCTGCACGCAAATGTTCATAGATGGCGTGTGTGGTCTGTTGCAGTGAGTCGTCGACGTCCTCTACGCCCAGGATTGTTTTAGTGCATTTCCGCGCTCCGCGTGCCAATGCACACACTCTGTGCGCGCGTCCCCCGTTAGGATGTTATTGGAGGGCTTGGAACATTTTTCAAACCCGCGTTGCCCTGGTTAAAGTGCGGCTTATGGGAACCTAAATGAATGTGGCAGAGACGGTGAATGCGTGATATCGCATGTCTTGTTCCTCACCAGCTACTACGATTCCGGTTTTAAAATGGTATTAAAAATAAAATAAGTATTTAATCATTAAATTTTTATTTTAGCAATATGGTACATCTGCTTTTATTTATTTTATAAGCTAATTAAAACAGTAACACTAAACATGATGAGGAAATAAACAAAAGCTTTATAATATTAATATTTGTGTTAAATTTGTTTTTTTTTCGATATCTGAGAATATATATTTTTCTGGTGTAGAAAAATGGTTCTCCAGGTGGTTATATCTCCGTAGGCTTTGCTGTATAATATAAACCTAAGTTTGTATTTTATTTTACTTGAGGAACAAATATTACAAGCATTACCATCATTAGAGATGAAATATTGGCATAAATCTCCATTATATCAGCTATAATTTCTCTATCCGTCTTTGTCTATGCAAATATAGGCTTTCTACACTGAGAGGGAGATATACTAATGAACGGTGTCGCGTACTAGAGAACTCTCCCTATTAAAATGGAAGAGAAAAAGAAGAGGAGACAGCAGAGAAAAGATCCGCTAGAAGATGTGTGTTTTAATGAAGACACAAATAATTTGTTTCCAATTATAATTTGGAATTTTGCGCATAGACAGACACGTCAAGAAAATTATGAACAATTAGAACTTGATACGTACCGATTTCGTTTAAGGACTACGAATCTAGAAATTATTCTTAATCCAATTCTTATAGTAGAACATAGAAATAAAATTTGATTTCAAAAAGGGGGTGCGGGGATGCTAAATAAGCACTTAATTTTTATGAATATATAAAGTTTTATAACATTATTAAAGCGAAAGTCATGTGAATGAGAAGTGGTATTTAATTAGGTTAGAATTGAGCTAATAGATTACCGCTTTCGGAAAATGAATATTCTGTATACAGATTTGACCGATCCAACCCTAAATAATAATCTTTTTTGCATAGAAAACGTACCCCTTTCTGCAACCAGGTTACATTTAGAAGGTCAATATACTAAAGACTTGGGACCTGAGATGTATTTCGAATGGCTCGGAAAAAAAAGTTTGCAGAGCCTAAAGAATATAACCAGTTGAGAATGAGATAAGAATTAATTATATTGGAAGATCAGTGGAATTTAATTATATTAATATAAAAACTAGATTTTGGATTTTGGAATAAGGACACATGTATTTTAAATATGTAATTTGTCAGTTTGCATGTATAACAAACACCACGATAACCAAAAATTCCGGTTGAACTGGATTCCTCCCATTGATTTGTCCTATCCGCGCAGTTAAAAGATTACTTTTTTACTTGGCGCAAACTCTCGATCATTCATACGTCAAGCTCCAATAAGTTTAGAGACATGTATGTGTGTTCAGTGTCAAAGATTTAATAAATGTAAGTATTTTTTTTTAAATTTGCATTAAAAATATTTTACAGTTTTGTTTTCGGCGATATCTTTACTATTATTTTTTATGTAGATTTATTGGTTTAAAAATATTTTACACCTTTATTTTTCGGTGATATTGTTATAATTATTTGTTTAATATACCCATCCGCAAATTTACAGGTTTCATAGCGGGAGATTTTCAAAAAATCCACAAGGCTAAAATAATAAACAGCCACTTTGGGACCTACATCCTTTTAGAGTTGAAGGACAAGGTGGTGTTTCTGCCAAAAAGTGTAACGCAAGCTTTCGAATCCTACTTAGAACATCTAGTAGGAGCAAAACGCTCTCATTTTCAGGGATCAAAGGGACGCAGGCCAACCAAATCTTCTAAGCTAATTTGTAATCGCTGAAGTTTAGAGGAAGGAGTGTGAGAGAGAGAAGATAAGTATTTTTTTAGTAAACTGTATGATTAATTTCTTTAAAATTGCTAAAAATATGTTGGTTTTGTTTAATTTCAAAAAAACTAAAAGGAACAATATTGTTTGTTTGCAGAATAATTGCAAATCTGAAGCAAGAGAAGGGAACGCAAATAGAACGGACTCGCAATAATCATCAACCGCACCATCATCTGCCTGGCTGCTGCTGCTGTTACATCTATAAACCAGTATCGAAGACATTAGCGCTTAAAAAGTAAATAAAATAGAACAGAGTGAATTTCAGTTATCAAATATATATTTTCCAAATTAAAAAATGATTAACGTATTAAATAAATCAAATAACTTAATTAGGGCTTTCCAAGAACTTAAAAATACATATTTTAAAAATGGCTGTGCCGGGGAGCATCCTGATTACGAATTCAACAACCAAAATTGAATTACAGGATTTTTGAATTATAGGATGCATCAGATATTCTGAGGATAAGTTTTATTTGCCAAAATACACATAAAAATGTTTTTGTAGTAGGTCTTTTGTAGATAAGTTTTTTGCAAATGCTGACTTTCGTTTATAATCCTGAACGCTGTCTCTCAGGAAACTAACTATAATCCCCCATTATGCCTGAATCCCATCTGCCTTAGTAGCGTTGCTCCATTGTTAGCATATCTTGGTGGAACCTTTCTTCTTGCTCGTCACTAACCGCACCCAAATTTTAAGGAAAAACTTTAAATGGTGTTGCAAGATGTGTTTTAGGAGATATGAGACAGCCAATTTTGCAGTAGTCTTCAAGTAGTTCCCTACAAGTTTTTCCTAGTTTTCTACTTTTATTTCCTAAAATCTCCGAAACAACTCTTTTAAAAGACCTTCATGCAGCTAATTAAACATCACTTAATTTTTGATCAAACTTTTCATCCCTTAGTGTTTTTCTAATTTGTCCAACAAATATTTCTTCCTTAAGCATCACTTAAATTAGGAAAAAAATGTATAAGGTATGTAAACGCATCTCCTTTATCTAATGCTTTTACGAAATTTTTCATCAAACCCAGTTTAATGTGTAATGGAGGTAACAGAACTTTTTAAGGATCAACGAGAGGTATATTCTTTACGTCAGCTTAGGTTGGAATAAATTGATCTCTTTAAAGCCCTTTCTTTACTTGGTAATAGCTCTGTGTTGCTCTACTGTCCCAAAGACAAAGAAAACAGCAATACTTGGTAAATCCACCCTAAAGCTCTATTAACAGTCCTATAACTTTTAGGTTACCACATATAATAGTTTATTGCATTTAGAATAAGTGACATACTTCCATGTTTCTCTCATATCAACTGCATGCACAAAAGGAATAGAGGGTCTTTTGTTGTCATTATGGAGCAGAACTGTTGCATAAAGAACCGGTTTTATTGTTGAGGGAATATCCGGATATTTAATATTATGTTTGCTGTTTCTTGAAAAATCGGACAGTTTTGTCATGCAAAATTAACAGTCGTTTAAATAATTTGTTGGGTTTCGCCAAATCACTAGAACTGCAAAGAACGTTTGCCGTTTAACTAGTTACTTAGATTTACTGCATTTATTGCAATATATGTGAGGACCCCAGTCCCGATCTTGATCACAACAACACATCCAAAATACTAGCTATTATATACTTTTGTCATTTTGTTAATGTTCTTTTTTGCGATTTAGGAGTAAACTGACGACATATATTGGAAAAACTATCCGCGGGGTTAAAACAGCCACGTTTCTGTACTTTAGACATGTTTAAACTGTCGCGTTTGTCGGTTTACAGATGTGATACTACGTTTACAGGTATCAACTAACTTTATTCAAAACTAAGAAAATACTAGTACAATGCTCTTACTATTGGCTTGTTCTTCGCACTTTACTTGTCTATCTTATACTAATCCCTATCACCGAACATTAACAAGACAAGAAGGAGCACTCGAAGCTCTTCCCCTTGATATGCCTATTTCACTCGAATATCGGATGCTATGCTTTTTCGAGCCCTCGAAGTCGCTGCCGGGCGAGATGCATAAACCGGTTGTCCGTCATATAATAAAGTATTGAAATATACCACCAAACATTAATATATACCAATTGCCTTTATATTTGCCGGCGTCCGGCGTGAAACAAATTTTTTATTTTTAAAAAATTAAAATTAGCATTTACCAATTTACTTAGTGTTTTGTGTTTGGTAAATGGCTGGATATTACGGTTAACTTCATTCTATCTTTATGGGAGACTTTAAAACGCAAAAATTGTTCATTTCTTTTAATAAGAAACCTTAATCAGGATTGCCTCCATTTTTTTGTCTTGATAAGAAATTGTGGCGGAAATTCGAGAAATCCAACCCCAATACAATTTTGTAAGGAATTCGAGAAATTATTTACTGAAAAATATCTTAATGAGGTTGAAGGTGCAATATATATCCAAGATATTAATAATGTTTTGGTTAATGTAACTCCTGATATAATCGAAGAATATACAAATATCTATGTAATGAGGTTGAAGGTGCAAAATATATCCAAGATATTAATAATGTTTTGGTTAATGTAACTCCTGATATAATCGAAGAATATACAAATATCTATGTACAATGACAAAAATAGTTCTTTAAAAGTGTTGCATATGACTATATAAATCTTTCAAGTACGGACGGCAATGCTGTAGTTTTTACATTACTGGCTATCTATTAAAAAATCGGTAAATTTTCTTTAGCCGGAACTTCCCTCGTTATGAATCATTTCTTTTATTAGGAATAGTGAAGAGTGGCCAAATTTAGTTCAGTAGAATAGTCATTACTATCTTTTAAACATTTTTATTGGGTGCCATTTTTTTCCATCAATATTTTACTAGTTTCTACCTATGCCACACTTGATTTTTGGCCATAGTTAAAAATAAATTCAGTAAGTACTTTTTACATTGACAAACGCCGGCATTTTGTTACGTCATGTTGAATTCTGCCAGTTTATACCGAGGTTTATCCCTATATCACATTTAATTTTTCTATAAAATTTAATGTCAATTGAATTTTAACGAAATTATTGGCCGCCATTTTGTTGCACCATCTTGAATTTGTGCCACACTAGATTTTTCAGGTCGATTTTTTAAATATTTTATTAGGCCACCATTTTGTTCCATCTTCTATTCATACCAAAATGTTACCAGTTTATTCGTAACACTTGATTTGTGTGCAAAATTTGAGGAAATTGGATAATTCGTTTTTTAGTAATAGCTTTTTTAACGTTTCCCTTAGTCCATCATCTTGTTCCGGCACATTGGATTTTTACCAAAATATTACCAGGTCATCCCCAAATCACTCTTAATTTTTGCAAAAATGGAACTTAATCTGATGAGTAGCTTTTAAGCTATGTCGCGCACTGACATACCGACAGACAAATTGACAGACGGACCCACGGAATTCGTTATTTTAAGGCCTAGGGGGTTGAGACTTTGTAGATGAGGAAGTCATCCTCAGACACCCCCCATGCGGTGTTACCAGATTGTAAACCAGTTTCCTTACCTTAGGGAGAATGTAAATTTAGCAACGTCGCGTCCAGGTATATTACAATATACCAGTTTACTTTAAAAATTTAAATATGTGAAACATCCACGTTCGTATTGACGCTTACCACAATTATAACTAATATCTATCACAGAGAGCAAGGCTCCCTATACGTCTAAGCAACGCGCAAGCGTTAAATATCGTGCAAGCTTTATACCGGAACCCTAATTTATTTTTTTTTACCTCAATTGAAAATTGCTAAAGGTAGTAAGCATTTATGATGAAGCTTTTGATAGGGACATAAGAATTTGTAGAAATGGTATAGTAAGCAGCCAATTACTTTTCGCAAACAGATTTTTTAAAATAAAACACCACTCTAACATTTTTTTTAATCTATCAAGGTGCATCACGTCATGCTATTAAACAACCTCCCAAACATCTCCACAAAGAGAAAAAAACTTATTTAGAAGTATGACATTTTTAGGACGTGTTAACCGACTTTAATTCAAATCATGAAATTTTAATCCTTTATAAGTTCATCCTTTTTAACCGATTTGGATGAATCTTTTTTCAGTATGTTTCCCTTGATAAGAGCTTTCAAAAAATTTCGAGTTAAAAAAATTTGAATTTAGAGTTTTGAAAAAATAGGTTAAATTTAAAACTATATAAAATAATTGAGAAATCGAAATGAAACTTCGATAGGCGTGAGGCGCATGAAAAGTTATATATAAATTTTCATTGTCGTAGCTTTTCTCTAAGTATTTTTAATTAATTAATTAAGCTTGGCGTAGGTCTCCGTCATTGGTCGATTCTGAACGCGTTCTGCGTTTTGATTGGATATATGCTTTTCATAAAACTACTTTGCTTTTGATCTGGAATGTTCACTGACCTGGTGAATTATCGGTCTGTTTTAGCCATGCATCCATTTATTATTATGTGTATTTAGATAGGAAATATTGGTCTTTAATTTAGACGTATTTTTCATGGTCATTTTGATAAATATAGCGTAAAAAGTCTGATATTACAACACAAATTAGAATAGGTATTGAATGGCTAATTTCGAAATATGTGTGCTATACATGTATTATATTACCTAGTAAACAAAATGGTGGCCAAACAAAATGTTTGTAATGGTGAAAAAATATCACTCTCTCAGGTTTTACATATCTTCACATTTTAGCATCTCTACAACATGGCGACCCAGTAAAATGTTAAAAAAATTATTAAAAAACTACTTATCCAATTTATTTCAAATTTTGGACACATCCAAGTATTATGCTGGAATCAACTAGTAAAATTTTGGTACCAATCCAAGATAGCGAAACAGAATAGAGGCTTAATAAAATACTTAGAAATTCAGCTTGAAAAACTACTTAATGGAGAGATTTCAAAATGTTGCCCTAGCTGATGGTGGTAGTCAATTAGTAAAATTGTGGTACTGATTCAAGATGGCCCAACAAAATGGCGGCCAAATAAACTGTTTGTAATTGTGAAAAAAATCACTCTTTCATGTTATTCATATCATCACGTTTTAACGCCCCTAAACGCCAAAAAACATGTTTTATCAATCCCGTCGGTCCGTCTGTCTCTCTATCTGTCTGTCTGTCAGTTCGCGGCCTAGCCTAAAAACTATTTATCCGATTGACTTTAAATGTTGACCAAAAATTTGATTGAGGGTCATATGGGTATGATCTAGTAATATTTTGGTAAAAATCCAATATGGCGGAACATTGTTACAAAAGTGTTGTCAGATTGGTGTATTATTTGGGGTAAGGATCCTGTAAATAAAAACAAGTTTTTTTTTAAATTGTCGACGTTTTGCAGTTGTTGTATCCTCAGGACACATATAAATTCTATATCCAGCGTGAAACCATATATTATCATTCTTTACTTACTCCGTTGGTCGGAAGATATTTTCCATATATTAAGTTTCTAAATGGTTTTCGTTAACGATCCTCCTGTTGTTATGTTAGAGTAGTGTATTATTTGGAGTTAGAATCCAGCACAGAAAAACAAAAGACATTTTTTAAAATTGTCGACGTTACGCAATTTTATTATTGCATCCTCAGGACACATATAGATACTATATCCTGCATGAAACCCATATTATCAAATTTCTAAATGGTTTTCGTTAACGATCTTCTTGTGGCTTTGTTAGAGTAGCGTATTATTTGGGGTTATGATCCAGTAAAAAAAAACAAATGTTTTTTTATTTTCCACGTTTCACAAATTAATTGTTGAGTCCTCAGAACATATATATATATATATATACAGATTTTATATCCTGCAGGAAACCCACATTATCTGTTTTTAACTGCTCCGTTGGTTCGCAGATATTTCCTAGATATTAAGTTTCTAAATGGTTTTCGTGAACGATCTTCTTGTTGTTATGTTAAAGTGGAGTATTATTTGGGGTTAGGAAATATCTGCTGACCCACAGAGTAGGTAAAGCCTCCTAATATGGGTTTCTCTATATCTGTGTCCTGATTATGCAACAATAAAGTTACGAAACGCCGACAATTTAAAAAAGACTTTTGTTTTTTTTTACTGGGTTTTAATCCCAAATAATACACCACTCTAACATAACAATACGAGGAACTATAACGAAAACGATTTGGACCAACGGGGTAGGTATAGACTGATAATATGGGTTTCATACAGAATATAGAATCTATATGTGTGGACTGAGGATGCTCTTTTTGCGTCACGCAGTTGCGAAACGTCGACAATTTAAAAAATACTTGTTTTTTTTACTGGATCCTAGCCCTAAATAATACACCTTTTTACCATATCAGCAAAAAACCATTTAGAAAGTTAAAAAAGTTATTACTAAAAAAACGAATTATCCAATTTACCTCAAATTTTGCATAAAAATCAAGTGTCACATAGGAATGAAATGGTAACATTTTGATATGATTCCAAGATAGCAAAACAAAATAGCGGCCTAATAAAATATTTAAAAAATCAGCCTGAAAATATTATTTATTAAACTAATTTCAGTTTTTGTGCAAGAATTAAGTGTTATAAACAGATAAATTGATAAAGTTGTGGTACGAATTGCCATATTTGATTTTGCCAAAATGTTACCAGGTCCTCCCCATATGACCCTTAATTTATTATCAAAAATTAAAGCCAATCGGGTAAGTAAATTTTTAGCTATGCTGCGAACAGACAGACAGACCGACGGATTTAACAAAAAAAGTTTTTCGGCATCTAGGGATCCTGTAACGGAAAGATCTGAAAAAAAACTCGAAGGGTGATATTTTACGATTACAATACTTCCCTTTTACGAGGGAAGTAAGAATAAGAGGATATAGTGGAAGATGTTTTGCAGCCACCGGCGCGCGCCGCCTCCCTAAATTCCCGTGGAAATTTACTGCGTCTCGTACACGAGTTACGTGTAACAAGACAACCAGCCGGAATACATCCTTGACCAGATTACCGTACCAAGATTAAATGCGAGGAATGGCTGAATTGTTTAACTACCGTTGTTTATCTGTTTATATGGACATTAATCTATTAAGTGATAACGCTCGAGTATTTGGTGAGTTATATTTTTACCTTAAATTATCTTTAAATACTGTTTTTGTTTAGTTGTCTTTTCTCGTACTTTATCAATTCATACCAGGATTTATCTTTAGAAATACTATATATAATTACCTTGCGTTAGAGTTTAAGTCTTAGTTTGTTACCGGCTTTTCTTGAAATACAGCAAGTTAATGAGGACATTCTTTTTAAATCTAAATTTGTATTTTCAAAGTAAAATAATATAACTAGCGCAGTCGATCAAGATTTGTTCCTGTACAATAAGTTGAGTGTAGTGTCTTTTAAACCGGGAAAGCACACAGGTGTATGAGGTGCATCGAGAAGAGGACCGTATATTCCTTCAAGAAGCATCAAGGGGCCAGAGTGTTGGTTCCTATAAATACTGCCTTGCAGCGTTCCTCAGGAGCGTATATCATCCAGGGTGCTTAATGCAATAAGTAAAGAAGAAGAAACTTCATTCGTGGTAAATACTTTTTTATTATTTCTTTTTATTATTGAAGTGCATGTCTCTTATTTATAACACCCATTTTTACTTTTTTTGTTTTCTTTTAAATATGAATAATTTCTAATGACTAAATTTTTGAAAGGAATTGATAGAAAAAACAAAAATTATAGAGGAAAAATTAGTAAGTTTAATTAATTCTGAATCCGAATCAGAAAGTTCTGAAAGCTCTGAAAAACCTCCAATTTGATTATCCAATAACTGCTTTTAATTTTGAGCTTGGTAAACATTCTCAACCTAGTATTGAAGTAGAAAATGTAGCTTGTAGCTTACCTAATTTTGGTATATCATCGCCAAACATGCTAAACGAAGCCAACTACTAACAAATAAGACTATTTCTAGATATCGTTCCTATTTTTAATAGCGATCCATATGAACTAAATAAGTTTCTTGCTACTTGTCACGAAACATTTTTGACTTTTTAAAATGAAAATGATTCAACTAAAAAACTAATTTTTAGGAGTATTATAAGTAAACTTAAAGAAAGAGCTCTTACTTTAATATCTAGTAGATAGGATTGGATACATGGGAGAAAGTTAAAGGTTAAACCACATCCTAAAGAATATGCTTACAATTTTGGCATTCGTTGCCCATATACAGGAGTTTTGATTTTTTCCGCCATTCATAATGATTCTACAATGACCAGAGAAGCTAAAATTGGGCAAATTAAAAATATTGAGAAACTTGTGCTGCTGTAATAAAGTTATCGAAAAGGAAAATTTCATTTCAATTTCTAATGAAGGGAAAAATATTCCAATCAAAATTTACCTTCGCCTAGCTTTAGGATTCCAGCTTCACAGAATAATACTCAAGGAGCTACAGTTTATAGTCAATCGCCCCAGAACTTCTTGCCATAATATGGTCAGTGAAATATTTCTGCCCATACTTATTTGGAACGCATTTTAAGATACAAACAGACCATAAACCTCTGAAATGGTTGGAAAGTCTCAAGGAACCCAACTCAAAATCAGTCAGATGGAAACTACTATTATCAGAGTATGACTACGAGATTGACTATATTAAAGGAAAAAAAAAATAATGTAGCTGACGCAATATCAAATATAGAACCAGGAGATATGCATTTAGCTATTAATAACAGGAAGAGATAATCAACGTCACTAACAAGTTTCTTAAACAATGAACCTGGTAATATTGATATGTCAATACAAGATTTCTTTGAAAACAATGTTACTATAATACAGCCGGCTGATCAGCCACCGCTAATATCATATCCTAAGGCCGTATTCCGTTTCCAAACCTGGTTAAGCAATCCAATTGATAGAAGTCGGACAGCGATTTCTAAAAGCGCTTTAAAAACGGATCACCCGTGAAATAATTGCCAGTTCAGGCATCGGTTACCAGACAACCAACAAAATTCATCGGGCGTTCTGGTGACACTGTTGACAGTTATTTTAGGAACCGTGTTCCGTAAATAACCGATTTTTCAGATAACCGGTGAATATGGAACACGAAACCGAAACTAAGATTGGAAACGGAATACAGCCTAAATTACTATAAACATCAGTGATAGTGAAAATTTCAGATAGTTTACCTGTGCCTAGATTCATTAAAGAAAAAATATTTGAGAATAACAGATATATTCGTTTTCGAAAAAGATTCATGCCTGAAAATTTAGAAAAATTCATAGCTAATCTCAGAAGCGATGTAACATAACACAACATTTTTCCAAATTAGGAGGACGAAAAATATTTTCTCCGACAAATACAGGGAAAAAAATAGTAGAATCACTTCAATGTTTATGATATGTCCCTCAAAGATAACTGACGTTACAAAACAATCGGACAACAAAATAAATTGAACTAGCAGCACAATATTAATAACTGTATCATTTGCCAAAAATCAAAATATGAGAGAAATCTCAATGAAATGAAATTTCAAGCAATACCCATCAGATCAATACCCTTCGCAAGAGTCCCTATAGATACCCTATCAATTTCAAACGAAAAATGTTTAACACTCATAAAAACCTTTTCGAAATTCGCGTCAGTTTATCATATTCGCTGACAACATTCTTGTACACAAGTGTATTTATTTATATAATTTAAGTTACAACAATTTTTCTTATGTACATCACAAAGAGGGGTTTATTTAAACGATTGTGGAATCACATATTTTATTCTGATGAATGGTATGCCTGACTAAATACACATTTAAGTCTTCTATATTGTAAATTACATAAAATAATAATTCATACTATTTCAAAAAATCCAAACTCTAATAATTACATTGAAAGGTTTCATTCAACTTTGTTAGAACAAATCAGAATCAGAAGTCAACAAAACCCCAAAGAATCAATTGCTAGTCTCATAAAATACTCCCTTATTCATTATTATAGGTCTATACAGGGAAAAACTCAAAGAGAAATGTAGTAAAATCAAAGAGAAGGTGGATCAAAAGAAACAAAGCCAGTTAGAGAAAATTAATGAGCAAAGAGAAGACCCGATAATTTTGTCCAAAGATGATAATGTTTATCATAAAGAACGACCACAAGATAAATAGCTCCGCGGTTTACTAAAATAAAAAATCCTGTAGCTCAAACAGCTAATAAAATCAAAACAAATATTACAAAATATTCGAGCCACCTTAATTTTATTATATGTAAGCAAAATCCTGGTAATCACACTTTAAACTTAATAAATCAAGCACAAACTTTATTATATCACATTGATCATTCATTAAATATTATTACGTTAAATCATACATTAAATGATATTACGTTAAACAAAAGACCAAAACGTGGTATGATAAATTTAGCAGATAAAGTTTCGAAATGGTTGTTTGGCACATTAGATGCTGAGGATGGTAGAAGAATAAATCAAATTTTAAATCATCTTAATAAAAACGAGAATCTACCTCAAGACATAATCAATGAGCAAATCTCCCTAGCAAGAGAAATTATGACAAAAACCAATAATAAGCTTTTTCAAATTAAATCTGATCTTTTAATTATCGGACAGATAATAAAGGAGTATTATGGATCAATTAATGACGTCAATGCTTTAAACCTAATTATTAATTCTCTTTTGATATTAGAAATTCATTTAAATCAAAATATTAATGCTCTAACCTTTGCAAATATAAACAAAGTTTATCCTTCATTCTTGCCTCTAGACAATTTGAACTCTACACTTGCCAAAGTACATAATTTGTATCCCCAGAATCAATTAGTTCAGTTTAAGAATTATCATAATTATTATTCCTTTTTGGGAGTTTAGTTCCTTTGTAAAAAGGATACAATTATCCTTCTCATACATTTTCTACTCTCTCAACTATTGGAAATTAACACATTTTTTATTTACCCTATTCCAATTGAGATTATAATAATTTTTCCTCAAAAACCATACGTTATCCTAAATGAGAGAGACAGCTTCTAACAATATGAAGAATATCCATGCAATGAAGTCGAAGAAAACTATTACTGCACTAATCATCTTAAAACCAAAGATTGCATTGTCAATATCATAAGAAAAAACGAGCCAAACAACTGCAGTGTCATTCCAGTTCATGTTCTCTTAAGTACCCCAAATCAAACAAACGTTACTGAAAAATGTCTAAGTAAAAAATAACACAAGTTAAATGCTGGCAGCTATTTAATTATTATTTTAACCAATTGCCACGTGTCCATTGGTGAAGAAATGTTCTATTCTGGAAATGAAGATATTCTACAAGCCACAATTATTGAATTACCTCACTGAATGTGTCGCTATTGACAGAACGATAAAACATAATTCAGTCATCCAACCTGGACTTACAAGAAATCAAATAACTCACTACAAGATTAGATACCCAATACGAGAGGAATATTTTAGAAGCCCCCATAGAAGAAAATTCATTACCTATATGGGTTCATGTTATTATATACCTCATTATCTCAGGTCTATTACTTCTAGGAGTTATCTGTTACTATCGACTTTGCTATCCATACCCTTATCCTCAAAAGAAAAAAGGCTTCAAGAAGCACGAAATGGAGATGCAAGAGTCTTAACCACCCAATCCAACCGTTAGGATCTATCTTCTTTGTGTAACAAGACAACAGCCTGAATATATCCCTGACCAGATTACAATAACCAAGATAAAATGCGAGAAATTGCTGACTACTGTTGTCTATCTGTTTATATGGACATAATTCTATTAAGTGATAACGCTCCAGTTCTTGTTGAGTTATATTTTTACCGTAAATTATCTTTGAATACTGAATATTATCAAGTGTAGATATAGATCGAATTTTGTTTAATTGTTATTTCTCGTACTTTATCGATTCATACCAGGATTTATCTTTAGAAATACTATATATACTTACCACGCGTTAGAGTTTAAGTCTTGGTTTGTTACCAGCTTTTCTTGAAATAAAACAAGCTAATGAGTACATTCTTAAGTCCAAATTTTTATTTTTAAAGTAAAATAATATAATTCACAAGAAAATTACAGGTCGAAGTCCTGGAAAACACCCTTCCCGATTATTGTCGAGAACGAATAAATAAGATCAAGAATAAAGCTGAAAAAATCGGTAAATTTTCTTTACCCGGAACTTTCCTCGTTATCTTTCCTTTAATTAGGAATAGTGGAGTGTGACCCAATTTAGTTCAGTACATAGTCATTTAGTAACACATATATACTGTCTTTTATAACATTTTTATTCGGCGCCTTTTTGTTCCGTCGTATTGCAGTCCTACCAATATGTTACCGGTTTCTACCTATGCCACACTTGATTTCTGGGCATAATTTAAAATAAATTCAATAAGTATTTTTTTCATTAGCACACATAGTGTTACATGCAATTTTGGTTCTACTAAACATGTAACATAAAAAGTCAAATAAATTCGAACCAGTATTTCAAAGTTAATTTATCTCGTCGAACACCTGTCCCCGACTACCTTATCGCTTGTTGGTTTTGGCTTATTAGTGCAGATAAAGTCCGGTTTTAAAATGAAATTTCAAGCAATACCCATCAGATCAATACCCTTCGCAAGAGTCCCTATAGATACCCTATCAATTTCAAACGAAAAATGTTTAACACTCATAAAAACTTTTTCGAAATTCGCGTCAGTTTATCATATTCCAGGAATAAACGCTGACAACATTCTTGGTGGTTTGTTGAGTTTTATATCACATTATGGCCTTCTAGAAATGATAATTTGTGATAATGGAATAGAATTCAATAATATTTGGCTTATTAGTGCAGGTAAAGTTCGGTTTTAAAATGAGAAATAACATTGGTAATAGCAGATAATTGTATAATATATAATGTCTATACTTTTCAGAATGCTGGGATATATGTGTTTATTCACGAACACGATGTGAGTAACAAGTGTATTTATTCATATAATTTAAGTTACAACAATTTTTCTTATGTACGTCACAAAGAGGGGTTTATTTAAACGATTGTGGAATCACATATTTATTCTGATGAGTGGTATGCCTGACTAAATACACATTTAAGGCTTCCATCGATATGAAATGCACTGTCCGGGTCTCCCTGTTTTTGTTTTTACAATTATTCAGGTATTTCCTTGTGTTATATTTTCTGGGAATCACTGTCAAAATGTTGTTTAGAGACACATGAGTTATACAGGCACAATTACATTGGGGCCTGCTGGATATTATCATGACTGGATTTCGCATAATTTTTCACACATTTTTAACTATACTATTAAACCGGTTTACGGGTGGTATATTCGCTGGTTTCACCTTTATTTTTTATCGATTTCGTAGGTAACATTTGTTTTTTAAGAAACTGATTCAGTTTGTTGTTTTTGATTTGGTTAACAGTTTGACGTCTATCGAACTGTCCTCTGGCAGCGTGTAATTAAACTTGATAATCTTGAATCAACACACCTAGTGATTAATAATTAAACGGAATATCTTAAAATATAATTAGAAGAAAATCACCATAATGCCATAGTCACCATAATATGAATTTGGGAAACGAAAACCATGGGAATTCTAGTTAACTTCGCCTTAGATTTCGAAATCGGTAAAAATATAGCCTGGAACCATACCAGTGTTGCCAACCAAATGATAATGAAATACCCTAGAGCAACCGAAACCTTGAAGTTTTCATTAGTTTTTTGTGGTTCTAAATACTTGTTTCTTTTAATTAATTGAAGTATTAGTAATGTTGTGCCCCATTAAAATCAGAAATTAAACTTTGACGTCATCATTGTACATATCACATGGAGGATATTATGGTTGGCTCTGCTGTATATAAGGAAAGAATGCGCACCCTTCTAAAGGGAATATAGCACTGGGAACCCTGGAGTAGCTGTGTTATATGGATTTTTGGCTTATACAGCATTGTTGGTCTGGAGTAGGGTAGCTACATTCGGGTTTTTTTTTTGGGCTACCCATAGAGTTTTGGGGTATTGTTGTTCTACTACAAGAGTCTTTCTTTAATTATGTGCAAGCAGATCTCTTCATTGACTGGCCGTTGCTTGATGTAGTGCTGTGTGGTCATTTGGATATTCAATATTGCGTGTACAGATAAGTGAAATGTGTTTTAAAATTACTTTTTCTTGCGTTTGACAATCAACCTTTAATCTACGAGATACGATTTAACACCATATTTTAACAGCTTCATACAAAAGAAATTATGTTGCAAATAGAATTGTATACTTTTAGTGATTTACCTGTTCTGCCATATGAGTAGCTAGTCCTGATATAAAATTTTACTTTCATTATAAATATATTTGATATTATTATATTTTAAAACCCAGATAGCAGTTCTCATATATTGAGTTTATTCATCAACGTATATCATGGTACACGGTCAAAATATTACTGCTTAATACTTTTTAATCTTTATATATTCAAGTCTTATGGTAATATTATTAGTAATAAATATAGGTAATTTTTATGTTTTATTTTGCTGAGTATGCTATACCTGAATAAATGATGTTTGTTTAAATTAATTATTTAACTTTAACATTTTCATTGGTAAGCCAGTTTTCCCGGCCAATTTCATACTCCTTTTCCTTTTTATTATGGTATGGCATGCTAGGGATTATTTTATTTTTTTTTAAATTACAATTAAATTATTAATTTTAAAAAATTTCGGGATTTTAAACCCATTGTTTTAAAATAATAATAATAATAATAATAATTCTATTAAAAACACTTTTTGTGATTGATCGAACTCTATGTGTTTTATTTACCTTGGCAGTGACTCAACCAAACATTTTGTTTTGTATTTATATGTTTTTTATCCTTAAGTCCTTAAGAACCTTTTATTCACCAGGGACCTTCTAGTCTGGGTTGCGAGAGATAAACTAGTGGCGCCCTGGTCAAAATAAAATTTACCCAAGCCGACTGGCAGTCGCGAGCACAATTCGCAAGAGTCCCTATAGATACCCTATCAATTTCAAACGAAAAATGTTTAACACTCATAAAAACTTTTTCGAAATTCGCGTCAGTTTATCATATTCCAGGAATAAACGCTGACAACATTCTTGGTGGTTTGTTGAGTTTTATATCACATTATGGCCTTCTAGAAATGATAATTTGTGATAATGGAATAGAATTCAATAATATTTGGCTTATTAGTGCAGGTAAAGTTCGGTTTTAAAATGAGAAATAACATTGGTAATAGCAGATAATTGTATAATATATAATGTCTATACTTTTCAGAATGCTGGGATATATGTGTTTATTCACGAACACGATGTGAGTAACAAGTGTATTTATTCATATAATTTAAGTTACAACAATTTTTCTTATGTACATCACAAAGAGGGGTTTATTTAAACGATTGTGGAATCACATATTTATTCTGATGAGTGGTATGCCTGACTAAATACACATTTAAGGCTTCCATCGATATGAAATGCACTGTCCGGGTCTCCCTGTTTTTGTTTTTACAATTATTCAGGTATTTCCTTGTGTTATATTTTCTGGGAATCACTGTCAAAATGTTGTTTAGAGACACATGAGTTATACAGGCACAATTACATTGGGGCCTGCTGGATATTATCATGACTGGATTTCGCATAATTTTTCACACATTTTTAACTATACTATTAAACCGGTTTACGGGTGGTATATTCGCTGGTTTCACCTTTATTTTTTATCGATTTCGTAGGTAACATTTGTTTTTTAAGAAACTGATTCAGTTTGTTGTTTTTGATTTGGTTAACAGTTTGACGTCTATCGAACTGTCCTCTGGCAGCGTGTAATTAAACTTGATAATCTTGAATCAACACACCTAGTGATTAATAATTAAACGGAATATCTTAAAATATAATTAGAAGAAAATCACCATAATGCCATAGTCACCATAATATGAATTTGGGAAACGAAAACCATGGGAATTCTAGTTAACTTCGCCTTAGATTTCGAAATCGGTAAAAATATAGCCTGGAACCATACCAGTGTTGCCAACCAAATGATAATGAAATACCCTAGAGCAACCGAAACCTTGAAGTTTTCATTAGTTTTTTGTGGTTCTAAATACTTGTTTCTTTTAATTAATTGAAGTATTAGTAATGTTGTGCCCCATTAAAATCAGAAATTAAACTTTGACGTCATCATTGTACATATCACATGGAGGATATTATGGTTGGCTCTGCTGTATATAAGGAAAGAATGCGCACCCTTCTAAAGGGAATATAGCACTGGGAACCCTGGAGTAGCTGTGTTATATGGATTTTTGGCTTATACAGCATTGTTGGTCTGGAGTAGGGTAGCTACATTCGGGTTTTTTTTTTGGGCTACCCATAGAGTTTTGGGGTATTGTTGTTCTACTACAAGAGTCTTTCTTTAATTATGTGCAAGCAGATCTCTTCATTGACTGGCCGTTGCTTGATGTAGTGCTGTGTGGTCATTTGGATATTCAATATTGCGTGTACAGATAAGTGAAATGTGTTTTAAAATTACTTTTTCTTGCGTTTGACAATCAACCTTTAATCTACGAGATACGATTTAACACCATATTTTAACAGCTTCATACAAAAGAAATTATGTTGCAAATAGAATTGTATACTTTTAGTGATTTACCTGTTCTGCCATATGAGTAGCTAGTCCTGATATAAAATTTTACTTTCATTATAAATATATTTGATATTATTATATTTTAAAACCCAGATAGCAGTTCTCATATATTGAGTTTATTCATCAACGTATATCATGGTACACGGTCAAAATATTACTGCTTAATACTTTTTAATCTTTATATATTCAAGTCTTATGGTAATATTATTAGTAATAAATATAGGTAATTTTTATGTTTTATTTTGCTGAGTATGCTATACCTGAATAAATGATGTTTGTTTAAATTAATTATTTAACTTTAACATTTTCATTGGTAAGCCAGTTTTCCCGGCCAATTTCATACTCCTTTTCCTTTTTTTTATTATGGTATGGCATGCTAGGGATTATTTTATTTTTTTTAAAATTACAATTAAATTATTAATTTTAAAAAATTTCGGGATTTTAAACCCATTGTTTTAAAATAATAATAATAATAATAATAATTCTATTAAAAACACTTTTTGTGATTGATCGAACTCTATGTGTTTTATTTACCTTGGCAGTGACTCAACCAAACATTTTGTTTTGTATTTATATGTTTTTTATCCTTAAGTCCTTAAGAACCTTTTATTCACCAGGGACCTTCTAGTCTGGGTTGCGAGAGATAAACTAGTGGCGCCCTGGTCAAAATAAAATTTACCCAAGCCGACTGGCAGTCGCGAGCACAATTGTTGCAATCGCCCCATCCTTAAGGGGGTAGGTATTTAGTTTTCAGGTTTTAGAATAAATGATAGTAGAATAAATTAAATACAACGTTCCGATCTTTATTAACAAATTTTTAGTTAACCGAAGTTATGCAAAAATTTCTGGCGCCAAACGTGTTTTTAAGAAAAGGGGAGAAAACTGATTTTTGGCACCGAATGTTTTTTAAGAAATTGGATATTTTTGGCGTCCAGAGTTTTTATAAGAAAGGCGCGAAAAAATAATTTTCTGGCGCTCAACGTGTTTTTAGGGAAGGGAAAAGAATTGATTGTTGACGCCCAACATTTAAAAAAAAAAATGATTTTTGACACCCATCGTTTTTTAAGGGGAAAAAATTGTGTCAATCTAATTTCTGTGGAGATTCGGAAAATTTTTAGAAAAATATTGGGACTTATTTTGAAATTGTTTTGGGTGTTCACTTGTTTTTTTTCTTCGTGAAGGAATGGTTATTTCTGAAATCCAAGGTAAAGTATAATATTGTTGATCTTATTTATATACTTAGATATTCCTTACTCGTTGCTTGAACTTATTTAAATACTCTTTATGATTTTGAAATTTTGATTTTCCGGACAAAATTGAATTGCGTTCTGTGGTTTCTCCTTTGCGTCCCAGTTTAACTATTTGTGTGGTTAGTGATTGGTGATTTAAGTGCATAGAGTGCACAGTGAGTTGCATTTACAAGTGATACGCGATTTTAATATTGCTTCATCATGTCAGGCAAACTTCGCATTAATCGACTGGCCCAGGATGAGCTTACCTACGAGCTTGCTACTCGAGGAATTGCTTCAGTGAACTGCTGCAGATATCGCCTGTCAATAGCTGTGCAACTGGAGAAGAGTGGAAATAGCATCAAGTATCCGGAATACTCGTTCGTATATTAGGTAGATGCTGAGGCAGTTGATGCGAAGATTAATTGGTGCAGTTGGAAAATTCTCTGGAGGTCGCAAAAGTGGTGATTACCAGAAATTGCAAACTAAGCTCTTTCATTTGCTAAATCGTATGGATCACATGGAACCTGGCGCTGACCCAGAAGAGGCTAGGAAAAAATCTGAGGCACTGGCCATGGCACTCACTTTGTTGAAAAGGTTGGACGAACTTGCAGTTAAAAGCGAGAAACAGTAAACAATTCCACCAAGTTTAAGTCTTGTGGAATCAGAAGCAAGTGGATCTCAAGCGCAGCAAGCTATGTCCGAAGATAGCTCGGATGAAAGCGAACATAAAATTAATGCCCATTTGGCTGCAACAACTAACTTCTCTCCTATAAGGCACTCTGCAACAATCGTGAATACTAGGCCTGTTCCTGCAAGCAAATGGCATTTGAAGTTTTTCGGAGACAAGAAAGGATTGTCTCTAAGCGCATTTTTTGAAAAACGTGGAGAGTTCCGAATAGCGAGACGTGTACCTAAAGACGTTTTGCTGGAGTCCGGAAGAGATTTATTCGATGGCAAGCCTTATCAATTTTATCCAGCCTATCGAATGACATAGCTTCCTGGGATGAGCTGTTAACCTTTTACGTGAAGAATTTCAGCCTTGTAACAACGAAAAACTGTTTGAAGAGATTCGTAGACAAACGCAAGGACCAAATGAAAGCATTGGTATTTACTTAGCAGTAATGGCAGGTTATTTTTAGAGACTTACTTGTCCTATCTCTGAACAGGCGAAACTGAAAATTTTGATGAGGAACTTCCTCCGTTTTACCAGTCAGTTGGGTTTAGTGCCGTTCGGTATGTAGACGTTTAAAGGAGAGACGTAAATCTGTAGAAAGTTACGTTCAGCCTTCTAGACGTAAGAATATGTTGGAATCGGACTTGGCATATGTTGCAGATGAACCTGACGTGTCTACCCTAAGGGTAACTGATGAATCTAAGGATTCGAAGGATACTTAGTTTTGAAAATAATGAAGTTGTCTCTTTCCGTTATAAGAAACCTAGCCCTCGGGCTATAGGAGATGTTTTACCTAAGCCAAAATATTGCTTTCTTTGCAAAAAAGAAAGGGTCACAGTCAAGAGTTGTCCTAATTGTAGTAGGTCGTCGGGAAACGCCCAAATTCGCTCCTAGATTGCCATCTTGATTTAATTAGCACAGATAATTATAAAATGAGACCGATTCTCGATTTTGTGGTGGAGCATGCGCAGAACGGTGGATATTTTGGGAAGGAAATCCTTGGACTTTTGGACTCTGGATTTTGTAGACGTCGATAAATTAGTGCGAAATATATCTCTCAAAAAGTGAAAAGCTCATTGTTTTCTAGTGACCCATACCACCAGCTTTAGAGTACCTAAAGGAAATTCAATAATTTGAAGAAAGACATTATTGATGAATATTTGCTTCTCACAAAATTATGTATGAATCAAAATTTTTTTCAGTTCAACAATCAATATTATAAACAACTTGAGAAAACTGCGATGGGCAATTGCTTATCTCCGTTCCTTGCAAATTTGTCTATGGGTAGATTAGAAACCCAATTAAAAAAAACTCAAGTATTTTCCAAGGGTGTGGTATAGATACGTAGACGATATATTTGCTATTTTTGATACTAAAACAGAAAGTTTGGACACCTTCTTAGAAACATTAAACAATAAATATCCTTCCATGAATTTACGTACGAAAAGGAGAACAATGGGAAATTACCTTTTCTCGACACGTTAGTTATTAGAAATAGGATTAGCATTTATAGGAAATTTACTAATACTGATAGATATATAGCATCTGACTCATTTCATTGCCGTCAACACAAAATGGCAGCATTTCATTTCTTAACTCGCGGGTTAGTCAATTTTCCATTAAGTAAATAACGTTTTAACACTGAAATGAATCGGATTAAATATAGCTAAAAGTAATGGATATAATAATAATTTTGTACATAAATTAGTAAATAGGCATAAGCATAAGAAAATGTTAAGATGCCACTACTCTTTAAGCACCTGAGGTTCCCAAGAAGTTCATAGTAACCCCATATGATCCTAGATGTACGAGAGGTCTAGAAAAAGTGTTTTAAAACGTAGGTTTTAGAGTAGCCTACAAAACGGAGAACAGTTTGAAAAATAACCTTGGAAACCCTAAGGACAAAGTCGACTTGAAGGAGAGGAGTGGCATCTATGAAATAGCTGTAATGACTGCGATTTAAAATATGTTGGGTAAACTAACGCTCCATAAACATTCGTTTTATAGAACACATGGCACATTTAAGATACGGAAGAACAGAAAAGTCAAGCGTTGCCCAAATGCTGTGGAAAACGGTCACTAAATAGGAATAAATAATCTTAGGTTAATTAAAAATGTATCTAATAATACATTATTGGATGCATTTGAGAGTATATAAATAGCTAATTGTGGTAAGACAGCACTAAATAAAGGCAGAGGACCTATTCCCTATAGTCACTTTTATTACTTTCTTGTCAACGGTGCATTCGGGTGCAAGCAAGTGTGACCACATTTACCTATAAATAGTCTCGGTTAGGATAAGTTTCTTTAGTTTATATCATTTGCTGGTGATGCTAAGTTGGTTAGCGAACGTTCAGAACGTAACAAGTTGTGGTGTAGTGTAGTTAGAACTCTTGTATTTTGAAGGTCAACAGCGTTCTCGACCAAACTTTAGTAACTCTGGAATGTTTCAATAGTTTAAGGTTTGCCGAAAGTACATAAAGAAAACAGATTAGAACGGTGCTATCTTATACCAGTTCACCCTGCCATAATGTATCTCCGTGCTTTAATAAAGTATTAAGGCAGGTGAAAGGTTTTCAAAGTATCCACTCCATAAAAAACTTAGTTCATTTTGCAACCTATCTTAAAAACATCGAATTCCCAAGTGAGGCTATTTTAGTCTCACTGGATGTAAAATACTTGTTTCCTAGTATATCTCCTGGTGAGTGTATAGATCTGGTGAGAGATCTAGTGTTTCTCTTCTCTCCTTGGTCCCCAACTTGGAGTTTGACCTTGAAGCCTTAACTCCATAGCAAAATAACCTTTACCGTTGAAAGGAAGAGTCTTGGAAAGCTGCCTTTCCTGGACCTGTTGTTTATAAGAAATGGCAGTCGAATAGAGTTCGAAATTTTGAGAACAACCTGCAGCCTTTAACTCCTTCTTTTATAGGCTTTTTAACATACCCCTCTTTAAGGATACATTTGAAAAATAACTAAATAACATTAAACAAATAGCTTTTAACGGTTTTTCAAATGACTCCATAAACAAATTATACTTTAAATTCTTTAACAAATATAAAATGTCGGTCAATATGATACATGATAATTCAACTAATAGCAAAGATTTTAAATCAATTACTTATTTTGGAAATATATCAATACAATTAGATAAATTCTTTTAAGGGTTAAATATTTCTATTACTTTTAAAATCCTCAACCAACTCAAAAGATATTTAGTATTTAGTTACTTTCAAGGATAAGTCCTAATAAAAGTCCGGAGTGTATATGCTTTGCGGTGTGGAGAGTGTCCTGCCACATATATAGGACAATCAGGAAGAAGATATAAACAATAGGTTAGGAAAACGTTCATTTAGTTAGTAAACGTAAAAACACAGATAATATGGAGACAAAATCGGCATTTGCTAACCATCTTTTATCAGCGGGCCATTAATTTTCTACATCGAATGATGTAATAGTAATCCACTAGTGCGGAAAAGGTAGAAAGTTGGACCTATTGGAGAAGATGGAAATAGACAGAGCTAAAAGAGACCTATTTTGTGTTTTGTCAATGATGTTTTTAACTTTAAACGAAATCTCATTTTTAATAATTTACCTAATAGCTAATCACCCTCATACAAGTTTTGCATTCTCGAACAACTCTAAGGATATCCATGTGGACTTTCACCCAAGAGGCAAGAGTCTGATTCTCGCCGATGGTAAACTTTCTTTAGTTTTTAATTTTCTTTATTTATATTTTAAATTCAAGACAGTTTTTTATACATACATTTGACCACATTTTGTTTCAACCTCTCTCAGGAGCCTTATAATGTGTGTAATGTTTGGTTTATTGTAATCTATGTGTGACGTTTTTCAATTTTGCAAGTACCGTTTTCAATTTTTATTGCATTTAGTTAGTAATTAGGTTATATTTTTCTGATAGGTCTGATCACCTTAAAATAAAAAAAACATATGACTGAGACCGAGAGAGAATTACTGTTTGTATACTGCTTAATATAAAAGAGGTTTCAAATCAATAAAGGATGCCTCTAGAGACTAGTGAAAAATCTGCTCGATTAGTGTTAAAGGTGAATTTTAAGAAAAATGCAAGAATTTGGTGTGCCATTCATTGGCCTTTCATAATATCAGTAGAGTAAGAAATATCCGCCGACTCACCCCCCGTCTTACGTCCCTGTCCCCCTGTAACGTCATTTGACCTTGAGGAGGCCGTTCGCTTGACCTTGGAGTTTGACCTTGAAATTTTAAGGTCAAGTTAACCTTGAGATGACATTGACTTTTGTTTGATTTTGAGATGTCACTGATTCATGACTTTGAAATGACCTTGAGAATATTGTGAAGGGCGAGTTGTTTATTCTTGGGTTTGAGTTTGAAATGTCCTCGATAACCTTAAGATGCCCTTGTCATTTCACTTTTGAAAAGTTCTTGAGGATGTTTTGAAGGTCAAGTTGTTTGACCTTGAGATGTGGTTGACGGGTGGGGGTTGCTTGTTATTAAGTGACGTGTTTGGTATGCATGTAGGTAGGGTGTGTGCGATCTTGATGTGTGTCTCTATAAAACGCTTAGTCAGTATAGAAAATAAAAAAAAAATACATAACCAAACTTTTCAATCCTTTTTACCAAAACGCGTGGATGAAACTCTTCCATCTGATACAGTTGAGAATATGAATATGAGTTAGAGGATGCTGCTGTATTATAATTTAAAAAAATCTATTAAATAAAAATCGAATAAGGAAGTTGTTAGAAACAAAAATTCGGAACCATAGAGTAGTCACACATTTATTTCAAATTAGATATGGTCGACGTTACTACTGAAAGGTATGATTCCCAGGCAAGCATCTTGAGCTATGACAATCAGATTTCATACGTCCGAAATTTGGCAGTAAAGCTAAGAATATTGTCTGAAGCTAATCGTTCACTTTTAAGTCAGTTTGGAGACGATAATCTAGAAGAATATGTTAAATATTTGAAGCGGTCAATCAATTTATCTGTAGGTGCTCTTATTTGTGAAAATTATGTATATATTGTATGTAAATATCGACGAAGACTTGGGTGTTGAAGAAAAGCAACAAGAGGAAATCTACAAAAACATGATAATAATAATGTTAGATAAAACATATATTTTAGCATCTAGGGACGATAAAACGTGAAGATATTTAAAACCTGAGTGGGAGATTTTTACACGATTACAAATATTTTATTTGGCCGCAATTTCGTTCGGCTATGTTGAATTAGTACCACAATTTCACTAGCTCATCCCTATACCACTAGTTATGGCACACAACTTGAAATCAATCCATTAAGCAGTTTTAGCAGAAATTTTTAAATATATTATTAAGTCGACATTTTGTTCAACCATCTTGGATTCGTACTAAAATGTCACCAGTTGATTTCAACATAATACTTCATGTTTGTGCGAAATTTGAAATAAATTGGATAAGTAGTTTATTAATAATAATTTTTTTAACATTTCACTAGAGCGCCATTTTGTTTGGCCATTTTATCACTCTTAATTTGTGACCAAAATTTGAAGTTAATCGGGTAAGTAGTTTTTTAACTATGCCGCGAACAGTCAGACAGACCGACGGAATTGAGAAAACATGTTTTTCGGCATCTAGGAACCCTGAAACCTAAAGATCTATCCATTGACTCAATTTAGTAAGTACATTACACGCCCAAGCACGTTTATGTACAGTTTTTTTTGTAAACATTTTGGTAAGGTTATTGTAAAAGCGAAAAATGCCTTCTTTTTTCTTAATTATTTTACCTGAGATAATACGCAATTAAAATTTATTTCGTGATTATAACGAGAAATTAGTGTTTTCTCAATTTCGTCGGTTTGTGTGTCGGTCTGTCTGTCTGTCATTTCGCGGCATAGCTTAAAGACTACTTATCCGATTGGCTTTAAATTTTGATCAAAAATTAAGAGTCATATGGGGATGACCTGGTAACACTTTTGTAAAAATCCAAAATGGCAAAACAAAATGGCGGTTTAGTGAAATGTTAAAAAAATTATTATTAATAAACTACTTATCCAATTTAGTTCAAATTTCGCACAAACATGAAGTATTATGTTGAAATCAACTGGTGACATTTTGTTACAAATCCAAGATGGTTGAACAAAGTGTCGACTTAATAATATATTTAAAAATTTCTGCTAAAACTGCTTAATGAATTGGTTTCAAGTTTTGTGCCATAACTAGTGGTATAGGGATGAGCTAGTGAAATTGTGGTACTAATTCAACATAGCCGAACGAAATTGCGGCCAAATAAAATATTTGTAATCGTGAAAAATCTCCCTCTCAGGTTTTAAATATCTTCACGTTTTATTTAATATTTTGGTAAAAATCCAATAAGCCGAAACCAAATGGCGACCTAGTGAATTGGTTAAAAAATTAATATTAAATAAACTACTTTTTTTATCTCAAATTTCGCACAAACATTAAGCATTATGTTGGAATCCACTAGTAAAATTTTGGTACGAATCCAAAATGGCGGAACAAAATAGCGGTATAATAAAATGCTTAAAATTCAACCCGAAAATGGATTGATTTCAAATTGTGTGCCATAACTACTTGTGGTATAGGGATCAACTAGTAAAACTGTGTTACTAATTCAAGATGGTGGAGCAAAATGGCGGCCAAATAAAATGTTTGTAATCGTGAAAAAAATCACCCTCTTAGGTTTTACATATCTTCACGTTTTAGCGTCCCTAGGTGCCAAAAAATTAATCTCGTCGGTCCGTCTGTCGGTCTGTCTGTTGATCGCGGCATAATTAAAAAATCAACGTAAGAAAATTTTGTTCAAATAACTTTAAATTTTGCAGAAAAATTAAATGTGAAAATGGGATAAACTGGTTCGAATTCAACATGACGTAACAAAATGGCGGTATGTGCCAATGTCTACTTATTAAATTTATTTTAAATTATGACCAAAAGTCAAGTGTAGCATAGGTAGAAAGAAACTTATAAAATATTGGTAGGAATATGATGGAACAAAATGGCGTCCTTTAAAATGTTTGAAGAGACAGTATATGTAACACATATATACTGTGGCTATGTATTAAACTAAATTGGGTCACACTCCATTATTCCTAACAAATGGAAAAAAATCATAACGAGTTAAGTTTCGGGTAAAGGAAATTTATCGATTTTTTTGTAACTGTCTCAAAATTGTCAACAATTACTTTTGCATGTAATTATAAAGTGTTTGTGATGAACGTGTAAATGACTATGACTGCAAATGTTTTAAGTTTAAGTTACTCCAAGAAAAGTTATTAAATATTGCACATTATTATATTTTGGTTTTATTTTGCTGTACAACACAGTATTGTTTCATATCTTCGTGTATGTTTTACTTCATTCAGCACCGCAATTTGAGGTAGAAGCTCTCTAAGATTAGCATAAAAGAAACTTTATTTTGTAGGCCCTCTTCAGTACATATTACATTACTAAATTCACTTGGCAGATAACTCTCATTAATCGCTTGCACAAACATTGTTATTTGTTAAAAATCTAAACAAAAAAATAAGTTTGTACTAGATAGTTCGAATAGATTATTAAAGTAAAACATTAACATAACCCTACATTTACAACTGACGATGACAGAGGTTGTTAATATAAAACTAGATTAATTTAGTCATATTTTGGGATAAACTAACGATAATATGGGTGCCCCCATTTAAACCTTTAGAAATTTTGCATCAGTTGGATTTATTTTCAATGATTCTGTATATATGTGTATACACTGTGCAAAGGTGCATTAAAAAAAAAGTCAAAATCGGTGTTAATTTGCTAAGTAAAATGCGTTGAGTAACTATACGTAAAATTGAATCTTCTTAAAGTAGACCCGTAGCCAGCTATTAATTCCAGGGTAAGCAACTGAAATTTTTGGGTTAGCAATTATTATTTTACAACTGTAAATAATTTAAATGCATACTAGAAATGGAAAGATATATTTTTATTTAACTCAGAAAAGAGAACGCAACAATGAACAACTTAGATAAAACCTAATTTACCTAATATACTCGTAAACATTATCTAATATAATTGAAGTTTTATATGTTTCTTACTATTTTTTTAATAATTCAAAATTAATTTTGTTGGCTTGATTATTTTCGAAAGCTAAATATATTGAATCTGTTATTTTTGTATGCGACATGGAGTATTTCTGCGGCCTATTTATGTTGGATACGTAAGACATACCTACAAGACCTACAACCTACATTACACGACTGACACGGACTGACACGACTAAGGAATAGTGCTTATAATAAATAGTGGGGTGTATGTGGTTCTAGGGAAAAATAATGCTTGATGACATTGTTAGAGTACATTTGGAGTAGAAGTTAATAAAACCTCATTAATATTTTCCATAAAATTGGCTTGGAAAGTTCGAAATAAAATAAAAATAGCCTTAATGGTCAGCCTCCCACCAAAAATAAATTTTAATTCTTTTGTAACATTTTTGCCATGAAAATTTCAACTTTTAAATGTTTAAACAGATATCCCGTTTCTTTTAGAAATAAAATTTGGTTTTCTGTTCCCACAAAGGCTTCGAGTTTTTCCAGCGTATTTTATATATATATATATATATATATATATATATATATATATATATATATACGATCCTTTATTAATTTAAAAATGATAAATTTTAAGAAGAAATTCACAGATACAAAGAAAGCTTGATATTTTATATTTAATATTTTCTAAATAAAACAAATTAAGTGTTGCACAGTATTGTTTTTAAATGGGGTACTTATCTTAAAGGTTCAGCCACCAAATTCCTCAGACAGATGATTCTGTTATTCATTTTTGTCAATGACCTTCGAACTAGGTCAACGGCAAGGGTTAAATGACCTCCAACTTCAACACGTGCTTTGGACTTTAATTTGCACTGGAAATGGAATTGGAACTCCGAAACTTGAACTTGGACAATAAGAAAACTAGAATTGAAATTGGAACTGAAAGCCCCAGCTGGCTTCACGAGCTTTATTTTCTTTCCTTCACTTTTATTTTAATGCTTTTTTCTTTAAGATTATGATGACTTTTACTTTGGCTGCGTGTGGCTAGAGTCAAAATGTCCCGTTTGTCCTTTGCCAGCCAGTTTTATTTCCTTACATTAATTTTTTTGTGGTTTATAGCATGGAAAGTTCTGATTGGCCAACGCCTTGTGGCTATCGATATTGATCTCGCTTTCAACCTGCTTGCCGAATTCTATCTCTGAGGAATTAAATTTTAGCACTTCCCGGGTAGGTGGCGGTTTAGAGAGATGGTACTGGTTAACGGATCGTCAGCGTGAACCGTTGCATAGCCCCACCAATTGATTATAATTTTATTCCCAAAAGAAAATTCAGAAAGCTTTAACATCATCAGTTTCGCTTCCTATGAAATTCTAATATTCCCTATACATTTCTAAATACACTAGTCTAACCTATGACATCCTAATTATTCTAACGTATCCTATGAAATTCTAATTATCCTAACATATCCTATGAAATCTTCAAATTCTGATCATCCTATTTTGTGTGCTCTTCATTTTTGGGTCTCTGGAACAGTTTCAACAATCTTGTATTAAATATACCACGAACACCTTCCTCTAGCTTTTCCAATTCATATGCATTTGGTCCTGCAAATCTTTTAATGCGGAATGGTCCTTCATCGAGTAAGAATAGCTTTTCAATTTCTTTATCTTCCAATGAAGAAATGTTACTTGCACGTAGCCACACTAACTGATTTTCTTCAAATGTTACAAATTTTTTGTTCTCATTGTTTTTGTTTGTTCTTATTTCAGCTCGTTTTTTTAGATTTTTCTTTGCTATCTCTAGCAATATCTGCTGGTTGTGTGGTTTATATTCTGGAAATCTTAAGATTTTCTTTATAAGTATTTCTGGATGTTCTCCTTTTTCCAAGTATATTGGTGCAAATCCTGTTGATTCATGTGTCACACAATTTAGCAACATTTCCACTTCTGGTACGTGCTTTGCCCATGCTGCATGTGATTTATAGCAGAAAATTTGCAATAGTCTTGCCAGTTCCCTCATTACCCTTTCTGATGGATTTCCTTGTGGGTACCTTACACTACAATGTATTACCTTTACAACCCATTTGGCCGTTAGATCTTTCTATAATTTTCCTGTAAACTGTGTTGCATTATCAGAGAGTACTCTTCTAGGTTTTCGAATATTTAGAAAGTATTCAGACATTTTATTCACTATTGACTTTGCTGTTTGTTTTCTTATTAAATAGAGTTTGACATATTTATAAATACATTTACGACTACAAATACATATTTCACTCTGCCTATGGATGTTGGTAATGTGCCAAACACATCCACTGCTATTAAATCATTTTCATGTTCTGGAATTATTGGTTTCATTGGTCCTGCGTAACATTTTGAGGATATCTTTGACCTTTGGCATATTTCGCAATTTCTAACTATCTTTTTTGTGATGTCTTTCATCTTGTTAGCAGCAAAGCTTTGATTGATAAGTTTCCACGTCTTCCATGCTCCAAAATGTCCATATTGATTATGATACAGAGTTGCTAGTTCAGCCACAAAATCCTTGGGAATATACATTTTCCAATCATTTTCATGTTTTCCTCTTTTAAAAAGAATATTTTGTTTTACTTTGTAGTATGGTGATATGTAACCATTTTGTATCTTTTCTACAATTGTTTGAATTTGTTCATTATTTTGTTGTAGTTTTGGTATTTCTTTTAATTTTTCAATAAACTCCTTATTTAGTTTCAAGATAATCTTGGCAATTTTAATGTTGTTTTCAGTTTCAGCTATTCCAGTTACTACCCCTCCATATCTTGATAATGTATCTGCAATAGAGTTTTCTTTTCCTTGTATATGTTGTATTTTTAAATTAAACTTCTGAATTTTTAGAAACCATCTAGCCAACCTAGGTGTTAATATGTCACAATTAATTAGGAATGTAAGTGCTTTGTGATCTGTAAGAATAATTACTTCAAATCCCAATATTATGGTTTCCCATTTTTGGATGCAATTTACAATACTTAAGAGTTCTTTTTGAGTTGTATTGTAGTTCTGTTGTTGTTGACTTGAGTTTGTCTGAAATAATCTTCCTCCAATAGCATAATCACTTGCATCTGATTCAATATAGAAAGGTTTGGTATAGTCTGGGTGATACAACAATGTGCTTTGAATTAGGTCATCTTTTATTGCATGAAAGGCTTCATTATGTTGTTGTGTCCAATTCCAATTAATTTCTTTTTTCAATAACTCATATGGAGGGATTACTATTTCTGAGTAATTTCTACAAAATTTTCTATGATAATTACAAATTCCTAAAAATGCTCTTAATGTTCTTACATTATGTGGTTTTTAAAAGTTTTTTATTGATTCTATTTTATCTTCATCCATTCTTATCCCTTCAGTACTCAAAATGTGTCCCAAAAATCTTACTTCCTTACAAAAAAATCTGCATTTACCCATATTAAGAGTCATGTTTGCCTGTTGAAGTTTCTTGAAAACTATTTCTAAGTGCTCCAGATGTTCCTTCTCTGATTTTGAGGTCACCAATATATCATCTACATATGCTGTTGTAGAATGTCTACATTCACTTAAAACCAAATTTAGACATCGAGTCATTCCAGCCACTGCTGTGCATAGTCCAAAAGGCATTCTGAGGAATTCGTATACTCTGCCCTCAAAAGAGAAACCACAGTATTTAGTGTGATCTGGATGAAGTGGAATCTGCCAATAGCTACTTGTTAAGTCCAATGTAGAGAAACACAAAGATACTCCCCTTTGATATAGTATTTCTTCCATTGGTGGTGGGCACTCGTAATCCATAAGAATTTTTTTGTTCAGGTTTTGTGCATCTAGACAAATACATTGGATCCATCTCTTTTTATTACTGCCACTATTGGATTGATATACGGTGTGTCTGATTTTCTAATACTATTATCTTCCTGCATTTCTTCAACTTCTTTTGTACCGTTTCCCTTTTTGAAATTGGTATATTATATGTTCTGGATTTAAATAATGAGTTGTCTTTTAAGGTTATTCTGTGAGTGTATACTGTTGTCTTTCCTGGTTTGTCTGAGAAAACTACTTTGTATTTTTCTATTAATTCTTGACAGTTGGGAGGTATTAGATTTTCTTATGATGATTCCATTGTAATGGTCATCAATTCACTTGTCTGGTTTTCATTTTGCTGCAATGGCACTACCTGTTTTTCAATTACTAATTGTTCTTGATCAAAGTCCAAAATTGCCTTATTCTTTGTCATCCAGTCCATTCCCAGAATGCATTTATGCATTAAATCTTCAACTATCAAACATACTATTGGAAACTGCATATTTTCAAGTTTGACAGTTACAAATGTTTGTTCTTTGACCTTTTTAATTTTATTCCCTATAGCTCTGACTATTGATACATTTGTTACTGGGAATGAAAGCAGGGATTTATTTTTATGTTTTATCTCATCGTAGAATAGTTTGGATAGACAGCTTATCTGACAT
Source organism: Kuschelorhynchus macadamiae (assembly GCA_030620095.1). Taxonomy (NCBI): domain Eukaryota; kingdom Metazoa; phylum Arthropoda; class Insecta; order Coleoptera; family Curculionidae; genus Kuschelorhynchus; species Kuschelorhynchus macadamiae. The sequence continues at coordinate 23,982 of JAUTXW010000931.1, read as the reverse complement.
CCCGAGTCTATAAGAATCTCACACTGTACCCCTTCAATCTCAGCCTGTATTATGGGTGAAATATTTTGGGTTTTCTTCTGTTCTTCCTCTTGTTCATAAAATACAGTATCACAATGTATTTCATTTTCAGAATCATATGATTCTATTCTATCAATGTCTTTTTTATTTTCATTGTCATGTACTTGAACCTTTGTTGAGTGCATGTTTCTTGGATGCTTGTCTTTTAACTCTGCAGTTCTATTGTTGTATGACTTATCTTTTTCTTTCTGATATTTGTTTTCATTGTAATTATATCTCGCTCTGCTACGCTGTTCTTCTATAGGTTGATGTCTGTTAGTGGATCTTCTATTGTCATATTCCTTGTTTTCATATTTTCTCACAGGTGTTTTCGGTGCTTCAAAGTTATTCCAACTCTTTCTGTAATCTTGTCTGTCTCTGGGCTCATGAAACTTGTTGCTTTGTTGCCTCTCAGATTGTGGTGCACTATATTTATTCTCAGAGAAAGGTTGTGAGCGCTGCCTGTAGTTGAACCTAGGTTCCTGTTTTTCAAATTGTGGTGTATATCTATGTTCTGAAAAATGTTGAGTGCCTTGTCTGTAATTATTTTTTGTTTCCTGTCTATTAAAATTATTATGTTGCCTATGTACTAAAGTTTGCTTGTATTTTGAAGGAGAGTCTCTTTTATTCCTTGCTTCCAGTAAATCAAAACGTTCCAAGGTGTTGTAGATATCTTCTGCTGTTCTGTTGCTAAGATTAAAAAGACTTCTTGCAATTTCTATTGGGAAATGGTCTATAATTAAATCTATTATTTTTTCTTGACTTAAGTGGTTTACATATTTTGCGGTTTTTAACATTTTTAAAAAGTATGTAGCCATTTTTGCCTGTTCATCTACTTTGTGGTATTTTCCTTTATATAACTTTTGAACTATTTCTCTTTGTCTCTCTCTACTCCAGTATTTGGATAACAACCTTTGCTGAAATAACTCAAAAGTATCTGACTGGCCACAGAAAACATCAGCCCAAAGTTTGGATTCACCTCGCACACTCCTATGTGCCCATCCTATTCTTTCCTGGCTTGTTATTCTTTGGTTATCCAACCACCATTCCAATTTGTCCAAAAATTCAATTGGACTAATGTTGCTCGTTCCATTAAAAGTGGGAATGCTTGTCGAGTCAACCTGAGGTCTAATCCATCTTAAGTTTTCTTGTGCATATAATTGTGGTTTTTCCCTTCGGTTTCCTATTTCCTCGGATGTCCTATGTTGTCTGTTTTCTTGTGAATATAATTGTGGTGTTTCCCTTCGGCTTCCAATTTCCTCGGATGTCCTATGTTGTCTATCAACTGCAACATTCCTGAATTCCATAAAAAGTTGTTCCTGATCATCTGTGTGTACAAACTTTTCACTTGTGCGTTTTCTTATGGCTCCCTTTTTTCTTGTGTCATCCCAATCCTGCGATCCTTGTGTTCGTTTTAACATTCCCTCATCAGAGTCACAATCATAGTCATCCCAATTTTGTTTGCCTTGTCTGACAGTGTATCTTCCTCGTTGGTTTCTTGCTTCATCCTCCAATATATGTCCTGACAATCCTAACTCTTCTTGCTCTGTTTTTCTTGACATGTATTCTTTCATCTTTTGTCTCTTTTCCCTTTCTCTTATGAGCTCTTTTTCCAGGGCCTCTCTCTTCTCTTTTTCCCTACATAGTTTCATATGTTCGCTTTCATAAGTCAACCTAGCATCCCTTTCTTTCTTTTTCTCCTCTTTAATGCGTTGTTTCCATTCCAGTTCTTTCTTTTTACTATTCTCTTCTTGAGCTTTTTTAAATTCATCCTTCTTCTTGTTGTTTTACTCTAGTTGTTTTCTTTGATCTCTGTACACTTCATTTGTCTTTTCTTCTTCTGATCTCTTTTTCCTTTGTATCTCATCCTCAGTCTGCTGTGTATTTGGAGGCTGATCCCCAATAGTTTTGGTTTGATACCTCGTTAATATTTTATCACCACTTTCAGGCATTTTAAATGACTTTTAAGTAAACAAGTAATTAAATTATAAAATGTTTTAGGTAGTGTGTGTATGTAAACAATATTATGTATATGTACACTTTTTAATACTTAAGCAAGTGAAGTTAAGTATTTTATATATGTGTACTTTTAAATGTTTAAGTTAGAATGAAAAAAAAACTGATTACTAGTGCTAATTATACTAAAATCTGTGGCAAATAAAAGGTTGTTGAAAAGTCTCTTCAATACAATCAGTAAATGCTGAATTTACAACTATTTTATTTTAAAATTCAAAATGCAAAAAAAGATTCACTAAGTAGACTCACTAAAATGTAAACTATTCGACTAAAATATTGTGTATGATGAGCTGATTCAATAAAAAGTAAATATATCTGAAAATATAGAAATAGAAAGATAATATATATATTTTTTCCTTATATACTAAATACAATTTTATATAATACAAGCAGTGCTGAAAATAACACAACTACAATAGTCACCGTAACGATTAAATATAATTATAAAATAGGATTAATAACAACAATCAGATAATTATAAATTACCAATTTTTAAGCTAAATGTTGCAAAAATGTTTCACCATTTAAACAGTAATCACCATAATCAAATAACAATATCAGAAATTACCAACTTCTGAAAATAAATACATCAAAATGTTTTACTAATGTTCAATTTCAATTAAATAATACTCATTACAATCAAATAACCATGAAATAATCACTCTGAGTAAATAAAGCAAAATTTTTTTATCAATGATTACAATACATATGCGCAGGTCTAAAGAAAAAAATATACTATAAACTCTTTGTTTATGTATCAATATTTTAGTATGTTACCTATAACTTCAGCAATTTGTATGACGCTTTGTCCTTTTTACAATTCCATATGGAAATTAACCTCCAAAATAAACTTTTTTACAATGTACATCATCATTGAATGGAATAATATAAGAAAAATGAAATCTCTAGTGATTCGTATCACCCTGTAGTATATGAAGGAATTACTTTGTTTAACTATTTAATGAACACCCAGTAGTGTAAAAGAAAAAAAAAATTTTTCTATAGCAATAAACTCACAGTATAGCAGATCGCTGTGACTGCATACTTGTATTCCGTATTTAAAAAAAAATTGACTAATAGTTATCACAATTTTGCAAATAATATACCCTTAGGTCTAGCAATATAAATAACTATCTAACATTTAGTGAAAAATGCAGTATTTTACTAAATATCTCTACTGATATGTAGTGAAAGTGGACAAAATATTATATTAAAATAACTACTTGACATGTAATGAAGATGAGAAACTGTATAAACTTAAATATAACTATTGTTATGTAATGAAAAAGATAAAATTCTATACAATATCAAATTATTAACCAAAATGTAACAATAAATTCAACCATTACTTTGTTTACCTCTGCATGAAACAAGCTCCTCAACGGCTCTGTATGCAATATGAGATAAATCAGGATTATTCTTACTTATTATTATGTATTTGTTTATTTACTAGTAATTTTTACTCTATAAACTATCATGTGACAAACTATAAATTCATTAATCTTTTAACTATTGAAAAAAAAACTCAGCCTCAGCATATGGCTAATCATCATCGGCTGTAACTGCCCTAAATTTATACTCCCTGTTTCTCATTAATGAAAACAAAACACTAGACTTTTAACTTTCAATGAAAAAAAATAAAAAATTTTAATTTTAACCAAGCTTAGGGGTTCCGACAATATTGCCAATTTTCACCAATCTTAGATTTTTTTTTGTATTTTATGTTATGCTTTTTAAATGAATTACTAAAAAAAATCCCCACTATATATACCCAATATATACAGTTTGTATGCAAAAATATGTGCGGATATATATAAACAATATCTGCGCAACAATATATATGCAGTTACTTTCGCTTTAAGACCATATAATCTATACGAATTTATAAAAGAAACTTATAGAATAGACCTGCAGAAAATCCACCTCTTTTTGCTCGTGCGCCAAATGTAACAGTTCGATGGCTGTTATATTGAAGAGATAAATTTAACTATATAAAAAAAAACAACTGCGTGAATTTTTGCAAGTCTATTGCTATAAAAAAAACAGCAAAAAAAACAAATAGGTATAAGATATGTGTGATATAAAAGAAACAGTCACAAATTACTGTAAATATCTTGGTACATATTAAATTTATTACTACCCTGTTTGGCCAAACGCTGATCTTACTTATATTTACTAATTGTATCCTAAACCAATGAAATGTTGAATTATATATATATATATATATATATATATATATATATATATATATATATATATATATATATACGATCCATTATTAATTTAAAAATTATAAATTTTAAGAAGAAATTCACAGATACAAAGAAAGCTTGATATTTTAAATTTAATATTTTCTAAATAAAACAAATTAAGTGTTGCACAGTATTGTTTTTAAATGGGGGTACTTATCTTAAACAGGGTTGTTCCGTAGCTTAAAATTTTTGTATCAAACGGTTTTGTTGAATTGTACCAAATTTCGTAAAAGTGTACCAAATTAGATTTGCATGTAGTAATATGATATATCCTCAGTTTGCCGTTAGCGATTTATTTTTTAACATTACTATTTTGTATTTTGACCATTATGTCACCCATGAAAATAAAGAAATGATAGACAATTTAAATAATTATATTTACAATATATATTTATATTATTTAAATATTGTGTATTGAAACTGTAAAGTAAACAACATATTTATTAATAATTATAATAAACTAAACTATTATTAAATTATAATATAGTTTTTTAAACAGATGATACAAAGTGCAAAAAAAAACTTTACTAGGTAAACATAAAAAATAAAATTTAAGCCTTATATTAATATAATATAGGAACTCCGAATTATTCATAGTCTCAAATTTATATCATATTGCAACATTTTTATATAAATCAAAGTAAGAAATGGTAAATTACAAAAAGGGCAAAGTACAGTGAAATAAACTATTATAAATATTCATAAAAACGGATAACTAAAATATCAAGGTTTTTACTCAAACTAAAAAATATTTACCAGTAAATATAGATATAAATCGAAAAGTATTTTTAAACTCTTAATATTAAAAACACAATCATTCTCAAAAATAACAGCTTAAAATATACTTACGTACTGTATTAGGCTTTAGTTAATTTTACCTTTTGTAAACAAATAAAAATATATAATTTTCTTCTTCAGAAATCTTTCTTTTACGGTTTTTTTTAATATTCTTTAAGTCGAATCCCCCATTTCTTATTTGGTCTTTAAAATGCAAAACAACTTCACAGGTTTGAACTAAAAGTCGGTTTCTTAAAGGAGTCTTAATTAGATTTACTTGAGAAATGTGTCTTTCACAAACTGCCGAAGAGTGGGGCAGAGATAAAACAATTTTAACTACAATCATAACGTTAATAAACATGGGTTGATCTAAACCGTTTTTTATATATGACACTTCTGTCCAAAAGTCTGCAACTTGACTATTACTAAATTTATTTTTTAGATACGGTATTTCACTTAATAATTGCCATTCTGTGTCGACCAAATCCGGGTCTACGTCCAAGTATGGATATAATAACTTATATTTTGATATTGTTAATATATTACCAGACACTGTTTTTTTTGGAGTAAAATTTGAGGCAAATATTAAGTGAGGATCCTCAAAATCAAATCTTTTTTTGATTTGTTCACACAGTTCAACATAAAATTCTAAAGCCCTTAATTTAAAATCATGAACTTCTTTTTTATCCAAATCTGGATCTTTGATACAAAGTTCTACCTTTGCTCCAAAATATATTTCCTCTAATTTCATGTAATTTTTAGGATTTTGAATATTGATTTTATTTAGTCTATTTTCGTATTCATTTATAATTTTTCTGTCAATAAATGATTTTAATATTGTTTTGTAGAGAGGTAATCTGTTCTAGAAGCAAAGGTAGGCGTGGAGTTTCAGTTTGAAACTCTGTGTTCATTCTTGTTACAATTTCAAGAACATAACTTAGAAAATTGAAATATACTTTGAAAATTTTATTTCTCAATGCGCCGAGAATGTTTTTGGCCGATATCAAGAGCTACCCTCTGGAAATATAAAGTCAGGGAAGGCCAGTGTTCCAAAATCCTTGTAACGACCATCTGCAATAAATACATTTATTTATATTATAATTGTGTCAAGGGAGGTCTTAAAGGAATGCCAGATCTCTATATAGCTTAAATGTTAAAGTTTATTCTCACATTTTTAATTGTTTAATATGTGTTGACTTTTTAAATTGTAATTATTCAACTTGGTTAGTCTTATTAAGTGTCATTGTTTCTATTTTAATATTCTCTCTGGTACTTTCTGAACTTTTAAACTGTGACTGTTTTAGTTATTAGTTTAATTTAATTTATTTTTATTGATTTAGTTATTTAATTCAATGCCTGACGTATGTAAACTACTATTGTAATAACACGAAGATGACAAATAAACAAATTGTAACTATTTACTTACAGAGAGAATTACTAAACAACTATACTTACTTTTAGTGACAGCCATCTGGTTTGGCTAGGGTATAAAATTTTTGTGGGATTTTTTTCAGCGAAAATTTGGCATTCGTTCAGCCCATTCAGTCGTTTCGAACTGTTAGAGAAAAAATTATATATGTCTCTTGCAAATTGTTCAACTGAGTTGGGCAGCTTTTTGGCAGCATACGAGGCACATAAACGTAGAGAGTGGCATGTACATCCAACAGTTACTAGATTAGGAGCCACCTCTTTTAATTTAGATTTGACGCCATTGATATTGCTCATCATCACATTAGCATTGTCTGCACCAAATCCAATTAAATTAGTGTATGGCAGATTATTATTTTCAAATATATTATTAATTAGTGAGAATATTCCATTTGCCGAAGCATCAGTAACTTCTGCCAGAGCCAAAAACCGATCCTTGACAGAAGCACTATTTTCATCCCAAAACCTAACTATCATAACCAAACTTTTATTGGTGCTTATATCTGTACTTTCATCTATTATAATAGAAAACTTTGTGTTCTTAAGTTTGTCGATTAAATTCGAAAACACATGTGGAGCCAAAGTATCTATTATAGTTTCGGTTGCCTTTTTTCTTTTCATGCGTATATCTTTCGCAATTTCGGAATCTGGAAACATATCTACAAAAAGTTTTGAGAGTGAGTCTGATATGCGGAATGGTAAATCATGTTCGCACATATATATTGCCATTTTATATTCGGCTTCTTTTAATAAAATATATTTAGATGTACTTTCATTATTTAAAGCTATTTTATCCATCTTGGGTGTGCTCTCTATAGCTTTTAGTTTTTTTTATGCACCGTTGACATTTCATGTCTCTTTAGGTGAAACCCTGAACCTTTTAATGGCGTATTGCATATATTACAAATGATTTCATTATTTTGAAGTTTAACCCATGGATAAAGATTTTTCCATTTTTCCGAAAAGTTTTCGAGAATATTTTTTCTTTATTGGGTTAGCGCTTGGCTGAGACACCAAGTTTATCTCAAATTCTAGATCTTCATCTTCTTTGGAAGTCGAAGATGCGCAAGTTAAACTAACATCCTCAGTTTGTGGTTTCGTATTTTTCCTTGGTATTTGTTTAGAAGTCGAAGGTGCGCAAATTATACTATCATCTTCAATTTCTGGTTCCTTATTCTTCTTAGATATTTGTTTAGAAGTCGAAGGTGCGCAAGTTAAACTTACATCCTTAGTTTGTGGCTCCTTACTCTTGTTTGGTATTTTCTTAAAATACCTAAATATATAAGGTAAACCTTAACAAAAATACTGGTGTGAACTTGTCAGCCAAAAGTTAGCAGCCGAACAGCCACTGAGAGCCAAGAGAGCACTGGCGCAGGATATATTTTCATATTGATAATATTCTGTAAAAGAGTATATGCATTTCAGTTTTTTTTTTTTGGAAAATAGGCAATGGATCCTTCTGTTTAATTTTAATATTTTAGTTGATATTAGAAAACGGGCCAATATGGTTACTGAACAAAGGTTTAAGAAATCGTTTAAAATTTCGCAACAATTTTCTTTCAATTCTTCGAAAAATATACATCAAATTCAAAGACATCCATATTTTTGAATATCGGTTTAATATTTATTTAGTAAACAAGGACTATAATTGCACGACCATAGGCAGCAATTTGCTCCGTGTATCAAGTACAATATTTACAGATACAAATTTACTTATTTCAACAACACTCCACTTGATTTGCATGCAGCAAGAAACATTGGACTGAACGCTAAATTATTTTTACTTATTCAGTTTTTGCCGAAAAAACTAGACATACGGTCAACTTGCTTTTTATAAACATTTTGGCAAATATATAAACCTAATTAATAGTTATATAGAGAATGAATCGTCAGCCGTCAAAGAATGTCTAATTTATAGTAAAGTAGATTTGATTACATGTGACCGCAAAAAATAAATAAATATATATATATATATATATATATATATATATAGATATAACAAAATCTGCTATAATATAAATTAAATACTCTTTGACGGCTGTCGAGTCGTTCTCTATATAAATTTTAATTGGTCTATATATCTCAATGAGTAAAAAGCGTTTAGCCTAATGTGTCTTATGGTAACCTAAGCATCCTTTTATGGTTTCCAAATTATCCAAGGCATTTATATTAACTAGAATAAATATGCAAATCAAGTGGTGTTGTTGAAATAAGTAAATTTGTATCTGCAAATATTGTACTTAATACACGAAACAAATTGCAAGCTCGTGCAGTTATCTACTAAATAAATATTAAACTGATATCCAAAAATATGGATGTCTTTTATGTATATTTTTCCAAAAATTGAGAAAAAATTTTTGCCAATTAAAATAACGCAAATTTTAAACGACTTCTTAAACCTGTGTTCAATAACTATATTCGCCCGTTATTTAATATCCACTAGAATATTAAAATTAAACGGAAGGTTTCATTGTCTATTTTTCAAAAAACTTAAATGCATTCAACTTTTACAGACTATTATTAATATTAAAATATATCCGACGCCACTGGCTACTGTCGGCATTTTAGCTGCTAAGTTTTGGCTGCCAAGTGCAAAGTTCACACCAGTAGATTTGATCATCAACCATGTATCTGCCCGTACCGTATCTAGGTACCCAGCACGCGCTTGGATCTGTCGAACGTCTGCTAACAATAACAATATTGAGTACTTACCGCTCCATGGTTGAACGGACTTCAAGATTTGGAAAACACTGATAATAGTTACTGTTATTCCAGATATTCTTTAAATAAAAAACCGCCCTTTTAATACTGTTAGATAAACAAATAGGTAACTAGCCTAAACAGACGGAGAAAGAATGATATGGATCAGTTATTGAACGAGCCGGGGTCTTCCTGAGAGAGAAAAAGCAAACAATTTCATCTAATATTTTCCCGATCGCACGGGATTAAGCCTGTCTCTTTCTCTATGAAAGCACGCGCCTATTTCTATTTCATTCGCTCATTTGGAACTTGAATCAATACTGCCACCTGCGCGGACGTAAAAAACCCTACTATGGTATGACTTGCAACAGAAAAAGATTTAAAACGCCTATTATGTGATCTATTAGAACATGTGTCGTTAAATTTCGTATATCATTTTAATTTTTTTAAATATATTGTGATAAATTGAAGTAAATTAATTAATAATATAATATGAATGATAAATAGTGATAGTGCCAAAAAGTCGAAAGAGGTACCATGGTGCCAAATATTTTCAAAGTGTGCCAAATTTGGTACAAAAGCACGCTTTGGATCAACCCTGATCTTAAAGGTTCTGTTATTGATTTTTGTCATTGACCTTCGGACTAGGTCAACGGCAAGGGTTAAATGACCTCCAACTTCAACACGTGCTTGGACTTTAATTTACACTGGAAATGGAATTGGAACTCCGAAACTTGAACTTGGACAATAAGAAAACTAGAACTGAAAGCCCTAGCTGGCTTCACGAGCTTTATTTTCTTTTCTTCACTTTTATTTTGATGCTCTTTTCTTTTAGATTATGATAACTTTTACTTTAACTGCGAGTGGCTAGACTGAAAATGTCCCGTTTGTCCTTTGCCAGCCAGTTTTATTTCCTTACGTTAATTTTTTGGTGGTATATAACATGGAAAGTTCTGATTGGCCAACGCCTTGTGGCTATCGATATTGATCTCGCTTTCAACCTGCTTGCCGGATTCTATCTCTGAGGAATTAAACTTTAGCACTTCCCGGGTAGGTGGCGGTTTAGAGAGATGGTACTGGTTAACGGATCGTCAGCGTGAACCGTTGCACGGTAATGGCAAATTTGGCACTAAAAGCAACACTTGTATTATCAAAGATATTAAAATTAGAAAAAAAAATAAAAAAACTCGTTTGAAGAAAGTGTTCAGTAGTCCTTTTAAAACTAAATTCGTGTGTTGGTGTTGAAATATGACGTATATGCCCAGCTAGCACTAAAGTAGCTATAACTGTTTCCACTACTACTCTTTAAGAGTTTTTACGTATTTATTACTAATAATCCTATTATATATCGAGAAACACTTTGTTTGTTTTTATGTATTATATATGTATTTGTTACTGCGAATAATACTGTATAGTAATTTTCCATGTAAAGTAATTATATAATAACTACTGCCAAGCAACTACTTAAGGAATTAACTCCAAGGTCGTCATTTCTTTTCTTTCATAATAGTAATTATTCAAAGTTACTGTTTCTAATCTGTTTACTAAATTACAACTTTTAAGTATGATTACCTTCTTGAACTTTTCAGAGACTACTCCATTACGTTCAAATGTACTCCTATAACGTATTACTATAAAGTAAAACGAGTCGTTGCAAAGTAGAAAAAGTTATCGTCTACTTGTACTTTAAACTGGCAATTACCAGTAGTTATTATTCTGTTGCAGCTTGGAAGTAAGAATTACAGTAATTATTTACTACAAGTAAACTATTACCTCTTGTACTTAGTACTTGACGTTCCGGAGATAGGGGGCGCTAGTTCGAGATTCGATCGGTGATTTTATAAGGACAGTGGCAACAATAGAGTAACTAATTTTTGATTGGTTCGGCCACATTGCTGCTAAAATCGTTTTGTTTACTTTTCATCTACGTGGGTTTCTTATGAGGTTTGTTGTTTTAGTGTCTCATTTTATTAGTTTTTGTGATTATTAAAATGAATATAGATTCAAACAACAAGTTCTCAGCCATTGGCCATATGAAAATGTATTAAAGTTTGGTTCACCTGTTTTTTTGCTTGTAATTATGAAGTGTGTGTGATGAACGTGTAAATGAATATGATTGTAAATGTTTTAAGTTTAAGTTTACTCCAAGAAAAGTTATTAAATATTGCACATTATTATATTTTGATTTTATTTTGCTGTAAAAGACAATATTGTTTCATGTCTTAGTGTATGTTTTACTTTCAGCACCTCAATTTGAGGTAGAAGCTCTCTAAGATTAGCATAAAAGATACTTTATTTTGTAGGCCCTCTTCAGTACATATTACATTACTAAATTCACTTGGCAGATAACTCTCATTAATTGCTTGCACAAACATTGTTATTTGTTAAAAATTTAAATAAAAAAGTAAGTTTGTACTAGATAGTTCGAATAGATTATTAAAGTAAAACATTAACATAACCCTACATTTACAACTGACGATGACAGAGGTTGTCAATATAAAACTGGATTAATTCAGTCATATTTTGGGAAAAACTAACGATAATATGGGTGTCCCCGTTTAAACCTCTAGAAATTTTGCATCAATTTGGCGGGTGGGCTTCTATTGTCGCCACTGTCCTTCTAAAGTCATTGTAGTTCGGTCTACAGCTATTAATTAGTTGTGTATATGTTGTGTTATCGTCTACGAGTAACAAGTTAAAATGGTTGACAATGGCTTCACATACCACAAGAAAAAAAAGTAGTTGGTCGTCACTCGGCCACATTTTATAGAAAATTAAAAATATCACACCTTGGTTATGTCATACCTGAACAAAACAACCTAAAGCGATATTTTAAGAAAACAAAAAATAAAAACCAAACAAAGGTTATGGTTATGATAGAGGCAGAATTATAGTAGAGACTAGTGACTCAAGTACCGCAACTCTTAGCATGCTACGACACAACGCATTAAATTTAAAATCGTAACCGCATGGTAATAATATACAGTATAAATTTAATAAGAACTTTGTAGATAACTTTATTCGTACCACCTTAGTTTTCAAGACTTCAGTGTAATTGGTTATAAGTGACAGTTGCGTATTTAAAGAATCCAAAACTATAAAAGCGTATGGGAGCAGTCGTAGACACCTGATGCTAAGTAATTTTCTCAGTAAAGAAATGCAGTCTACCTAAAAGTAAAAGTCCAATAGAACGCCATTGTTTATTTTCATCTCCCCTATAAATATTTAGCTATGATGTTTGTTTTTGTGAGTATAAAGATCAAAAATGCAAATAAATTAAACATTAGGTTAAAAAAAGAATCACTCTTTATAATAAGACATTTAATGATAATCACTATTTAAACCAAAGTACAAAATTACAATTTTGAGATTTAAATTGGCCGTTTGACCAAAATGTATTGAAAATTAACGAATTTTAAAGCCGCATAATTTTTTACGACTATCATCAGCATATTCACTAGAGAAATTGCCTGCATTTTAATTTTAGGTCCTTAGCATAGCATGTATCCTACCTCAAATACCAATAACGTATTCTATGCGCTCTACTACACTATATTCCCAATTTGGGTGTCTGTAGTCGCCATAACCGTTTGTTTTGTATTAAAATCAAACATATTTTTAAAACGGATTAAATAAAGACAGAAATATGGAAGTGACGAATAGGGTGAGCTATTAATCTTAACATATTTTTTGCACATAGGGTGTGTAGACCCTAGATATTATTAAAAAATAAACTTAAGGGATATCTATCAAGAAATCGGTTCTCGTAAAGAATTAGACAATTTTAAAATATATATTTGGAAAATTACCTTTTTTAATAACAACACACAAAAATTTATGGATGAACCACTTTTTCCAAATGAGAACTACAGAAATGTATATGTCCAATACCCAATACATTTTTATTAATTGCATCCAGTTAATTACTATTTTGATTTCTGATATAAACGGGGAGTTCGACTTAAAACTTTAATGCCATTTTTTCAGAAATCAATTTGATAAAAGAAGGTATTTAATAAAATATGAATATTTAAAGCTAAAACATCTACATCAATAGAACGCTAAGACAAACAAACTATTTGCCGTCATTTTACAAATCCTAAGTTCAAAAATTACTCACGCCTATTGCCAAGACTTTTGTATTTGCACCAAATTGATTACTATACTGTTTCCCAATATATTCCGGAACTCTTAGCAGAATAATGATTTTTTCTATTATTTGTTTTAGGGCATATATTTTTCTAAATAACGTTTTTTAGCTTTTCATTTACCTGTATTAAGTTATATTTGAGATAAAACTAGCTTACATTTTTATTACTAAAAGACACGGTAGGTCTCAGCAATGCATTTTTTTTGTTTTTCCTGGTGTCGTCACCACTATTTGGTATAGTAACGTCAATTTTCGTTGGCTCTAAATAATTACATTTTATTCAATTAAATAACCACTCTTTATCAAATTTCCATATCCCTCGTAAGCTACAAGAATTTGGCATTTGGAATTATGTTAATTTAGGTATTCCTTTTCTGTCAACAACATCACTACAATTTGAATAAACAACGCTACACAAATATGATAATTAAGTAAAGATAAGGCAGATTGTACAGAAATAAAACACATTAAGATTGAAATAAAACATAACAGCAGGTTGTAGTACATAAATTACAATTATATTTTAAAAAACAGACTTAAAGTAGTAAAAACAGTTTTGTATATCTAAGTGATCTGTATAGAAATACACCCATTTTTAAAATTTGACATTTTTATACTTCTTGCAATTGTTTTATTGGATGCCCTAAATTAGGGCTGTCCAATATTAGATAGCCCGAGGTTCGACAAGAGAAAAACAAAATACTTAATACTGCACTTAAAACTAGAAAAGATTCATATATTAAAAGGGGATTACAACTCTTTAATGCCCGCCCTTTTTTTAACCATTCTAAATTAAAATTCGAAATTTGGCTCACTTCAGTAGAAGACTAAATAGTTCTTTTTGTGTATGTTTCATGATGGAATATTTCATGTTTGTGAATGGACGCCATTAAAAAAACTATTAAATACAAGTAGGGGTCGACAAGCACATTTTTTGAAAGGTCGTTTGAATTTTAATTCGTCCTCAAAATATAGGGGCACTTAAATATCCCATTTCAAAATGGCGGCCAATCGTAACTGAGATGGAGCCTAAAAAATGATAGGAAATATTCTTCAATAATGCATTTTCCTCACATGATCCCTAATTAAATGCCCTAATTGTGGTACAAAATTTACTTTTCCATTTACAGGAAAAGGAAATTCTCATATTTTTTAGATTCCACCACATTTACGAAAGACAGTCATTTTGAAGTAAGTGAACCCCATATTTTGGCAATAAATTAAGCTTGAAAAGTCCTTTCAAAAGGTGTGTTACTCGATCTCCTTTTCTTTTAAACTTTTTCTTCAGAATGGCGTTCAGTCGCTATCAAAAATTTCAATAACGAAATATACACAAATTTTTATCTTGACTGGTTCAAAAAAATAAATAGGTGAACATTAAAATGTCGCCCTGTATTGCTAAAAAATAATCATAAAAATAATTAAAATGAAAGTGATTGTACTTTAATGTGGACTTTGTGTAAACCTGGATTTTCATTAACCAAGTTATCTATCCATCTTAATATTTGTTGCTGACAAATGAAGTAATTTTTTACTTTAAGTCTGTACTTTTTAACAAACTCACTATTAAAAAATCGTTCATTCCTGACGAATAAAAACATACCTAAAAAAATTGACAATCTCATAAGCGCCTTTAAATCTAAGCAAGATGCAGTTCAGTAGGTCAGAGGTTTGATGCGAGCTGTTTAAAGTTCATGCTACTGCCAAAAAAGTATGAATTTATTTATTTGTTAATTATAGATTCATATATAAATATGAATTCTTCAAGATAAGGCGGGCCGCAGAATAGAGCATCGGGGGATGCATAAGGCCCGCGAGACAATGGCGTTTAGAGTTTTAACTAAATCAATATTTAATATAAAAACAATTATTGCCACTATTCGGTGTATCTCTGGGAACTGCCACCAAACTATTTTTTATATTGAAAATGGCAAAACAGGTCTTTTTTTTTCGTTTCGACTTTAATATGTGTAATATTTGTGTTACATGTATACTCAGCAAACAGTATTTTTCTAGGCCCCTTTTAACATATTCTAATGAAAAAAGTTGATTTTTTTTACTGTCCAAGGAAATTGACTTTTGATAAAAGCTTCTACTTGCTAAAAAATCGGTAAATTATTCGCCTTTACCCACAACTTTTCTCGTACAGTATTCCACTAGGTACATACACCAAGGTCTGTATATTAGGAAAATAAAAATTAAAAATAATTAAAAAAAACATACTACATTGTACGTATGCCCAAAAACAAATAAACTCATACTTGGATTTTCTTATAATAATTGAAACGCATACAAAAATGTTTAATAGGAATTTTTCAAAAATTGTAACATATTTTAATAGGTAAGTTACATAACTTAAAACAATAAATAAACAAAAAACAGATGCATCTTTACCTAGTGAACATAAGGATGCCTCTGTTTGTCAACTGTTTTTATTTATTGATTGTTTTAAGCTTATATGACATACCTATTACAATAGGTTACAATTTTGTTTAAAACATTTTATATAATTATTATTAAAAATTCAATATATATATATATATATATATATATATATATATATATATATATATATATATATATATTTTGAACATTTATACAATGTAGTTTGTTTGTTTTTTTTTTAATTTCCATTTTCGTATTCAAATTAAATCTACATTACCAGTCTATCACTGTTTCACACTGCATTTTTGTGCAAGTCAACTGGATCAATAGTTTTTACATTTACGCATTTACACAAAAATGTTATCACATTATCCCTATATCAGGCTTAATTTTTGTGCCTTAGAAGAGGTAACCCTATATGAAAAACTAATTTCTTTTTTATTTATCAAAATTTTCTTTATTCCTAAGTTACCCAAGCCAAATTGCAAAAAGAATGCGAGGTCCCAAAACATCTGTCATAACAACAAATAGTTATTAAAAAAAAATAGCAACACCGCTTAACGGGAATACCAATAAACGCCGCTAAACTCCTTCAGTGTTGAATTGGAATAATATCCGAGCCGCACTTTTCCGGGCTGCGTCAAAAACGTAACCTATATCCATTTTATACACATCTGTATATCATCATACGCCCCCTACTGCTAAATCTAATGAATTACAAATTTATATCATATGGACAAAACGTCGTTAGGCCCGGACGGTTTTTTTTCAAACTTTAATTTCTGGACAACCGCTAAAGATATAGCGCTGTAAAAAATATGGCGGGTAGAAAAAAAGTTAGATTTTATCTGGTCCACTTTACGAAGTAAAACTTATTACAGTCATCATATTTTTTACACACGAAATTTTATACGGCTCTATTTCGGCCTTCCTAAAATTCATGGGACTTAGTATAACTATATATATATATATATATATATATATATATATATATATATATATATATATATATATATATATATTGCTGCATTCATTTTATTTTGGGGCTTCATTAGGATTTTGGAGTTAGTTATTTCGCGCGCGGCTGTAGAAAAAAATATATACTATTTTAAAATTTACTTTTTACTTTTCGTCAAGAATCGCTGAATCACACTAGTGTTTAAAATTATCTCATTTCATATTCGTATGTATATGTCAACTCACTCTAAATACATTCTTTATATACAAAATTTATTTTATTTAGAATTATAAATGATTATTTTTTGGAATTCTGTATTTTTTAGTGTAATTTATTGATTATTTAGCTTTCTGTATTTTGTTATGAGATGAGCGTGATTCTTTGCAACCACGGAGCCTAGGCTCCTTGGGCTTATTCTTCAGTCCGCATTATATATTAGTTAATTTTGCGTTCCACTAATTTCAGATAATCCATCGGGACTTGGCTGCCCGGAATATCCTTATTACGGAGGACCACACATGTAAGGTCGCTGATTTTGGTTTCGCACGTGACGTCACTATCTCTCATGTCTACGAAAGAAAAAGCGAAGGTAAATATGTATTTATTAATTTTTTATAAGGTACACCGAAAATAAAGCTACTACAATGTCCCGTTAAACCATAAATATCTATTTTACAGGGTGTAAATAGGGACGTACAAGGGTGGTTGTAATATTATTAGCACTCCTACTTGGATACTCGAATTTTCTTTGGTAACGGTGGAAACACTATAAATCCTTAGGGTTTGGCTATCGCAAAAAAAACGAAACTAAATAGAAACGGTACGTGATAACTTCAAAATATTTCTTAATTTATTGAAGATAACATCCTAGCATTTAAAATAAAAATTACATTAGGCTTGAGTTTTACAAGTAAAATAAAAATTATAATAACGTTGATCCAGAATTGTATTATTAAAGAAAATAAATTAAAAACTTAGAAACTTTAGTTTCAGTTTTTCCTTGTTTTATTTTTTTTTTTCTTTTTAAATTATTTAAAAATTGATTTATTCTTGAACAGTTTCAAGTTGCTAATATTTAAAATATTTTTGATTCAGTAAATTTAAATAGATTCCGACATGCAAATTACTTGTATCTAAAATATTTATATTTATGACTCTACAGAAAATATCTACATCATCAACGTCAGAAAGATATACATTCAAAAAAGTATCCAAACAATTTGGAAATATTTCATTGTTCATAGATGAAGGTCTGTACTGTTACACCTATGGTTAGATTCAGTGGCAGTTCGTGACTTCAAAAAGTGGCAGTGCTGCAGGCTGCAGTTTATGTCGAAATAAAATATAATCTATAATTTAACTAATTTAAATAACTCACCTGTCGACGTTATTGATGAAAATATCGAGTAAGTGATTTAGTTCCCTGTACTTGGTAATTTGGAGAAATATTTGTCGACATAGAGGAATAAATAAAAACCCTAAAAACTAGATTCTTTTGCGACGTTTCGCTAAATTTGTTAGCTTCTTCTGGCTAAAAAAAACCCACATTTTGTTTTAAAAAATTACAAATATTGTTTCAATTTGTTTAGTTTTACGTTCTTGATTTATAACAAAATTATATGTATTTTTCCTTATATTTAAGATACAAAATATAAAAATAATAAAACAAAAAATCAAAGAAAAGTAGAAGAGAATGAATTGGAAAAATTAGATTATTACTTACCGAAGAATCCTTGGTCGAAAATGTAATTTAAAATAGACATAAAAATTACAGACATAATCCTAGTTTTACAGCCCAGTATAAAATTTGTTCATAAAACAACAAAAAACACGAAACCTGAACGAACGGAGAAGCACCGCAGTTCATCACAATAGATCCACACTGATTTTGGTGTACGGTATTGGTCGGGAATTTTATTTTTTTAACCAACGGACCAGTGCATTGACAAAATGATTGGTTGATTTGTTATTTTATACTTTTGTTTCCTGTTAATTTACTAGTTGTAATAAGGTTGATATAAATGTTGCTTAGATTACTAATATCAGTGCGGTTGTTAACACTATTGTTATTTCTATTAATGTATAATATTTCCTTAATTAGTCCTTTTTTCCCATCGGATTCTCGATCCAATATCTCAATTTTTGAAAAATCAAAATTATGACTGGTTTGGGCATGATGATTGGATAATGCCGTGCTTTCCTTTATCTACAAACAATCTCTTTTGTGGGTCCTAAGCCTATCCGACATGTAGGTGTGTGTCTAGCCTATATAAACTCCGTTACATTTTTGGCATGTATGTTTATATAACATATGTTCTTTTCTTAAACTGTTCTTTCTGTTTTATTTTTGTGTACAGATTTCCAATAGAATTTGTATAGTTAGGAACAACAGTATATTTGGTTTCCTTAAATATCGATTTACCTTATTGATATAGGCCCGGCACATAGGACAACTTTTTCCTCACTATAGGTGTTTCAGTCATACGATTAGTAGTGGTGGATGTGTTATTTTTATTTATATAATCCTTTAAGTACCGTGTACTCAAAAGTTGTTCAATCCTATGTTTAAATGACTTAATTGTTGCTATTTTGTGTGTATTGTGATGTGATGAATGGAAATTTAATATTCTGTTAGAAGCTTTAACATACCAATCAGTCGATATATTGTTGCTTTGTCGTATTAATAAAAGATCCAAGTACGGTAATTGACAATGTTGTTCAATTTCTATTGTGAACTGTATGTTACTCTTGTAGCTATTAAATATTTGTGAGATAATATGTCCTCTATCTTTTGGTATCGCCGTGATAGCGACGTTCAACATAGATTTTTAGGAAAGGTATAGGAAAGGGTAACTTAGCTGTGACTGTTTTTAACAAATAATTGAGAACAATCTCCCCAAAGATAATTGATCATGGGGAAACCTTGGGCGTACCTTTGAATTGTTGATAAAATAAGTACAGTAATTAGTATCAAATATATATTTAACAATTAAAAGCATGGATTCCAAAGACACGGCTGTGCTATTTTTTATATCTGGCCAAATATTAAAGATACCTTCGAAAACAAGTTCTCTCAGAATATTTATAAATAAAGATACCACGTCCAGCCTAACTAAAATATAATTTTCAGGTAAAGTAATATTTTTAATAAACGAGTTCTTTGTTGTATATTCAAATCTGTGTTTGGCAGATGACAGAATGTTAGTAATAAATTTGGAGATTTTGTAACTAGGACTGTTAATTCATGAGGTGACCGGTCTTAATGCTAAATTAGACTTGTGTACTTTAGGCGTTCCATAAACATTAGGGCTGACTGCCTTGTACGTCTTAAGCTCCCTGTTCTTTTGTGGAAGTATTTAATATTTGTCTAATAACAGTTTGACTGTATTGTTGTTTTTTAATTTGAATCTATTAGTTGGATTGGTTTTTATAATAGTGTAAGAAGTCTGGTTTGTGTAGGTGAATCATTTTTTGTTGGTAGTTTTCTCTATTCATGATACCTAATATCTTTATTACCTTTATCTGATAACGTTACTATGATTTCTTGGTGAATTTAAAAAGTGTTTGGGTTATAATATACCTTATTAAGGGTGTTTGTTTCTTGTGAATGCTTGTTTAGTTTATGCACAAAATGATAATAATATTAGTTGCCGACACTCTTAGTGAATTTTTATAAGTGTTTAATCAGTGATCACTGTCGATAACATCTTCAGTCTCAGTTGAAATATTGGTAATCGGAAAATTGTATTTGTTAGGGATGAATCAGATTTAGGTCGTAACGCAAGCATATTAGTTATATTATAACGTACGACAGTATTTGAACAGTTTACTAACAAAAAAAACGAAATACCTCCAGAAAAGGACACGAAGCTTAGAAATTGTAAGGCAGCCAGTCCTAAAATGTATCGACTGCCTCAAGTACACAAGCCTAACTTACCATTAAGACCAGACACATCATGCATTAACAGTCCTAATTACAAAATCTCAAAAATGTATTACTAATATTCTGTCATCTGCCAAACACAGATTTGACTATACAACAAAGAACTCGTTTGAATTTTCAACTAACTCATTTAGACATAGGATTGAACACACTTTCAACCAATTACCTCAATTTTAAATAACACATCCACCACTACTAGTCGAATCACTGTAACACCTAGAGTGAGGAAAAAGTTGTCCTATGTGCCGGGCCTATACCAAAAATTAAAACGATATTTGGTGAAACCAAATACTCTGTTGTTCCTACCTATACAAATTGTTTTGGAAATCTGTACACAATTAAAACAGAAAGAACAGTTTAATAAAACAACACCTGTTATATATAAAATTCCAGGCCAAAAATGTAACGATGTTTATATAGGCCAGATACAAAACTACATATCAGATAGACTTAGAAACAACAAAACAGACAGACAGACTGTTTGTACAAAAGGAAAAGCATTGCATTATCCAATCGCTATGCTTAAACTGGTCACAATTTTGATTTTTCGGAAACTGAAATATTGTGCCGTACAACTAAGATTATGTTTGTCATTTATCTGTGTATTTAAAATTACATTTTCGGCCAAGGATTTTTCTGTGAAAAATAACCTAATTTTCCCAATTCAATTTCTTCTATTTCTTTTCGTTTTTTGTTGTTTTTTGTTTTATTATTCTTGTATTATTTGAACTTAAATATAAGGAAAAAATATGTATAATTTTGTTATTAAGAAAGAACGTAAATATAAACAACAAGTTTCTAATATTTTTTAAAATTTGTTTAAGAAAATGTGTATTTTTTTAGTCTGAAGAAACTAATAAATTAAGCGAAACATCGCAATAGAATCTAAGCCTTAGGGTTTTTATTTTTCCCTATACCCCAACAAATCTGTATTATCAAATATAGGGAATTAAATCACTTACTCGATATTATCACGACTACAACATGGGTTTCTTTCAAAAAATTCAAAAGACTTCCTGGCAAAGAGCAGCATCTGTGTCGAAAACCTAGTCTAATTTAAACAGAAAATTAGTAGTTCTAAACAACCCGAGAATATTTTTACTCCAATGTAGGATGAACAACATATTTCCTAGATATATACAACAAAACATGAGATGCACTATTTCATCGTAAATATACAATCATTCATTTAGTCGTAGGATAGACAATATTTATGTTTATACAAGAAGAATACTTTAAAACTTAAATTAGTATTACTGTCAAGGATATTAATGATGTGCAAGGGAAAATTGACGACTGTAGGAATAAATCGTGCAGTTTTTTACCATATTAAATTTTACAAACATTCCATCAAAGACAATCAGTCATTTGTTTAACGAAATAAAGAAAATACGTTAAAGGATACTTTAAAATCTTACTAAACAGCAAAAACTAGCAATATTGTACATACCTAAGATTCTTGGTTATTAAACTATTCAAATACTGTGGTACCTCATAGTATAACTAATATTCTTGCGTTAGAACCTAAATTTGCTTTATCACCCAACAAATACAATTTGCGTTAATCCATATTTTAACAGAGACTAAAGATATTATTGAGAGTGATCACTCATTAAACAATATTAAAGAAAATTACTAAGAGCGTCGGCAACTAATATTGTGTACATAAACTAAACAATAATTCAATCAAACAAAATATTATAACACAAAAAGGGTTTTAAATTAAACCAGATTAAGGTAATAAAAATGTTATCATGAATAGGAAAGACTACCAACAAAAATTTATTCACCTACTTACAGACCCTAATACTTAAATTCGTAAATATTACTTTACCCGAAAACTATATTTTAATTAGTCTGGACGTGGTATCTTTGTTTACAAATATACTCTAATATTTGGCCCCATGTAAAAAATAGTACAGCCTTGTCTTTGGCATCCATGCTTCTAATTGTTAATTATATATTTGATACCAGCTACTGTACTTATAACGACAAAATTTAATAGATTATAAATCCCATTATCTCCTATCTTTGTGGAGATTGTTCTCTATTTGTTAAAAACAATCATGGCAAAGTTACCCTTTCCTATATCTTTTCTAAAAATCTATGTTGACGACGCTGTTACGGGAATGCCAAAAAATAGAGCAGATATTGTCTTACAAATATTTAATAGCTACCACAGTAACATACAGTTCACAATAGAAATTGAACAATATTGCCAACTACCATACTCGGATCTAACTAATACGACGGAACAACAATTGGTATATAAAACTATCAGCTTCTAACAGAATATTAAATTTTCATTAATCACACCACAATTCACAAAAAGTAGCAACAAATAAGTCATTTAAACATAGGATTGAACAACTTTCAAGCATGCAGTACATACAGAATAATTTCAAAAAAATAAAATGTAGTGTCAAAATTAACCGATTCTTCGGACACTTCATTAACTCAATTTTAAATAACACATACGCACACTGAAATACCTATAGTGAGAAAAAAGTTGTCCTATATGCCCGGCCTATAGCAAAAATTAAAACCCATACTTATTGAAACCAAATACTCTGCTGTTCCTGCCTGTACAAATTTTATTGGAAATCTGTACACAAAATTAAAATAGAAAGGATAATTAATAAAACAACACATGTTTATATCGGCCAGACACAAAACTACATGTCGGCTTAGGACACACAAAAAAATTGTTTGTACATAAGGGAAAGCACGGCATTATCCAATCACCATGCTCAAATCGGTCATAATTTTGATTTTTCGGATTGGATGGATCGAGAATCCATGAAAAAAAAAGATTAATTAAGGAAATGCTATACATTAATAGAGATCAAAATATTGTTAACCACCTCATTGATATTAGAAATCTAAGCAACACTTATATCAACCTCATTGCAACAAGTAAATTAATAGGAAACAAAGGTATAAAATAACGAATCAATCAATCATTTTGTCAATACACTGGTCTGTCGGTAGGTTTAAAAATAAAATTTCCGACCTATACCGAACACCGAAATCAGTGTCGATCTATATGTGATGGACTGCGGTGCTTCTTCGTTTGTTTACGTTTCGTTTTTCCTTGTCAATGTTTTATCAACAAATTTTATACTGTAACGTACAACTAGGATTATGTCTGTAATTTTTTATGTATTTTAAACTACATTTTCGACCAAGGATTCTTCGGTGAGTAATAACCTAATTTTCCCAATGCATTTCCTTCTATTTTTCTTTGTTTTTTTTTGTTTTTTGTTTTTTTATTTTTATATTATTTGAATTTAAATATAAGGAAAATGTATTTATA